>JAQPPZ010004166.1:6326666-6938333 GCA_028583015.1 Wollemia nobilis
TCATGGTGATTGTTGTTTGAAGACCTATGAGCAAGGCTTCGTATTTGGCATTATTGTTGGGGCACAGGAAATTAAGTTTAAATGATAGAGGCATTGGAGACCCTTGCGATGTGAAAAATAAAATTCTCGCTCCACCCCCTTGCTCGCATTTAGAACCATCGAAGAATAGGGTCATGTCAACCTATGACTCAGGCTCATTAGAATCTGGTGATTCTGAAACATGGAAGACCCCATCATCAGGTAGCTGTACGGTCAGAGGCTGATCTTCTTCAAGAGAAGCCTCTGATAGTTGATCGACAATGACTTAACCTTTGATGGACTTCTATCCAATGAATTCGATGTCAAACTCCATCAACAACATGATCCATTTCACCATGTGACTACTATGATAAGTATGACTCATCATGTACCGCAATGGATTCTCCTTAGACACAACATACATTGTATTTCTCAGCATGTAGTGGCACAAATTTTTGGTAGCAAATACCATTGCCTAGCATAGCTTCTCGACGTATGCATAGTTAAGTTCATAAATTACCAGGGTGTGACTAAGATAGTAATTAGCCTAATCTTTGTGTAGTTCATTTTTCTAGGCTAGCATGGTGCCCAGTGCCACCTTAGTAGCTAAGATGTATAAGTAGAATGACACTCCTGGTCTAGGTGGTGCCAATACTGGCGGTGAAGCCAAGTATTGTTTGATGTCGTCTAAGGCTGACTGGCACTCGTCATCCCAGTGAAATGCTACCCCCTTGTGCAATAATTTGTTCATGGGTTAGCACTTGTCAGATAGCTATGCTATGAAGCACTTGATTGACGTGACCTTTCCCTATAGGCTTCTGAGCTGCTTGATGGTGGTTGGGGGAAGCATTTCAAGGATTGCCTTGACTTTGTGTGGATCTACCTTGATTCCTTGTTTTGAGACTATGAAACCCAAGAGTTTTCTAGATGTGACACAAAATACGCACTTCTTGGGGTTTAGTCTGACTTTATGTTCGATGAGGCGATCGAGGATCTTGCTTAAGTCATCGAGATGATTTGGGCACAAAAGATATTTGGCCAACAAATCATCCATGTAATCTTCCAAAGTTTTATGCATGTGATCATGGAAGATGTATGTCATGGCACGTTGGTAGGTGGCACCAACATTTTTAAGGCCAAAGGGCATGATCTTATAACAAAATGTCCCCAAGGCATTGTGAATGCCATTTTTAGTTGGCACTCTGGATTGAAATGAATTTGATTGTATCTTGAGAAACCATCCATGAGGGATAGCATTTCGTGGCCTACTATAGCGTCTACCAATGCGTCGATGCTAGGCAAGGGGAAATCATATTTAGGACTCACTTTATTTAGATATCAAAAATTGGTGCATATGTGAATCCTCCCATCAAGATTTTTGATGGGCACCATGTTGGACAACCATGGTGGGTAATCCACGCAGATGACAAACTGTGCATCCAACAGCTTCTATAGCTTGTATTTAACCATTAAGGCTACTATTGGGTGCATCTTACATAGTTTTTACTTAACTGGCTTGACTGTCGGATTAAGCATTAGATTATGTGTGACTAGCTATGGATCTAGCCCCGACATGTCTTTGTAAGACCATGCAAAAACCTCCTTCTTCTCTTTGAGAAGGGCAATGTAATTGGCTTGCTTGTCGAGTGATAGAATTACCCCTAGCTTGATGATTTGCAAATTCATTGGATCAGAGCCGATGTCTACGTCAGTTGTCTCTTCAACTAACATGTGGGACCCATCCTCCAACTGGTGTGGTGTTGGGATCAGGTGGATATCATTTGTTGAATTTAGATCTATTTTGGGAATGTCAGGTTCCTCTTCAGCATAGAAGACATCCTGAGTCTGTCTTGGGGTGAAATGGAACATCCCACCACAAGGCCAGTACTCTTATGGTGATGGTGGTGTGTTAGAGCAATCCATGTTGGGTCGGCTGGGTTATGGATGGGGGTGGTTAAGTCAATGGAGATCATGTTGATGAAATGATTTTGGTCTCCATTATCGTAGGTGTGGTGACTCGGACATCCTTGGTGATATTTGTCCTTTGAATCTGGCTCTGTGGGTACTGGCACAAATGGATTGGCCCTATGTGTAGATAAAAGGATAGGGTCCACTCTTGGCACTGATGTCTCTATAGGGTCTTTGGGTGGAATGCGCCATCTGTATGCCTGAAGTGTCAGGTGCAGTAGTTGGTCCAACTGCGTCTGTTTTAGGTGCCACCTATGCCTTGGCCCTATGTGTAGCTGTTAAAACATGTCATCAGTGTCCATGGGGTATTGTTGTTATTGCATATTATTGAGATATGCCATCTTAGTTTCATCTTCATACTCGTTGTCAGAGATCCACAACCCTTCATTGGCTCTGACAACTATTTGCGACATGTGAGGCTCGTCCTACTCGACCAAATTGATATGGTCCCATCAGGGTTGTTTCGCTTTCTATGGGGGCACCTGATTCTCTTGAGGTGGCATATGCTCGATTAGAGAATTCAAGGGGAACATTCTCATGAAGCTCTCCTGATAATCATCTATGGGGGTCACTTGTGAATGATTGCTATCAGATTTGAAAGGGTCCCAAGGTGCTACCTCATACTCTGACTCATCTTCTAAAGACCCTTCTTGGCCTTGTCTATATCCTTCTTGTAGGTGAGTCCTCAAACTTTCTCCTTCCTCAATCAAAGGAAAATTGTTGTTAAGGTCAACAAGGTTGGTTGTTAGCAATGGGAGATAATCCCCCAATGTATATGTGGTGTTAGGATTGGCATATGGATCTAATGCCAACACATCCATGTTGCCTATCCCTAGGCCTTGCATGTTCTCTACCAAGATGTCAAGGGGTAGGGGGTGGTTGAACCCTACTCCTGACTTATCATATGGCATCTGATATCTTGGTTGGCAAAGAACGCACACTCCTTACTCATATCTACCCAACCCATATCCATGCCAATTACATTGGCCAAGATATCTCAAAGAAAAGTTTGGGTTGGACAAATAGTTGACATCCTCAACAAAGGGCTCTTCATCTTCTTCTTCTTGCATATACGGTTCAATGCCATTATCGAGGCCCCCATCTACAAATTTTGTCTAATTTGGTGGGTAGCATAGAGGAACAATAGTGCCGATGGGGAGGCGAGTTCTCCCCATGTCCTGCATGGACTCAAGTGCAGGTGTTGCTAAAATGTTCTACACTAGATACTCCCCTAGGCCCGTATTGGCCATATCAACGGTGATCGTTGGTGGTGGAGGGGGAGGGAATGGGATTTCTTCCTGGGTCCACTCCATGTAGGGTGAACTAGGCATCTCAACTTCCATTCGACTAGGCATATCTTCAGTAGAGATGGTTGAGACTAGTGGTGGTGCCTCTTCTAGGGGTTTCTTCCCCTTATCCTTCGGTATGGCCATCGTAGGTGGCATTGTTGGTGAAGGACCAGATGATGAAGATGGACCCGACTGGTGATTTGATGGACTTAACAGCAGGGATGCATGCGGAATCGGACCCTATTTAGACGGATTCAATTGAAAGTCCAAATGTGTCGATGGAAGGGTTGATTGTGGCATTAGTTACACCATATTGCAATCCTTGAAGGGCTCTAAGTCTACCGGGACTACATGCACCTGCCCTTCGAATGTGTACTTTAGGCACTGATGAGCTATCGAAGGGACACACTTCATGTCGCAACAAAATATTATAGGCCATCTCACCTTCCAAGATGTGACACTACGTAGGAATAGACTTTTGTCCCACTTGGATGGGTAGGACAATTGTGCCAACCATTGAGCATATCACATCATTGAATGCTCGAAGAGTATAGGTGGAGGCCATGATGTGAGATGCTGGCAACTTAAGGTGTTTCAATGATGCTGTTGTAATTATATTACTACATGAGCTAGTGTCCACCAACACCCTATTATACAGAATCCCGTTAACCCATGCAATGACGTGCAAGGGTGGATCCGCCATATCACTAGTCATCGATTTTAGTTTGTCTTTTCTAAAGGTGATGACTAGTTTTGTACATTGTTTCACATGTCCCATAAAGTTTTTAAAATATTTTGCTTCGTGGGGTTGCAGCTCGATGGATTTTAATATCTCCATTAGAGCCTCCCGATGGGCAATGATTGTTGAATGAGCTCATAGATGGAGAGCCTAGCCGACGTGGTCCTTAAAATTTGGGTAAGTCTAGTCCAAATCGTGGCCACTGGTCTAGGTAGGGGAGGTTGTGTAGGGTGCTGTTGATGTTGTGACGTTGATGGAACATCTCCTGTAGCTACCATGGGGGCAGCTATTCTTGGGTGCCTCTTGTTCTGAGTCACTATGCTTATCATTCCCACATACCCCTGCATGGGGCAGTTCTATGTCACCTCATTAACTTGAAGGGTTTTTGCCTGCACATCATGAGCAGGCAGGGGGTATTTGAAGACTCCCATCTATTGGTTGTTTGGCACTACGGGGTTGTTCATCGATAGTGTCTTGTTGTCTATTAGGTCTTGCATGAAGCTCTTGAACTTCCAACATGTGTAAAGGTCATGTCCTTTCTTCCTATGAAATCTATAGTACAAGTATTACCTATAGCCCTTAGGTTTTTGTGCGTTGGGGTCTATGGGTCGACTTTCTGGCAGGTGTATTAAGTTTACCATGGACAAACAGTCAAACAAGGAGTCTTTGGACTCTATGAAGGGTGTGAACTATCGCCTAGGGCGACACTACTAATTTTGATCTTGTTGATGATTCTCCTTCTCATAACTGTCAAGAGGAACTACCTGATAGTTATCCTGTGAGGGCTGTGTTACTTGTGTAGGCTTAGGCATGTTTATAGCAACCTGATTGACCGTAGTGGGTTTCGGTTGTGTGGTCTCTATTTTGGCATTTTTAGGCCACTCTTGCTTCCGTGGTTTGGCAATATTGCCATCCTGTATATTTATCTCCTCAATGATTCTGGCTTGCGCCAGGGATTCCTCCAGAGTGACATATTGTTGTGGCTGCAACAACATGGAGATTGATCTCAAACAACTTTTTGAGATCATTTGGGTCAGGTTGGCCATAGGAGGGAGGTAGGGCAGCTTTGAAAGCAACGTCCTCCACCGATTTCCATAGGCTACCATGGTTTCTTCCTCATACTACCTAAGGCTAGCTAGGTCACTTAGTGATGCCTTCTTCTTGGTGTTGAAGGTGAAGCATTCGAGGAACGCGTCCACTAGCTGATCCAAGTTACTGATACTATGCTTTGGCAACTGAGTGAACCAATCCGAGGTAGGGCCTGCAAACATGGTTATAAATGTTCTTAGCAGCAAAGCATCGTTGTCCTGAATGCCAAAGCATTGGCTCAGGAATCTAGTCATGTGCTCTTGGGCATCCTCCTCCCCTCTAAATATTTTTAACTAGGGTAGTTTAAAGTGTTCAGGGAATGGGGGTGCCAACACTAATAGATGCATAGGGTGACTACGGAGCTGGCATAAAGTGGGATTTTGGGGCTCAAAAGTCTTGGTCTCCATAGACTCTAAGTGCTCTAGTAGCGCTTTGTATGCATTGAAAGATTTGATTTCTTCCTCCTTGGTTTGCTCTCGCTGCAGGTTACGGGAAGCTTGAGGCCTATGGATGGGTAGTCGGACAGCATCCCCCCTACCTTGGTAGGGCATTTCAGCCTGCTATTCTTCTTGCTTATACTCCTCATAGGCTTCTTGAGGAGTTCTTGGATGAGACCTATAAACATGGGTGCCTGCCTGCGGAGGGTGCCCATCATTGTTTTTGGGAGTGGCTTCTCGCTCAGGTATAGGAGGTCTTGGAGGCAATATTTTATAAGGTCACAAAGACCTGTCTTGCACCAAGGGGTTGTTCCTCTCATACACCTCTATCTTATGCATGCGAGGGGTTGGGACCCTTTAACTGTTGTTGATATTGCATGAGCTACGTGATTTGTGCTTGGCAGGTGACATGTTTGGCAAATGCCAAGTCAATTTGTTCTATTGTCTTGTGTTTAGGAAGCCTAGATGCCTCTCCTGCATGTCTATCTCAGTGGTGGTGATCCGAGATCCCTATAGGTCACTTTACTCTATCAATGTTAGTGACATTCACCTGAGGCTCTGGCCTCAGTGGGTGATCCTGATACATAGCAGGTGCAGAGGCGCATTGCTCCCACGCTATGTATTGCTCTTGAGGAATGTAGCGGTCTTCCTCATGCTCCCTTTTGTATATGTGAAAGGGATGGGCAGAGTTGGCTTGCCCTATCTGAAGATCCTTGTGCTTTGGATTTGGCCTATTGTTTTTTATAGTAATAAGGTGTAAGGGAGGGATGACGTAATCATGTGGCCCCTCCTTATGGACCCTATGTTTTTCTAGTACTTCATCACATGGTGGCCACTCATAACGAGTGTCTAAGGGAGCCCTCCCACCTATGTTGAGTGTCACGTGTATGGCTTCCTCTTGAAAGGGTCTATGTTGAGTGGGAGTGCCCCTCAAAGGGGTGCCTCTATATTACTATTCTGTAATGGAATGATGTGGACTATCTTGTGGGTCAGGCCACCAAGGCGGTATGACCAAGTCCTCGAGGCTATATCGGAGGTGACTTGTGCCCCTTTGTACACTTTTTGTAGCTTCTTCTCGTGATTGGGCTCAACTACGGGTGTACACCATGGTGGTGTTTATCTAAATATGTGTACATTTTTATCTTCTTTACGATTTTTTATGCTACACTAAAAAAAAGGGAAACACACAATCAAAGCAATGATTATCTTGTTTATGGATTAAAAGTGTGCCCTAAATCTGGTTTAGTGTGTTTTGATTTTTGTTTTGAAAACCTTGTAAATTTTTTTTTGTTGTATATGCAATATGAGGGCTCTTATATCTCCAAAAATGGTCACCCATTCAATATACCACTTCCAGGCCATTATACCGAACCTCTCTATATACCCACCCTTACGTGAGGGAGACTATTGGTACGTGAGATCAGAACAATACGTGGAACATAGGCGGTATGAAATGGGAATCACTCTGTTTTGACACCTACCATAGAAGACTTATCCTCATGTGCTGGGAATCACCCTAGCTACACTTGGTCAGCTTTCGTTAGGATTTACGTCTAGCAACAGTCGCGATCGGGGTTATGTATGCAAGATTCAAGCCAAGGTGGTGATGAAATACACCATTGGTATTGACAAAGTGTTGGGGTTTTATGACCAATGCCTTGATGTTTAGATTATCTCACGGTGTGTGGGGTTATTTTTACATGTGAAAAGAAAGAAATCATGCGCTAAAATTTCCTATGTAAGTAAAGAAACATAAAATGACAGAGATAGAAAACATAAAATGATAGAGGATGCTCAGAACCCCTACATATTCTCTGCCTAAACCAGATGCCTCTGAGTTTATGCTTTGAAATTGCATAGAGAGTTAATCATCCCGAAGTGGGATGAATAATAGATTTGTATTCGTCATAGGGTGAAACGAATTCCTATTCGTCCCTGGGTGACACGAATTCTAGCTCTATATTCATCACAGGGTGGCACGAGCAGCAGTCCAACGCATAAAATATTAACCCCTGAAAGCAAAAACACACAATTTTAATAAGATATTTTATCTCAAAATCAAGGGACAACATCCCACCGTGATCTCCACTGAAAGAACAAGGATACGAAAGCAAAACAGAAGGGAAATGTAACGCATAAGTCCTACGAACGAGAATGCATGAAAAGAAGGAAAACAAACGAACTAAAATGAGATTTAAAGCAAGTGTAAAAGTGCACCCCTTTATTTTATTAATTTTCTTGAAATCAGGTTACAATACGTCTCCTCCATTTTTAGGGGCTAGGAGCGTCGGACATAGTTTGGTTACACCATGAATGATACATTCCCCTTTGGGATCTTTCGCGTGCCCACATTGAAAATGGGTAGACCAAACATTGCTACTACTTATGTGAATGTGTCTATAGTTCCTTATTGCACGTCTAGTGTCCATATCCTACATTCAAAGAAATAGAAAATGGTTAGTAGCATCTGCGAATGGAGAGAAACATGCGATCCCCAAAGCTTGTGGTTAGTGCATATATTAAAATAATTAAAATGATAACTGAAACATATAAAAATGAGCTAAAAATTTGACAAAAGCAATAAAACATTACTAGGAACCCACTGCAAAAGGAATAGTTGAGAAATCTACCACATATTTCTAATCGCTCCGGGGTGGGACGATTAGGACTGTCATAAGTTGTCAGAAGGTGACCTCCTAAATGTCCAGTCCAGAGGTCTCCAAAACACTTGTAAAGTTGGGGTTAGACAAAACGGGGCATTTTGGGATGACCCAGATGGTCAAATTTTGTAGATTCTACCTTGGTTGCCCTGTATTTGACGGTGCTCCCTATAGGTTAGTGAAAGCGAGAAATAACAAAATCATAGCTAAAACTTATCAGAATCACATGAAACATGAATGGTAGCATATGTAAATGACCTAGAATAAAATGCAAAATAAAAATCAAGGAAATATGCCATAGATTTCTAATCGCTCCGGGGTGGGGCGATTAGAACTGCCATAGTGCGAGAGGCGCTCGGGGGCAGGACGCCCATTGTGTGGGGCTCGATTTCAGAACCAATCCACTTGGGATGGGTCAAAAACCTCTTATGGGGTTGTGTCAGCAAATTTGGTGGGGTATTGTGGCCAAATTTTTAGGTTTGGGTCCGGATTGCGCTTCCAATAATCACCCAATAACCTCCCTTCCGAAAGAGAGATCAAGGATGTAAGAAGCACAATGATGGTGAGGGTTTGATTCGACAGCACTCCATTTCTCTAAATGCTCCTGCTATGTCCTCCTTATGGGATGATAAGACTCACCATTTTATAGACCTAGGGTCTCTCTCTTTGAATGCGCATGCGAGGGCACCACTTGACTTGCTTGCCCTATTTTGGGAGAAAATATTCTTACCTGATTTAGAGTCTCTTTGCATGAGGTCTCCATGATCAAGGCATGCATGACTAAAGTCTCTCTCTCTGATTTGAAGTCATTCCTTGCAATTGCATGCCCTGAAGGCACAGTTAAGTTGTAGACCTGTTGAGGTTTGAATTTTTGCCAGTCAAACCTGCTATTCACCCCACCCTGGAGCGAATGCTGCTAATCATCCGGGTGTGGGATGAATACCAGTTTGTAATCGTCCCAGGGTGGGACGAGTAGGGAGCAAAGTGCTAAAAAGGTGCCAAATAGACCTTTGACCTTCTAAAAATGCTGTGGGAGTGGTTAGGACCATTGTTTAACCTCTAGGGGCTTCCCTAGGGGCTGTGTATGTCAATTCGATTAGTGCTTGTCATCACATAATCGGATTGGTGTTGTTTTGGTGTCTACATAATGTCATTTCATGTTTAACATAATTGCTTGATCTATTGAAGAGGATTTTGAAACATAATGATATGACATTGAAAAATTAGGGATATGACAATAATGCAATAGATATGGGGCGCATGGATCTAATATCATACTAGAAATAGCCAATATATTAAAAGGATATGTTAGATTAGAATTTATGTGGCACTTGTGTATTTAGTGACACCTAAAATTTAAAGCTTATCATCAAAGTGGATGATCATATTGGTTGAGAATAAAGTATCATTAATTGAGATAGATCCCAAGCACTAGCACATTAGATTTAATTCTTCCTTGAACTCTATAACCAATAGGAGAGTTGTGAAGAAGATAATTATAGATCACAAGGGCATTGTGGCATGACCATACCATAATTTAATTCAATCTAAATCATTTAATGGTGACTATTGGAATGAAATGTTGCTAACAACAAAGTTATTCCAAGCTCCCTCTAAAACCACTTCCAAATGCAACCCTAAGAACGTATAGAACACATAAAACTAAGTATAGTGAATTTTACCATGCATTTGTTAGATTTTTATGATATATATTAAAGGAAATGCAACCACAAGATCTAAAATAAGCAAGCAATGTTAACTATATGATAATGACAATATAATATGAAAGAAAAATATATGAGAAACTTCTGCAACAACTAAAAAAATAGCCATTAATAAAATCTCATGAAAATAGTACAATGTTGTATAATGGAGGTCTCAAACACTCCAGAATTCATGCATGATATACATTGTATATACATTATCTTCTCATCTCTATTATCTACTATTCTATATGTTTATGCTCTCCTTCTATTCACTCTATCAAAGTCCTATATATAGAGATATTTGTCCCTTGGACTTTCACCTACCTATGACTCTTCATCTTCCTATTCTATGAATCATGTACATGTGGACTACATGCACATTTACATCATCAAGTTCTTTGCATATTCTAACACATGTGCATTTATTACATTGTCTAGACACCAAAATCTAGCCACTTGTTATCCATCCGTGTCCTCAAATCATACCCATACATTATTCAAATATATATGTATTTATTTAATATATATAAATATAATTATTTTATATTTATATTTATATATATTTAATACACATATATGTATTTATGTGAATAAATCCTAGCCATCGACCATGACTTAATCTCATCCATCCATCCATTTCAATCCATGTCACTCATCCAAGCTTAATATTCATCCTTCCTCATTTTTTAATATTGACTGCTTGTTTTGTGTCATTGAAACCCTAATATGTTCAAGGGAATATTATAAAAGATGAGTCATTTTGATGAATTAAACCCCTTAGAAAGTCTTGGAAGGTTCACAAATTTGAATACCTATCCACTCACAAGCCCTAGCCACTTCACTATCATCTTCTTCCCTCACCACCACCATCGCAACCACCACAAGACCCTCGCAAACCAGATATGGTTCTACCTCACTCCCATACACCCCCAAACATCACCCAGATTTTGGAGAATGCTGTTGAGCATATCTAAACACTACTACACATTCATAGCCATCAATGAACGCTTCTAGGTATTTCTAGAAAATTATTTGTAGTTTGTAAGACCTCAGATGCCTTTAACACATTCACACGACTCTCAAACATAGACACAGGAGAATATAACAACATTTACAAGGTAAAATATTTATTGCATCATTTTATATTCTTACATTTGTTTTTACAATTCCATTTTACAACATCTAGGGTTTATAGAATTTTTATATTTTAGAGGGTCTCCATAGTGGAGCCCTCATAGGTACTATTAATTCTTTTATGTTGTTTTGTTTTCTATTTTTAGGTGCAAGAATCACATTTCTAGAAGCTATTGCAGCTAGGGTGGTCCTATAGGGATACACAAGCCCACCCACAAACTTGTTTGGATCAATGACAAATGAGAAGACACTAGTTGTTCATTAAAATAGGGTTTCAAAACCCTATTATATGTAATCATTGTATCAAAATAATTTGTAACCCCATATTGGGGCACATTCATTGTACAACTCGAAGATCTACCTATATCAATAAATATTATTCATTTTGTGCATTCCATGGTGTTATTGTGCTTTTGTTCTTTTATCTTTGTATTGGTGTTGTTCATTTTTGGTTTACAAAATGGTGATAATGGTGGGACCCCAAAGGGTTATCTATTTTAATCTATCTTGTCACGAATTTCTATTTTTATTTCTATCTTATAGTTCCAAAAGTTTGATCACATGAAAATTGCAAAAATAAGGTTTTCTAGGAGTTGCATAGTTCGATCAAAGGTCATGCAGATGTCCTACAACATTTGAGGGATGTAATACAACATTCTAGAAATTCTCTATAGTGTTCTAGAGACTTTGGGTGATGTTGAGAAGAGAGGGGAAGAAATACCTAGGCTTCCTGGTAAGCTTAGTTCAAACCCTAACTTATTTTTGTTTTCATTCCCCTACTTTTAAAAATGAAACTAAAAAAATAGAATCATTCATTTTTGTTTAAAGTAGTTACATTTTTATTTTCATTTTAGGCATTTACATCCTTCATATAGATTGCATATAGGATAGAATTACATTTATGCATTCACTATAGTTCACATTTGATTCATATTTATACTATTTTATGGTGTTTTATTTACTATTATGTATGTTTGCATTTGAAATAAAAAAGCATAACTAGCTGCATAGTAGGGTTGAAAGCTTCCATTTTTACTTTTCTAATTTGGAACAAGATCGTAATACCTAAGTATACTCCTGCTATTGGAATCACTTGATAATTCAAGGTAGAAGAACTGGGTGAACCCTCCACTGTTTGAATCACTTGATGCTTTAGAGTGGGTCTTAAGCGGTGTTCCCTAAGTTATTTTGAGGACCTTGGTGTTAATGTTCTTGGATTCTAGCTTAGACAAGTGAAATATGATGTTTTTAACATTGAATGAACACAATAGAAAACATAAATCTTAAAATGAATAACACACTTTACATGTCATGCATTTAAACAGTAGTGAGTTGGATTTCATCACCAACCATTGTTTGAGATTAGGGACAGTGGGCTTCATCTCCATAAATCATCTCACCTATAGAAACCATAGTCACCCATGAGTAATCTTTCTAGGTTTCATCACTAGGAAGAGTCTCATTTGCCATCCAGTATTAGATTCCACCCTGCATAATAGTTTAGGTTAGCACATCAACAACACACAAACCCCACATAAAAAAATATAGTGTAAAACATAGGATTAAGTCGCTTGTTTGATTCCGTGTGATTTTCATTGCATATTTTCCACATATTCACCATCTCCATCTAACTCATTAGCTTATGGTTTCAACTCAAAGCTAAACAAGGATTTTGAGTCAAGCCTCCGTTAGACAAACCACTTCATCCATGGAGTGTTCCACATATTTCCCTACCATTTATGTTGTTAATCCCATCAATTTGATACAAATAAGATTTTATTATTTTTTTGCAAGACCCTCACGCACTATGCATACCTCAAATATTAATGTATTACATAGAGCCATCAATGACCCCATTCTAAAAACTTGGCCATCATCCCCTACCAATCTTCACATCACCCACATAGATATGGCTAAAGTTGGAGCTTTTCAAAGATCTACTAACCATGTTCTAGAGCAAATCCATAGCCCACCTAGGCATGATCCTCCTTCTCAGTATGAACTTGCCCACTCACAATCTTCCAATTTTACCCAGGTTTATACCAACCCTCTTTTTGAGGTGTCATATATACCTTGCAATATCTACCACAATAGTCATGTGCCCAAAGCACTTCCATTCCATATTCCATATCACCACCTATGGAAATCCATTGTATGAATTACACATTAATGTTGCTTCAAAAGTGCCAGCTTCCACTACATCCAATGTATCCCATTCAATTGCAATCCCTATTTTGACCTATTCTCCACCTACCTCATCCATTACCACCACATCCACACCATATAACTCAAATATTACAATACAAAAAGCATGGAAACATCTCCATAAATTTCTTATGGCTCAACAAGATGCTTAGTCTTGTTCCCAACAACAAGTACAAGTGGTATATATTAAGTCTTAGTCTATTTCCACCCAACCTACTTTCTTCACCTCAAATACATCATGGGTATCGCAATATTCTATGGTTTCCATCCCCACACCTCCATTAATCCACACCCATTATATTCCCAAAAGTCAACCCATTCATAATACTCAAACATCATATCCATTCCATCATCTGGAATCATTCCATCATCAATATTAACACCATGAAATACAATCCAATCCACCAAACCAGTAAAATATCATCATGCCCAAGAATTTCACCACTTCATATCCACACCATCATCAAGTAATTTAGGGCTTCCACATGCCTGGGGAATATCCTAGAATTCAAGAATTGCAACATCAAATTGATAGCATGATACAACACATTCCTGGTATGATGAAACAGAAGCCTACTTGAAGACAACTCATCAATCAATCCATTCAATTTTTGGTACCATAACTACCATATCCAATAGATTTTACAGTTCCAAAATTTGATAAATTCAAAGGGACTAAGGACCCTAGAGAGCACATAAGCACATTCATTCACTTATGTTTTAGAATCTAAAATCAAGATGCTTTAATGCTCAAAAATTTCCTCAAACATTGGGAGGAGATGTCGTGGAGTGGTATAACCATATTCCTTATCATAGTATTTATAGATTTGAATAGTTGGTGAACCAATTCCTTGAGAGATTCTACCTCAATGTTCAAAAGAAAATCACATTGTCTGACTTATAAATCTTAAGCAATTTGATGATGAGTCAGTCTATGATTTTGGCAACCATTGAAGGGTTGTTATTACCAAACTACCATTCTCCCTACTAATGGGAGATTTAACTCATTTTTTCACCAAGAGTTGCTTAAAACCCATCTCTTGGTTATTACAATTGCAACAATATAGTTCATTCAAATAAGCTCTTACCTAGGCTAGCATAATTGAAGAGATCAAAATTTAAGGTGTGCTAAAACTTGAAAAGAAAGAATGGAAGAATAAGGGTCAATCCAAAGGAATTTATTCTAGCCGATCTAAGACAAATCAAGCTAATCAAGCCAATCAAGTGAATCAAGTGATCATGAGCCAACCAATAATGGCTTAACAACAACAACCAATGCAACAAAAACCACAACAAATTGCATATCAAGAAGTTCCACCACCATAACAAATTCAAAACATAGCACAAAATATGAAAAATTGCCAATATCAACAATATGTTTGACAAACCCATCATTACACACCCTTATCCAAGTTATATGCTTCCATATTTTGTGGTTTGTATGACACAAATCAGCTTGCCTTGCCTGAGGTTAAACCAGATGACCCTACCAAGCATATCAAAAGCTATAGGGAGTATTTATTTTATCCTTATCATTTTTAGAATGGGTATGATATTAATGGCTTCTTCACATTCAAATATATAGTGCAATATATAATTGATTAGGGCTCATCAAGTTTAATAGTACCTTATCTCAACAAAACTAGAACCTTCGTATCTATGAAACACCACTTTCTCATCATGAGGAGGTGCAACAAACAAAAGGTTGGTCAAACATCAATACTCCTCCTAATTAAGTCAATCATGTGCAACAATACCAAGGTTTTATGGGTGCTATTCATGTAGTCACTTGAGTTCAACAACACACTAATCAACAAAATGCACAACTATTCAATATTCCATAGCACCACAGGCGAGTGTATCTCCTCAACCTATAATTTCATCATCACCCATTAAGTTCTCCACCAATTATTTCCAATCCATTCATATTCCAAGTCATCCATTTCCACCCATTCATCCTCCCAATCATTTACAATGGCCAATCATCTCTCTGAGTATGGTTAACCACAAGCCTTAAAATGGCTTCAGCCAAACTATCCATTTATGAGCTAATTCAACAATCTCCCCCACACTATGAGGCATTAATGGAGATTTTAAAATCCATTGAACTCCAATATCAAGATGCTAATACCTTCAAAATTTTTTTGCAGAGCATCTAAATATGTATGGAGCCTTCCATTACATTCTATGATTTTGAAATCAAACCAATATTGTTAGAATCAGTGGACCCTCCATTACACACCATGGATCAAATTGATAGGAAGCCATTTGAAAGAGTTTTAATTGATATCAACTTCTCCATAAATATCATCACCACCTACACTATCCAAAATTTTATTATTCCACCATTTCATATCACCAAATCCACCTTCATATTGAAAGCATTCAATTATGCTCTCTATTCCATAATTGGCACTATCATTTTACCCATTGAAGTGGGGGTAAAAACATTGCACACAATGTTCCACATCTTGTAAGGCTCCATGGTGTACAATGTACTCCTTGGATATCCTTGGATGAGGGAAATGAGATGTGTCCCCTCTATACTCCATCAATATCTCAAATATGTACATAAGGTACAATTTTATTGCATACCAATGGACATCGAGCCATTTAAGTACTGCAATTTCATCTCAAATCCTTATGAATCCACTCTTCCATCCACTCATATTTTATTGAATCCATAATCAACCACATCATCCACCACACCATCCACCTATTCATCCAAAATTCCTATTCTTGAGGAGCTCACCATAACTACTTCACCTCAAGCTTCCATATCCATGTCCCAATCCTCATCACCATCGACAACATGTACATGTAGTCAAATCCAATCCACATTATCCACATCATCAATATATACACCTTCCACCACTATTCCCTCCACATCATCACCCATTCATAAAACACCTTAGCTAAATACACCTTCATCCACATAAGTCGATGCCTCACAATTCAAATTAACAGATTATGAGATGCCATCCACATCCATATCCATTTCCACATCATCCCAATATGCGTTCCACCTCACTAATCTTGGTATTGGTGAATATGTGGTCCAAGACATTACTATCACACCACTTAGCATCCAAACTACTAGGGATTATGGTCACCCATGTGATCCACCCTTATCCATAGGAATGATGTACAATATGGGTTCAATACCCAATAACATCAATTTTGTATATGGGGGGATTGATTCATTGTTCAATCCATCTTCCCAATATGAACCCAAACAACCAACTCTTGCCAAAATATAGCACATGTTGGGTTTTCCATGTCGATATTTTCATCGAGTTAACTGGTAAAGCTATGGCCTAGGATGAAATGAATAGGTAATGCGTGAGCTCATAGATACTCAATAATGAAGAGTACATGACCATTCAGGTTTAGGCTATCATTCTCATTTGTCAACCTCTTCTTTTGAACAAGTTTTTCAAAATATCCATTTGAATTCAGAAGAAAAAACCCATCACACCGATGACTTTGAGGAGGAAATATATGAAGAATATGATGTTATATTGATAGCTTCTAATGAATCTAATGAGGAATCGGTACCCATTATTCCATTCACTAAATAGGATGAGTATTACCTTAGAATTTTTTCCATCCATCAACCCATCTTTCGCTTGCTTCTTCCACAAGAGTGAGTTGAACCAACCGGTGAACCACCACCTCCACTTCATTAATCCACCTCATCGACCAATTTTGTAACATATGTACATAATTAAAAAAACAATATCATTGCATTGCATGTACATGGATTTTTGCCTATTGTATTCATTTGGATTGCTCGTTGTTGTTTAGGTTCCTAGAGTTCTTGCATCAGTTCTAGCAGACTAGATCTATCCATCCTCCATATTTCCAACCACCAATTTCCCCTTTAAGTTAGCATGAATCTTGTTGACTTATTCACCCCAATCCATAATCCTTATTATTTGAAAAATCCAATTCCAATTGACATGAGACTTATTGATATGGACCGGATTTCCTCACCTCCATATTTTTCAAAATTCATCCTTTTCAAGGAATTGTTAAGGGCTTCAGGAAACTACATTCCTCCATCACATCCACATTCTCCTTCATATTTGCCTTTAGATCCTGAGGTTTTCCAAGCAGACATGGAGGAGACTGCATTAGAAGATTTCTATAATATCATAGATGACATTCATTTGATCCCAATGCCCCATTAGCTTGAGGAAGGTTCTCATATGTCCATTGAAGATACCATCAATGCAAACCTTAGTTCAAATGTAGACAATCCTTAAATATTTAAACTTGGTAAAGTTTTATCTCCAGATGAACAAGAGCAATTAATTGATCTCCTCAAGAAGAAGAAGGGCATTTTTGCATAGTCCTACAAAGACATGCCCATTCTTGACCCTAATTTGGTTATCCACAATCTCACCTGAACTTTGATGCTAAGCTAGTCAATCAAAATTTGATAAATATGCATTCTACCATTGCCCTCATGGTCATAGAAGAGCTTCAAAAGATTTTATATGTGTGTTTCAATGTAACCATTGACTATCCAGAGTGGCTTTCAAACTGGTACCCATTCGTAAGCCTAACGAGACAATACGCATTTGCACTAAATTTTGAGACCTTAACAAAGTGTGTCCTAAGGATGAATTTCCTCTACCAAATATCTATACTCTTGTCAACACTTGCACTAGCCATGAAATGATTTCTCTAGTGGATGATTTTTTAAGATACAACCATATTAGAATCAATCTTGATGACCAACACAAAACAACATTCACTACATATTAGGGGAATTTTTGTTACAAGGTGATACAATTTGGCCTAAAAAATGTAGGTGCCACTTATCAACATGCCATGGCATACATATTCCATGATTACATGCATAATATCATCAAATATTATGTGGATGATCTATTGGAAAAATATAAAACTCAACAAGAACACATTGGTGTCTTCGAAAAAGTCTTTGATCAACTTCTAGAGAATAATGTAAGGTTGAAACCCAAAAAGTGTGTCTTTGTGAAGAACACAAGCTTATAATGAGAGGGGAGGTGAACAATACAAGATAATACTTTTACTTTTCTTTCCAAATGATAATAGTAATATGCAGTAATAAAACAATGCACAAATCATCACACATATGAGAGACACAGATTTAATCTAGTTCACCCAATATGGGCTACATCCATGGAGAAATATTTCTTATAAATTTCTCAACAAATTTTATGGGCACCAACCTGCAGGAGACATCAATCCCCTATTAAAATGTTCATGGACACCAATCCATAGGAGATACCAATCCCCTCTCAAGTTTGTGGACAACACTCCATAGGAGACAATAATCCCCTCTACTCAGGTTTTGTGGACACCACTCCATAGGAGACACCAATCCTCTCTACTCTGGTTTTGTGGACACCACTCCATAGGAGACACCATCCCTCTAATCTAGTTTTATGGACACCACTCTATAGGAGACACCAATATCCTTTGCTCTAGTTTTTTGGACACCACTCCATAGGAGACACCAATCCCCTCTACTCTATTTTTGTGGACACCACTCCATAGGAGACACCAATACCCTATACTCTAGTTTTATGGACACCACTCCATAGGATACACCAATCCCCTCTAATCTAGTTTTTTGGACACCACTCCATATGAGACACCAATCCCCTCTACTCTGATTTTGTGGATACCACTGCATAGGAGACACCAATCCCCTCTACTATAGTTTCATGGACACCACTCCATAGGAGAAACCAATACCCTCTACTCTTGTTTTGTGGACTCCAATCCACATGAGACACAAATCCCCTCTGCTCACAATTTTTTTCCAAAATCTACTCAAGTCTTCTCTCAAATCTGCTCATAAATCCTACTCAAATCGGCTCCTTAAACTGCTCATAAATTTTCTTACAACTCATGCTCAAGTCATATACATAACCTACTCACAAATCTATTCACAACACCACTCAAATTAGATCCATAACCTTCTCATAAATTTTTCTCACAACTCTGCTAAAATTATCTCCATAACCTACTCATAAATCCTGCTCACATCTGCTCCAAATTTTGCTCAATCCTTCTCAAATCTACTTACAAAACCCTGTTCAAATATGCTTACAAAACCTGCTCAAACCTACTCATTAAACCCTACTCAAATCATATCAGATACTTGAGAAACAATGGTGAAATTGTTCTATTGATCAACAATGCATTACATAGTTTTATAGTTCTTGAAAGAACTAAAAATAGACACGGTGGTTGAGAGAAATCCTCTTAAACTTATTACAACAAACTAACTTAAAGATAGCTCTTATCCTAACAACATGCTAATCTTGGACTATGGTCAAACATTAATCAACCAAGCCAAAACCTCAATGTATGCTAATCAAATTAACTAGAAATATGTAAATCAAAACATTAAACTAAAACTAAATACTAGGACTTAATACTTAGGACTAAGGAGGCAATGTTGAAAATATTCCAACATTCTCCCCTTTGATGCTAAAGACACTCATGCAAGAGTTCTTTAAGCATCACAGAGTTGGAAGAAAATATTTCTCTTACGTTTCCTCCAATCTTGAATCAAGAAATCAGAATTTACAAAATACTTATGGTGGCACTCCTTCCACTCTTCATGTGGAATTTCCTGCAAATGCTTGAGTGCCTTCTTTTGTTTATTAGCTCCCCCTTCAACAAAAGTATCTCCTCTTGTGGTTTTCAGCAACCACTCTCTTACATATTTATCATTATGGTCTTTAAACCATGCTCTCACATTTTGATCTTCTTTTACATCTTCAACACTAAACAATACTCCACATGAGTATTTACAATTAATCATCTCACATAGATGATTATACCATACAACTATTTCACATATTTCCACACAAAATATCACAACAAATATGGCCATATAATGACCAACTACATATGCAACATAAAGTTGCTCCTCACACAAATATTCTCTCACAACAATGACTTTACAAGAATCCTTCTCCCAAGGAATTTTGAACACATCATTTTGATCCATGTGACCCAAGTTCTCCATCACTGTATTCTCTCCAAGAAGACTCTTCATCAAAGTTGTCTCAATGAGACAATCGCCTTTCTTTTCATTCCTTCTCACAAAAAACAAATCATTAATCATAAAAACATTACCTTTAGTATGAGTAGATTTGGTGCTTCCCATAAAGCTATTTTGTAGCAGTTCTCCTTCATTGTATGGTGCTTCAAGATCAACCATCAACTCTTCACTAAGAGTTCTCCTCCTTTGTTCAATCCATGTTGGTGTGTTGAAACACCATTCATTCAAGCAATCATACATAATTGCATTTTCAAGACAACTCTCTTTCTGCAATGTAGTCACTCCAAGTGAGTGATCTTCATCCATGAGTGATGTTTCCTTTGCCATTATGACAAGAAAATCAGCAATCTCATTTCCATTTTCTATTTCTATCCCATTTGCCCTCTCACTTTCCATATCCCAAATGAGAGAGTCTTGTGTGTTATTTTCTTCACACAACACATCCTTCGTCCTTGATGAGTGATCTTCAAACAAGAAGCCTATCGCTTCCATCTCCTCTTTATAAAAATTTTCTTGTGGATCAACATCCCACATCACTTCATTTGTTCTTTCAAGAGAGCACACATCCATTCCAATTGAATGGTCTTCAGGCCAATGATCATCCATGAATATTGCTTCTCCATCCCCACAATTTTGTTGATCCATCATCTTATTTATTCTCCTCCATGAGAATTGTAGGTGCATTCTCCATAATACACTCTTCATTTATCTCCTCCATGAGACATTCTTCATCATACATTTCACTTTGATGGTCTTCAAGCAAGGAACACTCCAATGTGAGTGTTTCTCTTCCTTCATATTTAAAGTCTTCTTCCACTTTTGAGTGGTCTTCACTATAAGGTCCTTGAGCAATTGTCTCTCCATTGAGACATCCATCCTCTTTGCTCAATGTGAATGCTTTCCAAGCATGTCATTCTTGCAAAAAATTTATTAGTACAATTTTTCTTTTTATGTTTTTTTCCTCCTAAAAGAAATAATTGACTATTACAATTTTCCATTCCATTACAAGAAATGTCTGCAACTATGGGTGTCTCACAATAACTCTCTCCAATGAGATATATACAAGGCTCCTTCGCCTTCTCATCCTCTTCTCCATGAAGGGATTCCTCATATTCGTATCTCTTCTCTTCAAGAATTTCGTCATCACTATTTTCTTCAAACATATCTTCCTCTTCAAGGAAGAATTCACCATCATAAGAATGTATGTCTTCATATGAGTCTTGAAAAGACTCTTCAAAAACTCCTTCAAAAGGATCTAATTCAGAAACTTCTTCAAGGAAGCAAGGCTCCTCCTTGCTTAAACAATATTCATGATTGTCACACATGGCTTTATGGGTGTCCTCATCAAACCCATAAGCATCCTTCAACACTTGCCATGCCATTGTAGCTGATCTACAATTGGCTATGAGAGGAAAAACATTCTTTTCCATTCCTCTCCTCAAATCCATAAGAGCTAAGCAATTTGCATATTGTTGCTCCTTCTTCTCTTTTCTCTCCTCGCCTTGTAGCTTGCTCCAAGTGGGTTCCTCATAGCCTTCTTGAACTATATCCCATAAGTCTTGAGCCTTCAAGAAGGTCTTCATCATTATGCTCCAAATAGCATAATTATCTCCATTGAATTTGGGTACTTCCAATTCTTTATACATGGTGGTCATTCTCAGGATTCGTGAGATATTAATGATTTACTCGAGCTCTTCCTTGCAAATCTGCTGAGTGCTGGCCACTTGAGTTTCTCTAACAAAGTGTGTGCTTCAGATCTCTTCACACCACTCTCCATAGGTTTTGATCCATCTGAGCAAACCTGCTCTGATACCAAATGAGAAACAATGGTGAAATTGTTCTATTGATCAACAATGCATTACATAGTTTTATAGTTCTTGAAAGAACTAAAAATAGACATGGTGGTTGAGAGAAATCCTCTTAAACTTATTACAACAAACTAACTTAAAGATAGCTCTTATCCTAACAACATGCTAATCTTGGACTATGGTCAAACATTAATCAACCAAGCCAAAACCTCAACGTATGCTAATCAAATTAACTAGAAATATGTAAATCAAAACATTAAACTAAAACTAAATACTAGGACTTAATACTTAGGACTAAGGAGGCAATGTTGAAAATATTCCAACATTCTCCCCCTTGATGCTAAAGACACTCATGCAAGAGTTCTTTAAGCATCACAGAGTTGGAAGAAAATATTTCTCTTACGTTTCCTCCAATCTTGAATCAAGAAATCAGAATTTACAAAATACTTATGGTGGCACTCCTTCCACTCTTCATGTGGGATTTCCTGCAAATGCTTGAGTGCCTTCTTTTGTTGATTAGCTCCCCCTTCAACAAAAGTATCTCCTCTTGTGGTTTTCAGCAACCACTCTCTTACATCTTTATCATTATGGTCTTTAAACCATGCTCTCACATTTTGATCTTCTTTTACATCTTCAACACTAAACAATACTCCACATGAGTATTTACAATTAATCATCTCACATAGATGATTATACCATACAACTCTTTCACATATTTCCACACAAAAAATCACAACAAATATGGCCATATAATGACCAACTACATATGCAACATAAAGTTGCTCCTCACACAAATATTCTCTCACAACAATGACTTTACAAGAATCCTTCTCCCAAGGAATTTTGAACACATCATTTTGATCCATGTGACCCAAGTTCTCCATCACTGTCTTCTCTCCAAGAAGACTCTTCATCAAAGTTGTCTCAATGAGACAATCACCTTTCTTTTCATTCCTGCTCACAAAAAACAAATCATTAATCATAAAAACATTACCTTTAGTATGAGTAGATTTGGTGCTTCCCATAAAGCTATTTTGTAGCAGTTCTCCTTCATTGTATGGTGCTTCAAGATCAACCATCAACTCTTCACTAATAGTTCTCCTCCTTTGTTCAATCCATGTTGGTGTGTTGAAACACCATTCATTCAAGCAATCATACATAGTTGCCTTTTCAAGACAACTCTCTTTCTGCAATGTAGTCACTCCAAGTGAGTGATCTTCATCCATGAGTGATGTTTCCTTTGCCATTACGATAAGAAAATCAGCAATCTCATTTCCATTTTCTGTTTCTATCTCATTTTTCACATTCTTCTCCCCTTTTAGAGGAACTCTAACACTTTTATCTTCTCCTTGTAGGAGATCTTCATTTTGCTCTGTCAAGAGAGCATACATCCATTCCAAGTGAATGGTCTTCAAGACAATGGTCTTCCATAAACATTGCTTCTCCATCAACATGCCAACAATTTTGGTTGATCCTATTATCATCTTTATTCTCTCCCATGAGAATTTTAGGTGCATTATCCATAATACACTCTTCATTTATCTCCTCCATGAGATATTTTTTATCACTTTTTCTTCTATCAACAACAAATCCTCTTCTTCCTCCTCGTCCTCTTGAGGAATACACACCTCTTCTTATATTTTCATCACAAAATTCAGCAACATATGCTTCCTCCATGAAGCATTCTTCATCTTGTTGGTTTTCTACATACATGCCTTCCTCTACAAGAAATAATTCTCCATTACAAAGCATGACTTCATATGAGTCTTTACAAGACTCTTCAAAAACTCCTTCAAAAGGATCTAATTCAGAAACTTCTTCAAGGAAGCAAGGCTCCTCCTTGCTTAAACAATCTTCATGATTGTCACTCATGGCTTTATGGGTATCCTCATCAAACCCATAAGCATCCTTCAACACTTGCCATGCCATTGTAGCTGATCTACAATTGGCTATGAGAGGAAAAACATTCTTTTCCATTCCTCTCCTCAAATCCATAAGAGCTAAGCAATTTGCATATTGTTGCTCCTTCTTCTCTTTTCTCTCCTCACCTTGTAGCTTGCTCCAAGTGGGTTCCTCATAGCCTTCTTGAACTATATCCCATAAGTCTTGAGCCTTCAATAAGGTCTTCATCATTATGCTCCAAATAGCATAATTATCTCCATCAAATTTTGGTACAGCCAAGTCTTTATACATGGCTTCCTTTTATTTACCAAAGTCTCAAGCACCCAATTTATCATAAATCAATTCCATAATCCTAGATTGCTAACAAACTAAATCTTTCCTGTAGACTTCTGATATACTTATCTGAAAAACCACTAAATTTCAGATCCAAATTAACACAAATGAGAAATATGTGATCAATTTACTTTTTCCCTTTCTATCTTAAGTTTTTTGAACACCTCAATTCTTCAAAAAATCAACCAAACCCAAAATTTTTTAAAAATAAAACCCTTTTTTAAAAAAAAAAAAACCAAATATAAAAAAAAATAAAATAAAAAAATATCACAATTCTGGATCTAGGATTGTTGAAGGAAAAATAAAAATTCACAAAAATAAAAAAATACAAAACCAAAAGACCAAAAATTTTTTTTAAAAAAAAATTTAAAAAAAAAAATAATCCCCCCAAAATTTGAGGAAAAAAGCACCCCCCCCTCCCCAATCATTACATGAGATATTAATGATTTACTCGAGCTCTTCCTTGCAAATCTGCTGAGTGCTGGCCACTTGAGTTTCTCTGACAAAGTGTGTGCTTCAGATCTCTTCACACCACTCTCCACAGGTTTTGATCCATTTGAGAAAACCTGCTCTGATACCAAATGAGAAACAATGGTGAAATTGTTCTATTGATCAACAATGCATTACATAGTTTTATAGTTCTTGAAAGAACTAAAAATAGACATGGTGGTTGAGAGAAATCCTCTTAAACTTATTACAACAAACTAACTTAAAGATAGCTCTTATCCTAACAACATGCTAATCTTGGACTATGGTCAAACATTAATCAACCAAGCCAAAACCTCAACGTATGCTAATCAAATTAACTAGAAATATGTAAATCAAAACATTAAACTAAAACTAAATACTAGGACTTAATACTTAGGACTAAGGAGGCAATGTTGAAAATATTCCAACATTCTCCCCCTTGATGCTAAAGACACTCATGCAAGAGTTCTTTAAGCATCACAGAGTTGGAAGAAAATATTTCTCTTACGTTTCCTCCAATCTTGAATCAAGAAATCA
The DNA here is from genome assembly GCA_028583015.1 of Wollemia nobilis. Taxonomy (NCBI): domain Eukaryota; kingdom Viridiplantae; phylum Streptophyta; class Pinopsida; order Araucariales; family Araucariaceae; genus Wollemia; species Wollemia nobilis. The sequence continues at coordinate 6,352,032 of JAQPPZ010004166.1, forward strand.
GAATTTACAAAATACTTATGGTGGCACTCCTTCCACTCTTCATGTGGGATTTCCTGCAAATGCTTGAGTGCCTTCTTTTGTTGATTAGCTCCCCCTTCAACAAAAGTATCTCCTCTTGTGGTTTCAAGCAACCACTCTCTTACATCTTTATCATTATGGTCTTTAAACCATGCTCTCACATTTTGATCTTCTTTTACATCTTCAACACTAAACAATACTCCACATGAGTATTTACAATTAATCATCTCACATAGATGATTATACCATACAACTCTTTCACATATTTCCACACAAAAAATCACAACAAATATGGCCATATAATGACCAACTACATATGCAACATAAAGTTGCTCCTCACACAAATATTCTCTCACAACAATGACTTTACAAGAATCCTTCTCCCAAGGAATTTTGAACACATCATTTTGATCCATGTGACCCAAGTTCTCCATCACTGTATTCTCTCCAAGAAGACTCTTCATCAAAGTTGTCTCAATGAGACAATCACCTCTCTTGCCTTTGGAATACATTTTCCTTTCTTTTCATTCCTGCTCACAAAAAACAAATCATTAATCATAAAAACATTACCTTTAGTATGAGTAGATTTGGTGCTTCCCATAAAGCTATTTTGTAGCAGTTCTCCTTCATTGTATGGTGCTTCAAGATCAACCATCAACTCTTCACTAATAGTTCTCCTCCTTTGTTCAATCCATGTTGGTGTGTTGAAACACCATTCATTCAAGCAATCATACATAGTTGCCTTTTCAAGACAACTCTCTTTCTGCAATGTAGTCACTCCAAGTGAGTGATCTTCATCCATGAGTGATGTTTCCTTTGCCATTACGATAAGAAAATCAGCAATCTCATTTCCATTTTCTGTTTCTATCTCATTTTTCACATTCTTCTCCCCTTTTAGAGGAACTCTAACAATTTTATCTCTTCTCCTTGTAGGAGATCTTCATTTTCTCTTTCAAGAGAGCATACATCCATTCCAAGTGAATGGTCTTCAAGACAATGGTCTTCCATAAACATTGCTTCTCCATCAACATGCCAACAATTTTGGTTGATCCTATTATCATCTTTATTCTCTCCCATGAGAATTTTAGGTGCATTATCCATAATACACTCTTCATTTATCTCCTCCATGAGATATTTTTTATCACTTTTTCTTTATCAACAACAAATCCTCTTCTTCCTCCTCGTCCTCTTGAGGAATACACACCTCTTCTTATCTTTTCATCACAAAATTCAGCAACATATGCTTCCTCCATGAAGCATTCTTCATCTTGTTGGTTTTCTACATACAGGCCTTCCTCTGCAAGAAATAATTCTCCATTACAAAGCATGACTTCATATGAGTCTTTACAAGACTCTTCAAAAACTCCTTCAAAAGGATCTAATTCAGAAACTGCTTCAAGGAAGCAAGGCTCCTCCTTGCTTAAACAATCTTCATGATTGTCACTCATGGCTTTATGGGTATCCTCATCAAACCCATAAGCATCCTTCAACACTTGCCATGCCATTGTAGCTGATCTACAATTGGCTATGAGAGGAAAAACATTCTTTTCCATTCCTCTCCTCAAATCCATAAGAGCTAAGCAATTTGCATATTGTTGCTCCTTCTTCTCTTTTCTCTCCTCACCTTGTAGCTTGCTCCAAGTGGGTTCCTCATAGCCTTCTTGAACTATATCCCATAAGTCTTGAGCCTTCAAGAAGGTCTTCATCATTATGCTCCAAATAGCATAATTATCTCCATCGAATTTTGGTACTTCCAAGTCCTCATACATGGCTTCCTTTTATTTACCAAAGTCTCAGCACCCCATTTATCATAAATCGGCCAATACTGCTCGAAACACACTGAAAATTTTCCTGTAGACTTCTGATATACTTATCTGAAAATCCACTAAATTTCAGATCCAAATTAACACAAATGAGAAATATGTGATCAATTTACTTTTGCCCTTTCTACATCCCACCCTTATCACAATTTCGGATCTAGGATTGTTGAAGGAAAAATAAATATTCACATAAATAAATAAATACAGATCCAAATGACCTAAAATTTTGTTTGAATTATGATTTTATCTAAATAATATTTCTCCCAAAATTTGAGAAGCAAATACCCTGTATTCCACCTTATACAACCATTTTATTGAAAAACTAAAAATGCTAATAAAATCCGTAAATTAGCTCCAAATAACCTAAAATTTTGACAGCATCCTCTTGATACAATTATCTAACAACCCTCAAAATTTCATAATCAAATACCTCAAGATTCGTGAGATATTAATGATTTACTCGAGCTCTTCCTTGCAAATCTGCTGAGTGCTGGCCACTTGAGTTTCTCTGACAAAGTGTGTGCTTCAGATCTCTTCACACCACTCTCCACAGGTTTTGATCCATTTGAGAAAACCTGCTCTGATACCAAATGAGAAACAATGGTGAAATTGTTCTATTGATCAACAATGCATTACATAGTTTTATAGTTCTTGAAAGAACTAAAAATAGACATGGTGGTTGAGAGAAATCCTCTTAAACTTATTACAACAAACTAACTTAAAGATAGCTCTTATCCTAACAACATGCTAATCTTGGACTATGGTCAAACATTAATCAACCAAGCCAAAACCTCAACGTATGCTAATCAAATTAACTAGAAATATGTAAATCAAAACATTAAACTAAAACTAAATACTAGGACTTAATACTTAGGACTAAGGAGGCAATGTTGAAAATATTCCAACATTCTCCCCCTTGATGCTAAAGACACTCATGCAAGAGTTCTTTAAGCATCACAGAGTTGGAAGAAAATATTTCTCTTACGTTTCCTCCAATCTTGAATCAAGAAATCAGAATTTACAAAATACTTATGGTGGCACTCCTTCCACTCTTCATGTGGGATTTCCTGCAAATGCTTGAGTGCCTTCTTTTGTTGATTAGCTCCCCCTTCAACAAAAGTATCTCCTCTTGTGGTTTTCAGCAACCACTCTCTTACATCTTTATCATTATGGTCTTTAAACCATGCTCTCACATTTTGATCTTCTTTTACATCTTCAACACTAAACAATACTCCACATGAGTATTTACAATTAATCATCTCACATAGATGATTATACCATACAACTCTTTCACATATTTCCACACAAAAGATCACAATAAATATGGCCATATAATGACCAACTACATATGCAACATAAAGTTGCTCCTCACACAAATATTCTCTCACAACAATGACTTTACAAGAATCCTTCTCCCAAGGAATTTTGAACACATCATTTTGATCCATGTGACCCAAGTTCTCCATCACTGTATTCTCTCCAAGAAGACTCTTCATCAAAGTTGTCTCAATGAGACAATCACCTTTCTTTTCATTCCTGCTCACAAAAAACAAATCATTAATCATAAAAACATTACCTTTAGTATGAGTAGATTTGGTGCTTCCCATAAAGCTATTTTGTAGCAGTTCTCCTTCATTGTATGGTGCTTCAAGATCAACCATCAACTCTTCACTAATAGTTCTCCTCCTTTGTTCAATCCATGTTGGTGTGTTGAAACACCATTCATTCAAGCAATCATACATAGTTGCCTTTTCAAGACAACTCTCTTTCTGCAATGTAGTCACTCCAAGTGAGTGATCTTCATCCATGAGTGATGTTTCCTTTGCCATTACGATAAGAAAATCAGCAATCTCATTTCCATTTTCTGTTTCTATCTCATTTTCTCACATTCCATCTCCCTGAGAGAGTCTTTTTTTATTCACATTCTTCTCCCCTTTATGAGGATATTCTAACAATTTTATCTCCTCTTATACTTTACTTGTAGGAGATCCTTCATTTTCTCTTTCAAGAGAGCATACATCCATTCCAAGTGAATGGTCTTCAAGACAATGGTCTTCCATAAACATTGCTTCTCCATCAACATGCCAACAATTTTGGTTGATCCTATTATCTTCTTTATTCTCTCCCCATGAGAATTCTAGGTGCATTATCCATAATACACTCTTCATTTATCTCCTCCATGAGATATTTTTCATCATCCTTTTTCTTCTATCAACAACAAAATCCTCTTCTTCCTCCTCTTCCTCTCGAGGAATGCACACCTCTTTTTATTTTTCAATCCTCTCAATGAGATTTGCAGTCCTTCATATCCGCTTCCTCCATGAAGCATTCTTCATCTTCGTTAGGTTTTCTACATACATGTCTTCCTCTTCAAGAAATAATTCTCCATTACAAAGCATGACTTCATATGAGTCTTTACAAGACTCTTCAAAAACTCCTTCAAAAGGATCTAATTCAGAAACTTCTTCAAGGAAGCAAGGCTCCTCCTTGCTTAAAAAATCTTCATGATTGTCACTCATGGCTTTATGGGTATCCTCATCAAACCCATAAGCATCCTTCAACACTTGCCATGCCATTGTAGCTGATCTACAATTGGCTATGAGAGGAAAAACATTCTTTTCCATTCCTCTCCTCAAATCCATAAGAGCTAAGCAATTTGCATATTGTTGCTCCTTCTTCTCTTTTCTCTCCTCGCCTTGTAGCTTGCTCCAAGTGGGTTCCTCATAGCCTTCTTGAACTATATCCCATAAGTCTTGAGCCTTCAAGAAGGTCTTCATCATTATGCTCCAAATAGCATAATTATCTCCATCGAATTTTGGTACATCCAAGTCTCTTATACATGGCTGGTCCATCAAATACCTCAAGATTCGTGAGATATTAATGATTTACTCGAGCTCTTCCTTGCAAATCTGTTGAGTGCTGGCCACTTGAGTTTCTCTGACAAAGTGTGTGCTTCAGATCTCTTCACACCACTCTCCACAGGTTTTGATCCATTTGAGAAAACCTGCTCTGATACCAAATGAGAAACAATGGTGAAATTGTTCTATTGATCAACAATGCATTACATAGTTTTATAGTTCTTGAAAGAACTAAAAATAGACATGGTGGTTGAGAGAAATCCTCTTAAACTTATTACAACAAACTAACTTAAAGATAGCTCTTATCCTAACAACATGCTAATCTTGGACTATGGTCAAACATTGATCAACCAAGCCAAAACCTCAACGTATGCTAATCAAATTAACTAGAAATATGTAAATCAAAACATTAAACTAAAACTAAATACTAGGACTTAATACTTAGGACTAAGGAGGCAATGTTGAAAATATTCCAACATTCTCCCCCTTGATGCTAAAGACACTCATGCAAGAGTTCTTTAAGCATCACAGAGTTGGAAGAAAATATTTCTCTTACGTTTCCTCCAATCTTGAATCAAGAAATCAGAATTTACAAAATACTTATGGTGGCACTCCTTCCACTCTTCATGTGGAATTTCCTGCAAATGCTTGAGTGCCTTCTTTTGTTGATTAGCTCCCCCTTCAACAAAAGTATCTCCTCTTGTGGTTTTTAGCAACCACTCTCTTACATCTTTATCATTATGGTCTTTAAACCATGCTCTCACATTTTGATCTTCTTTTACATCTTCAACACTAAACAATACTCCACATGAGTATTTACAATTAATCATCTCACATAGATGATTATACCATACAACTCTTTCACATATTTCCACACAAAAAATCACAACAAATATGGCCATATAATGACCAACTACATATGCAACATAAAGTTGCTCCTCACACAAATATTCTCTCACAACAATGACTTTACAAGAATCCTTCTCCCAAGGAATTTTGAACACATCATTTTGATCCATGTGACCCAAGTTCTCCATCACTGTATTCTCTCCAAGAAGACTCTTCATCAAAGTTGTCTCAATGAGACAATCACCTTTCTTTTCATTCCTCGCTCACAAAAAACAAATCATTAATCATAAAAACATTACCTTTAGTATGAGTAGATTTGGTGCTTCCCATAAAGCTATTTTGTAGCAGTTCTCCTTCATTGTATGGTGCTTCAAGATCAACCATCAACTCTTCACTAATAGTTCTCCTCCTTTGTTCAATCCATGTTGGTGTGTTGAAACACCATTCATTCAAGCAATCATACATAGTTGCCTTTTCAAGACAACTCTCTTTCTGCAATGTAGTCACTCCAAGTGAGTGATCTTCATCCATGAGTGATGTTTCCTTTGCCATTACGATAAGAAAATCAGCAATCTCATTTCCATTTTCTGTTTCTATCCCATTTTCTCACTTTCCATATCCCAAAGACTGCCTTCCACATCCTTCACCCTTGATGAGTGATCTTCAAAAAAAGCCTATCCTTCCATATCCTCTTCATCCTTTTCGGTCCAGATCACTTCATTTTCTCTTTCAAGAGAGCATACATCCATTCCAAGTGAATGGTCTTCAAGACAATGGTCTTCCATGAACATTGCTTCTCCATCAACATGCCAACAATTTTGGTTGATCCTATCATCTTCTTTATTCTCCCCCATGAGAATTTTAGGTGCATTATCCATAATACACTCTTCATTTATCTCCTCCATGAGATATTTTTATCTCATTTCACTTTTTCTTCTATCAAGAACACCAATGTGGTTCCTCTTCCTTCCTCTTCGTCTCTCCACTCTTGAGGGAATACACACCCTTCATAATCTTCAGAATTATTAATTTTCTGCCATCACAAACATTCAGCAACATATGCCACAACCAAAAACATGCCCATCCTCTTCCTCCATGAAGGGATTCTTCATCTTGTACTTTTTCACGATTTTCTACATACATGTCTTCCTCTTCAAGAAATAATTCTCCATTATAACAATGTATGACTTCATATGAGTCTTTACAAGACTCTTCAAAAACTCCTTCAAAAGGATCTAATTCAGAAACTTCTTCAAGGAAGCAAGGCTCCTCCTTGCTTAAACAATCTTCATGATTGTCACTCATGGCTTTATGGGTATCCTCATCAAACCCATAAGCATCCTTCAACACTTGCCATGCCATTGTAGCTGATCTACAATTGGCTATGAGAGGAAAAACATTATTTTCCATTCCTCTCCTCAAATCCATAAGAGCTAAGCAATTTGCATATTGTTGCTCCTTCTTCTCTTTTCTCTCCTCACCTTGTAGCTTGCTCCAAGTGGGTTCCTCATAGCCTTCTTGAACTATATCCCATAAGTCTTGAGCCTTCAAGAAGGTCTTCATCATTATGCTCCAAATAGCATAATTATCTCCATCAAATTTGGGCACATCCAAGTCTGCATACATGGCTTCCTTTTATTTACCAAAGTCTCAAGCACCCAATTTATCATAAATCGGCCAATACTGATTGAAACAAACTGAAATTTTTCCTGTAGACTTCTGATATACTTATCTGAAAATCCACTAAATTTCAGATCCAAATTCACACAAAGAGAAATATGTGATCAATTTACTGCCCTTTCTACACAATGGATCTAGGATTGTTGAAGGAAAAATAAAATACATAAATAAAAAAGACAAATGCAAATTAAAGATAACAAAAAATGCTCCCAAAATTGAAACAAAAATTCCACCTATACAACCATTTTATTGAAACAAAAAAAAAAAACAAAAATACATAACCTAAATTTAATCCTCTTGAAAAATAACAACCCTAAAAATTTCATAATCAAATACCTCAGGATTCATGAGATATTAATGATTTACTCGAGCTCTTCCTTGCAAATCTGTTGAGTGCTGGCCACTTGAGTTTCTCTGACAAAGTGTGTGCTTCAGATCTCTTCACACCACTCTCCACAGGTTTTGATCCATTTGAGAAAACCTGCTCTGATACCAAATGAGAAACAATGGTGAAATTGTTCTATTGATCAACAATGCATTACATAGTTTTATAGTTCTTGAAAGAACTAAAAATAGACATGGTGGTTGAGAGAAATCCTCTTAAACTTATTACAACAAACTAACTTAAAGATAGCTCTTATCCTAACAACATGCTAATCTTGGACTATGGTCAAACATTAATCAACCAAGCCAAAACCTCAACGTATGCTAATCAAATTAACTAGAAATATGTAAATCAAAACATTAAACTAAAACTAAATACTAGGACTTAATACTTAGGACTAAGGAGGCAATGTTGAAAATATTCCAACATTCTCCCCCTTGATGCTAAAGACACTCATGCAAGAGTTCTTTAAGCATCACAGAGTTGGAAGAAAATATTTCTCTTACGTTTCCTCCAATCTTGAATCAAGAAATCAGAATTTACAAAATACTTATGGTGGCACTCCTTCCACTCTTCATGTGGAATTTCCTGCAAATGCTTGAGTGCCTTCTTTTGTTGATTAGCTCCCCCTTCAACAAAAGTATCTCCTCTTGTGGTTTTCAGCAACCACTCTCTTACATCTTTATCATTATGGTCTTTAAACCATGCTCTCACATTTTGATCTTCTTTTACATCTTCAACACTAAACAATACTCCACATGAGTATTTACAATTAATCATCTCACATAGATGATTATACCATACAACTCTTTCACATATTTCCACACAAAAGATCACAACAAATATGGCCATATAATGACCAACTACATATGCAACATAAAGTTGCTCCTCACACAAATATTCTCTCACAACAATGACTTTACAAGAATCCTTCTCCCAAGGAATTTTGAACACATCATTTTGATCCATGTGACCCAAGTTCTCCATCATTGTATTCTCTCCAAGAAGACTCTTCATCAAAGTTGTCTCAATGAGACAATCACCTTTCTTTTCATTCCTGCTCACAAAAAACAAATCATTAATCATAAAAACATTACCTTTAGTATGAGTAGATTTGGTGCTTCCCATAAAGCTATTTTGTAGCAGTTCTCCTTCATTGTATGGTGCTTCAAGATCAACCATCAACTCTTCACTAATAGTTCTCCTCCTTTGTTCAATCCATGTTGGTGTGTTGAAACACCATTCATTCAAGCAATCATACATAGTTGCCTTTTCAAGACAACTCTCTTTCTGCAATGTAGTCACTCCAAGTGAGTGATCTTCATCCATGAGTGATGTTTCCTTTGCCATTACGATAAGAAAATCAGCAATCTCATTTCCATTTTCTGTTTCTATCCCATTTTCCCTCTCACTTTCCATATCCCCCTTTAGGAGGAACTTTTCTTAACACATTTTATCTTCATCCTTGATGAGTGATCTCCCCCCCCCCCCCCAAGGTACCAGATCACTTCATTTTCTCTTTCAAGAGAGCATACATCCATTCCAAGTGAATGGTCTTCAAGACCAATGGTCTTCCATAAACATTGCTTCTCCATCAACATGCCAACAATTTTGGTTGATCCTATTATCTTCTTTATTCTCCCCCATGAGAATTTTAGGTGCATTATCCATAATACACTCTTCATTTATCTCCTCCATGAGATATTTTTCTATAAATTCACTTTGATGGTCTTCGAGCAAGGAACACTCCAATGTGAGTGTTTCTCTTCCCTCATCTTCAAAGTCTTCTTCCACTGGGCTGTCTCTCCATTGAGGACATCCACTCCTCTTTCTTATATCTTTCATCATCAAAAATTTAGCAACATATGCTTCCTCCATGAAGGATTCTTCATATTGACTCTTAGTTAATACGGTTTTCTTCAAACAGGCCTTCCTCTTCAAGAAATAATTCTCCATTATAAAGCATGACTTCATATGAGTCTTTACAAGACTCTTCAAAAACTCCTTCAAAAGGATCTAATTCAGAAACTTCTTCAAGGAAGCAAGGCTCCTCCTTGCTTAAACAATCTTCATGATTGTCACACATGGCTTTATGGGTATCCTCATCAAACCCATAAGCATCCTTCAACACTTGCCATGCCATTGTAGATGATCTACAATTGGCTATGAGAGGAAAAACATTCTTTTCCATTCCTCTCCTCAAATCCATAAGAGCTAAGCAATTTGCATATTGTTGCTCCTTCTTCTCTTTTCTCTCCTCACCTTGTAGCTTGCTCCAAGTGGGTTCCTCATAGCCTTCTTGAACTATATCCCATAAGTCTTGAGCCTTCAAGAAGGTCTTCATCATTATGCTCCAAATAGCATAATTATCTCCATCAAATTTGGGTACTTCCAATTCTCGTATACATGGCTGGTCCTTTTATTAACCAAGGTTCCCAGAGCCCCATTTATCATAAATCGCTCTCCCAAATACCCAACTTATACAACCATTTTATTAAAAAAAAAAAAAAAAAAAAAAAATCTCAGGATTCATGAGATATTAATGATTTACTCGAGCTATTCCTTGCAAATTTGCTGAGTGCTGGCCACTTGAGTTTCTCTGACAAAGTGTGTGCTTCAGATCTCTTCACGCCACTCTCCACAGGTTTTGATCCGTCTGAGAAAACCTGCTCTGATACCAAATGAGAAACAATGGTGAAATTGTTCTATTGATCAACAATGCATTACATAGTTTTATAGTTCTTGAAAGAACTAAAAATAGACATGGTGGTTGAGAGAAATCCTCTTAAACTTATTACAACAAACTAACTTAAAGATAGCTCTTATCCTAACAACATGCTAATCTTGGACTATGGTCAAACATTAATCAACCAAGCCAAAACCTCAACATATGCTAATCAAATTAACTAGAAATATGTAAATCAAAACATTAAACTAAAACTAAATACTAGGACTTAATACTTAGGACTAAGGAGGCAATGTTGAAAATATTCCAACATTCTCCCCTTTGATGCTAAAGACACTCATGCAAGAGTTCTTTAAGCATCACAGAGTTGGAAGAAAATATTTCTCTTACGTTTCCTCCAATCTTGAATCAAGAAATCAGAATTTACAAAATACTTATGGTGGCACTCCTTCCACTCTTCATGTGGAATTTCTTGCAAATTCTTGAGTGCCTTCTTTTGTTGATTAGCTCCCCCTTCAACAAAAGTATCTCCTCTTGTGGTTTTTAGCAACCACTCTCTTACATATTTATCATTATGGTATTTAAACCATGCTCTCACATTTTGATCTTCTTTTACATCTTCAACACTAAACAATACTCCACATGAATATTTACAATTAATCATATCACATTGATGATTATACCATACAACTCTTTCACATATTTCCACACAAAATATCACAACAAATATGGCCATATAATGACCAACTACATATGCAACATAAAGTTGCTCCTCACACAAATATTCTCTCACAACAATGACTTTACAAGAATCCTTCTCCCAAGGAATTTTGAACACATCATTTTGATCCATGTGACCCATGTTCTCCATCACTGTATTCTCTCCAAGAATACTCTTCATCAAAGTTGTCTCAATGAGACAATCACCTTTCTTTTCATTCCTGCTCACAAAAAAGAAATCATTAATCATAAAAACATTACCTTTAGTATGAGTAGATTTGGTGCTTCCCATAAAGCTATTTTGTAGTAGTTCTCCTTCATTGTATGGTGCTTCAAGATCAACCATCAAATCTTCACTAATAGTTCTCCTCCTTTGTTCAATCCATGTTGGTGTGTTGAAACACCATTCATTCAAGCAATCATACATAGTTGCATTTTCAAGACAACTCTCTTTCTGCAATGTAGTCACTCCAAGTGAGTGATATTCATCCATGAGTGATGTTTCCTTTGCCATTACGACAAGAAAATAAGAAATCTCATTTCCATTTTCTGTTTCTATCCCATTTGCCCTCTCACTTTCCATATCCCAAATGAGAGAGTCGTGTGTGTTCTTTTCTTCATAGAACACATCCTTCATCCTTGATGAGTGATCTTCAAACAATAAGTCTATCACTTCCATATCCTCTTCATCAAATTTTTATTGTGGATCAACATCCCACATCACTTCATTTGTTCTTTCAAGAGAGCATACATCCATTCCAATTGAATGGTCTTCAGGCCAATGATCATCCATGAATATTGCTTCTCCATCATCATCTTCTTTATTCTCCTTCATGAGAATTGTAGGTGTATTCTCCATAATACACTCTTCATTTATCTCCTCCATGAGACATTCTTCATCATACATTTCACTTTGATGGTCTTCAAGCAAGGAACACTCCAATGTGAGTGTTTCTCTTCCTTCATCTTCAAAGTCTTCTTCCACTTGTGAGTGGTATTCACTACAAGGTCCTTGAGCAATTCTCTCTCCATTGAGACATCCATCCTCTTTGCTATCAATGTGAATGCTTTCAAAGCATGTAATTCCTACAAAAAATTTATTAGTACAATTTTTCTTTTCATGTTTTTCTCCTCCTAAAAGAAATAATTGAATATTACAATTTTCCATGCCATTACAAGATATGTCTGCAACTATGGGTGTCTCACAATAACTCTCTCCAATGAGATATATACAAGGCTCCTTCGCCTTCTCATCCTCTTCTCCATGAAGGGATTCCTCACCTTCGTATCTCTTCTCTTCGATAATTTTATCATCACTATTTTATTCAAACATGTATTCCTATTCAAGGAAGAATTCACCATCATAAGAATGTATGTCTTCATATAAGTCTTGAAAAGACTCTTTAAAAACTCCTTCAAAAGGATCTAATTCAGAAACTTCTTCAAGGAAGCAAGGCTCCTCCTTGCTTAAACAATATTCATGATTGTCACACATGGCTTTATGGGTGTCCTCTTCAAACCCATAAGCATTCTTAAACACTTTCAATACCATTGCAGCTGATCTACAATTGGCTATGAGAGGAAAAACATTCTTTTCTATTCCTCTCCTCAAATCCATAAGAGCTAAGCAATTTGCATATTGTTGCTCCTTCATCTCTTTTCTCTCCTCGCCTTGTAGCTTGCTCCAAGTGGGTTCCTCATAGCCTTCTTGAACTATATCCCATAAGTCTTGAGCCTTCAAGAAGGTCTTCATCATTATGTGCCAAATAGAATAATTATCTCCATTGAATTTGGGTACTTCCAATTCTTTATACATGATGGTCATTCTCAAGATTCGTGAGATATTAATGATTTAATCGAGCTATTCCTTGCAAATTTTCTGAGTGCTGGCCACTTGAGTTTCTCTGAAAATGTGCATGCTTTAGATATCTTCACACCACTCTCCACATATTTTGATTCGTCTGAGAAAACCTGTTCTTATACCAAATGAGAAAAAATGGTGAAATTGTTCTATTGATAAAAAATGCATTACATAGTTTTATAGTTCTTGAAAGAACTAAAAATAGACACAGTGGTTGAGAGAAATCCTCTCAAACTTATTACAACAAACTAACTTAAAGATAGCTCTTATCCTAACAACATGCTAATCTTGGACTATGGTCAAACATTAATCAACCAAGCCAAAACCTCAACGTATGCTAATCAAATTAACTAGAAATATATAAATCAAAACATTAAACTAAAACTAAATACTAGGAATTAATACTTAGGACTAAGGAGGCAATGTTTAAAATATTCCAACAATACTACTCAAATCTAATCCAAACAATGCTCGTCTATTCTCAAATCTTGCATATAAAACAATGCTCATTTATTTACAAATATTGCATACAAAACAATGCTCATCTATTCCCAAATATTGCATACAAAAAAATGCTCATATATTCCTAAATATCACATACATATAATTCTCATGTATTCCCAAATATTGCATACATACGATGCTCATCTATTCCCAAATATTGCATAATGATATCTTCAAGTTCTTCATGTATTCTTCAATATGCATCTCCCAACTAAAGCAATTCAGACATATTCTACCCATAATTATTTTATCCTCATGAAAATATAGATAATTATATGCACTAAACAAATGCCCAATATGTTCTTCATATTTCATTAATTTTGTTGCTTTCACATGTCTCACATTTATTACATCAAAATGTAGCTTTAGTCTAGCACTAGATAACTGACCTGGTAATTGTTGATTTTTACCTTCACTTAAAAATCAATCATAATACATAAGTATGTCCTTCTCATCTACTAACATAATCAATTATGTACAATGCATAAAATTTTTCTCAAATATGATCTATAACCCTTGCACATTTACTCCCAATTTCAAGCATAACCAATGCACAAGTTTGCTCACAAATATGATCTATAACATTTACACATTTATTCCCAATTTCAAGAAAAACCAATGCACAACCAATAATTCCTTATACCTCCAACCATATGAAAACAAAATTATTTTCCTCAGACAAAATCACTTTGAGAAAGGAATTAAATCACCATACCTCCAAATCTCCCTCAATGATGATGATGAGCTTTCCAAACCTGTTTTGACAAAAATAATCTTCTCTTTATTTGTTCCTTCAAAATATGGTTGGAAATTTTATTTTTCCTTTTGATAAAATATCAAATCAACCACTTTAGAAACCCTTATCAAAACATACAAGATAAGGCTTAAAAATAACTCCTTATGTCTCCCTTTTGAAACTCACAATATAAAGTTTTATTAGAAACAAGAACCCTTATTTCTCCTTTTGCAAAAATTAAATCACATTTATCATTTTCATAAATTTTATTCCCATTTATCATTTGCAAAAATTAAATTTCAAAACTATACCTTATAGGTCCCTTTTATCATTTACAAAATTTAAATCACAAAACTATTCCTTATAGCTCCATTTTATTATTTGTAAAATTAAATCACAAAACTATACCTTATAGCTCCCTGTTATTATTTGTAAAATTAAATTTCAAACCATACCTTATAGCCCCTCAAATATCAATTTTAATAAAACAAAAATAAAATACCTCTCATTGCTGTCGATGGGATTCAATCCCTTCACCTTGCAAGGCACAACGCCCTATCACGGGCCCTTTAATCGATTGTGCTATCACAACACTTGGAACCTTAATGCACAACAAATTTATTTCTTTTGTCACTTTATCTTAAAAAAAAAATGACATCAAAGGGTTTCGACCCCTCAACCTCATACCAGGCAGTGCTCCCCACAAGCTACGTAACCAGTTGGGCTAAAAACGAATTGCACTATATCGGATTTATCCTTCATTTTTCACTGTGCCAAAAATTCTCCACTCTCCTCCTTCACCACTGCCTGTTCGCTGATACTTCGCTTGATTGATTTTTTTTTGCATAAACCTTCACTTGTCCAAATTAATTAAATCATATATTTATATAATTTGTCTTTTGTTTTCCAATGAATATGGCTCCACCATTATGCACTCTGTCCTTTGGCGCAAAAAAATTTGAATTTTAATTTTTCAAATTTTAAATCATTTGCAATGAGGTCACCCAAAGTTTTAAATATTTAACCTTTAAATATTTAAAAATTTAAAATATTAAAGTATATTTAAATCCTGTGATTTAAATATGAAGCTCTGTCTTTAATATTTAAATATTATTTAAAAATTAAACATCCTGGTGAACCCACCATCCTTGACATTATAATTTATCCTTGGAGATATTTCTACCTTTGACATCAATGAAAATTCAATATTAATGACAAATCAATATTTCCAACAATCTCCCCCTTTGTCATTGATGGCAACATAGAATAAATTTTCTTTTACTGCAACTTGATTCACAATCTACTTCCCTTGACCAGTTGCTCCCCCTCACTAAAAACTCTCCCCCTTTGACATCAATGGCAAAGGGCTCCTTGGGGATGAAAGATAAGACATGTATCGCTCCAAATTTTTTGCATCCTTACCTTCAGGCTATAGGATCCGCGCCCGAAAGGGGAATGCGAGAAGGATGGGACAATACCTCGGACTGAGAGGCCCTTTGAAGGTCGCGCCTCTCGGGGAGGGGTATAAGGGTGAATTTTCGATGGATGGTGGGTTCACCAGGAAACTTTTGAGTGGCAGTTTCCACGCCTAGGTTGAGAGTAGGTTTGATGTGTTCATTTTGTGCTTTAATCATTCAATTCCTAGGTTTGGCCAAGATGAATCTAAGCTATTCTATATGCCAATGCTGATTTATATGAATACAAAGAACATAAATAAGTGCTAAACATAGAAAATATGCTAAATGAGATAGAATATACCCGATTTCGGATGTCTGATGCAGATTCCGAGTTTTGTAGAAGTCCAAATCATCTCAAATCATACGTAATCATCTGAAATGTCACAGAATCATCTCAGATCTCAGTCGGTCATCTGAGATCAGACGAGATCATCGTCGATCTGACGAATTCATCAGACAATTTGTCAAAAACCTACAGTCACGAGACAGATACCAAAAACCAAAAATGCAACTGCAAAAGCAAGGGGAAATGATAGAAATGATAGTAAATTTGCCTAAATGATAGATCCAGATAGCGATTAAAGGAAAATGCATTACTTTAATAATTTATTTTAACTTTAGCATGCATCTATACTAAATGAGGTGAACTCCAGGATGCAGAAATAAAATAAACCAAGTTAATGCATAAGAAAATGAAGAGAAAAGATAAGAAAAATGCAAACTTCGGGCTCTGATTGCCCCCAATCTGGACTATAGTCAAGATCACCTCCAATCATACGAGATCATCGCCGATCCTCGACAGGATCGTCCGAAATCGTCTGGAATCGCCTTCGACGATCCGAGCTTGCTTTGGCTGAAAAATAGTAAAATTCCTGCAAGAAAACTTGAAATACATAATGCAAACGATGGTGCGAGGATGTTCTAATGCACAAGGAACTAAATTTGTAGGGAAATCAGTCAGCTAGGGGGTTCAGGGGGATAAACTGAGAAAATCCCAGTTTATATAGGATTAGGGAGAGGTTAGGAGGTTGGAGATCATCCCAATTTGGGAGATCTCCAATGGGGGAGACTCTAACTGCATAGACACGCTTTCTGCCCAAGTTAGAGAAGCTGTTGAAACAAAAGCTAATTATGAAAATTTGGTTTTGGGACGAAATCGTCTGGACGTTCTGTTCCAGATGAATTCGTCAGATCTGGGATGATTTCGTCTGATCGGCGACGATATCGTCCAACGGTCAAAACAAATCCTAAAAATGGCACGAAAAACAAGGGGAGCGGGTAACGGGTCAGTTTTGGGTTAAAATTCAAATTTTTATCTTTTTACTAAGGTTTAACTGCGCCAATTTTAGGGTGCTACATTTTGCCCCCTCTTTAGCAAATTTTTCGAAGAAAATGCGTTAAAGATGAGTTCTTCTCGTTTTACGAGAAAGCAAAAATTTACTCAATTTTCTAGACGACGATTCTAGGTCGAATCGTACGACTGCTGACTATGGTGCCCCCTCCGTGTTTTTACCCAAATCGAACGTTTGAGGTAAAAGCGCGAAAAAGCAAAACTAAAAAAAATGTTGTTTTTAAATAAAATTAAGAAAAATAGGGAAAACCCTAATTCATTTTTACTGTTTGAGAGCTCTGTAGACAAAAATGGTTGAGACAGCGCACAGATCGACAGAGGTCCGATGCGGGCTATGGGTAAGGATCTAATGCTAGTAAATTATGTTTGAATTTGATTTGTGCAATTTTTTGTTTTAATTTTTGACTGTTTTGGGGCATCGCGGCCGTTTTTAGGCCGTCGACGACGTCGGGACGAAATCGTCCCTATTTCGTCGAAATCGTCTCTAGATCGTCGATTTCGTCTGAGGGCGAAATTGGTGAACTAGGGGCGATCTCGTCCAACAAGGGGCGATCCCCAAGTTGCGAAATAGGAGACGATTTCATCCTACAAAGGATGATTTTACCCAATTTAGGATGATATCATCCAATAGTGGACGATATCATCATTTGATGAAATTAAGCTTGTTTGAATTGCATTTAATTGATTTTAATAATTGGTTTATTAATAAATTTTATTGTTTTATTGTTTGTTTTGTAGAGGGGATTACTAAAGAGTCGAGAGTGGAAATACGGGGGCTGAGAGATGATATAGCCATGCTCGACTAGGCGGAGCGAGACCGACTAGCACAGGTCAGACTACAGCATGTGGCAGAGATGCCACAAGTATCGACAGACATGGGGCTACTGACAGCCCTAGCAGAGAGATGGTATCCAGGGTCATCCTACTTTCGATTACCGATAGGGGAGATGGCTCCCACACTAGAGGACGTATGGAGGATCTTGAGGATCCCCATACAGGGACGATTGATGACTCCTACGGCCAATCAGGGCCAGGCGATGATGAGGTTGAGCGGAGACCCGAGCTTCACCCTAGAGAAGGGCAGAGTGAACATCGAGTCTCTGAGGCAGATGCCTGGGGCATCTAGGTTGACTCGGGTATTGGCGAGGATAGTGGGTGGCCTACTGCTATGCCACCAGAGTGGGTGTAGATTACCCTGGCTCCTATCAGATGTGGTCTATGACATGAGAGACCATGGGTACAGATTTGCATGGGGGAGCTTTGTACTATGCCATTTGTATAGGATCCTACATGGGGT
Source organism: Wollemia nobilis (assembly GCA_028583015.1). Taxonomy (NCBI): domain Eukaryota; kingdom Viridiplantae; phylum Streptophyta; class Pinopsida; order Araucariales; family Araucariaceae; genus Wollemia; species Wollemia nobilis. Next base: position 6,370,254 of record JAQPPZ010004166.1, read on the forward strand.
CGTATACAAGGGAGGCCGATGTCTGGTTTTGACATCACTACTATAGATTTGGTGCTGGGAGCACATTGCGATGCGGAGGCCGATAGGACTCCCACTGATAGGGGTTGATCGAGAGAGGCCCCAAGTTTTCTATTGGTGGCTCCAGAGAGGGTCACAATGGTGGATAGATCTATCGATGTCTCGGAGGTTGCTAGATGACCTCATCCTAGACTAGATCACCTAGAGGCCATGGAGAGAGCATCCAGGGTGGGCAGAGGATGGGCAGGAGCTGGCTCGCATCAGGCGAGTCTACTGGCTGAGGATGGAGTGGGGAGAGGTAGAGCTCCACCGCTACGATCGAGTTCTATGATAGTTCGATCTTCAGTAGGGGATCCCTTCTCTCAAGGATTATGAGTACTCCTAGACTATTCGAGATAATACTACACTGAGCGGGGCTCCAGATATGCAATGATTCTAGAGTCAGGACATGGATGATGCCCCCATCCAGCCAATGGATGGTGATGATGCTAGGGTTGCAGATGGATACGATGCCTGGTACATAGGCATCCACCCTCCTCGGATGACGAGGGCATAGGGTCTAGTGCACGTCATGGTGCGACGGATGGGGAGGCGATGTCAAGCTGCTATTGAGGCAGCACGGGGTCACGATGGGAGAGAGCAATGATGGTCTCCATAGGAGAGATGCCAGAGGATGGCACGGGCTCCATAGAGGCCATAGTAGACAGGGAGGAGGGAGGAGGGATTCCCTTCTCAGTAGGGGGAGGCCACCATCGCCCGATAAGGGCAAGGGTATCGAGGTGGGGGAGAGCAGCGAGATGGTGGCTCTTCGAGCTGAGAATGCCCACCTCCGGGCTCAGGTGTAGACACTAGAGGATGAGGCTACATGGCTCAGGGCTCGGAGTGGAGGGGCGAGCACTCAAGATCTAGCATGGGCTATTGCTCAGACCATGTTCTACTAGGGGTTGTACTATCATGTGGTTCTAGAGAACCAGAGGATACCATTGCTAGCCCCCATTATGGAGCCGATCATGATGGGATCATCGAGGACATCCTCACGATCGATGATGAGGACCCGAGACACTACCTGGACCTCTATGGGACCACCTCCTCCACGTCAGGGTGGGGGAGGAGATGAGGCGGAGAGCTCGAGGGCTTCTCGAGGCTAGCCGCTCACTGCATAGAGATTGTATATATTTTTGAGAGGATTGAGTATGCCAGGGTATAGATTGTGGCATACCAATCCAGTTTTGATATGATGTATATAATTTGTTGATATATATATATATGGTCTTGTTGATGATATGACTTGTGTATATGTTGTATGATGCTTTAATTTTGGATTTGTTGATTAATTGTTCATGTAATTATGTCATTTGGAAATAAATTATAATTTTATGTCATGCCATAAAATTTAAATGAAATAATCTGATGTAAACAAATTGGTTGTTTTGGTGGTGTGTTTTGATGAAAAATAAAGAGACTTCTAACAATAATTTCAAAGGACATTGTCATTGTTATAGACCATTTCATGGAGTCACCGCTCACTAGGTCGTCAAGCTAATCCCAGTAGAGAAATATTGCTAAAAGTAAAAGAGTGCTTAAGAGACTATCTTAAGACTTTGTGTTGTGATGATGAAAAATGATGATGATGATGATGTGTTTTCAGATTTTCATAAAAATATTATGCATGAGATATTAAAAGAAATATGATTTTTGCTAGGCATAAATTCCTAAGTGTGATAAATTTTTTGAATAATTCGCTAGGAATTATACCATGGTTGCAAAATGGAATGTTGACATAATGAAATGAAATAGAAAAATGTGTTCATTCTTTTTAAAGCATAATTTGTGTAACATAATGATGTAAGCCATATGTTTTTATAAATTAAAATTAATGGGAAAATAATATTAGAACAATGGTTTGCGCTAGGCATAGAATTATAGGTATAGACTTATACCATCATCGCGAAATCCAAAAAGGAAATTGATATTTTAGTTTTATTGCATGATTGATTTTTGATTTTGAGATAAACAGAAAATAATAATATATAAACATGACTTTATTTACTAGGTTTTTGAATATGTTATTTGAAAGAATTTTAGGATTTTTGAAAACAATGTATGTAATTGTTTTTATACTAAACAGATGTTCTTAAATAAGAAGATGAAATTATTCCAACAAGAGTTGCAAAAATATTTTAAATCATCTCAAAGACAAAATGTAGATTTATAAGGAACCCTCATGTGCAAACGTGAGTTCATTACTGATCTTGATTTATCATAATGATACAAAATCTCTCAAATACAAATGTGTGTGCAATTGTATTGTTCATTCACCAATTTTGAGCAAGATAATTTGATACAAGTAATTTGAATTAACCAAATGAGTGTTCGTTGACCATGATTTATATGCATGTGACCGTACCAGACTACTATGTAAGTTAGGTCATCAAGAGCTAGCTGATCCATAAGCCGACATAGGTCTGTACAAAAGAAGGTCGCTAATGTGACAGACATATCACCACGCTAGGGATTACCCAAGGCCAAGCGGGTTGGGCACAAACCACCTGTTATGGGGCTTACCTCACAGTTTTCAAATAATTGAGAATTCCAGGGATTCAAGCTCATTCACCCTTCTTTTCTTTTCAAGGGGTAGGGAAAGGGATTTTATTGCTTTTTGCTTTTGCTTTTTCTTTTCTTTTTTTTTTTGGATTTTTGCGTGAAACTGAGATAATGCTGAAATATTGCTACGATGGTACAAAATGATATTTTTCTTTTTCTCATTTTCTTTGACTTTTCTTTTTCTTCCTATGCTAGGGATACTTGCTCGGATTGGTTATAGAGCAAGGGATTTTTATTCTGGGTAGGGGTGAGCTTGTCCTTTTGTCAATTCTCAAAGATTCTAGACCATGTGCATGATAGGATAGCAGGGGAAACTTTTCGCTCAAGAAACCATTTCTACTATGTAGCATCATATCGAATTTGCAATGAAATCATTTTAATGTGAAAAGATATGTTTGGTTCAAGTAAATAACAAGATCAGTTCTCTATGCTCAAAACTTTATTTAATTCAAATGTGGACTTTGATATAAGAGAGATTAATAATCATACCAAATAAAATCAAGATATTTATTCATGTGAGTGTGAAAGTGCGGGATTCCAAATAAATGCTAATTTATCCAAAATAATTGAAAATATAACTGCAATACTTCAAGAATTGACAAGTGCGAAAATAAAAGATGTTTTTGAAGATTTTGATGATTTTGAAGTTTTTATATTTTGATTTTAATTTATGAATGGAAAGAATAAATACTATTACTATTTTTGAAATTTTTATATGGATGACTAAAATGAAACAATATGCAAAATAATAATATATACAATGATGAAATGCCCAGATTTTATGCATAATAGCGCTTAAGATGCATAATGTTCATAGGTTCTTTAAGATATTTACCATCTAATGTAGCCAATCGGTATGCTCCCGATCCAAATTTAGCAGTGATGATATACGGTCCAAGCCAGTTGGGTTCAAATTTACCTTTAAGGTCTTTAGTTGCATTAGTATTTTTTTTATTTTCTTTCAAGACAAGGTCGCCGATCTCAAAGGATCGATGATGAACTTTCTTGAGGTATGCTCGCTTGAGCTTGTTTTGGTAGGCTCGAAGATGTTCCAAAGCATTGATGCGCTTCTCATCTAGGAGTTCCAACTGACTAAGTCTGCCAGCATGATATTCATCTCCTACTTCAGTATCTTGAAGTAGTAGAGCCAAAGAAGGAACTTCTAATTCAAAGGGAAAAACAGCTTCAGCGCCATAAACCAAAACAAAAGGTGAAGTGCCCGTGGGAGTGCGAACGCTAGTTCGATAAGCCCACAGAGCAGGATATAGTTGAATGTGCCAATCTCGGCCAGATTTATTGACCAGTATTTTGAGGATTTTGATTAATGTTTTATTAGATGCTTCTGCTTGGCCATTACCTTGAGGATAATAGGGAGTGGACCAACGATGTTGAATTTTATATTTTTGACATAATTTCTTGACATCTTTATTTTTGAAACAAGTTCCATTATCTGAGATGAGATTTGCAAGAATTTCGAACCTACAAATAATTTGATTAAAAATAAATTTGGAGACTTGGGTTCCAGTGCAAGAAGCTAAGGGCATAGCTTCAACCCACTTCGTGAAATACTCGGTGAGTGAGTTATGATAAATTTGTGTCCATCAAATGACACAGGGTTGATTTTTCCAATGATGTCTAAGCCCCATTTTGAAAAGGGCCAAGGAGATGAAATAGCCCGCAGCTCTTGTGCAGGCGCATGGACAAGGTCAGCATGTTTCTGGCACTTGTCGCAATGGCGCACATAATCATGTGCATCATTCTCCATGGTAGGCCAAAAATATCCTATCCTAAGGAGCTTCTTAGCAATGGCGCTACCACTAAAATGTCCCCCACAAGATCCATCGTGGGCTTCACTCAAAGCTGATCGAGATTCTTCTAGAGTCAAACATCTCAATAGGATGCCTTCAAAAGATCTCCTATACAAGGTATTACCAATAATTACGAAGCGACTTGCTCGTCTACGTAATAACCGGCATTGGTTGCTATTACAACCTTCAGGGAAGGTCCCATTTTGAAGAAAGTTAAATATATCAGTGTACCAAGGTTCAGGAGTAGTTTCATTGATTAGAAACACATCCAAAGGTTCTAAGCATGATTTATTTGAAGCGGGTTCCTGGAGTCGATGAATAATGATGGTAGCATATTCGTCATCTAACTCCAAGGGCAAAAGAGATGCAACTGCAGCCATAGCGTCAGCTGCACGGTTGCTAGTTCGAGGAATAGCTTCCAAGGTAACTTGATCAAATAAAGATAATAATTGTAAGACATATGCTTTATATGGACGTAATTTATCATCTCTGGTCTGATAAACATCATTGATTTGATTTATGACAAGTTGAGAGTCACCGAAAACTAATAAATTTTTAATTTTTAGTGCCAAGGCAGCTCGTAATCCAAGGATTAGAGCCTCATATTCAGCAGTGTTATTAGTGCAAGCAAACATTAATTTGAAGGACAGAGGTATAAGATGTTTCTATGGAGATATTAAAATAATACCTGCACCAGCCCCACTCATGCATCGGGCTCCGTCAAAGTATAGGGACCATTGCTCAGGATGGTCTGCCTCTAGTTTAAGGCATTCATCGGGAAACTCAATGATGAGGGGATGGGTAGACTCTAAGGGTGCAACAACTAATTGATCTGCTATGATTTGACCCTTAATAGACTTTTGTCCTATAAACGTGAGTTCAAACTCGCTTAGCGCAAGAACCCACTTTGCGGTGCGACCAGATAAGTACGGGCGACTCATGAGATACCGCAAAGGATCGAATTTAGCAATAACATACGTTTTCTGACTGAGCATATAATGGCATAATTTTTGTGTAGAAAATACGATTGCTAGACATAACTTCTCTAATACTGTATAGCGAGTTTCATAACTGATTAAGGTTCGGCTAATGTAATAATTAGCACGTTCTTTCTTCTCATCGTCAAGTTGAGCTAACATAGCTCCTAAGGCAAAATCTGAAGCAAAAATGTACAAGATAAATGGGCGATCAGGTCTAGGTGGTGAAAGCACTAGGAGGGTTAAGGAGATATTGTTTGAGGAGGTCAAATGCTTCCTGACATTCATCGTCCCAATGAAAAGAGACATCTTTCTTAAGAAGCTTAAGAAAGGGTCCTGTTTTGTCTGCCAACTTATCGACAAAGCGACGAATAGCTTGAAGTTTACCTTGTAGACTTCGTAATTCAGATATATTTGTGGGTGCGGGCATATCAGTGATAGCCATGATCTTGAGAGGGTCAATTTCGATGCCACGTAAAGAAACTATAACCCCTAATAATTTATCGGACTTAACTTCGAATATACATTTAGTTGGATTCAGTCGGATAAGATATTCCCTTAACCGATCAAAGACTTTTCTCAAGTCATCTAAATGATCATCTTCTTTGATGGAACGAGCTATAATATCATCTACATAATCATGTAGAATATCATGCATCATATCATGAAAGATATAAGTCATGGCTCGTTGATAAGTTGCACCTGCATTCTTCAAACCGAATGGCATCACTTTCCAACAAAATGTCCCCCAAGGGGTTATAAAGGTTGTTTTAGCCTGATCTTCAGGAGCTATCCTGATCTGATTATAACCAGAAAATCCATCCATTAAGGATATCATTCCACTCCCAATAGTAAAATCAATGATCTGATCCATGTTGGGAAGAGGAAAATCATCTTTAGGGCATGCAACATTGATATCTCTAAAGTCTAGTGCAAACCCTAACTTTGGTAGCTTCTTTCTTAGTTACCGGAACTACATTCGAGATCCATTCAAAGCATAATCAATGGCTTGTATAAAAATAACCTTCAAGAGTTTTTCTAATTCCCCTTTGACTAGTAAGGCCACTTTAGGATGCATTTTTCTAAGTTTTTGTTTAACAGGTTTAGCATCTGGATGGACTACTAGGTGATGCATAACTACAGAAGGGTCTAATCCTGGCATATCTTCATATGTCCAAGCAAAAACGTCTTCATATTCTTTAAGAAATGCAATGTATTTATCTTGTTTTTCTTGACTTAATTCTGATCCAATGTTGATTATGTGAGGGTTATCATTGGTTCCAATGTTAATTTTTATGACATTCTCTACTTCCATGTGTAGATCTCTCTCAAAATTAGGTGGGGCGGGTGAAACGCCCAATTCTTGTAATTCTTCCGAGGTTAGCTTGGATAATTCGTCTTGAGGAGTCGTGGCCTCAAGCTGGGCTATACTAGGTATAGAGCCATCGAAATAAAATCCGTTATGTAATAATTCCTCAATGGAGACATCATGGAAAATATCTCCCTCCAACTCATCGTCGGATTCAGCGATCATCTGAGGGTAAGCTATGGAGAGCATATTACATGTAAATGGCTTATTTATTAAATGCAAAGGATCACGTTCATCCAAATAATCTTGGTAAGATATGAGATGGTCATCATCCTCAAATGGGAAGGGCTGACCTTTACTAGGAAATAGGCCCACACCACATCGGGCAAGCCATGGTTCTACCTCAAAAGGTTCTTTCATACCATTTTGGGAAGGTCCCAAACCTTTCCCTTTATATCCCAATTTAAGCATTATAGGCTTAGCTTTAATATACTCATTAGCAAAATAACATCGAGCATATCCATCATAATGTGTCTTGATGTTTCTAGGTATTCTTCCCCAGTCATATCCCTTATAAATAAAAGCACAACTCCCGACCTGGTAAATACTTCCCATAGGCTATGGGAGGCCCAAGGTACGAGGAGAGGGCGGCAAATTATTTAAGATAAGGGAATCTTGCATAGCAGCGTTTGTTTTTTTTTATATAAGAATTTTAGATAAATCGGGTAAGAGCTCATCAGTAAGAGCGTAAGAGGTAGAAGGAACATTTCCTACATCTTTGGATGCGAAAACTATGCCTCTGGTAGGTGTAGACGTTATATAGATGTCGATGGATGGGTCTATAGGTATGGAAGTTATAGGAGTAAAACAAGAAGCATTGGTTGTGGGTTTAGGATCCTTTTGGGGTCCTAATGTGGTTTGTTCAGAGGATGGTTGAACTATATGTAGAGGTGGAGTTGATGGAGAAAAAGTAGATGATGTTATGGGTGTGTGTTTCACACGTTTAGATGGATGATGAGAATTAGGATGTGTGGATGATAGAGCAGGGCAAAATTGAACTCCAACAGGTTCTGCCAAAGCACACATATCAAAGGGTCTGGGATCACCATGAATGGTAACCAACTGATTTTTAAATTCGAATTTAACACATTGATGTAAAGTTGAGGGAACAGCTCGCATCGCGTTGATCCAAGGGTGACCCAAGAGTATATTGTACGATGCAGGGCAATGTACAATAAACACGGTCATGTCTAAGGTTCTAGGACCAACTTGCAATGGTATAGTAATAACTCCACACGTTTCTTGTGTTTCGTCATTGAAGGCTTTTATGATCATATCAGTTCTTTTCATTTCATCACTTCTAAACCCAAATATTTGGTAGAAGTCAAAAGTGCAAATGTTTAAAGATGAACCATTATCAATCAAGACTCGTTTAACTGCTACATCTCCAATTAGGGCAGTAATATATAAGGGGTTATCCTTATGTAAACTATGTTGAGGTATATCTCTATCCCGAAAGTCAATACAATCGACTTCACGAGTTATGATAGTATTGGCCATGGCTTCAGGTTGAATATTTTGTGGTACCATCATTTGGCTTAATGTGAGCATTAACTCATCCCTATGTGTAGGAGAGGATCTTAAAAGGTCTAAAAGGGAAATTCTAGCTGTAGTATTTGATAATTGTTCATTAATATTATAAGGAGGTTTAGGTTGAACATTAGGCGCATGATTCCATTTATTAGGAACTTTCAAAACAAATGGAGCTGATCCATCATTCTGAGTTTGATCTTGTTGAGAATATTGGGCCTGTTGTCGAGTAACAGCTCCGATGGTACCGACAATATTTTTTTGCAGATGATGAATGGGTCTTGGTCTAGCATTTATGGCTTGTTCATTAGAAAGTAATTGGTGAGAAGATGGTCTAGTAGTGACTCTTCTTGGAAATGGTTCTTCTGGAACCATAGAACTTGTGATAGGTTGAATAGGATCTGATTCATCTTCAGAGCTATTCGATTGATTTGAGGTGATTTCCATGTCACTTTTAGTCTCATATTCTACATCACTAAGATCAGGTGTCTGAGTGTTATATAGAGGTCTGGTCGTAACCATGGATAAAGTTGTGTCAAATACTTCCACATCATGAGTAGGTGAATGCCCACTAATAGTTCCTACATATCGGGTAGGAGGGGGAACATTATGATGCTCAATTTGATTAGCCACTTCTTTACCATGCTTTGGTAAAGGATGTTGAAATATGTCCAATGATTGATTGGCATTCTGATTCTGATTTTGGGGGATGTTCTTTTGAGCATTATTAGGAGGATTTTGTTTAGGTTGGAAGGCTTGTACCTCCATCTCATTGTTATCAATCAGGTCTTGTATTTTATGTTTTAATATTTTACAAGAGTTGGTAGCGTGTCCAGGTCCTCTATGGAAATCACAATGTAAATCAGCTCTGTATCCGGGTATAGTTGGATCAGGTTCCCGGATATTTGGTAATTGGATCAAACCTCGTGCTAGTAATTGCGGGAGAATGGTTGATAGAGGTTGATTTAACCTAGTAAATTCTTGAGGTGGTTTATCAGGAGGTTTCAATATAAACTTCTCCATTGTTTTCGTAGTATTAACATTGGCAACGTTTCTGCTATCGGTGACTCCATCACCCACAACTTGTTTATTTTTATATTGATTTCTGGATGTTTTCTCATCATCTTTCTTTTTAAGCTGTCCTCTCCTAATGAGAGCATCTTCCACTCTTCGGGCTAAGTCTATAGCCTGATCGAAGGTGGTCAAGGTAGCGGTTGATAACTCATAGGATAGTTGTTCTTGCAAATTATTGATAAAGATATCCAACATTTCTCGATAAGGTAACACAAAGTGTAATTTTCCTATCAACTGTCTCCACCGAGCTAGGAAATCAGCAAAACATTCATCTTTGTCTTGTTTTAAGTTGTACAAATCTTTGATGGTTACATGCCTTTCGATGTAGGCACTAAATTGATGAACAAAAGACTCGACGGTTTCTTCGAAATTCCTCAAAGAATGAGTGGGTAGTTGATAATACCACTCCAATGCCATTCCTCCTAAACTTTTTGGGAACATTTTTAGTAATAACAAGTCATCATGTGATATATCATGACAGAGCTATCCTAAACATACGAAGATGCTCTATGGGATCTTCGGTTCCTTTGTATATAGGTAGGACAGGCATAGGAAAGTGTTTAGGATATGGTTGTGCTACAACTATAGGATCTAAAGGCTGACTACACATCTCTCGATAATTGTACGAGGGATGGTAGGGATCTATCTGGTCCATGCGGGAGACTAACTGTTTCACCATGGCTTCCAGATTACTAGTTTGTCCACCATATTGGTTCGGTGGTACCTGAGTATGGGATTTATGAGCGTATGATGGCGTGACGTAAGGATTGGATGCTATATTGCTATTATGCAAATGGTTGGTAGGGAGAGTATTATGAAGAAGATTTGTAGTAGCATTATGTTGTATCCCAGATTGTTGGAAATTGGTGTTTGGTTTCGTTTTGGGCTTTTGTTGATTTGAGGTATGTTGATCAATAACTTGGCGAAATAGAGCAATGAATGAAGGTTTATTTTGTGTGGGAATAACCCTAGGCTTGGTAACAGGCACTCTAGGTGGTTGGGTAACCTGTTGTTGTTGCATGTTCTGGATTATAGCGGCCATATCTAAATTGGATGGTCCAGCTTGATCACTTTCTTGATCAACGAAGGACAAGGGATTAGTGCGTGTGTGATATATTTCTTCTAGGGTTGCTTGAGTGTCACTAATTTGATCCTTGTCCATATGGATTGCTCTATTAAGAGTGCCAATATTAGTATTGAGGAACTTCCAGAAATGTTCCATGTTCTCAAAAGTAACAGCTCCTTCCGGAGACATTTTAGGGGATGAGGATCCTTCCTCTCTAACAGTTTCTCTTTGTTCATTTCCTTCAAAAAACTCTTCTTCTTGTTGGTCTAGGGTTCCTTCTTCCTGAATTGGGTCTTCAGGAAGGACATCTGGTTTATTTACTGGTTTTCCTAACCAATCTTCTTCTACTTCAGTCTGTTTTCCATTCCTAAGTCTAGTCATTATGCTTAAACTTAGATTTTAGCAATATATAAATTTATATATATATATATATATATATATATATATATTTGCAACAAGTTTGGGAGGTATATATTTTAATTATATACCTACTATAATACTTAAAAGAAAATGTTTTAACTTTTTGTTATATTTTTGTTTTGTTTTTTTTTTGTGATTTTATGTTTTTATGATAATATTATAAAGACAACAAACAATATACTAAATGCAAGAAATAATAATAAAAGAATGACTTAATTTTCTATAAATAGTTTATAGATGTCATTGATGGGATCAAGTTCATCGGGAGTCATGAAATGCTCCTCTTCAAATTGGAAATTGTTTTTCAAGAATTTGACAAAGTGTGCTATGGTGATATTATCTGCTTCATACTCGAACTTGTAAAAATAGATTTCATGGCAATACTCTCGATATAACACAGCTCTAGGAACTCTATTCCATCTCTTTCTATCCGTAAGAACGACCTCTTGATCCTCTATACGAGATAGAAATTTATGTACCACAACTGCATTCTCAAGGTATTCCTCAAAGGTGTACAACTCGGAAGACACAAGTGCTCTTTTATCTGCTAACCACCTATGGCAAGCTCTCTGAAGTTCATGGTACAAAGTCACCTGATCAAGATCCAGGATTCTATCTAGGACAAACCTCTTGATTTGCCTAAGTTCGGTTGATCTAGATTCAATGATACCCAATCTCCTATCAAGTTCGTCCCACAAAGGTTGAACCCTATTTGTTTGAGGTACTCTAAGTACAGAAGTAATCTCTATGGCTGTTAATTGATTTTCAACATTAATGGTGACAACTCGTCTTTTATTATAATCTACCATCTAAATATGATATGCAATCTTTAATTGTTTGTCTGATGATTCTAAATGCATTTATATTTTTGTTTTTCTTTATTTTTTTTGGATTGTTTTCAAAAGGTTTTTAGTTTTCACGTCGGGTTCACCAAAATGTATCGCTCCAAATTTTTTGCATCCTTACCTTCAGGCTATAGGATCCACGCTCGGAAGGGGAATGCGAGAAGGATGGGACAATACCTCAGACTGAGAGGCCCTTTGAAGGTCGCGCCTCTTGGGGGAGGGGTATAAGGGTGAATTTTCGATGGATGGTGGGTTCACCAGGAAACTTTTGAGTGGCAGTTTCCACGCCTAGGTTGAGAGTAGGTTTGATGTGTTCATTTTGTGCTTTAATCATTCAATTCCTAGGTTTTGCCAAGATGAATCTAAGCTATTCTATATGCCAATGCTGATTTATATGAATACAAAGAACATAAATAAGTGCTAAACACAGAAAATATGCTAAATGAGACAGAATATACCTGATTTCGGATGTCTGATGCAGATTCTGAGTTTTGTAGAAGTCCAAATCATCTCAAATCATACGTAATCATCTGAAATGTCATAGAATCATCTCAGATCTCAGTCGGTCATCTGAGATCAGACGAGATCATCGTCGATCTGATGAATTCATCAAAAACTCGTAGTCACAGAGACAGATACCAAAAACCAAAAATGCAACTGCAAAAGCAAGGGGAAATGATAGAAATGATAGTAAATTTGCCTAAATGATAGATCCAGATAGCGATTAAAGGAAAATGTGTTACTTTAATAATTTATTTTAACTTTAGCATGCATCTATACTAAATGAGGTGAACTCCAGGATGCAGAAATAAAATAAACCAAGTTAATGCATAAGAAAATGAAGAGAAAAGATAAGAAAAATGCAAACTTTGGGCTCTGTTTAAGTCTCTATAAAACAACTTTTCAAATATTCAAGAGCAACTATGAGTTCCTCTTCTATGTCAACTATGGATTCCTCTTCATCTTTTGAATCTTCCTCTTCTTCTTTATCTTCAACAACAAGAGCATCTTCATTCTCTTCTATGACCAAAAATAGGATCTCTTCCTTTTCACTATCAAAGAAAATTTCATCATTGCTACTAGAGGAATTGCTTGATTCCTCAACATAAAAAGTTTTCTTGTGTTTTTGAAAAATATTCTTATCATGCCTATTTTGACCATACCTTTGTTTATTTTTGTGAAAAATATTATTTCTTTCTTTTTCTCATATTCCTTTTCTTCTTCACTACTACTAATTCTAGCTTGTGGATAATTAGATGCATAATGACCAAGGTTACTACAATTGAAATATTTCACAGACTGCATACCTTTGTGTTTTCTTGTATCCTGCTTATTCCTTCTCACAAATTTAATTTCTTTTCCACTGCTTGATTCATCACTTGATTCTAGTTATTTATTCTTTGCCTTCTTTGAAGATTTGAATGTTGCTTCTCTTTTGGATGTTTGATATTTTTTTTTCCTCATCTCATAGGCTGTGAGAATCCCATGTAGGTCATCCATGCTCAAATTTTTGAGATCCTTCATTTATTCAATTACTGAAACCTTTACATCAAATCTTATGGGAAGTGACCTCAAGATTTTTTGAACAATCTTAGAGTCTTCAATACTTTATCCAAGTCCATAAATGGTGTTGAAAACCTCATAAATTCAGAGTAGATATTTAGCAATATCTTCTTCATATTTCATCTTCAAGTCTTCAAACTTTCTCCTATGGGTTTGAAATTTTTCCATTTTAATCTTGTTGTCTCCTTCATAAGTCCTTTGTAACTTATCCCATATTTCTTTTGCTGAAGTACATTGCATGAATTTCATAAAATTTTATTCACATAATCTACTTAAGATTGCATTCATTGCCCTGGTATTATTTTCATATGGTTTCATACCATTTGCATGTGTGGGAGGAGTTGTAGGTGTTGTGAACCCATTCTTAATGGATTGCAATATATCATATCCATGTACCATCAAATAAGTCCTCATCCTCACACTCTAGAAGGTATAGTTAGTCCCATTAAAATAACTCTATTTGATGAAAACCCTTCCTTATGTGCCATGTGTGTTCCTATAAGATCTTACTTCAAGCTGTTAGAATTTCATGAAGGAACCTCATTTGGTACCAATTGAAGAAAACAAGATTATACTAAGAGGGGTGGGGTGAACAGTATAAGATACAATTTTTACTTTTCTTTCCAAATGATAATGGCAATAGTATCAATGAAGTAATGAAACAATGCACAAATCATAACACATGAAAGACACAGATTTAATGTGATTCATCCAATATGGTCTACATCCATGGAGAAATATTGCTTATAATTTTTTTAGAACATTTTATGGGTAGCAACCCATAGGAGATACAAATCCCCTATTACAATGTTCATGGAAACCAATTCATAGGAGATACCAATCCCCTCTCAATTTTGTGGACACCAATCCATAGGAGACACTAATCTCCTCTGCTCTGGTTTTGTGGACACCACTCCACAGGAGACACCAATCCCCTCTAATTTGGTTTTGTGGACACCACTCCACAAGAGCCACCAATCCCATCTACTCTAGTTTTGTGGATACCACTCCATAGGAGACACCAATCCCCTCTGCTATGGTTTTGTGGACACCACTCCACAGGAGACATCAATCCCCTCTACACTAGTTTTGTGGAAACCACTCCATAGGAGACACCAATCCCCTCTCCTCTGGTTTTGTGGACACCACTCCATAGGAGAAACCAATCTCCACTACTCTAATTTTGTGGACACCACTCCCTCTACTCTGGTTTTGTGGATACCACTCCACAATAGACACCAATCCCCTCTGCTCTAGTTTCATGGACACCACTTCATAGGAGACACCAATTCCCTATACTCTATTTTTATGGACTCCAATCCATAGGAGATACCAATCCCCTCTGCTCATAAATTTAGTCTAAACTCTCCTCAAGTCTTCTCTCAAATCTACTCACAAATATTGCTCAAATAAACACCATAACTTACTCATAAATCTAATCACAAATCATGGTCAAATCAGTGTTGGAAATATGAGCAAGTTTTATTGTCATTGATGTCAAGAGTCATTTTTAGTGAGTAGTGCAAAAAGAAGGAGGTAAAGTGTCAGTTTTTGTAAGCAGTGCAAGAGAAAGATTGCTTTTAGGCCTAAGAGAAATAGTATTATAATATTCACTATTGTAATATTCAAGGTGGTCAGATAAGGTCTAAAGGAACAATAGGAAGACACAAGAAAAATAATATTATAATATTGTATTATAATATTAAAGGTCTAATATTAATACCTAAAGTTATTAAATTAATTATAAATCAATTATAATAATTTCATTATAAATTAATTTATAATTTAATTTAATTAACCCTAAGGTTAGGGTTATAAGGGAAAAATTAAATTTATAAGCACCGACATTGATTATATTTTCCATCTATCGATGTGCTAAAGGAGATGGCACAATGGTATAAATACCATATGCCTTTGGTGAATTAAAACCTTACCTTCGATCGAATCTAATTGTGTGCGCTTGCAAAAATTTTGCGATGTGAAAAAGAAAAGGATAAATTTTTGCTTACGTGGTGGCCATCGAAGGGATAAAATGAGAGAGGCTTGGAGCCTCATTACCAACTATGGTGGTTGGGCTAGCGGCAAGCTGCTGAGTGTTAGAGCACTGATGAGTGGGAGGTCCCGCGATCGAACTTCAACGGCAGTTTTTGTGTGGTCATTTTTGGTTTAGGCACCCAACACTCAATACAAAGCGCACAAGGCACTTTTGTATTCCAAGGTGAGCACCTAGCTCACATGGCAAGTGGGCCACATCTAGGGCACTGGTGGTAGTGCAGCGGGAGTTCAAATCCCATCGAGGGCAAAGAGGTATTTAACTTTTTAAATTAAATTGCTCCTAAGGTTTTAATGTGGCATGATTATTTTTGTTAGGAGGGAGGTATAAGGTTTATGAAAGTTAAATATTTTATTGTGTTTTTGATGATTTGAATTGAGATAGGAGTTATAAGGTTGGCAAAGAAAACTATATTTTATTTTGAGATAAAGCTATGATGTATTAATTATTTTGAGAGAAGACATGAAGTGCTAAAGAATATTATTGTGGTTGTTTCTCTTTAAACAAATTGTTGACTTATATTATGAAGTGTGGAGATTATAAGGTGTAATTGAGATTTAATGCTTTGTATGGTGAAATATTTTGAGGGATCATTTGAATGAAATTTTGAGAATATTTTGCTACCTAACCTTTGATATTGGCAAAGAGGTTGATTGTGATTGAGACAGGTGATTGAGGTCAAATATTCTTCAAACAAAAGGTAAGGGCATATTATCTTTGTGAGTGATTGTTGGATGTTGTGAATGCTAAGTTGGAGTGAAAAGGTTTGTTTGATAAGCATTTTTGAGTAAGCTTTCATATGCATGATTGGTAAATGTTGTAAGAACATTTGAGTGAGAACTTGAGAACTATCTTGAACTAGGGTTTGTGAAATATCATGAGTATCATTTTTATGTGATATTATTTGATAAGAATTATTGGAAATATTAAAGTAATATTTCATATGAATGATTAGGGTTTATGAAAATATCATGAGTATCATTTTTATGTGAACTTGGAATCATCTTGAGTCAAGGTTGAGTTCCATAGTGTGAGCATTGTGAAACACTTGTTTAGGGTTTGTAAGAAAGTTGTTTTTCATTTGAGTAATTGATTGAGTGAAGTTGGTTGAGCATAGTTGATTGAAAGTGTTGGAGTGATAGTTCAAGTTCAGTGATTTTTTTTCTTTATTATTAATTGATTTGAAGATATTTTGGAAGTTATTGAGTGTTGAAACATATTGAGTCTCTAACCATTCTCCATACGTGTCTATGGTTAAACAAGAGATTTTTAAAGTGATTAAGTATTATTGTAAGTGTGAAACGTATTGAGTTTCTAACCATTATCTATATGTTTCTATAATATTAAAAAAATATTCTATGTCAAAATTATTTGTGTGATTGAAGAGGTTTTGTGTGATAGATTGAGTTGATTTGATCAAGCTTTTGTGAAATATAGTGAGAATATTTGAGTAAGTCCTAGAGTGGACTTAAGTATAGATTTGAGTAAGATTTTGTGGAAGCTTACAATAAATATTTGAGGTAAGTCTTAGAGAATACTTGAGAGCATATTGGACAAGTTATTGAGAGGAATTGTTGGAGAAATTGGAGGTAAGTATTAGAGAAGACGTGAGAGCATATTGGACATGTTCTTGAGAGGAATTATTGGATAGATTTAAGGTAAGTCTTAGAGAAGACTTGAGAGCAGATTGGACAAGTTCTTGATAGGACTTGTTGGAAAGATTTAATGCAAGTATTTGAGAAGACTTGTGAGTAGAGTTTATTTGATTGATTTGTTCAAACCTTGAGAGGTTTGGGATAGATATAGCAGAGTTGATTTTTGATTGGATCAAGCTTTGTGTTAAGGCTTAAGATTAGATTTGAGGATAAATTTTGGTGCATATTTGAGGATAGGTTTGTGCCAGACTAGAGATAAATATTGAGAAAATTTATGCTAGACTAAAGGACTATGTTTAGTGTATATTTGAGACAGAGATAAAGCAGATTTGTGCTAGATCGAAGGACTATGTTTAGTGTAGATTTGAGATAGAGATTGAGCATATTTATGCTAGACTAAAGAACTATGTTTAGTGCATATTTAATATATATATTGTGCAAATATGTTCTAGATTTAAGGACTATGTTTAGTGTAGATCAGAGATAGAGATTGAGTAGATTTGTGTTTGATCGAAGGATTGTGTTTAGTGTAGATTTGAGACAGAGTTGAGAACAATATTTGAAGGTGATAAAATAGAGAATAATAGTCTCTAGTGGATAGATATCCATTAGCAAAGGTAGTGAGGACATAGGTCTTTTGAGTGAGGAAAGGAGTCTTTAGTGGATATATATCCACAAGCTAGTGTAGTGAAGGTAGTAGTCTTCTAAAGAAGCACTAACTAGAGTAGAGGAGAAGGAGTTCTCTTGCGGATAGAGATACATGAACTTGATTAGGGTATTGGTGTCTCCTTTGGACAAATGTCCATAAACATTATAATAGGGAAGGATTCCCAAGAGATTTATTGAGAAAATTTTAGTGAAATATTTTCTCTGTGGAGTAGCCCACATTGGGTGAACCATGTTAAATTGGTGTCTCTATTGTATGTGGTGATTTTTGCATTAATTTGATTACTATTTTTGAAATTACATTGATAAATTAGATAATATTGTTTGGGAAATAAAAGTAAAAAGTGGTCTTATATTGTTCACCCCTCCCTCTTAGTATAAGCTTGTGTTCTTAAATCAACTCCATAACTTTCTCACAAATATTATCACAACAATGCTCAAATTATCTCCATAACCCACTCATAAATTCTTCTCACAACTCTACTAAAATAAGCTCCATAACATTCTCATAAATCTACTCACAATACCACTTAAATTAGAACCATAACCTGCTCACAAATTTTGCTCACAACTCTGCTCAAATCAGCTCCATAACTTGCTCATAAATCCTGCTCACATATGCTCCAAAACCTATTCAATCCTACTAAATTCTACTTACAAAACCTTGCTCAAATCTACTTATAAAACCTACTCAAACCTGGTCAAAAAACCCTACTCAAATTTGCTCTAGATACTGCTCAAATATTGCATACAAAACAATGCTCATCTATTCCCAAATCTTGCATACAAAAAAATGCTCATCTATTTACAAATATTGTATAAAAAACAATTCTAATATATTCCCAAATATTGCATACATACAATGCTCATCTATTCCCAAATCGTGCATACATACAATGCTCATCTATTCCCAACTCTTGCATAATGATGTATTCAAGTTCTTCACCTATTCTTCAATATGGTTTTCCCAACTAAAGAAATTTAGACATATTCTATCCATATTTATTTTATCTTCATGAACATATAGAGAATTATATGCATTAAACAAATTCCCAATATGTTCTTCACATTTCATTAATTCTATCACTTTCACATGTCTCACATTTATTACATCAAAAGGTAGCTTTAGTCTAGCATTGGATAACTGACCTGGTAATTGTTGATTTTCACATTCACTTCAAAACCAATCACAATGCACAAGTTTGTCCTTCTCATCTACTCCAAAAATAAATTATGAACAATGCATAAATTTTCTCTCAAATATAATCTATAACCCTTGCACATTTACTCCCAATTTCAAGCATAACCAATGCACAAGTTTGCTCACAAATATGATCTATAACCTTTGCACATTTATTCCCAATTTCAAGCAAAACCAATGCACAACCAATAATTCCTTATACCTCCAACCATATGACAACAAAATTATTTTCCTCAAACAAAATCACTTTGAGAAAGGAATTAAATCACCATACCTCCAAATCTACCTCAATGATGATGATGAGCTTTCCAAACCTATTTTGACAAAAATAATCTTCTCTTTGTTTATTCCTTCAAAATTTGATTAGCAATTTTATTTTTCCCTTTTGATAAAATATCAAATCAACCACTTTAGAAACCCTTATCACAATATACACAATAAGGCTTAAAAATAACTTCTTATGTTACCTTTTTCTTAACTCATAATATAGAGATTTATTAACAACAAGAACCCTTATTTCTTGTTTTGCTAAAATTAAATCATGTTTATCATTTGCAAAAATTCATTCCCATTTGTCATTTGCAAAAATTAAATTTCAAAACTATACCTTATAGATCCTTTTTATCATTTGCAAAATTTAAACCACAAAACTATACCTTATAGCTCCCTTTTATTATTTGCAAAATTAAATCACCAAACTATACCTTATAGCTCCCTTTTATTATTTGTAAAATTAAATTTCAAACCATACCTTATAGCCCCTAAAATATCAATTTTAATAAAGCAAAAATTAAATACCTCTCATTGCTACCGATGGGATTCGATCCCTTCGCCTTGCAAGGTGAAACGCCCTATCAAAGGACCTTTAACTGGTTGTGCTATCACAGCACTTGGAACCTTAATGCATAAAAATAAATGTATTTCATTCTTCACTTTATCTTCAACAAAATATGACATCAAAGGGTTTTGAACCCTCAACCTAGTGCTAGGAAGCACTCCCTGTGAGTTACGTAACCAACTGGGCTACCCTAGTGGTTGAAACATGAATTGCACTATATCGTATTTATCCTTCGTTTTTCACTATTACTAAAACTTCTCCACTCTCCTCCTTTGCCATCGCCTATTCATCGCTACTCCACTTGATTGATTTTTTTTCTCACAAACCTTAGCTTGTCCAAATTAATTAAAGCATATATTTATATGCTTTGTCCTTTGTTTTCTAGCGAAGTGGGATCTACCATTACGCACTTTGTACTTTGGCACCAAAACATTTGAATTTTGATTTTTCAAATTTTAAATATTTTGCAAGGAGGTCACCCAAGGTTTCAAGGAGGTCACCCAAGGTTTTAAATATTTAACCTTTAAATATTTAAACTTTTAAACTATTAAAAATATATTTAAATCCTCTAATTTAAATATGAACCTCCGTATTTAATATTTAAATATTATTTAAATATTAAACATCCTTGAAGATATCTACCTTTGAAATTGACATTTATCCTTGGAGATATTTCTGCCTTTGACACCTCTAAAAAAAATTTATCCTTTGATATCAATGACAACTAAATATTTCCAACACTTTGGTGTCACCTCAAACAAACTACTAGGATTCAAACAGAGTCAAGGCCATCATGGATATGCCTCCCCCAAAAAATTTAAAAGAATTGCATAGTTTGCAAGGAAATATCTAATCAATCCATCATTTCACTGCACAAATTTCTAACAAATGCAGGCCATTCAATCACCTCCTACAAAGGGGTGACATTTTTATGGATATATGAATGCCAAAATGCTTTTGATGAAATTAAGCAATACCTGGATTCTCCACCAGTATTAAATCCTCCTCGTGTGGGTGTCCCCTTTCATATTTATATTTTAGCAATGAACTTTGCATTAGGAACAATGCTTGCACAGAAGAATGAAAACAATTGAGATCAAGCTATCTATTACATTATTCGAACATTTGTAAGCTATGAAACGATATATAATTATGAGGAAAATTGTACTTAGCAGTGGTTTTTTCCACTAATAAAATTAGACATTACATGCTTAGTCACACCACATATGTCATAGCTCCCAAAAATCCTCTACGTTACATGATGTCTTGCATTTACAATAACACTTGAAACACAAAATGGATAATTCTTCTCACTGAATTTGATCTTGAGTTCATAAACCAAAAATCCAGTAAAGGTTAGGTCATAGCTGATTAGCTTGTGGAAGCTCCACTTCTTAGTGTCAAACCTTGATTATTGAGCTCCCAGATTATTTGGTATTCATTATCACTAAACAAGAATAAGATGTCATTTCAGAGGAATATGTCGATATCACATTATTTTTTGATGGGTCTAAGTGCAAAAAAGGTCAAGGTGATGAAGTCATGTTTCATACACCACAGGGGGTACCAATTTACTTATATTTCAAACTTGAATTCCAATGCAAAAACAACAATGCAGAGTATGGAGCATTAATATTAGGTTTTCAAGTAGCAATAGCTATGGGTATAAAGCATATCAAGATATTTGGTGTCTCTTAAATTGTTGTTCATCAAATCTATGAAGAATACCAATGCAAGGAACCAACCATAAAGATTTACTATGAATTAGCAATGCCAATTATCGCTAATTTGACTAGTATGAAATAAATAGTTTTCCATCTTTGACTAATATATTTGTAGCTGCGATGGCCTCTCTAGGATCATTGATTCCAAAGAACTTCGTAGGAGAGGTACAGCCACTCATTGTCACAAAAATATCTAAATCTAAAATTATTCATGCTAAATCTAAGGATGAGAAGGACATTTTATTTATCCATACAGAGCCGTATGAACCTTGTTCCAACCAAATAATATACTTCCTCAAGTTTGGAACATTCCAATCAAACATGTCACAAATTGCTAAATTCACTTTCAAGAAAAAGATAACTCGTTTTACTCTCTTGTAAGATGTGTTGTATAGACATGGTTATGATGGAGTCCTCCTTCATTGTATCGAGTTATCAGAGGCACAAAGATCCATAGTTGTAGCTCATGATCGTACTTGTGGTGGTCATTTTAGTGGAATGGCCATTGCAAAGAGTATTTTACACATGGATTACTATTGGTCCACCATGGAATGTGACTGTTGCACTTACATCAAGCATTTTCAGAGATGTCAACAACATGCTAATTTAACTCTTGTTCCATCACAAGAATTACAACCTATTCAAATCCTTTGGTCCTTTTCACAATGGGGTCTTTATTTTATTGGAAAAATCTTACCTCCTTCCTTGGGATAACATACATTCATCATCACAACCACTAAATACTTCACAAAAAGGGTTGAGAGAATTCCTCGAACTAGTACAATAGGACCTCAAATTGTGGATTTTATACTTTATCATATCATCTATCCTTTTTGTATTCCCTCAAAAATCATCTCTGACAAGGATAAGTTTTTCAAAAACAAATATTTTCGAGCACTTTGCAAGAAATATAATATCCAACATAGTTTATTGACTCCTTACTATCCATAAGCAAATTTACAAGCTAAGGCTACCAATAATACCTTAATTGCTATTCTCATGAAACTAGTCAAAGAAAATAATCGAGATTGATATACTCAAATTCCCTTGGAATTATGGGTATATCGAACAAGCATCTGGATGCCTACTGGAGAAACACTATTTTCATTGGTCTATGAAGATGAAGCAATTATGCCTCTTGAGCTTGAGATCCCCTCATTATGAATTTCATTGCAAGAATTCATAGATGATGATACTTCTAGACAAGCATATTTTGACCAAATCATACTTCTTGATGAAAGGCTAGTCAATGCTTTAAAGCATATAGGAGCTTATCAAGAATGCCTAAAGCATGCTTACAATGCCAAAGTTCATCTACGTGAATTCTAAGTAGGATATCTTGTTCTTAAGGAGAATCAACAAAACACCAATGCATTGTTGCACCTTTGTGATAAATTTATGGCTAATTGGCTAGGTCCATACATTGTTACTCAAAAAGTGGGTAAAGGAACTTATAGGCTTGCTAGTCTAGAGGGAGTCAAAGAGCTCAAACCACTTAACATCATCCACTTGAGAGCATTCTATGATTAATGTGATTTATATATGTATATATAAATGGCTAACACACAAAAACAACATTGCATTTCACACATTACAATTTACACATTGCATTTTACACTTTGCATTTCACACATTGCATTACACACATTACATTTCACAAATGGCATTTCAGACATTGCACTCACAATCACCTTCACATATTTCATTTCATATTAGGATTCATTTGTTAATTTTAGATAATAATTAGTCCAATAAATTTTTTCTACCTTAATCAGTTACACCTTCAAATCATCATCCATTTCATTGTACCATTCAATAAAATCAAATTATCATTTGTAAACCACATTTCCATAATCCCTAGGTGTCTTCGGTCACTCAACAACTCCTAGTGTTTCTAGCAACCTCCAATACTTGTCAAATTTTCTCTAGGGCCAAGACACATTTTCACTAAGAAAATATTGAGTTCTACGAATTGACTCTAACACTCTTGAACCCAACACAATCAAACATCTTAAAAAAATCTGGTGTCAAAAATAGATACTACCATTATTGGGTTGAACATCAAAGTAAAAAGGGTATTCCTTGCTTGTACCATTATGCATATAGTCCAAAAATAAAAAGAAATGGATTTCACCACTATCACAATTTACAAATACAATAAAGAGTAGTAAGGATAGGGTAAAATTCTCATCACACTTTAGTTGAGAATCCAATTTCCCAAAAATCTAAATTATTTTACACATCACACACCATATATACTCAATTTGTAAGGATAGAACTACATTTCTAGTCAGAAAATTAAGTAGTTTGAATACCTAAAGCTTAGAGATCAGATTATTGGGCTACAGATCTAATATCCATTGGGACTATAGATTCTTGACTGGTAGTGGAGTATATTCATGCATGGTGACACATATCTCTTGAAGAGACCTTTGACTGCACATAAGAATAGGATAGTTTCTTGGTCTTCTCCATGATAGGTTTTATCTCAATTTACTCAAAATGGGTTAATGAACTCACTTGTACAAATATTGGTTCTTTATTACCTCGAGTCATTACCATACTCATGATTTGGTAAATAAATTCATTGCACACATATTTGGTCTTAGAGAAATTAGATAGTATTTAGTGAGTTTTTTTGATATCACTAGTATGTTTAAGTCTCTATAAAACAATCAGTTTTCCATATCAGTCCATCCATATCAACATCCATATCATTATATGAGTTTTCCATTTCACATGCCACCATTTTGGTGCCCTTGATTAAACAACAATGCTATAAATGGTCAAGTAAAATCTAAACTATGAATGATCATTAGATCATTAATTCATTTGTATTCATACACATTATCATTGCATTATCATCCATTACTAAAATAAATGCATGAAGACTATATACAATGGAGTGCCAAGGCTAATATAGAAAAAGTGCATCTCAACACTAGCTAAAACCTATAAGAAGATCCTTGTGACCCTGGCGGAGCCCTAGAACTAGAACCACTATGCCTAGATTGAAGAACACAAGCTTATACTGAGAGGGGGTGAACAATATAAGACCACTTTTTACTTTTCTTTTCTCAAACAATATTATCCAATATATCAATGGCAATATCAACAGTAGTAATCAAAGCAATGCACAAATCACCACACACAATAGAGACACCAATTTAACGTGGTTCACCCAATGTGGGCTACGTCCACGGAGAAAATATTTCACTAAATTTTCTCAACAAATCTCTTGGGAATCCTTCCCTATTACAATGTTTATGGACCTCTGTCCAAAGGAGACACCAATCCCCTAATCAAGTTCGTGGATCTCTATCCACAAGAGACACCAATACCCTACACTAGATTCATGGATCTCTATCCATAGGAGAACTCCCTCCTCTACTCTAGTTGGTGATCCTCTAGAAGACTACTGCCTCCACTACACTGGCTTGTGGATCTCTCTCCACTGAAGACTCTTGTCCTCACTCAGAAGACCTCTATCCTCACTACCCTGGCTAATGGATCTCTATCAACTATCCCTTGCTCTATCACCTCCAAAGCTTGATCTCAACTCTATCTCAAATCTGCACTAAACACAGTCCTTCGGTCTAGCACAAATCTTCTCAATATCTATCTTAAATATGCTTTTTAATTTCTTAAATCTACACCAAAATCTATCCTCAAATATGTCCTCAAGCCTTAACACAAATCTTGATCTAATCACAAATCAACTCTGCTAGATCTACCCCAAACCTTAACTCAAGGTTTGAACAAATCAATCAATCAAATCTGCTCTCAAGTCTTCTCAAAGACTTACCTCAAATATATCCATAAGTCCTCACTAGAACTTGTCTAATATTCTCTCAAGTCTTCTCTAAGACTTACCTCAAATCTGCTACAAGTCCTCACTAGAACTTGTCCAATCTATCCACAAGTCTTCACCAAGACTTACCTCAAATCTACTCAACAAGTCCTCACTAGAACTTACTCAAATCTACTCAACAAGTCTTCACCAAAACTTACCTTAAATCTCATTGTAAGCTTCCACATAAATCTTACTCAACTCAACTCAATCTCTCACAAAAACCTCTTCAATCACTCAAACAAGTTTCACACAGAATCTTGTTTAACCTCAAAAACATATAGAGAATGGTTAGAGACTCAATATGTTTCACACTCACAAAAACTCACAAAACTCAACTTAATCTCTTCCAGAAAACCTCTTCAATCACACAAACAAGTTTCACTCAGAATTTTGTTTAACCATAGAAACATATAGAGAATGGTTAGAGACTCAATATGTTTCTCACTCACAAATCACTCTATCACTTTCAAACTCACTTTCAAATCAATTCAGAAATAAAGAATAATTTGTTTCACAAATCTTGAACTATCACACCAATGCTCTCAATCAATAATGATCAATCAACTTTACTCAACCATCCACTCAATGAAACACAACTTGCATCCAAACCCTAACCAAGTGTTTCACTACAATTCACACTACAAACCTTGACTCAAGATAATTCCAATTTTCACATAACAATGATACTCAAGTTCTTTCACAAACCCTAGTTCAAGATTGTTCTCAACTTCACATAACAATGATACTCATGATCTTTCACAAACCCTAATCATGCATATGAACATTCACTCAAATATTTCCAACAATGCTTATCAAACAATCCTTTTCACTCCAACCTTGCATTTCACAATATTCAATCCAACAATATTTCACTCATAGGAAGATGTGCCCATACCTTTTGTTTTGATGGAGATATGTCTTCAAAACCTGTCTTAACCACAATCAAATCTTCTTTGCCAATATTAAGGTTAGGTAACAACAATATTTCTCAAAATCTCCTTGCAAATATTTTCCCAATAATTATTTTTCCACACAAAAATAACAAGTCTTAAATACACCTTATAATCTCCACACTTTCAAAATATAAGTCAACAATTTTGATAAAGAAAACAACCACAATAATTTTCTTTAGTCACCTTATTTCTCCTCTCAAAACAATTAACACATCATAGCTTTATCTCAAAATAAAAATATAATTTCCTTTGCAAACCTTATAACTCCTATCTCATTGAATAAATTCTAACCACCAATATTAAAATAAAATATTTTAATTTTCTTACACCTTATACCTCCCTTAACAAAACTCACAAGCTATCCTTTCAAATTTCACGCAACCTTTAAAGTGAATTTTTGGATATCAAAAACCTTTGAAAAATCAAATCATAAATTGCATACCTTTTATTTTCACTTTGCCCAAAAATATTTCCAGCCAAATTCGAACTCACAACCTTGCTTCCTCAACACCCTAGCCAATGCTAGGCAACCGGTTGGGCTATGAGCCCACACAAAACTCAAGGTGCACGATTTACATTTTGTCCCTTATGTCTTCTATCCTCTAGCGCAAAAACCAAAATGTTTTCCCTTGCAAAGCACATGATGTGAATCGAACCCACATCTTTGCCCTCTCAATGCTTTCGCTTGGCCTCAACTGCCACCTGCGCTACCATCATCGGTGGTACCTCCTTTGACTTCCATGTTTTTCAAAACTAGCTCCTTGTCTTCCTTTTTCGAAGCACGAAAACCTCTTCTCTCGAAACACGAAGCACACGAATTATATTAGCATAGCACAACACTTGATAGCATATGTCAAAGGTAATAAAATGAGAATTCATTTTCCCTTTTTATACATGTTTTCACTTGCACATAACTCGTCGGCCCATCATTTGATTTTGAAAATCGAATTTAGATTTAAATATTAAATTTAAAAACCTTTGCCATCCATTATTTATTTAAATTAAAATTTTAACCATGGGTTAAAATATTTTAATTTAAATAAATTAATTTAAATCTTTTGCAAGTTGCTTCATGGGTCTTTTCAAGAATAAATTATTTTAATAATCTCTTGGACCCGGTTTACTTCACCTCATCAATTTTTTTGATAATATTAAATAATATAATATTATTATTTAATTTAAACTTGCTTCTCCTTCCTTGGGTCTTCATCCTTTGGGCCTTTTTAGGCATATAATATTAAAAATAAATATTATATCCTATTCCTTTTCAAGACCTTCTTGCTTTTGGAAAAACCACTTGATGTCCTTAATGATGACGAAATTGAAACAATACTCTCTTGACATCAATGACAACAAAACTACTCAAAATTTCCAACAATCTCCCCCTTTGTCATTGATGGCAACCCCTTTTTTTTACCATTCCTTTTTCCTTTTTCAAAAGTTGCTCCCCCTGAGAAACTGCTCCCCCTGATTGAATGCTCTCCCCCTAACTCAAATCTCTCCCCCTTTGTCATCAATGGCAAAGGGCCACCTATGGGGCTTGGGGCTAAAGATGAGACTCTTAGCTTAGCCCCTCCCCCACCTCCTCTCTTGAGGTGGTTAATTTTGGGGTGGGAGTATCTCTACTCCCAACATACACTGCTCTTTACCTTTGTCCACCTTCTTCCTTAACTGATCCTTTTGATTCCTTTGAATATTCCTGTTCCTGCTTATCTCTGGAAATTTTGCTCTACACCACTTAGCTATGTGCCCAACATTATTGCACTTATAGCACTTAATGTTGTGATTCCTTGAAGGTGCAAATGTCTTGTAGTTCCTCCTAGTGAAGCCATATCCATTCCTGTTATGAACCCTACAATTAACTGCCTTATGACCAAACTGATTACAAGAGTGACAATACCCTTGAAAGAGATGCATGTTTCTAAAATTCCCATATTCCTATCTTTCATGTGTCCTACACTATGTAGCCTTGTGCCCAAACCTGTGACATGAGAAGCATCATCCATTGAAACTACCTTGCCTTGACCCCATTGGTCTCTTAGTCTCTTTTACCCTGTGTTGTTTCCTGTTCCATATGTTCCTTCTTTGTGCATTGTTCCTTTCCTTGTTGAACTTTCTATTGTTCAACTCTTCCTCAGAAGTCTCACTCTCTCTTACACTCTCTTCTTCTGAAGCTTCTTCTTCCTTGGAGCTTGAGATTGACTCCTCTCCTTGTTCTCTTTGTACCTGTTCAAAACCAAGACCTATCTTGTTTGATGAAGATTTTTGTACCTTGATAATCTTATCCAAGGTCTTTGAGCTTCTCCCAAACCTATGTAACTTGTCTTTAGACTCTTTTACTTCCTTCCTTAATGAAGCTACTTCATGCTCTAACCTTTCACATTCTAAAACCTTTGCTTCTAACTTCTCTTTAAATCTCCTTGTCTTAGCTATTGAGTTGGTTAGATCTTCTATAAGCTTTCCTTTCTCTTCATCACATTCTTGAAATTGAAGCTTGAGTTTTGAGTTCTACTTTCTTACCTTCCTTAATGCATCAAGGGAAGAAATAAGCTCACCCTCAAGATCAACTTCTCCTTCCTCTTATTTTTTTTATTCTTCCTCTATTCTTTTGTTTTTAAAATCATCTTTATTCCTTTCTGATTTATTTCCACTAGAAGCACTTCCTTCTTCTTCTATTGCCATAAGAAGACTTTCTTCTTCTAGACCTTCAATAGCATCTTCATATTCATCTTCACTAAAATTGAATCCATTCCTTGTACAACTATCTTCAAGATGACCAAAGTTACCACACCTAAAACACTTGAGAATTATTGGTAACCTGTTTCTAACCACTTCTTTTTCTTCTACCAGAAATAGAATTTCTTCTTCTTCATTATCTGAGGACCTGTCATCACTATCACTTGAACTCTTACCTACCTTGTCTACATAAAAACTCTTCTTATACCTTTGGAAAAACTTCTTTCCTTGCTTGCCTTGTCCATCCCTATTTTTCTTTTGGTACCTGTGTTTTCCTGCTTCCCTGTTCTTATGATCCTATTTTTCTTCATCTTCACTACTATTTCTAGCTTCTGGACAATCAGTTGCATAGTGACCATATTTACCATAATTAAAACATCTAACTGATTTCGTACCTTTATACTTTCTTGAGTCCTTGTTCCTTCTACCATAATTTGCTTCTTCATCACTAGATAACTCATTGCTTGAATCTGACTTCTTACCCTTTGTCTTCTTTGTAACTTTGAAGGTTGCTTCTTTCTAGGGAATAGGTTCCTCTTTTATTCTCATCTCAAAAGTTGTGAGAATTCCATGTAACTCATCCCTTGTCAAAAGTTCAATATCTTTTGACTCTTCTATAGCTGAAATATTTTCACTATACCTTTTTGGGAGTGACCTTAAAATCTTATCACAAACATCTATTTCTTCAACCTTAAGCCCAAGTCCTTGCATGGAGTTAACAACCTCATCCACACGAAGTAGATATGCAACAATATTTTCCTCATCCTTCATCTTTAGGTCTTCAAATATTCTCTTGTAATTTTACAACTTTGCTCTTTTGACCTTTTTGTCTCCCTCATATATACCTTTCAACTTATCCCAAATTTCCTTTGCTGATGTGCAATGCATAACCTTTATAAACTCTATTTCATACAAACCCTTTAAAATTCCATTCATTGCCTTTGAATTATTCAGTTGTAGGAGCTTACCATATTTATCTGTAGGTGGAGTAGTTAGTGGTATGTATCCATCCTCAACTACTTGCCATATTTCATTCCCTAGTGCCATTAGGTGAATCTTCATTCTCATACTCCAAAGTGCATAATTATTCCCATCGAACAATGGTGTCGAATTCCCTGAAGATCCATTATGAGAATCCATCTGTGTTCTTGTGAGATTTTCCTTCAAGTTATTAAACTCTTCCGAAGGAACCCGCTTTGATACCAATTGAAGAACACAAGCTTATACTGAGAGGGGGTGAACAGTATAAGACCACTTTTTACTTTTCTTTACTCAAACAATATTATCCAATATATCAATGGCAATATCAACAATAGTAATCAAAGCAATGCATAAATCATCACACACAATAGAGACACCAATTTAACGTGGTTCACCCAATGTGGGCTACGTCCACGGAGAAAATATTTCACTAAAATTTTCTCAACAAATCTCTTGGGAATCCTTCCCTATTACAATATTTATGGACCTCTATCCAAAGGAGACACCAATCCCCTAATCAATTTCATGGATATCTATCCACAGGAGACACCAATCCCCTCATATAGTTCATGGATCTCTATCCATAGGAGAACTCCTTCTCCTCTACTTTGGCTGGTGATCCTCTAGAAGACTACTGCCTCCACTACACTGGCTTGTGGATCTCTCTCCACTGAAGACTCATATCCTCACTCAAAATACCTTTATCCTCACTACCCTAGCTAATGGATCTCTATCCACTAGAGACTATTATCCTCTACTCTATCACCTCCAAAGCTTGATCTCAGCTCTATCTCAAATCTACACTAAACACAAAAAAATCCTTCTCAAAATATCCCTCAATATCTCAAATTATGCACTAAACACTAGTCCTTCAGTCTAGCACAAATTCTACTCAATCTCTAATCACCAAACTCTATCCTCAAGCCTTAACACAAATCTTGATCTAATCATAAATCAACTCTGCTAGATCTACCCCAAACCTTAACTCAAGGTTTGAACAAATCAATCAATCAACTCTACTCACAAGTCTTCTCAAAGACTTACCTCAAATCTATCCACAAGTCCTCACTAGAACTTGTCCAATCTACTTTCAAGTCTTCACTAAGACTTACCTCAAATCTACATTATAAGCTTCCACAAAAGCTCACACTAATATATCCACAAGTCTTCACAAAGATTTACCTCAAATCTACTCAATAAGTCCTCACTAGAACTTGTCCAATATGCTCAACAAGTCTTCACCAAGACTTACCTTAAATCTACATTGTAAGCTTCCACAAAAGCTTACTCAACTCAACTCAATCTATCACAAAAACCTCTTCAATCACTCAAACAAGTTTCACACAAAATCTTGTTTGACCTCATAAACATATAGAGAATGGTTAGAGACTCAATATGTTTCACACTCACAAAACTCAACTTAATCTCTTCTAGAAAACCTCTTCAATCACACAAACAAATTTCACTCAGAATTTTGTTTAACCATAGAAACATATAGAGAATGGTTAGAGACTCAATATGTTTCACACTCACAAATCACTCTATCACTTTCAAACTCCTTTTCAAATCAATTCAGAAATAAAGAATAATTTGTTTCATAAATCTTGAACTATCACACCAATGCTCTCAATCAATAATGATCAATCAACTTTACTCAACCATCCACTCAATGAAACACAACTTGCATCCAAACCCTAACCAAGTGTTTCACTATACTTCCAACAATTCACACTACAAACCTTGACTCAAGATAATTCCAATTTTCACATAACAATGATACTCATGATCTTTCACAAACCCTAGTTCAAGATAGTTCTCAACTTCACATAACAATGATACTCATGATCTTTCACAAACCCTAATCATGCATATGAACACTCACTCAAATATTTCCAACAATGCTTATCAAACAATCCTTTTCACTCCAACCTTGCATTTCACAACATTCAATCCAACAATATTTCACTCATAGGAAGATGTGCCCATACCTTTTGTTTTGATGGAGATATGTCTTCAAAACTTGTCTTAACCACAATCAAATCTTCTTTGCCAATATTAAGGTTAGGTAACAACAATCTTTCTCAAAATCTCCTTGCAAATATTTTCCCAATAATTATTTTTCCACACAAAAATAACAAGTCTTAAATACACCTTATAATCTCCACACTTTCAAAATATAAGTCAACAATTTTGATAAAGAAAACAACCACAATAATTTTCTTTAGTCACCTTATTTCTCCTCTCAAAATAATTAACACATCATAGCTTTATCTCAAAATAAAATATAATTTCCTTTGCAAACCTTATAACTCCTATCTCATTGAATAAATTCTAACCACCAATATTAAAATAAAATATTTTAATTTTCTTACACCTTATACCTCCCTTAACAAAACTCACAAGCTATCCTTTCAAATTTCATGCAACCTTTAAAGTGAATTTTTAGATATCAAAAACCTTTGAAAAATCAAATCATAAATTGCATACCTTTTATTTTCACTTTGCCCAAAAATATTTCCAGCCAAATTCGAACTCACAACCTTGCTTCCTCAACACCCTAGCCAATGCTAGGCAACCGGTTGGGCTATGAGCCCACACAAAACTCAAGGCACATGATTTATATTTTGTCCCTTATGTCTTCTATCCTCTAGCACAAAAAACCAAAATTTTTCCCTTGCAAAGCACACGACGTGAATCGAACCCACGTCTTTGCCCTCTCAACATTTTCGCTTGGCCTCAACTGCCACCTACGCTACCGCCACCGGTGGTACCTCCTTTGACTTCCATATTTTTCAAAACCAGCTCCTTGTCTTCCTTTTTCAAAGCACGAAAACCTCTTCTCTCGAAACATGAAGCGCACAAATTATATTAGCATAGCACAACACTTGATAGCATATGTCAAAGGTAATAAAATGAGAATTTGTTTTCCCTTTTTATACACGTTTTCACTTGCACATAACTCGTCGGCCCATCATTCAATTTTGAAAATCGAATTTAGATTTAAATATTAAATTTAAAAACCTTTGCCATCCATTATTTATTTAAATTAAAATTTTAACCATGGGTTAAAATATTTTAATTTAAATAAATTAATTTAAATCTTTTGCAAGTTGCTTCATGGGTCTTTTCAAGAATAAATTATTTTAATAATCTCTTGGACCCAGTTTACTTCACCTCATCAATTTTTCCGATAATATTAAATAATATAATATTATTATTTAATTTAAACTTGCTTCTCCTTCCTTGGGTCTTCATCCTTTGGGCCTTTTTAGGCATATAATATTAAAAATAAATATTATATCCTATTCCTTTTCAAGACCTTCTTGCTTTTGGAAAAACCACTTGATGTCCTTAATGATGATGAAATTGAAACAATACTCTCTTGACATCAATGACAACAAAACTACTCAAAATTTCCAACATAGACTCACTATGCCTAACAATCCTAGATACGAAGGATGAGGGTCATTCTAGTAGCCCAATGTGGTGCTGCATCAATAGGTCCATCAAATCCTAGATGTATTTATCTTGGTACTGAAGGTGTAGTACATCCTACCTCTGATGATGATCCCTCTGTGCTAGCTCTACATAGAGCCTCATGATCATATCATTGTCTTTACCTATAGCCACCTATACCTCTAGCTTCACATGCAACCAAGTTGTCTTTCCATCATAAGCTGCTATCTTTGCATCTCGATCCACCACCATATATTGGAGCCTTGCTCACTCCTCACTCTGGAGGTCTCTCTAGAACCTCCTCCATATAATCCATGCCACAACCATCACCTCCAATATATTTAGGTCGCTCTATTTCATCTCTCTCCTCTCTCCCTAGACTGCTATATCAACGATATCTTTGATGTCTGGGAGCCTCATCTATCTCCTCCACCTCATCCTCTACCTCATACTCATACCCACTTTCATCATCAACAACTTGACTAGGTATCCATGGTGGCTATGTAGTGAATAATGCATCATACTTAGCAGTAGTTCTTGCATCATACACATCAGGTAGATCCATATTCTCATCATCCTCATGAGTCACCTACCATGCCTTAGAACAAGGTAGACCTATCTCATCCCGATGACACCTATACAACATTGGTGCCTCAGGAATCCCCTATCATATCCCAAACTACCATATCACTCATGAGAATTGGACCAGATCCACCTCACTCCGATGCCTCCCAACCACCGATCTAGCTTTTCAAACTCTCCACAACTACTCCCTATCATCAGTACAACTGGTACCTTGTCATGACCTCCAACACACTTGATGAGGTGTCAAAACTACCCATAAATATCTATACTCTTGGCTAGTGTAGCTAAGATTACTTTTTTGCACCTCCTTAGCTACACACCATCTCAAAGAATAGGGTTTTTGATCATCCCACACCTCAGTAGATAAGCCCATAGGTTGAGCCACACTGAAGTGCTCCCAATCCTAATACTGCAACAATACAATACAACCCAACCCCTTATACCCCTGCCTCCTCACCTTGTATAGCTCTAAGTATAGCTGAGCTAGCAGAGTAGATACCCATGTATACACTTTAGGCTCATCAATCATATCATACACTAGCCTAATCATGTTCCAAGAAAACCAATATCTAGTATTGTTCGATACCACTATATTGGTCAACAGGAACATGACCAAGGTAGGCATTGCCTCCAACTCCTTCTTAGCATACATCACCAAGTACCTAATTCCTCCACCCCTCACACTAACATTTTTCCATTGATATCCAAATATCCAACTCATCTCATACCCCTTATCATGTCCAACTTCAACACGTAATCCTTCCACTAGCACTTGAAGTATGAGGTATACATCCTCGAGTGTCACTGTCACCTCACCAGTAGAGAGCTAAAATGTCCCCCTATATGGATACCATATCTCTACCAAGGCAAAGAGATACCCTTCATATACTATCACCACATCAATCTAAGCTACCCCAGCTATCCCCACGACCTCCAACCACTTCCAATGCTCATCCCCGCAATGCCTTTCTCACCCCTGGTATGAGAGGTAAGAACCGATGTTGAGCTTCCAAGATCTTCAACTATAGCACAACACATGTACAATGCAAACACATTAATGTCACATTCATTGCATATAAAAAAAATTGCACAAATTCCAAACAAGAGTGCCAAGGTCACTTACCTTAGCCACCTACACCACTACTCCTATCATATCCACACCCTCCATCACCATAGCCTTCAATCCACCTCACGTCTCCACTCATTTAATCTCCTTCAGACGTAGTTTCTAAAACTTGTGAATGTAAGAATGAATCTAATTTTACCTATGCATACAATTTATAGTTATTTTTGGCATGTTGAAATACCCATGGGTGTTCATAGGTGCACTGAAACACTGACAAACATCTATAGAGTGACAAACACTTTCCAACATCTACGCATGATTTGGATGCTAGTCGGTGTTTGGCTTTAAAATTTTATATAAAGACCAAATTGCTTCTAAAATGTAGCTTACCTCCATAGAATCACTCCACATTGCATCCATGCATACGTTCCATCATCATATCATGTTTTATGAAACCAAAAATTGATTTGGGTGCTTGATTTTTGCTTGCGATGAAAAGTTGTAAAATTACCTTATAAGCTTCAAAATGCATTGAAACGGCTCAAATTTTCACAAAATGAAAATATTCATCATTTTAATCATCCATCACATTATTTCATCACATTTTGTAATTACATGGATTGATTTGGCCAGTTAAATTTTTTTACGACCAAAAAGTCATAAAATTATCCAAAATTGCTTTTACAAAATGCTCAAAAACAATACAAAATTTCACAAGATCATGCAATCCAATCATCAATGTATTTCTCATCCTCACAACAAATTTCAACACCATTATTATCCATCAATCATTATATTTGTGTTTTTTCCAAATTCACCTACAAATTTCAAGCGAACCTTGTATCTTGTTGTCTCCTCTATCTCCTTGGTGATTGCAACGAATGGTTATCGATGCATTTGGTAATATGAGCAAAACACCATAAGGAAACTTACCCATCATCATTACACATCCTATTTTTTTAATACAAAATCATTTTGGGTCTCTCATATTTTGAGTGAGACTATGCCAAGACCAATTTCCTTATCAACTGTCATTGATGCCCTTTTCCATGGGGTTCCCAACATTGATAACTTTCATCATTGCCCTTGCAATTATACCAGCCTATGAGTATGTAGGTCGGTTTAAGTGATTGAGAAACCATTTAGGAATTCCATTTATGAATTAGCTACAATCACGAGTGGCCCCGAGGACAGAGTATTTTCTCCCTTTTCTACATTTGCATATTTGCATTTCAATGACACCAAAAGGGACTTTATTCAACAACATGGAATCACCCTAAAGTTGGGGTAACCAAAATTGATTTTGATTTCCCACAATGGCATTCATATTACATGATCATGGCATCTACACGTGGAAAAACTCCCTTTCTCTATTAGAGAAAAAATAACATCAAGTTACATCATTCATATAATTTGCATTTACATCATTCATATCATCCGTATTTACATAATACACTTGCACTTACACCATTCACCTACATTATTCCTCACAATTCTATCAATTGGCTTGTGAGACTCATTTTTCACTCATTCGCTAATTGAGGGGGTAAGCTACACCAGTAAATTTTTTGTCTTCAATATCCTCTTTGTGTTCCAAGGAGATAAAGTTGCTTGATGCCAAACTAGGTATCTCTTATTTTTGCACCGCATTGTGTTTCATGGAACACAATACAAATAGGGGCATATATAGACACCAAAATATAGCCACTTGTCATCCATCCATGTCCTTAAATCATAGCCATCCATTATATATATATATGTATTTATTTAATATATACATAAATATTAATATTTTATATTTATATTTATATATATTTAATAAATATATATGTATTTATGTGAATAAATCCTAGCCATCCACCATGACTTAATCTCAACCACCCATCCATCTCAACCCATGTCACTCACCCAAGCTTAATCTTCACCCTTTCTCATGTTTTAATAACGGTCGCCCATTTTGTGTCTTCGAAACCCTAACATGTTTAAGGGTAGATTATAAAAGATGAGTCATTTTGATGAATCAAACCCCTTAGAAAGTTAGGAAGGTTCATGAATTTGAATACATGTCCACTCACAAGCCCTAGCTACTTCTCTACCATCTTCTTCCCTCGTTGCCACTATCACACCCACTATAAGACCCTCATGAACTAGATCTGATTTTGCCTCACTCCCATCCACCCTTGAACATCGCCCAGATTTTGTAGAATGCTGATAAGAATTTTTGGAATGTTGTTGGGCATTCCCAGCCATCACCAAATGGTTTTGGAAATTTATCATAGTATATTTGTAGTCCGTAAGCCCTCATATGCATTTTGGAAATCTGCGTGAATCTCGAACATAGACATAGGAGCACATATCAACATTGACAAGGTAGAATATTCATTGCATCATTTTATATTCTTGCATTTTTGTTTATAGTTCCATTTTATAGCATCTAGGGTTTATAGGTTTTATCTTTCAGAGGGCCTCACATAGTGGAGCCCTTGTAGGTACTATTAACTCTTTTATATTTTTTTCTATTTGTAGGTGTAGGAATCACATTTATGAAAGCTATTGCAGCTAGGGTGGTCCCGTAGGGATACACAAGCCCACCCACACACTTGTTTGGATCAATGATGAATGAGAAGACATCAACTATTCATTGAACTAGGGTTTCAAAACCCTGTTATCTGTAATAATTGTATCAAAATTATTTGCAACCCATATTGGGGCACATTCATTGTACAACTTGGAGATATTCCTATATCAATAAATATTATTTATTTTATGCATTCCATGGTGTTATTGTGCTTTTGTTCTTTTATCTTTGTATTGGTGTTGTTCGTTTTCGGTTCACACACTATATAAAGTAAATACTCAAATCCTAATCTAGGACAAAATCCTAATATAAATATGTACCCAATGTGGTACATTGACATGTACCAAATAATGTAATATATTCCAACACCCCCTGTATTACATTATTTGGGTATTGAAGACTTTAGTCTTCAATATGGTCTTCGTATTTCAAATGTTCTTTTAGCTTGATCAAGTTCTTTGTATTGACTTTAATTTACTTTGCATTGTATGTCTCCTTTGTCAGGTTCCTCTTCTTCTTATTTTTTATCTTCATTATTAGAGTCAGTATTTGTGCTTTCACGAGTTGTCATGCTATCATAAAATTCCTACAAAAATATTTTCTCTTTGTCTTTTTCCTTCTCATCATAGTTATTCTTTAGTATATAATATTCTAAACAATCACTTAAAGCATCATGGTAAGATCTTGAGTTAGAAGAACTTTGAAGTATCAAAACTGCATGAGGATTGAAATATCTTTTCTAAGAAGGTTTCATCTATTTTTATTTTCTTTTTAAGTGATTCAATCAATTATTTTTGCTCTACATTCTCATATTTGTAATATTTGAATGTAAGTAATGCCATATATAATATGCTACCAATGTCTAAAGGAATTTGAATATCATATTTTCCATTATCAATCATTTCAATGATTCTAGCATGTAGATTATATTCCATAGTTTTAAAGTTTTCTTCCAAGGCTTCACTATAGATCGCTTTTGAGGTAAGATCTAAGTTTCCTCCAAACTTTGTAAGTAAATTCTTGATTCCAATTTTTATGATATTTGGCCTTTCCTTTCTAATGATGTTTTCCATATCTTTATTCATTGTATTTTTTGAAGTAGACATCCTTTTTGCTCCTTAGTATTTGATATTGAGAATAATTTTTGATAGAATATTTTATCTTTCAAAACCTTTGAAGTTGTCTACCTTATGACTCCCTAGTTTTAAGTATGTGATCAAACTTGATAAAATCTTTTCTATTCTCAATTTTTGTAGAACCCCTTATATCTCCCAAGTATTTAGAATATACTATGGTCTTGATAAAGTGCTTAGATTTATTTAGATTTCCTTTGAGTTGAATCCATTTTATCTCCCTAATGTTCAACTACTATTTTTCACCTTATTTATCCCTATTTTTGAATGGAATTTTCAATTCATGAAATTTTCTATTTTCAAGACTTTAGAGTTGGATTCCTTATGTCTCTTAAATTTGTAGAGGAGACTAGTATAAACAATAATTTTCCAACTTTCAACCAATTATATGTTTTTCTTCCTATATCCTTTAATTATCAATAATAAGGTTTCTAAATTTTAAGATATTTAATTTGGTTTTGAACTCTTTATATATCTTTAAATAGAAATTTAGAAAATGAGGATATTTGTAAAAATAATGCTGCAATTTCAAGGTAGAAAACCTTATATCTCATAGTTTAATTATTTGCAAATATTTTGATATTTGAATCTCAAATAATGTAATTTTGAAAAAGCTCTTAATTTATATTTTCCTTACTTCAATTGTATTTTCTAATCCATCAATGAATTACCTAAGTTTATAATTTCCTTATATCTCCATGCATAAATTAGTTAAACTTAACCTTAGAAATAATAGACCTTATGCCTCCTTAAACTTAATGGAATGCAAATAATAATTTAATGTCAATATGCATTTCTTTTTGGTGAGGTGCTATGTATTGATTGGCTCCTCCTTTGACTACACTTTTCAAGCTATTTAGGTGTTGTTCTTTCCTTAGACTTCAAGGTATGATAATATTACATTTATTTCTTCTCTTACTATGGTGCACTCTTTAATTTAGACTATCCTCCTTATCCTATTCAATGTTCTATGACCTTGGAAGCTTG
Source organism: Wollemia nobilis (assembly GCA_028583015.1). Classification (NCBI taxonomy): domain Eukaryota; kingdom Viridiplantae; phylum Streptophyta; class Pinopsida; order Araucariales; family Araucariaceae; genus Wollemia; species Wollemia nobilis. Next base: position 6,409,993 of record JAQPPZ010004166.1, read on the forward strand.
ATATACATGCTCTCTTCAGGTTTGGGCTATTAATACTTGAATATCTCCTTTGCATTGCATGCCACATGGAATTTAACATAGCATTTGTACATAGTTATTCCCTGTTAGGTGGCACAAATGTTATAATATTTGGACGTTGCTATTAGGTGGTACAAGAATTATAATATTTGGATGTTTCTATTAGTGGTGCAAACATTATAGTCTTTGGACATTGCTATTAGGTGGCGCAAGCATTATTTCAATCTTTGAACATTGGATTTATGATGATATATTCCCTCCTTGCTTTTTTGAGATGTTACCAAGGACTTTTGGCACTCTTATCCTTTATACAGAATCGCATATTATTTATTTATTCACTATGACAAGTTGTGGCTTCTTCTCTTGCATGTAACCTATCCTTAGCACTCAAAATTCCCTTCTTTTCCTTAATTTACTTGCCAACTCCTTGCAAGTTGTTTGGTATTCTTTTGCAATTATCAAGTGCTTCTTGATTTCCAATGATGGTGGTGGCTCCTCTCCAATGAATATGGCTCATCCTTTGATGGTGCTTCAATGCTTCTCTCCTTGGTGGTTGTTCTACCAGATATTCAAATCTCTTTCGCTTGGATAACATATTATTTGCTTTATTTTCCTTGCTACTAGAACCTTTGTCCTTGTTGTCCTTACTTTATATTTTTCTTATTTCTCTTACTGTAGATTTATTTCTACAAATTTATATCTACAGTGGGTGCTACCTTCTTGGACTTATGATGCCCTATTTGGTGTCTTTAGAAACCTTGAATGTGTTAACTTTGAGCCCTTATTCAAATATTTATCCTTCACTCCATGGCTTCTTATTTCCAACTTGATAATTATACCATTAATAACTACAAATTTTGTGCCTCTTTGGTGTCTTAAGGCACTTCAACTCTTGTATTTATTTTGCTATTTTATAAAATACAAATATGGTGCTATTATAAATAAAAAATGAATCTATTATAAATTAATATAGATTACCTTAAATGTACCAGAACTTTGAGATATGTTTGATCTCCTTACCTTATTGTTTTAAAATAGTGGCACCTCCTCTTTCTCTTGGTGGTTGTACTACTCCTTTGGTGGCTTCTCTTCACCAAGACTTGCGGTAACTTTACCTATGTTTAGTGGTGTCTTTTTACACTCTAACTCATCCTTGTTATTGAGAACTAGTCTTCCTTACCTTGCTTAATACTTTTGTACTTTTGCAACTCTTATAAACAACATGTATTACACACTATCTACTACTTCTTATTACTCCTTTTAAGCAACTTTTAACTCTAACTTGTGTTGATGTATTTTGTAGGTTTAAAGATGATAATGCTACCTCCTTACTTAATTTGAAGACCTTTAAACTTAAAATTATTTTACTACATTTAATAATTTTAATATGGTGTTTTCAAGAAACTTAAATAATACTTGAATAAAAACTTTAATAACACAAATTTTCAAATTTTTATTTTGGCCTCCTTTGTAGCAATATTTCTTGGTGATTTGGTTCACCTATTTATTGCCCCAGATTTATAAACTTTGTAGCTTCAAATCCTTGTGATATGCTGCTCTAATTTCCTACCTTTTGGCCTTTACTTTTGTTGTTCAAAAATCTAATTTTGTGGCTCCAATTATCCTTCAACTCTTTTCACTTGGACTCTAAAATTTATAGTTATTAATGTTACCTAACGATCAGATTCAGTGCTATCCAATGCTTCTTGTAACTTCTCCAAATTGCTACCTTCAATTGGCTATTTAAGGGCTCTTCAAAATTTACCCAAATATTCTTCAGATTGCCACTATATATCACCTTCAATTAACTTGCTTGTGACTCTTCAATGTTTGCTACAAAATTAGCAATCTTCTCTTTCACAAATCAACCTTTAAATCCTTTGTGGTTGTCCTCAAAACTCTAAAATTAGGTGGCTTCTTCCAGATTATTTATCCTTCAATATCCTTGTTGAATTATGACTTCAAATTAGGACTATTTGCTAGCCTCCTTCTCAAGAATATGAATGTCTTGAGATATTTGAATAACCTTTCCAAAATTTGGCAAACTTCTTGCCAAATCCTTCTTCCTTTTGGGCTTGTTGTTGTATGGTGACAATTGTCCTAACTTCTTCTTTCTCAGGTTATTCTCTTTGCTAGTACTCTTCTTTATTGAGATATCTTTAAATCTCCTCCAATGGACACTTTTGAAAGGTTTTGGTAGGGCTTATTTAGCCTTCTTCTTCTCCTCCTTTCATAATTTTAAGTTTGGTTGAGGCTTTCTTCTCTTGGGTCTTCAAAGTTTGAAAGTCTTGAAAAACTTTAATGAGACCTTTCTTGGGTCCCCTCCTTCTAGAGCTGCTTTCTTTTTTCTTCACTCTACAATCTTAAGTCTTCAATATTCTATGGAAACCTCCTCCTTGGGTCTCCTTGATCTCCAATATCCAATATTCTATGGGAATATTTTTATCTTAAGTCCCTTCTTCCTTCAATTTTTTAGAAATTTTGAGTATATTATTGTCATTGATGTCAAAGAATTAATGGCATAGGTTAATGACATTGGTTGTAATTTATGACCAGAAAAATAAATGTTTAATGTTTTACCATGGTGGCATTTGCAAAAGAAAAAGGAAGAGGTTTTCCAAAGACAAGGTTCAAGAAGAAGAAAAATTATAATATTTAAATCTATAAATATTTAAATAATTATAATAATTAAAGCTTAAAAGGCCCAAAGGTTAAAATAAAATTTTAATAATTAAATCTTCCTTAGATTTAATTTATTATAATATATTTGAAATTTTAATGGTGCCAAAAATCAAAATTTAAAATTGCATGGAGGCATTTGTTTCAAGTGCACCAACGTCCAAGGTCAAAAGGCAATGTGTATAAAAGGGCTAAGGTATTTCAAAGCCAAAGTGTTGATATATTGGAAAACCCCCGAAGTATTACTTGCATATTCATTCAGCAAAGGTGTGAAGGCAAACAGAAGATTATATAAAATTTGAGGTAGCACATAAATAAATGCAGAGGCTTTCCAAAATCCATCCAATTGTGGATGGTAGCCTAGCTGGCAATCTCAACTTGTGAAGCGTGTAGTTGGTAGCAAGTCCGATGTTCAATTCACACGAAATGTTTTTTGGTGTGTTGAAGTCTTGGTGCCAACAGTAAGGGATAAGAAATATAGTGTGCTCTTTTGGGTTGTGTGGGTGGCTAGCCCACGTGGTGTTTGCCCTTGTGCTAGGGCATGGGGGCCAGAGAGGTCGCAATTTCAAATAGTGAAGATAATGCTTGAGGACAGAATTATTTTTTGTTAAAAGGTATGCACTTTAAGCTTGGTTAGGGAGTTATAAGGGTTAGTTAATTTTTATTAAAGTTTTGTGAAATGGTTAGGGAGTTATAAGGGTTAGTTAATGTTTATTATGTTGATGTGAAATGGTTAGGGAGCCATAAGGATAGTAAAGTGATTTGATTTTTATTTTTGAAAAGGTTAAAAGGTGAAGTTTGAGATTGCTAGTGCTTGGTGAATACATGAGATGGAATAATAATTTCTTTGGTCTTATTGAAATTTGAAGTGCATTATTGTGTTTTCATAAGAAGGAGGTATAAGGTGTATATGAGAAATTCATGTGTGTAATTTTTGTTTGTTTTGTTGAAGCATTATTTTACATGAGAAAATAGGAGTAATAAGGTGTTATGGTGGTTGATATTTTATTGTAATCTGTATATGGTGAAATATATTTTGAAGTGAAAATTCATGTGGATGTGTTGAGGAAATATTTTGCAATATAACCATTGGAGTGGCATTAGAGAAATTAGTTATTTGTAAGACATGTTTTGAAGACATATCTCCATAAGAGCAAATTAAGAGGTATGGGCACATCATCCTTTGTTTAAGGTGTTTGTTGGAATAAATATTTGGAACATAAAGTGGAGTGAAAAATATTGTTTGATAAGCATTGTTGGAAATATTTGAGTTAGGTTTTGAGACCTACATTGTGCATCTTTGTTGAAAGAAAGTGGAAACACCTATGTTAGGGTTTGTGAGAAAATTGTGATTCATTGTTTGAATTAATGTGTGAAGGTTTTAAGCATTGGTTTTGAGTGATATTGAAAGTTAATGTGTAAACATTAGAAATCAGATTTGTGAAAGTAAGTGTTTGAATATGGAAGATAGGTGTCATGTTCTAGATGAAATCTATCTTTAAAATAGCAATAAATTTGATATATGTGAAAGCAACGGAATTAATGATCGAGTAGAACATTGTGAGTTTTTGATAGGGCATATCATTCTCTATATGTTCCAGAGGTTAAAAAAATTCTAAGTAGAATTTGTTTGTGTGAAGAAATTTTCTTGAAAATATTTAAGTTATGTTTGTATGCAAGTTGTGGAAATAGTTTAGGAGGTTTTGTGAGTGGTTTGAAGATAGATTTGAGCAAGTCTTTGAGAAGACTTGAAGGCAGATTTGAGCAAGTATTTGAGAAAAATTAAAGGTATATTTGAGCAAGTATTTGAGAAGGCTTGAAGACAGATTTGAGCAAGTATTTTAAGAAGACTTGGAGATAAATTTGAGTAGATTTGATAGCAGGTTTGATTTGTGATTTGTTCAAGATTTGTGTTAAGGCTTGAGGATAGATTTGAGGCAAAGTTTAGTGCAGATTTGGGATAGATTTTGGCACAAATTTGAGATATATTTTGGTGCATATTTGAGATAGATTTTGGTGCAAATTTGAGACAGAGTTTAGTATAGATTTAATACATATTTGAGAGTAGGATTTGAAGGTGATAGAGCAAAGAGGACAGTAGTATCCAATGTATAGAGATCCATCAGCTAGTGTAGTGGGAACAAAGGTCTCCTATGGAGAGAGATACAAAAGCCAGAGAAATGGGGCCAAAAGTATTCTAAAATATCACCAACCAGAGCAGAGGGGATAGAGATCTCATGTGGAGAGAGATCCATGAACTAGAGAAAATGGGAAAGTGTTATCCTATGGATAGATATCCATGAACTAGCCAGAGCAGAGGGGATAGATATATCCTATGGAGAGAGATCCATGAACTAGAGTATAGGGGATAGAGATCTTCTATGGAGAGATATCCATGAACCATATCAAAGAGGAAAGAGTTATCCTATAGATAGAGATACACGAACCATATAGATCAAGGAGTGTGATTCTTGAATTATCTAGGGAGGTAGAGTTCTTATATGGAGAGAGATCCACAAACCAGTTGAGGAGATAAAGTTCTATTGGATCAAGTTCCATGAACTAGAGCAAGGGGAAAGAGTTCTCATGTGGAGTGTGATCTATGAATCATCTAGGGAGATAGAGTTCTTCTATGGATAGAGATCCATAAACTAGTTGAGGAGATAGAGTTCTCCTAGATCAAGTTCCATGAACCAAATAAAAGAGGAAAGAGTTCTCTTGTGGAGAGAGATCCATAAACCAGAGCATAGGGGATTGATGTCTCCTTTGGATAGAGGTCCATAAACATTGTAATAGGGATTTATTCCCAAGATATTTGTTAAGAAAATTTAGAAGAAATATTTTCTCCGTGGAGTAGCCTACATTGGGTGAACCACATTAAATTTGTGTCTCTCTTGTGTGTGATGATTTATGCATTGCTTTGATTACTTCTATTGATATTACCATTGATAATATTAGATAATATTGTTTGGGAAAGAAAATTAAAAGTTGGTCTTATATTGTTCACCCCCTCTCAATATAAGCCTATGTTCTTCAATTGGTATCAGAGTGGGTTTCTTCGAAAGAGTCTAACAGCTTGAAGGAATTAGTATAGGAACATAGATGGCATATCAGAATGGATCTTCATAAAATAAGGTACCATTGTTTTATGGTAACAATTATGCTTTCTAGAGCATAAGAATGAGGAATTACTTGATGGCACAAGGATATGAGACATGGCAAGCAGTTGAGGATGGGTTTCACACCTTCAGCTAATCCTCCCATAGATAAATATGGTAAGCTCTTACATGTGAATAATGCCAAGGATATGAATGCAATCTTAAGTCGATTATCTGAAGCAAAATTTGTGAAATTTATGCATTGTAAATCAGAAAAATATATTTGGGAAAAATTGAAGCAAACCAATGAGTGAAATGAAAAGGTCAAGATGGAAAAACTACAAAACTACAAGATAAGGTTTGAAGATTTAAAGATGGAATATGAGGAAGACATTGCTACATACTTCATGTGGATGATATTGTTAATACCATTCATGGACTTGGATTTGAAGTTGAAGACTCCACTGTTGCTCATAAAGTTTTAAGGTCACTTCCTACAAGGTATGATGGAAAAGTTTCAGCTATAGAAGAGATGATAGATATTGATCAGTTGACTATGGATGAGTTACATGGAATTATAGTAGCTTATGAGATGATAATGGTAAAGGATATCAACTCCAAGAAATATGTAGATTTTAATGCATCAATAAGACAAAATATAAGAAATCAAAATCAAGTGGTGAGTCAAGCAGTGATGAAGAAGCTAATTATGGTAGAAGAAACAAAAAGGACTCAATAAAGCACAAAGGTATGAAAATAGTGAAATGTTTCAATTGTGGAAATTTTGATCACTATGCATCTAATTGCACAGAAGCTGGAAGCAGTAGCTAAGAAGAGAAACATGATCATAAGAAAAAGGAAGGAGGAAAATCTAGGTATGAAAGGAAAAACAGGTATGGTCAAAACAAGTATGAAAAGAAGTTCTTTCAAAGGCACAAAAAGAGTTTAAATGTTGATAAGGGAAGCAAGGCTTTAAGTGACAGTGATGAAAGACCCTCAGATAGTGAAGAAGAAGAAAATCTATTTTTGGCAATAGAAGAAAATGCTCCTATTTAAGGTAAAGTTGAAAATTATGAAGATGCTCTTGAAGACCAAGAAGTAGAAAAAGATTCATAAAATGAAGAGTAAGGCGAAGTATATCTAGAAGTAGAAGTTACTGCTACTATTAAAGAATTAAAAATGGTTAGAAAGTAGAATTCAAGATTCAAGGCTCAAGTTCAAGAATGTGAGGAAGAAAAAGAAAAGCTTATACAAGACCTAACAAATTCAATAGATAAGACAAGGAGATTTAAAGAAAAGTGGTAAAAGTCTTATAATGTGAAAGATTAGAACATGAGGTAGGTTCACTAAGAATGGAAGTGAAATATTCTAGGGAAAAACTACATAGGTTTGGAAAAATTTCAAAGACTTTGGATAAGATTATTAATGCTCAAATATCTTCATCTATCAAAACAAGACTTGGTTTTAAAGAAGGAAAATGAAAACAAGAATAAGGGTCAAGCTCAAGCTCAAAAGAAGAAAAAGTTTTAGAGGAAGAGAGTGAAGAAGAAATTGAGATTTATGAGGATAATTTGAAGAATGGAAGCTATTGAGAAGCAACACACCCCCACTGAAAAAATGAATTTCCATCCTTTGAAAATATTTAGCTTTCATTTTACAGTAGGGACCCTCTTGATGTTTTCCAGGTTTTTATTCCAAATTTTGCTTGCCTCCTTCTTCTTCAAGTTTTGCATATACCAAAGTATCCAAGTAGGCTTGCCTATGGCTTTGATTTCAATTTAGAATTCATTTTTAAAATGTTAGAGTCATTTTTGAGTAAAGAAAATCTTTCACTAAATATGTAAAAATGCAGAATGCAAATGAATTCATTAGAAGTCAAACTTCCATTTTTGGAAAAGTCGCGATATCGCGACACTTTCCATTTTTGAAAATGTCGCGAAATCGCGACGGGTCTTAGAAGAATTGGTTAAGTGTCGAAAACGTCGCGATATCGCGACACTTCCATTTTTGGAAAAGTCACGATATCGCGACACTTTCCATTTTTGGAAATGTCACGAAATCGCGACGGGTCTTAGAAGAATTGGTTAAGTGTTGGAAACGTCGCGATATCGCGACACTTCCATTTTTGGAAAAGTCACGATATCGCGACACTTTCCATTTTTGGAAATGTCACGAAATCGCGATGGGTCTTAGAAGAATTGGTTAAGTGCTGGAAACGTCGCGATATCGCGACACTTCCATTTTTGGAAAAGTCGCGATATCGCGACACTTTCCATTTTTGGAAATGTCACGAAATCGTGACGGGTCTTGGAAGAAAAGGCTAAGTGCCGAAAACGTCGCGATATCGTGACACTTCCATTTTTGGAAAAGTCGCGATACCGCGACACTTTCCATTTTTGGAAATGTCACGAAATCGCGACGGGTTTTGGGAGAGAGAGCAAGTGCGAAGGAAGGTCGCGATTTTGCGACATTCAATCGTGACATGTCGTGGTTTCACGGCAAAAGGGGCAAGAAGAAGCTAAGGCATAGAAGGCATCGCGAAATCATGACGCAATTGCAAAAGGAAGCCTAAGGCATAGAAGGTGTCGCAAAATCGTGACACAAAATAGAAAAGCGCCTAAGGCAAGGAAGGTGTCGCAAAATCATGACACAAAAAAAGGCACCTAAGGCAAGGAAGGTGTCGCGATTTCGACATGTCACGAAATCGTGACATTCACAGAAAAGAAGCAAGGCATAGAGGAAGTCACGATCACAAATCACGAAGAAAAGGAAGGGAACGTCGTGATTTTCGTGACATGTCGCGAATCGCGACATGTCGCGGTTTCGCAAAGAAGCCAAAATAGAAAATAGCTGGAGGAAAACGTCGTGTTGTCGCGACACGTGTCAAAAATAAAGTCGACATGTGATAAACATTAGAGGTTTAATTTAATAATATTAAATACTAATTCTTGCATGTCTTTTGCAGAAAGCCATCTAGCAGTTGCATACTAGCGAAAGTAATGGCGAAAAAGACAAAATAAGCACGGATTAAATGAAGGTCATCAGATGAAAATTTGAGATGCCGAGAATTGCTGGTTCATCCAGATTTTACAGATCTGGCCGCAAAGAGACTTTACGATGACTAAGCAACTACCCATTTAATAGAATATGTCGACAAGTGCACCAAAAAATGAAGATATTTACTTGCAGTTATAGATGGATGAGAATAATATCAGATCATGCTTTATCCATTTACGGCAAGTGCACCAAAAAAATGAAGATATTTACTTGTAGTTACAGATGGATGAGAATAATATCAGATCATGCCTTCTCCATTTATGGCAAGTAACTGCACTAAGATTTGCAGAGTGGTTAGGGTTTATTCAAAACTCTATTTTTAAAGGGACTTATATTGTAAAACCGAGGAAGTAAGGTTTAGAAGATAAGATTTAGGGTTTAGAAGATAAGATTTAGGGTTTGAGAAGAAGATATTTCTGAAAAGATCAGGGTCTGTCCTGAGTCTATAAATACTTCTTCTGAATGTAAATTCAAGGGGCGAAAACTTAGAAATACAAGCTATTGGAGCAATTTCCTGCAAATCTTGTTTGAATGCTTTGTTCTGGACTTAGAGTTGGTGTGACTTCCATTTTCTGTGATAGCGTGGCCAGGAGCCTAATCTCTTTCAGATTGTGATAAGTTCATCTTCTTTTGTTTTCGTTTCATTAAGGTTTATTTAATTTATGTTGTAGATCTGTGTTACCAGGATTGGATATGTTGCTAGGCTTCATTTTCTTTATTGTATGTTAGGGAAAATTATAGATTTAAGGTTCAGGCCTATTCTAATTGCTCTGTCCTCACTGTGCGAGCTAGGTTGCTAGTGAGAGATACCAATTTTAACCGACTTCCCTTCTGTTTATAATTTTTTGTTAGATCTGTTTCATCTTTGTCTTATGCTCTTAGTTGAAAGTGATCTTAGAAAGCTGGACACTTTCCTCTTTGATTTGTTCTATTGTGAAGCTAACCGGTATAACTAAAATTGGTAGTTTTGGTTTTGCAACTAAGTTAGATAAACTTCTCTTTCTGCCTTACCCTACTCTCTCTGTTCCACCGTGAAATGATCCATTTTTATCTTTCTTTAAATTTGTCTTTTATTTAAATCTGCTAAAGCATAAAGAGCTAGATCAAAGAACTGATTGTAAATCTGATTATCCACAAAGATAACCAACTCCAAAAACATTACTGAACTGAAGTCCCGAGCCCGTTGTAAGGTAACAGACAGTCCACTTGAAACTATTCCAGAAGCGAAAAAGAGTGAATAGACATTCGACCCAACTCTGTAACTCACACCTTGGATATCCAAAAAGATCCTAAAGTGAGTGGGATTTATCCCGTATAAGTGTTATCGGTATTTTATGCTCATCCTTCACAGGGTGTGTATAAAAGTCGAACCAACATTTAAAATTGGTGCTAGAAGGAGGGCCACTGAACTCCGTTTAGTATTGTAAGTTGTCTATGCAGAGTCTAGTGTTTTATCTTTTGAATCCTTTTCCCTCCTCTTTAGCTCTTTTTAAACTTGTTTGTTTGAGTTTTGCCTAAACAGCGAAACTCAACACCAATATTTAAAATTGCTAGAAAAGAGGACCTGAAGTTCAATGAGTCTGTTAAGGATTGTAAGGTTGTAAGTGCTGGTGAAAAGCTGGATTCTAATTATAGAGTAACAAGGTCCCACTCTAGAGCTGGAGAGCTCCTTGTGCCTGAGTTAGAAACTCCCAGAAGAAGCAGCCTTAGAAGGGCCAAGTCCTTGTCTGAAATAGTTTTGTCACCACTTGTAGTTACTCCAACTGCAACTAAAAATATCATTGTCAATCAAGTAATAATGGCAAACTGGTTAGGTTCCACTGCCTTAAATATCTCGGGTGCAGCCCATGACCTGCCTAGAAATCCTGAGAGGTATCTTCCTAGATATAAGCATGATGGAACTAGGACAGCGGAAGAACATCTAGTAGCATTCAAGAATGCTCTAAAATTGTTAAATGTACAACATGAAGATGTGGCTTGCAGATTGTTCCCGTTCACTCTCCAGGAGGGAGCTTACGACTGGTTTCTAAATCTCACTAACGATTCTATTACCAGTTGGAATGACTTGGAAAAGGTTTTTGTATCACAGTTTGGTGAAGTAATAGATCCCAGTGTATTATATCAGCAGTTTTCTGGTATTAAAAGAGAAATAAATGAATCTGTCAGATCTTACAATGTCAGATTTCAGAAGGCTTATGGTAGACTGACTGGTTATTATGTGCCAAATGCAGACCTGGCATTAGAGATTTTTAAGAATTCTCTAGATCCAATGACTTCTATTTTCTTGAAAAGAGATCCCTCTATTACCAATTTAATAGAGGCTTACAAAGAAGCTTTGGTTCTGGAAAGACAGTTGGGACCCCAACCTTTAAATGCTCATCAAATTCCTTTGGTCACACAAGGTACCCCTATTTTCAATCCCATACCGCATCAGATGATGTTGCCAGTGTGTCAAACTCCACCATCAGGAAATCCATTGGCTGGAACACCTGCTGAAAATGTACAGAACCCAGGTAAAGAAGCTGATAACGCAAGAGTTGAAGAAGTGTCAAAAATAGTCCAAAAGTTGGCCAATGACTTTTTAAGTTTTAAAAGGCAAGTTTCTACTGGGGAGAACTCAAACAGGTATTCTTATCAGCAGAACAGATTCACTCGGCCCCCATACGAACCCAATAAGGATTATAAAGGTAAAGGTCATGATGTAAATATTTGTGATTTGGCTTTGCCTAACTGGTGCAGGATACATGCTACTTCTCAGCACGGGGAATTGGATTGTTTGGAATTTTGTAACGCCTTTGAAGCTTTATCTGGGGAGTTGATTTCTCCTGAACATCAAAGAAATGCGGACGGCCCAAGTTCATCTAGCCACAGTGCAGCTATGGTCTTAGATTCTTTCACTTTTCCAGGTGAATCTGAGAATGTAGTTGAAATGCCTATGGATGAGGTGCAGGCTTTTCAACAATACAGGAGGGACAACTACAACCTCAGAAACAGAAATTCAGAGCCCAACACTACATCTACCCCTCCGGACAACTCCCACAATGTTCCTCCTAGATCCATCTTCAAGCAATAACCCATCTCCACCCAAGGGAGGAAATCCGAGAGGACCAGATGCATTTGTCCCTCTACTCAATAAGGGATATAATATAGTGGAGGACATGAAAAAGATCAAAGCCAACATCACTCTTCATGAGTTGGCCCAAATTTCAGAACAGAGGGATAACTTGATTAAAACATACTCTGGGCCTACTACCAAATCTTTGGACAGGGGAAAGAAGATGGCAAATGCAAATGTAGCCATGTATAAAGAGAAGACTGAAGTTTCGCCTTTTCTACTGACTGTTCGTATTTTTGGAAAAAACTTACACAACTATCTGGTAGATTCGGGTGCTTCAGCTAATGTTATGCCTTTGGCCATTTGTCAACAGTTAGGTTTGACCCCAATGAAGTCTGAAAGAAGAGTTGTCCAATTGGACAAATCAGAGGTTAAAGTAGTAGGTGAACTTCAGAATATTCATATCCAGTTAGCATCTGAGCCAAGGGCACAACACAGAATTGAAATTCAAGTGGTGGATATTCCTGTGGGGTACGGGATGCTTCCGAGCGGGGATTGGTCGAAATCTTTGAATGGATACTTGGCAACCGACTTTTCACACATGTGGTTGCCGTGGAAAGGAGTGGCAAACCAATTAAGGGTTGAAAGAGAACCCAGATACAAACATACGATCACTGAATATAATGCAAAAAATGAGACTGTAAATATTGTTGATGTAGATATTGGAGTTTATAATTTAACAACGGGACAAAATGAGAAGTTTAGTAAAGCTCATCCTGTTCATAGTAATGAAGTTTGGACGCTTCATGTGGATGGGGCTAAATCTAAACAGGGTTCTGGTATGAGGGCAGTCCTTAAAGGGCCTGAAAGTCAGACATATTTTATGTCTTATCGCCTATAGTTCCCTTGCACAAATAATTTAGCGAAATACGAAGCACTGGTGCTAGGATTGAAATTTGCTTTGGACAGAGGTGTAAGAAATATCCAAGTTTTTACAGATTCAGAGTTGGTGGCTAATCAAGTTAAAGGTAAATTCCAGTGCAAAGCATCTTATTTAAAAGGATACAAACACCGAGCATGGGATCTCGTGGAAGATTTTGATGCTTTTAATTTAACGCACATACCTAGAGAGCAGAATTCACGTGCAGATGTCTTGGCTTCATCAGCCGCAAGTCTGAAACCACTGGAAGAATTCAAATGGAACAAGTTTTCGATCGAGTTAGTCCCTTGTCCTTCGGTCCCAAATAATGTGGATAATTTTTAGGTTTTCTCTGATGACCAGCAGATTATAAATTTTTTACAGAGTACCAAAGCGTTTGAAAATGCTATAATCGATGATGGACAAAGGGATACTCTCTTAGAGCAGTTAGACGATGAAAGGGGAATAATAAGGTTGAAAGATAACAGAATTCCAAAAGGGATGGTAGAACTGGAGCGGCTCTTTGATGTTGACCAAATCAAGCAAAAGGTGAGTTCTGAGGATTCTATGGGTGTAACAAACAGTGAGACTGAGAACCTGAACGTGGGGACTGAAGAAGATCCCAAGCACCTCAAGTTGGCTAAAACTTGTGACCCAAAAATAAAAAGAAATATGATTGATTTTCTTCACAGGTCCAAGGATGTTATGGCCTGGTCTTACAAAGACTTAAAGGTTTTTGATCCGAAAGTTTACACTCATGTTATACCTTTAAAAGAGTTTTGCAAACCTTTTCGGCAAAAACAGAGGCATGTCAACGCTCTGCTAGAGCCCCTCATCCAGAAGGAGGTAGAAAAATTATTGAGTGCCGCCATTATTTTTCCCGTTAGGCATTCTACTTGGGTGGCCAATTTGGTGCCGGTCAAAAAGAAAAATGGAGAGATCCGCTTGTGTGTGGATTTTAGAAATTTGAACAAGGCATCTGAGAAAGATAATTATCCTCTCGCCTTCCATGGATGAGGTGTTACAGATTGTCAATGGTTCGAAAATGATGTCTTTCCTAGACGGTTTCTTAGGGTATAATCAGATATTAGTTGAAAAGGAAGACAGGATGAAAACTGCCTTCACAACCAAGTGGGGAACTTTTGCCTACAAAAGAATGTCGTTCGGATTGATTAATGTCGGAGCTACTTTTCAACGTGCGATGGATCATGCTTTCAAAGGCCTTATGGGTAAGTGCATTGTTGTTTACATGGATGACTTAACAGTTTTCTCTAAATCTCGGTTTGACCACGTAAAACACTTGGAGTCTGTGTTCAACAAATGCAGGGAGTTCGACATTTCTTTGAATCCGAAGAAGTGTGTTTTTGGTGTAACGGAAGGAAAGCTCCTTGGACACTTGATCACCAAAGATGGCATTTCCATGGATCCTGACAGAGTTGAAGCCATATCCGGCATACCCTTTCCCAACTCTAAGAAAGAGTTAAGATCATTTTTTGGGAAAATTAACTTTGTCAGGAAGTTCATCTCTGGTTTTGCAGAAATAGTCAAGCCACTGAATGACATGCTAAAGGAAACTGCTCAGATTTCCTGGACAATAGAAGCTAAAATAGCGTTCCAAGAAATCAAGACTGCCATCAAGCAAGCTCCAGTTCTGGTGAGCCCAGATTTCAGTGCAGATTTTTACTTGTACACCTTTTCTTCTGAACACACACTTGCTGCAGTTCTGACCCAACGAAGAGAAACGGGGGAGCATCCAATTGCTTTCAAGAGTACCAATTTAAAGGGGGCTGAGCTAAAATATTCTCGCTTAGATAAACAAGCCTATGCCTTGGTGAGAGCAGTTAAGCAGTTCAGGCACTACATACTAAGAAGCAGAGTTCATGCTATAGTTCCTGACCCAACTGTTAAATACCTATTAAGCCAGGACGAATTGGGTGAACTAAGAGGTAATTGGGTTACAAGACTACAGGAATACGACTTAGAAATTTGGCCTACAAAATTAATCAGAGGACTTGGTTTGTCTCGACACATTGCCGAAATACCTGTACAAGAAGAAATTAATCAGTTGAATTCTGGATTCGATGACTGGTATGGAGATATTATTCATCTGCTGCAATTTGGAATTTGTCCATCTCACTTGAATAGAACCCAAAGGAGAGCACTAAAACTGAAAGCTGCTCATTATCTCCTCAAAGGAGGCAACTTGTATAGAGAAAATTATGCTGGCATTTTCTTAAGATGCATTTCTCAGAGTGAAGTCAATGAGGTGATGTCCAGTTTTCATGAAAAGTTAGGGGCAGGGCATTCCTCAGGATCTGCTACTGTGCATAAAATATTGAGAGCAGGCTATTACTGGCCTACATTGTTTAAAGATGCGCATCAGCATGTGAGAACTTGCCATCAGTGTCAAACTTTTGCATCCAAAGAGGCCAATCGAGCTCTACCATTGCAGCTTGTTGTAATAAATAAACCTTTTATGCAATGGGGACTTGATTTTGTGGGAGTGATAAACCCAAATTCTTCAGCGAGGGCATAAGTATGTTCTAACAGCTACTGATTACTGTACAAGATGGGTTGAAGCAGCGACCACCATGAGAAGTACAGCTCATGAAGTGATCGAATTTCTAGAGTCAAATGTCATAACCAGGTTTGGGGTTCCTCTGAATTTGGTGTGCGATAATGGACCAGCCTTCCAATCATTAGAGTTTGCAGAATGGGCATACCAGATGGGGATAGTTATCAGATTTTCATCCAACTATTATCCCCAAGGTAATGGACTAGCTGAGTCCACGAATAAGAATTTAATGAATGCCATTAAGAAATCTGTAGCAGACAAACCCAGACAATGGCATACATTATTGAAATATGCACTTTGGGCTGACAGGATAAGATATAAAGTGGCTCTTAAGACTTCCCCATTTGCTTTGTTGTATGGTACTCAGCCCATTGTTCCCATCTCTCTGAAATTACCTACTTATCAATTTGTTTTAGACTATTTTGAGGATCAAGCAGATGCAGAGGCTCGTGTTTTGGATCTAACTAATTTACAGGATGAACGACTCCAAGCCCTGGAACATTTCAGTCGGCACCAAGAAACCGTCAAGCGCTGGTTTGACAAAAGAGCCAGAGTGAAAGCTTTCAGACTTGCAGACCTGGTGCTTCTATGGGACAAGGCCCATGAAAAGAAAGGTAAACACACAAAGTTGCAGCCGTTATGGATAGGGCCATACCAGATTGCTGAGATCCTGGGTAATAACGCATTTCGTTTACAGGACCTTGATGGTAATTTTTTGAACCTCCCTGTTAATGGTCAATACCTAAAGCATTATTTCTCAGTTGTTCCATCCAATATATCGTTTGAATGAATCACAAAGACGTTGTAACATGTGTATACATTGTAAATAAGCTTTGAAGTAGTTTGTTTTATTTTATTTTGTTTGATTTTAAAGGTCTGTGTTTTATCCTTTGGGGTCTGTACAAAGTAGTTTGTTTTATTTTATTTTGTTTGATTTTAAAGTTCTGTGTTTTATCCTTTGGGGTCTGTACAAAGTAGTTTGTTTTATTTTATTTTGTTTGTTTTTAAAGTTCTGTGTTTTATCCTTTGGGATCTATACAAATTTCTTTAGCTTTTAAAATTTTATTTTTTTTTAGTTTTGCCTGGGCAGCAAAGAAAAAGTCAGCCTTCTAAAATTGTTTTATTCTGAGTTCAAAATCCAGTGTTCATTATTCTAATTGAGAGATAGTCTGCTTAAACTGAATAGTGGAACTATTTTGTTATTCAGAACAACAGTAGAAAGATGATTGGATTTTGTGTCTTGCTTGCCACAATTATTTTAATTATAAAGAAATTGCTATACTGTTTGGCTGGAGAAACTCCCAAGGAATCCAAGAAAAGTTGGTCGTAAGAGGGGACTCTGATTCGTGAAATTATTTGAGTATCCATAGAGGCTATCAGTACCCAGGCTGAAGCAGTTCCAGATTGATGAAATATTAAAAAAAAAAATTGTTCTTTTTTAAGGCTTTTCAGATTTCGGTATATTTCAAAGGAGAGAGAGAGAAGGTGAAAGTTGAGCAAGACAACATAAAACGGCACTCTGTTATTTTCTATACAAAAAAAAAAAAGTTATGTAATGAAAGAGATAGCCAAGGCTTCAGAAGATGTTTTCTTTTACCAAGTTGTAGATACTACCTCACAGTTGTGGATCAGGGTCGTGAAAATCTAAAGAGTAACTCTGTCGGGGCTGTAAAAGGCTAAACTAGTAAACAGAGCCCTACTCGGTTTCCCCTTTCACAACTCGGTTTCCCCTTTCTAGAAAAGCTGATCAATCCAGAGTACAACATTCGAAGGCCCAGTCATTCTTGAAGAAAGTTTTATACGCTTATAATTGCACATCAGAAATCTTCCTTAAGTGATTCAACCTAGTATGTCCTTGGGAAATTTTAACAACTATCAGGTAGTAGTTAAATTATTTTGAAGAATATTTGTGGCAAGGCATGGTGCATGGTCTATATTGTTTTGAAACTAGAGTCCTGGATTCTAAAATAGTGCTACTATTTTCCCCGTAGATATCGCCATTTGTTGAGAAGCAACACACCCCCACTGAAAAAATGAATTTCCATCCTTTGAAAATATTTAGCTTTCATTTTACAGTAGGGACCCTCTTGATGTTTTCCAGGTTTTTATTCCAAATTTTGCTTGCCTCCTTCTTCTTCAAGTTTTGCATATACCAAAGTATCCAAGTAGGCTTGCCTATGGCTTTGATTTCAATTTAGAATTCATTTTTAAAATGTTAGAGTCATTTCGAGTAAAGAAAATCTTTCACTAAATATGTAAAAATGAGAATGCAAATGAATTCATTAGAAGTCAAACTTCCATTTTTGGAAAAGTCGCGATATCGCGACACTTTCCATTTTTGAAAATGTCACGAAATCACGACGGGTCTTAGAAGAATTGGTTAAGTGCTGGAAACGTCGCGATATCGCGACACTTCCATTTTTGAAAAAGTCACGATATCGCGACACTTTCCATTTTTGGAAATGTCACGAAATCGCGACGGGTCTTAGAAGAATTGGTTAAGTGCTGGAAACGTCGCGATATCGCGACACTTCCATTTTTGGAAAAGTCACGATATCGCGACACTTTCCATTTTTGGAAATGTCACGAAATCGCGATCGGGTCTTAGAAGAATTGGTTAAGTGGAAACGTCGCGATATCGCGACACTTCCATTTTTGGAAAAGTCACGATATACCGCGACACTTTCCATTTTTGGAAATGTCGCGAAATCGCGACAGGTCTGGGAAGAAAAGGCTAAGTGCCGAAAACGTCGCGATATCGCGACACTTCCATTTTTGAAAAAGTCACGATACCGCGACACTTTCCATTTTTGGAAATGTCACGAAATCGCGACGGGTTTTGGGAGAGAGAGCAAGTGCGAAGGAAGGTCGCGATTTCGTGACATGTCGCAGTTTCACGGCAAAAGGGGCAAGAAGAAGCTAAGGCATAGAAGGCGTCACGAAATCGTACGACATAAAAGCTAAGAGCATAGAAGGTGTCGCAAAATCTGACACAAAATAGAAGGCCAAAGGCAAGAGGGGGAAATCCGACGTCACGAAATCACGACAAGAGTCAGGGAACGTCACGATTTTTTCGCGACATGTCGCGAAATCCGTGACATGTCCGTTCACGAAGCCCAAAATAAAAAACAACTGGAGGAAAACGTCGTGTTGTCGCGACACGTGTCAAAAATAAAGCCGACATGTGATAAACATTAGAGGTTTAATTTAATAATATTAAATACTAATTCTTGCATGTCTTTTGCAGAAAGCCATCTGGCAGTTGCATACTAGCGGAAGTAATGGCGAAAAAGACAAAATAAGCATGGATTAAATGAAGGCCGTCAGATGAAAATTTGAGATGCCGAGAATTGTTGGTTCATCCAAATTTTATAGATCTGGCCGCAAAGAGACTTTACGGTGACTAAGCAGCTACCCATTTAATAGAATATGTCGACAAGTGCACCAGAAAAATGAAGATATTTACTTGCAGTTACAGATGGATGAGAATAATATCAGATCATGCTTTATCCATTTACGACAAGTGCACCAGAAAAATGAAGATATTTACTTGCAGTTACAGATGGATGAGAATAATATCAGATCATGCCTTCTCCATTTATGGCAAGTAACTGCACTAAGATTTGCAGAGTGGTTAGGGTTTATTCAAAACTCTATTTTTAAAGGGACTTATATTGTAAAACCGAGGAAGTAAGGTTTAGAAGATAAGATTTAGGGTTTAGAAGATAAGATTTAGGGTTTGAGAAGAAGATATTTCTGAAAAGATCAGGGTCTATCCTGAGTCTATAAATACTTCTTCTGAATGTAAATTCAAGGGGCGAAAACTTAGAAATACAAGCTATTGGAGCAATTTCCTGCAAATCTTGTTTGAATGCTTTGTTCTGGACTTAGAGTTGGTGTGACTTCCATTTTCTGTGATAGCGTGGCCAGGAGCCTAATCTCTTTCAGATTGTGATAAGTTCATCTTCTTTTGTTTCCGTTTCATTAAGGTTTATTTAATTTATGTTGTAGATCTGTGTTACCAGGATTGGATATGCTGCTAGGCTTCATTTTCTTTATTGTATGTTAGGGAAAATTATAGATTTAAGGTTCAAGGCCTGTTCTAATTGCTCTGTCCTCACTTGTGCGAGCTAGGTCTGCTGGTGAGAGATACCAATTTTAACCGACTTCCCTTCTGTTTATAATTTTTTGTTAGATCTGTTTCATCTTTGTCTTATGCTCTTAGTTGAAAGTGATCTTAGAAAGCTGGACACTTTCCTCTTTGATTTGTTCTATTGTGAAGCTAACCGGTATAACTAAAATTGGTAGTTTTGGTTTTGCAGCTAAGTTAGATAAACTTCTCTTTCTGCCTTACCCTACTCTCTCTGTTCCACCGTGAAATGATCCATTTTTATCTTTCTTTAAATTTGTCTTTTATTTAAATCTGCTAAAGCATAAAGAGCTAGATCAAAGAACTGATTGTAAATCTGATTATCCACAAAGATAACCAACTCCAAAAACATTACTGAACTGAAGTCCCGAGCCCGTTGTAAGGTAATAGACAGTCCACTTGAAACTATTCCAGAAGCGGAAAAGAGTGAATAGACATTCGACCCAACTCTGTAACTCACACCTTGGATATCCAGCAAGATCCTAAAGTGAGTGGGATTTATCCCGTATAAGTGTTATCGGTATTTTATGCTCATCCTTCATAGGGTGTGTATAAAAGTCGAACCAACATAAGCTTAACTAAGAAAGGCAAAAAATCACAAACAAGGAACATGGATCATCACAAAGAAGAAAGGACTAAGAGACTAGTGGGCTCAAGACAATATTTCTTCAGAGGACGTTATTTTTCATGTAATCGGTTTGGTCACAAGGCTATGCATTGTAGGGTTATTAAAAAGAAGGAATATGGTTTTAATAAGAGGAAATTAAAATATGGACATTTATTTCAAGGGTATTGCTACTCTTGTAATCTATGTCATAAAGCAATCCACTACAGGGTTCATGGTAGAAATGATTATGGCTTAACTAGGAGGTACTTCAAGACATTTGCACCTTCAAAATACTACAACAATAAGTGTTACAAGTGAAATAATCTAGGATATAAGACCAAGTGGTGTAGAACAGAGTTTCCAGAGCTTCCAGAGACAAGAAATAATAGGGACACTCAAAAGAATCAAAATGGTATGTTGAGAAAGAAGGTTGACAAAGAAAAAAAGCATTGTATGTTGGGAGTAGAGATACTCCCACTCCAAAATTAATCACCTCAAGGAGAGGATGTGGGGAGGGGGTTGAGCTAAGAGTCTTATATTTAGCCCTAAAGGAGTCCCTTTGCCATTGATGTCAAAGGGGGAGATATTTGTGTAAGGGGAAGAGCATTCAGTCAGGGGGAGCAATTTCTCAAGGGGAGAAAATTTGGAATTATATGGTATTGAAAAAGGAAAAAGGTTTTTTTTTAAGAAAAGGGTTGCCATCAATGACAAAGGAGGAGATTTTTAGAAATTTTGAGTATATTGTTGTCATTGATGTCAAAGAATTAGTGACATAGGTTAATGACATTGGTTGTCATTTATGATCAGAAAAATAAAGGTTTAATATTTTACCATGGTGGCATTTGCAAAAGAAAAAGGAAGAGGTTTTCCAAAGACAAGGTTCTATAAGAAGAAAAATTATAATATTTAAATATATAAATATTTAAATAATTATAATAGTTAAAGCTTAAACGGTCCAAAGGTTAAAATAAAATTATAATAATTAAATCTACCTTAGATTTAATTTATTATAATATTTTTGAAAGTTTAATGGTGATAAAAATCAAAAAATAAAAATTGCATGGAGGTATTTATTTCAAGTGTGCCGATGTCCAAGGTCAAAAGAAACTATGTATAAAAGAACTAAGGTATTGCAAAGCCAAAGTGTTTGTATATTGGAAAACCCTTGAACTATTACTTTCATATTCGTTCGGTAAAGGTGTGAAGGCAGACATAGAAGATTCTATGAAATTTGAGGTAGCATGAAAATAAATGTGGAGGGCATGCAAACTCCATCTGATAGTGGATGGTAGCCTAGCTATCAAGCTTGGATTGCGAAGCACGTAGTTGGTAGCAGGTCCGTAATTCGATTCACACTAAAGGTTTTTTGATGTGTTGAAGTCTTGGCATCAATAGTAAAGGATAAGAAAGAGTGTGGTTCTCTTTTGGATTGTGTGGGTGGCTAGCCCATGTGGTGTTTGCCCTTATGCTAGGGTGTGGGGGCTAGCGAGACTATGGTTTTGAACAACGATGGTAGCGCTTGAGGGCAAAAATATTTTTTGTTAAAAGGTATGCCTTTTAAGATTGGTTAGGGAGTTATAAGGGTTAGTTAATTTTTATTAAAGTTTTGTGAAATGGTTAGGAAGTTATAATGGTTAGTTAATGTTCATTATATTGATGTGAAATGGTTGGGGAGCCATAAATATAGTAAAGTGATTTGCATTTTGTTTTTGAAAAGGTTAAGAGGTGAAGTTTGAGATTTCTAGTGCTTGGTGAATACATGAGATGGAATAATAATTTCTTTGGTATTGTTTAAATTTGAAGTGCATTATTGTGTTTTCATAAGGATCTATAAGGTGTATATGAGAAATTCATGTGTGTAATTTCTAGTTTGTTTTGTTGAAGCATTATTTTACATGAGAAAATAGGAGTAATAAGGTTTTATGGTGGTTGATATTTTATTCTAATCTGTATATGGTGAAATATCTTTTGAAGTGAAAATTCATGTGGATGTGTTGAGGAAATATTTTGCAATATAACCATTGGAGTGGCATTAGAGAAATTATTTATTTGTAAGACATGTTTTGAAGATATATTTCCATAAGATCAAATTAAGAGGCATGGGCACATCATCATTTGTTTAAGGTGTTTTTTGGAATAAATGTTTGGAACATAAAATGGATTGAAAAGATTGATAAGAATTGTTGGAAATATTTGAGTTAGGTTTGTGCATATTTGTTGAAAGAAAGTGGAAACACCTATGTTAGGGTTTGTGAGAAAATTGTGATTCATTATTTGAATGAATGTGTGAAGGTTTTAAGCATTGGTTTTGAGTGATATTGAAATTGAATGTGCAAACATGAGAAATAATATTTGTGAAAGCAAGTGTGTGAATCTGGAAGATAGGTGTTATGCGCTAGACCGGATCTATCTTTAAAAGAGCAATAAATATGAAACATGTGAAAGTGACATACTTAATGATTGAGTATAATATTGTGAATTTTTGATATAGCATATCATTCTCTATATGTTCCAGAGGTTAAAAAAATTCTAAGTAGAATTTATGTGTGAAGAAAGCTTTTTGAAAATATTTAAGTTGTGTGTGTATGCAAGTTGTGGACATAGTTGAGCAGGTTTTGTGAGTGGTTTGAAGATAGATTTGAACAAATGTTTGAGAAGAATTGAAGGTAGATTTGAGCAAGTCTTTGAGAAGACTTGAAGGTAGATTTGAGCAAGTATTTGAGAAGGCTTGAAGGCAGATTTAAGCAAGTCTTTTGAGAAGACTTGAAGAAATATTTGAGCAGAGTTGATAGTAGGTTTGACTGGTGATTTGTTCAAGTTTTGTGTTAAGGCTTGAGGATATATTTGAGATAGATTTTTGTGCAAATTTGGAATAGATTTTGGTGTAGATTTGAGATAAAGTTTGGTGCAAATTTTAGACAAAGTTTGGTGTAGATTTGAGATAGAGTTAATAGCAATATTTTAAGGTGATAGAACAAAGAGGATAGTAGTATTCAGTGGATAGAGATCCATCAGAAAATGTAGTAGGGACAAAGGTCTCTTATGAAGAGAGATCCATAAGACAAAGCAATGGGGTAAGAAGTCTTCTTGAAGATTACAAACTAGAGCAAAGGGGATAGATATCTCCTATGGAGAGAGATCCATGAACCAGATCAAAGGGGAAAGAGTTCTTCCATGGATAGATATCCATGAACCAACTAGAGTATAGGGGATAGATATATCCTATGGAGAGAGATACATGAACCAGAGTAGAGGGGATAGAGATCTCTTGTGGAGAGATATCAATGAACTAGAGTAAAGGGAAAAGAGTTCTCTTATAGATATCCACAAACCATACAAAGAAAGGGGAAAGAGTTATCCTATGGAGTGTGATCTATGAATTAGCTGGGGAGATAGAGTTATTCTATGGAGAGAGATCCACAAACTAGTTTAGGATATAGAGTTATCTTGGATCAAGTTCCATGAACCAGAGCAAGGGGAAAGAGTTCTCCTGTGGAGTGTGATCCGTGAACCAACTGGGGAGATAGAGTTCTTCTATGGAGAGAGATCCACAAACCATTTGAGGAGATATATTTCTCCTGGATCAAGTTCCACAAACCAGAGAAAAGGGGAAAGAGTTATCCTATGGAGATAGATACACAAATCAGAGTATAGGGGATTGGCGTCTCCTTTGGATAGAGATCCATAAAAATTGTAATAGGGATTGATTCCCAAGAGATTTATTGATAAAATATAGAAGAAATATTTTCTCCATGGAGTAGCCCACATTGGTTGAACCATGTTAAATTTATGTCTCTCTTGTGTGTGATGATTTGTGCAGTGCTTTGATTAATGCTATTGATATTGCCATTTATAATATTGGATAATATTTTTTGGGAAAGAATAGTAAAAGTTGATCTTATACTATTCATCCCCCTTCTCAATATAAGCCCGTGTTCTTCACAATTTTTAATAGGCTCCTTTGACCTCTTTCTCTCTTCTCAATATTCAATAGAATATTCAATCTGAAATGAAAACTTCTTCTCTTGAGTCTTTTCTTTCTTCAATATGGATTATTAAATCTTCTACCTCCAATATTCAATCTTCAATTTGTTTCTTTAGGTACTGGATCGATTCCAAAGAAGATATTCTTCCTAGCTATTGTAGGAATCTTCTCAACTTTATTTGAATCAACTTTTTTTGCAACAAAGTATTAGAAAAACTATAATGGAAAATATTTAAATCTAGATATAATGAATATTCATTAATTGATTTATCAACCTAATGAAATCAATGTTGAGTCCTTGTCTTCATGAGTTTTTTTGCAACTCTATGGAAATACTCTAGCCAAATTACAATTTCAAAAATTCTAAAAATAAGATTTCTTATATCCTCTCAATCTCTATTTTGAATCTCTTTATTTTCCATCAATCTACCTTATGATATGATACCACTTTTAGATTTTTATGATATATATTTAAGGAAATGCAACCACAATATCTACAATATGAAAGCAATGTTAACTATATGATAATGGTGATATAATATGCAAGAAATATATATGAGAAACTTTTGAAATAAATAAAAAATAGCCATTAATAAAATGTCACAAAAATGGTACAATGTTATATAATGGAGGTCTCAAACACTCCAGAATTCATGCAAGATCTACATTGTATCTACCTTCTCTTCTCATAACTATTATATATGTTTCTTTTCTCCTATTCACTTTGTCAAAGGCCTATATATAGAGAGATATATCCCTTGGCATTTCACCTACCTATGACTATTCATATTCCTAATCTATGACTCATACACCTAGCTAATGCATCAATTGATATCAAACATTAAAGCATAAAAGATTGACAATAATAACTTCAACAAGAAAGAGAATGTTTCTTTTATTAAATATTTTGTCAAATTTGATTACAAGTACATCCCTCTTAGGGATACTCAATGTTGATACAATTAATACAATATTGAATACCCTCTAAACGAGGGGGTGGTGTAATTCATAGGCTTTCCAAAAAGACACGAACTACTCAATATCAATGGTGACCTTCTTCTCTCATAAAAGAGGTATTTTTTGCCTTGAATGCCTTGAAATAAATGGATCCTGCAAACCCTGCATTTAAGGAACAAAAAAAAAGGATTAAAAGAAAATATGACCTCTCTTGATGAGGCTTTTGATGGAAACTTGCATAAATGATGATAAAGAAAACAAGAAACATGTAAATCTATGAATATTAGCATAAAATCATCAAATTACTATGAAGCATCTAAATAAAGCATGTAATATAGGTAATAAGCAACCTAATTAGCCATTAAAAACTTGAAATGCATGAAATAGTTAGAAACTAGTCTAAATTGATAATTGCAAGGAAATGAAGCAAAACTACCTCTAATTCCTAAATCAATCGGTCAAATGTCTACTAAAATTATAATATATGCTATATTAATCTAATTGCATAACTAAAAATGTAAATCTAATGCTAAAATAAAGAAAATAAGGAATCAAGCCTTCATCGTGGGTTTGTGGCATAGTTGGCACTATTAGTCATAGTTGACAGCCATGGCTAAGGCACAAATGTCCTTGCTCTTGTAATCAGGGCTTAGATCTCTAATTTCCTTCATTGAGTTGATGATCAAGGGTCACCTCTATGTCCTCTGATGGATTGGTGGTCAAATTTTATGAGATTCATGTTCGATTGACTTTATTGTACGATTATGCTTTCTAGTCCTTTGGAAGCTTCATTGACAGATTCATGCTTGTCCCTCCATAATTGGGCAGCATTTTTAATCTCCTCAAAGGGTTATCAATTTGCTATCAGTTTTGGTAGAGCTTCACTATTATCAAATGTAGATTTTCTCCAGACTTCTCCTCAATTTGGAGGGGGGTCTTATAGGACTCCTAATATCCAATCTTGGATTGCTTGGGAAGCCAAGATCAAGATCCAAGAAGTTGGATCAGTTGGGAGGAAAACTCTCAAAGCTTCCCTACACAAAACCATTTGAATCTCCATTTCCTAGACCGTTGCAATCGAATTTTGCTTGACCCAAGATTCAAAATAGATGCTAGCCACGACTCTGAGGCATGACCAGATCTATTAGCCATGGGTGTCAGCCATGGCTAAGGTTGAGTAAGCCAAATCTTCCCAAATTGAGTGGTTAAAACCACTACTTCACTTTGGAGTTGTCCAAGATCATTCATATGGTCTGTTAGCATATCCCATATGAGTAGTCGCCTTGACATGACATGTTTTAGATGTCTATAGATTCCCATTTTGAGATGCATTGTGAGAATGAAAAATACTGAGCAAAAATAGACCTCTTAAAACAATGTCATAGGTTGAATAATGATCATTGATCTGATCAACATTAGATACCCAGTCCTGCCAAAGGACACACATCTTAGAATCATTGCTTCCAACTGAGGGAAGGATTTAAATTTACAAATATTTTACAAGCTCCAATGATGATCAGGTAGCTTCAATGATACAATAGTATCGATAGGTGGAGAGCTACTAACTTAACTGTCATAGTTGCTTTTTGCCCCAGCAAAGGGTAAGCTTATGATAGTCATTGGCAATGATTCGTAAGATGAACGTAATTTGACAAGATTGAGTGATCTCCTATTGATTTTTATTATGATAATTGATATAATGACTACCCCTTCAAGCGATGAGTCGATGAGAGTAGGACAATTGAATGAAGTGATGAGTCACTTTACCATAATGAGTGATTTGAACAGTTGAAGATTTTAACACTTTAATTACTTAGCAAGGCCTAATTCAGCCATGATTGCAACTATTAATAGTAATTGTAGATCTCTATCCCATGGAGCAGTCTGGCTGGTGTGGCCTTCTTATGGATTCAATATGATAACAATTATAATTAATCTTGTGTTGAATCATAATGTTTTATGATTTTCTGAAAATGTCATAGAAGCATTGAGATGAATACCTCGTTCCCGTGGAGTAGTCCAGTCATCATGGCCTTCTTATGGATTGATGTGAAGCATATCAATTCAACGATACTAATTTACTCCAAATGGTCTTATGGTAATTTAATCATCTTGCAAAATTGCATGGATTGAAATTCACTACAACCGCCAAGTGTATAGGGTAAATAACTAGATATGAGGCACATTTGAATTTTGAATTATATTAATTTTTTGTTATTTTGAAAATTTTGAGGGTTTTGGCCCATTGAATATTTTTGATTTTGCAATTTGAAGCCCCTCATGGTTGAGTTTGTGAGGGTATTTATTTCTGGATGCTAGTCACACTTGTCAGACACAACCAAATTTTGCAATTTTCCTAGATGCAGCTCTAACCCGTGGTCGAAAAACCCTAATTCGGCACCCGCAGTTGCCAAGCATGATCGAGGGCAAAATTGAAAATATAAAAGAAAATTTGTCATTTTCAAAGTCATTATTTTCAACTACCAAGCTATAAAACTGAGAGCTCTGAGAGGTAAACTTGCACTTTTGACATGGAACGCTACTGAAAACCCATGCAAAATACCTCATGGCAGACCAACCGAAAGCGTCTTCTAGTGGTAGTGCGAGTAAGGTAGCCACATGCATCTCTCTTATTTGATTTACCCAATTAAAATGAACCTCATTAATTAATGGATTAATTGAACCACACTAAACTACCGGTAAATAACCTCACCTTAGTTAGGATTTAGCGTAGGCTAGCTTAGAGGGTGGGCATTTAATTTTTGGGTTTATTTCAGGATGGGAAGTGACCTCAAAAAGGTCATTTCTCTTAGCGCGGGTGGTAGTCTGCAGTTCCCAATTTGAAAATTGGGAGTTGTAGTTGTTAGACGTAGAGGAATTCAAATCCCAATGGTCAAAAATTTGATCATTTCCACTAGCTGTAGGTCCTAGCCGAGGCTAAGGGACTTTATAAAAATTTTCCAATTTTTTTGATTTTTTTTGGCTGATTTAATTGATTTTTTTTTAATGTTTGAAGTGCAATATTTATTTTTTTGAATGTGTTGCATTCATTTGCAAATATTTTTATCTTTTTGAAGATTTTTTTGAATTTGTTTGATATTTTAAGTACATTTTTAATGTTTTTGATTAATTTTACGTATATTATTTATGTCTCTCATCAAACTTTGATGGGGGACCGAGTAGAACCAGATACAAACACTCAGGCTATATCAGAAAATTTCATTAAATTAGCTAGAAAATGCATACAATAATAGCCTATAGGCTTACAAAGACCAAATTTCGGCTCGGTTTTCTCCAACTGCACTCCCTCCCTCCGTTCTCCAGTCCACCACCGGATCTATTACAAACATTGAGTTTTTCATCGAGGTCTCAACCCTTTAGGCCATTAATGACCCACCTGCATGAAAACATTAACAAAACCTACAAAATCGGCTTTCCCGGTCGAGTCTTCAATTTTCCTTCCGTAATTGGCCAACTCCCTGATCCGCCATGAAAGCACGCATTTAATAGGTCCTTCACCTGCAATCGTCGCTTTGTCAGAATATTTATCTGCAACCGCTGTCTCTTTTCCCATGCGCGTGGCCTATCCATGTGTCCATTTTTTATTTGTCTTCAACTAGTCACAAAATTGTGACATGTCGCGATATCGCGACCATTTCGCCAGCGAGCCCTTTGCCTCGGTTTGTGTCGCGATATCGTGATGAAAACTCCCTCCGTGCCTTTGCTTCCAAAAACGTCGTGATGTTGCGACGTCACGATATCGCGACGTCACGATATCGCGACGAAAACTCCCTCTGTGCCTTTGCTTCCAAAAACGTCGCGATGTCGCGATATCGCGACATCGTGATATCATGATGAAAACTCCCTCCGTGCCTTTGCTTCCAAAAACATCGCGATGTCGTGACGTCGCGATATCGTGACATCGCGACGAAAACTCCCTCTGTGCCTTAGCTTCCAAAAACATTGCGATATCACGATAAAAACCCTGCCTTGCCTTAGTTATCGCGACGTCACGACATCGTGACAAAAACTCCCTCCGTGCCTTAGCTTCCAAAAACGTTGCGATATCGCGATAAAAACCCTGCCTTGCCTTAGTTCCCAAATAACGTCGCGATATCGCGACATCATGAAATCGTGTCGAAACTGCCCCCTTGTCTTGGCTTCCAAATAACATCGTGATATCGCGACGTCACAATATCGTGACAAAACTTTTGACTTGCCTTGATTCCCTCTTTTGAAAACACAAATACTTAGAAAAAAAAATAGTTTGATGCAAGATTGCTCTGTTGTCGCTGGATGCTCCTGCATCAGACACCCGAGGTAAATGGAGAAGTGACCTTCACTTCTGTGTTGTTCGATCTACATTTCTTGTAATAGCTCCAAACGTGCACCTGCCTTTGCAGCCCGCTTAAACCCCGTCTCCTGGCAAAAATATTTTTTGCCTTCTACCAGACAAATTCTGGCACTACTGCACACCTTCTCGTCCACTGCCTGTAATGGCTTTAATTTGTGGTGCACTCCATATTTCATCAAGGAGTATGTATTTGCACGACCATCATGCACTGCACTCCGATAAAACTGCCATGGCCTTCCTAACAACAAATGGCAAGCATCCATAGGGAAAAAATCACACAGGATCTCATCCTGGTACTTCCCAATATTGAACGTGACTAAGCACTGTTCACGGACCCATGCTCTATGGTCCTTTCGTAACCACGCAATCTAGTATGGATGCGGGTGTCTCCTCCTTTCTAGCTATAACTTAGCAACCATATCTTCAGAGACTAAGTTATCTGTACTCCCATTGTCTATAATAACATTATAGACTTTTCCTGAACTTTTGCACCGTGTGCGAAATAGGCTTCTCCTCTGCTCTGGTTTGTCTTCATCAATCAACATGGTTCTCCTCATGATCATTGCTTCTCCTCTCTCTACCTCCTCAGAATGTTCTGATTCAGCATCTTCCTCTGCCACAACAGCTCTGGCAGGACCCACATGTTTCTTGTTCACCCTCTCGGGGTGCTGGGGACACTCATATGCCCGATGTCCCTCTTCTCCATAGTGGAAACAGGTTCCCCGAAACACTCCTCTTCCATACCCACATCCAGATCTACCTCTTCCTCTTGGGTAGCCATTGTTCTGAACTTGTAGTTTGGGTTCCTCATCTTCCTTCTGATCCCGACTGCTGCTAACCTCTTCTTTCTTCTCCTATTTTCCTTCATATTTTCTTCCACCAGTATTTCCTCCATGCCCTTTTCCTCTTTGCTTGCTCTCAAACCTTTTGTTCAGTTTCTCTTCAACCTTCAGAGCAAACTGGTAAGCATCTTCAATGGTGCTCACCCGAACTAAGCTCAACTCTTCCTGGATACTGGGTCTCAACCCATTAATATAACGGGCCACCTTCTCCTTGGTTGCTTCTAAATGGCCAGTTCTGATGGAGAGCTTATAAAACTCCTCCGTGTATTCTTAGACAATTTTATTCATTTGTCTCAAACTTTGCATTTTCCTTAGTAGATCCAACTCGTAATCTACCGAAATAAACTGTCTTTTTAATTTTTCTACCATCCATTCCCACCTTGTTATTCTTTCCTTCCCTCTTCTATTCCGCTCCAGCTGTACTCCCTTCCACCATATGCTGGCATGACCTTTCAGCTTGGTCTTGGCAAATCTGACCCTCTCGGGATCTTCAACTTCTTCATACTCAAATTACTCTTCCAGATCATTGATCCAATCGATCAATTCCTCCGGATCTAGATTCCTGAAATACATGGAAACTTCCATCTTCGGCCTTTTCCCAATTTGGGATATGGCTTTGTATAGTCTGGATTATGCTGGATCTACAGCCTCCTCTTCTTCTTTAGACTGATTTTCTTCTTCATCCACTTTGTCTTCACTGCCATCATCTCTTCTTGGTTCGTGCCCTTTGCATAGTTCTTCTTGCAGGGCCTGAAATTGTCGCTGCAAAGCTTAGAAATCTGCTGTTGTCGTCATGCCTCTCCCACCAACAGGGTTTCTTCTTAGAGGCATTCTACTCACTCTCTCACAAGCCCTTCCACAGATCCTGGTGTAACTGCCTCACGTCCGACGATCTGTTACACACTCAGGAACTCCGGCTCTAATACCACTGATGGGGGACCGAAGAACCGGAAACAAACACTCAAGCTATTCCAAAAAATTTCATTAAAATTTCATTAAATTAGCTAGAAAATGCATACAATAATAGCCCGCAGGCTTACAAAGACCAGAGTCCGGCCCGGTTTTCTCTAACTGCACTCCCTCAATCCGTTCTCCAGTCCACCACCAGGATCTATTACAAACATCGAGTTTTTCATCGAGGTCTCGACCCTCTAGGCCATTAATGACCCACCTACATGAAAACATTAACAAAACCTGCAAAATCGGCTTTCCCCACCAAGTCTTCAATTTTCCTTTCGTAATTGGCCAACTCCCTGATCCGCCATGAAAGCACGCATTTAATAGGTCCTTCACCTACAACCGTTGCTTTGTCAGAATATTTATCTACAACCGTTGTCTCTTTTCCCATGCACGTGGCCTGTCCACGTGTCCATTTTTTATTTGTCTTCAACTGGTCGTGAAATCGTGACATGTCGTGATATCGTGACATGTCGCGATATCATGACATGTCGCGATATCGTGACCATTTCACCAGTGAGCCCTTTGCCTCATTTTGTGTCGCGATATCATGACAAAAACTCCCTCCATGCATTTGCTTCCAAAAACATCATGATGTCGCGACGTCACGATATCACGACGTCATGATATCGCGACAAAAACTCCCTCTGTGCCTTTGCTTCCAAAAACATCCCGATGTCACGACGTCACGATATCGTGATGAAAACTCCCTCCGTGCCTTTGCTTCCAAAAACTTCGTGATGTCACGATGTCATGATATCGTGATAAAAACTCCCTCCGTGCCGTAGCTTCCAAAAATGTTGCGATATCATGACGTCACGATATCGCGACAAAAACACCGCCTTGCATTAGGTTCTTTCTGCCTTCAAAAAACATCGCCTTGCCTTAGGTTCTTTCTGCCTTCGCCCTTCGGTTCAACTTCCACCTCCGCCTTTGCCTTTGCCTTCTAGTCATAATGACATTGCGACGTTGCGATATCGTGACGTCACAATATCGCGACGAAACTGCCCCCGTGCCTTAGTTCCCAAATAATGTCGTGATATCGCGACGTTGCGATATCGCGACGTCGCGATATTGCGATGTCATGAAATCATGTCAAAAATGCCCCCTTGCCTTGGCTTCCAAATAACATCATGATATCACGACGTCACGATATCATGACGTCATGATATCGCGATGTCGCGATATCATGACGTCGCGATATCGCGATGTCGCGATATCACAACAAAACTTCTGACTTGCCTTGATTCCCTCTTTTGAAAACACAAATACTTAGAAAAAAAATTAGTTTGATGCAATATTGCTCTGTTGTTGCCGGATGCTCCTGCATCAAAATTTGATCGTGAGGGTGAGGGAATCAGATATCCTTTGTACCCTTTGCAAAGTCCTCAATGCACTGAGCGAGCCTAGTTTAGAGCCATCATATTTGGCTATATGCTATGACTTCCATCCATCAAATTTTATCAGGCTTACATGACCGCTTTGGCTCATCGCTGGGATGCGAGGACCAACACATTTCACCTTCCCACAGGTGAGATTACTATCACTTTGGAGGATGTCTACCACATATTCTGGATCCTAATTGATAGTTAAGACATCACATATTCATCCACAAAGGTGAAGGATGTTGTCTTCTGATTGATCTTTGGCACCTAGAGTGATGCAGTGTAGGTAGATTCAGACCATGATGGGGTCCACATTGAGGATTGGTAACGTGAGAATATATTCTCATGATGGGTAGTTGTAATTATGCACTTGATAGTCTATATTGTGCTGCCTGATACATCAAGAGTGAGGTTTACTTGGAACCTCTTGATGAGAACCCAAGATGTGCTGGCGAGCAACATCAGAGAGCCACTAATACTATCTTGGGGAGAAATCTACTTGCACAGATCTATGATGAGCTATATAGGATCACATGGAGGAGCCTCATGGGAGTCAACTGTAGTCTCCTACTATAGATCTGGGTGTGGTGAGGAGCTACAGTCTCAACTAGAGCTCAATACTCATGAGAGGGATCTGGTGAGGAGTGCATGAGGGGAGCCTTGACTCCATAGGTTGCTCCTATGGCTCCAGCTATACAGGGATGCATAGGTTTGGATCCAAATGTAGATATCAAGAGGCTACATGTTGTGATTCAACATCATCTTAGGTAGTGAGCTTTAGATGTTGCTCACATCACTCTCTTAGAGGGAGAGGTTAAGTTGCATGATTGCCATATTTTTAAGATATCCATATATCCAATACTCATGGGACTTAGGTGGCTCAAACATAGGATACAGGGCAGTCTTATGCTTGATCCAACCATAGGACACATCTAACGGAGAGGTCTACTAGTACCAACTCTAGGTAAACTCACCAAGAGGGTGGAGGTGATGGAGGAGCCTCACGAGGCTGGGGTGTAGGCCAATCATGATCATGCATTGAACATATTTGTACCATTTTTGAGTGTAAGGTCGAGGACCTACACAGTTGTAGCCTATAGGCATTTTGGACATACTCTTATGTACTTTTTGAGACACATATATATGATATGACATTGATTTATGACTCATTATATGTGTAGATTTATTTGTTTTATGTTTATGAGATGCATATGGATGCAATGCTTATATGTTATGTTTATTTGATGCTATATGATGTGATGTATGGATGACATGCACTAGCTAGATGATGGATGTATGACTAGATATTGTGATCTAGATGTGTAGATGGACTACTATGATGTATGCATATGTGGATGCACTGTTTGATGTTAAATGCATGTCTAATTTAATTTACTTGTATGCATTTAATTTATGATGTTATGATATGATGAATGCAATGTATGTAATGCATTATTTACATGATGATGATCTAATGTAAATGAACCTGTATGCTTTAATCACTTAAAACATAAGGAATGAATGCAATATGAGTTAACAATCTAATGGATGACACCACATAATGTATAATAATCATGAAATGTAATTGATACATCTTGTCATAAGAATTAATCAATTAAACATCCATATGTGCTATGAAATGATGTATTGTTTCTATTCATAAGCTTTTGTAAGTTAAAAGAATATGCACAACATAGTCAGTGGCCATCTAAATATCATTGTTGATATCCATCCGGTATCTAACCTATGTTATGGACACCCCTTAACAAAAAAATATCAT
Organism: Wollemia nobilis; assembly: GCA_028583015.1. Taxonomy (NCBI): domain Eukaryota; kingdom Viridiplantae; phylum Streptophyta; class Pinopsida; order Araucariales; family Araucariaceae; genus Wollemia; species Wollemia nobilis. The sequence continues at coordinate 6,444,411 of JAQPPZ010004166.1, forward strand.
AAAAAGAAGTTGATAATTGAATGATTTGATATAGATTGTTGCTATTTGGGAATTTTTGAGGTTTTCCATGAGACTCAAACACCCTAGTTGACTTATCAAAAGTTGTATAATGACTATACTAGACTTCTAAAAAATAAAGCTTTCGCTATGAAAGACCAAGATATTCATTACCCTTGTGTGTGCAAATGAATATATTAGATGAGACATAAGCATACCCTAGTGCCAAGCGGGATTCATTCAGCCCATTGTTGTATTGGGGATCCTCAAATATCCACCCGATCCTAGGTTTGGACTCAGTTAGACTAGACCACTAGGCGATACAAGCCACCTAAAGCTAGCTCATTTGTAAATTGCTTAGACCTACCCCAATGCCAGGTGGGATTCATTCAGCCCATTGTTGTATTGGGGATCACCCTATGATTTTTGAGCATTGATCATTCCAGGGATTCAAGTTCACCCCCTTCTTTTCTTCAATTTATTGGGATACTTGCTCATGTATAGTGATAAAAATCATTGTTTATTTTGTATTTTGTTTTTATTTTGTTTTGAGCAAGGGATTTGATTTGATTTTGGGATTTTTCTCCTTTTTTGTAAGCAAGGGATTTATTCGGGTAGGGGGTAAACTTGTCCTTTTGCCAATGACCTCTACTCTAGACCATTGCGCCTCACAAATGAGCAAGTAACAAAACCTTTCGCTTAAGGTGACCTGGACCACTTTTGTAGTGTTCATCCTTCCTTACCCTAATTAGGATTGTTAATGTGTTTGATTAGTGATGGGATTCTGATATGCTAAGTGCTATCAAAACTAGACCTCATCTACAAAAGCAAAGCAAGCTTTCTACTAAATTTGAGAAGACCACTAGGTATGGCTGAATGACCGGAAAACCCTAGTATATTCTTCATAGCAACAGGAGGGGTTGTGTTGAGAAACACAATTACTCACAAGGGTGATGGATGATGATGATAATGCATAGATGCATGATTGAAATACAAATGTGGTGTCATTTGTAAGATTGAAAACACAACCTATCCTAATGCAAGTGTGATGGATGGAAATGCCTAATGCAATGCAATTAAATGAAATGCATGTGCAAAATAAAATGCATATACAAAACGAAAATGCATGATGCTAATGAAATGCAATATTTTTAGATTTTATTGCTTTTTGATTTTTATGGATTTTGAAAATTTTCCATATTTTTAAGTTTTTGAATTATTATGTGTGGAACGCCTTAAGATGAAGGATGTTGAGAGGTTCAAGCTCTTCAACACCTTCAAGTGATGTCAGGTGATACGTTCCAGGTCCAATCTACTCTGAGATGATATAAGGACCTAACCAATTAGTCGTAAATTTATCTTGCAAGTGTGGTGGTAGGTTTGAGTTCTGTTGGTTCTCTTTTAGCACAAGATCACCAACCTTAAAGTCTCTCAAGTGGACTTTACTATTGTAAGCTCATTTTAAGTGCTCTTGATAAACATGGAGATGCTCAAGGGCATTCACATGATATTCATCAAGAAGCATCAATTGATCTAGGTGAGCTTGCCACACAGTGTCATCATCGATGAACTCTTTCAATGTGATGCACAACATTGGAATCTCCAACTCTAGGGGCATAATGGCCTCAATACCATATACTAGTGAAAATAGGGTTACCCCAGTGGGCATCCATATGCTAGTCCTGTAAGCCCATAATGCAAGGGGTAGCTGGATGTGCCAATATTTGTGGTTTTCTTGTACCATATTTTTCAAGATGGCTACCACTATCTTATTTGAAGCCTCAACTTGCCCATTTGCCTATGGATAGTATGGAGTCACAAAAATATGTTGTATATTGTACTTAGATGTTAAAGCCTTCACAATTTTGTTCTTGAATGATGTTCCATTATCCGAGATTATCTTGGATGGTATCCCAAAATGACTAATGATATTGTGAAGTATAAACTCCACAATACATGCTCTAGTTGTCATTGTTAAAGGGATTGCTTCCACCCACTTTGTAAAATACTCAGTAGCCATTATAATAAATGTATGTTAGCCCGATGATGGAGGAGAGATCTTACCGATTAGATCCAAACCCCATTGAGAAAATGGCCAAGCCGCTTGAATGGGTTGTAAGGCCTATGATGGCAAGTGCGTAAGATTAGCATGATGCTGACATTTAATGCATTTCTTGACATACGTGGTGCAATCCTTCTCCATAGTGGGCCAATAATAACCCATTCAAAGGATGCGCTTGACAATGGCCATGCCGCTAAAATGGCCACCACATGTACCATCATGAGCTTGCAAAATTGCCCAAGCTGATTCTTGGGGCTCAAGACAATGAAGGAGAATTCCATCATAGCTTCTACGGTACAAGATATCTCCGAGAAAGACATACTTTATCACTTTCTATCTGAATGTGCATTTTGCAGCATGCGACAATCCCTATAGGATTAAACCAAGCTTGAGGAAGTCATGTAATTGTGACATCCAATCCTGATAAGCTTCTGCCTCAACTGACAAGATGACTTGTTCCCCTAGCATTTTGTTGTATGCAAATGCATACTGGGACACAACCTTGTGGTGAATGGTGGTGCCATTCCCCATAGGACCCTACGAGATCAAAGACCCCCAGGATGCCTTCTTGAGAAAGTCTTTGGCTTTATAGAACCACTCATGGTTTGGTTCTATATGAATCATGTTGACTGATTCCTTGTTATAGAAAGCCTCATGCTGCATCGTGGCATGCGATAGCATCTTTACATGAATGGTAGTAAAGTCAACAGATGGATTCTGAGGGATTAGGGATCCCAAATATGCCATAGTGTCTATAAATCTATTCGATGTACGAGGGATTGCCTCGATGTCGTACCACTCTAGATGGGCTAGATAAGTGTCAACAAGATCCTTGTAAGCTTTCAAGATGGGACACCTACATTGAAAAAGTCCCTTCACTTGATTGACTATGAGAAGGGAATCACCAAAGATGTTTAATCATTTAATCTTCATGGTGATAGTTATTTGGAGCCCCAATATTAGGGCCTCGTATTCAACATTGTTGTTGGTACAAGGAAAGTCTAGCTTAAATGACAAGGGTATTGGAGCACCTTGTGGCATGAAGAAGACAATTCTTGCACCACCCCCTTGCTCACACTTTGAACCATCAAAGAACAAAGTCATGTCAACTTTGTTATCTAGTTCTTTGGGTTTGGGTGCTTTTGATAATGCGAATATTGCATCATCAAGAAGCTCTATGGTGAGAGGCCTACTATTCTCGAGAGGCACCTCTACCAATTGATCAACTATGACCTATCCCTTGATGGAATTTTGGCTGATGAATTCCAAATCAAATTCTATCAATAGCATGATCCACTTTGTAGTACATGTATTATGATATGTCTTGCTCATCATATACTGCAAAGGATTTTGTTTGGATATCACATACATCATATGACTTAACATATAATGATGCAACTTCTTCATTGTGAACACTACTGCTAAACACAACTTCTCCATGTATGCATACCCAAGCTCATAACTCACCAAGGTGCGACTAATGTAATATATCGCTTGCTCTTTGTCTTGCACATTCTTTTGGGCTAACATAGTTCCCAATGCAAAGTCAATAGTTGATATATATAGCAGAAAAGGCACATCCGGTCTTGGTGGAGCTAGAACTAGTGATATTGCTAGGTATTGCTTAATTTTAGTGAAGGTCGCTTGATAGTCCTCATCCCAATTAAATGGGACCCCCTTGTGTAGCAATCGATTCATGGGTCGATATTTATCTGATAATTGTGTGATAAATCACTTTATGGATGCTACTTTGCCCTGTAGGCTTCTTAGCTCTTTGATATTTATGGGAGGATGCATTTCTAATATGGCCTTGACCTTCGTTAGGTCAAATTCGATGCCTCATTTTGAAATGATGAATCCCAAGAGCTTTCCTAAAGTTATGCCAAATACACACTTCTTGGGATTCAACCTGACATTATGCTCTATCAGGTGATCGAAGACCTTCCTCAGGACCTCAGCATGCTCTAAACATAGCAATGACTTTGCCAACAAGTCATCGATATAATATTCTAAGATCTTATGCATGTAGTCATGAAAATATATGTCATGGCTCGTTGATATGTGGCACCAGCATTTTTAAGGCCGAATGGCATAACTTTATAAAAAAATGTTCCCCATGGCATTGTGAATATGGTTTTGTGCTGGTCCTTGACTTTAATCCAAATCTGATTGTAACCAGAAAAACCATCCATAAGGGAGAGCATCTCATGACCTGTAGTTGCATCTACAAGAGCATCTATGTTGGGCAATGGAAATGAATCCTTTGGTGTTGCCTTGTTGAGGTCTCTAAAATCCATACAGATATGGATCCTTCCATCAGGTTTTCCTACAGGTACCATGTTTGATACCCATTCCGGATAGTCGATGGAGATAATGAACTCTACATCCAATAGCTTCTGTAGCTCATCTTTAACCATTAAAGTGACTATTGGATGCATCTTCCTGAGCTTCTACTTGACAGGTCTTTTAGTGGGGTCTAGAAAAAGGTTATGAGTAACCAATTTTGGATCTAGTCTCGGCATATCCTTGTATGTCCAAGAGAAAAGGTTAGGTCTCTCTTTCAGTAGAGGGATGAGTATGGCATGCTCATCAAGAGATAGACTCTCTCCAAATTTGACCTTCTTAGGATTAATGGGATCATTACTGATATCCACATCGAAGGTCTCCTCTACTGACATGTGTGATCCCTCCTCAAGCTGGTGAGGCATAGGAATCAAGTGGATGTCATCAACTGGGTTTAAAGGTCCTACATCAGAATTTCCCTCAGTATGATAAACATCATGTGCACAACCTAGTGCAAAATGAAAAGGTTGTAACATTTCTTCGTTAGGGAAGAAATATTTAGGCTCTAGTGGTGAATCAGCATGATCCCAATCAATAACATCTACATTCAGATACAATGGTTTGGAAGGGTCAGTTGGATTGGGAAGTGGAGTGGTCAAATCAATGGAGATCATATTGATGGAATGGATTAGATCTCCAGGACCACGTGTGTGTGACTCTACATTGATATAACTTCCATCCCTGAGATGTGGCTCTAGGGGTATGGGGATCTCTGGATCCGGTCTATGAATAGACTCAAAAATGGGATCGCTTGGCTCCAGGAGCTGCATGTACATTGGTGGATCAGGGAAGACTATATGATAAATCATATCCAAATTGGGTGGTCTCCCTCTAAGGCATGGGCTAGGATAGACTCATCGATACATCTCATCGATGTCAACCGACTCATGATGATGGCACAAATAGTGAGGCCTGAGATAAGCTCTCTCGATCTCATCCTCATCATCACTATCATAAATGAGTCCTTCACCCCGACCGACTGGAATCGGATGATTAGCAAGATGGGGCCCAAGGTAGGCCCACTCTATTTCATCCTCATAGTCACTATCAACCATGAAGAATTCCTCATTCTCACCCATTTGCTCCATGGGTAACAGATGACATAGATTTAGAGGGCCTAAGTAGGCCAACTCAGTTTCATCCTCATATCATTCATTGTGTGAGGATAGCTCATCATCATCTATTCCAAAATCGCAATCGGGTCCATCACTTTTGATAATGGACTCTACTTGCACTTCCTCGAAGAAACTTCTAATCTAGTTTCGATTGCTATACCTTGATTCTAGATCTGCATACCTATGTCATCGATAGCTTCATGACTTTCATTGTCCAAGTCGGCTCTTGGATTGTCTCCTTGATTTACCTCTACCATGATGTGCTCATGATAGATCTCTAGTGGTGCTTCTGAGACATAGGTTACCAACCTATTACCCCTTCATAGATAAGAAGGGTTAGGGTGATAAGGATTCCAATCCACATCATCCCCCAAAGTAAGGTTCAGATGATCTAAAGATGCTTCTAGGAGCTCATCCTATCCTCGAATATGATAGCCTAACCCAAACCTATCAGTTGGTAGCTGATACTATGGTTCGATGGGAACTCGACACCCTTGCTCAAATAAGCCTAAGTTGTAACCATGCCAATGGTAACGTTCGAAATAGCATAAGGTGAATTTAGGGTTAGACAGGTAATGAACATTCACCATGAATGGTTCATCATCATCTTCATCTATGGGCGTATGATTTGTAAGTTGATCAAGCCCTCCATAAATAAAGTTTGTTTGGTTGGGTGGCACCCCTAGTGGTACCACCATTCCCACGAGAAAGTGATGGGCTTGAGGTCAGCCCATATCCTATGCAATTTTGATAAATGGTATGAACATCACATTCTACATGATATATTATGCTAATCTAGGGTTAACCAAATGTATGGTCACCTATGGTGTAGATGACCCTACTGAAGATGTAGGTGAGGTAGGCTGAGGTGCCTCCTCGACTTGATTTTGAGCATCCCCTTCATCCATGGGACTAGGACCCTCGATAGTTGCTTCTTTGGGTGCTTGCTTCATCTCTTTCTCACCCAATTTTACCTTAAGCTTCTTATCATTCCTAAGCACTATGGATGTCATAGGTTTAGTCAAAGATATTGTTGTGTGCTCTGATAATACGATGTGGTCATGGAAGGTCCTACACACACTCCTTTTAATTTACCTTCTGGATGTTTGATTGGTGACATCGATCGTATATCTAGATGCATTGAGGGGAGAATGAAATCTCCTAATAAATCAGCTAAGTTCACATATTTGAATGGCTCTTCGTTAGAAGGTACCATGTGAACTTGTCCCTCATGTACATATTTTATACATTGATGTAAGATCGAGGGAATGCAATGCATTTCTCTAATCCAAGGCCTCCCCAAGAGGATGTTATACTGCATGGCACCTTCGATCACATGACACATCATAGGGATGGTCTTAAGTCCAACCTGGATTGGAAGGACTATAGTACCTACCATTGAGCATAGCGCATCATTGAATGCTCTCAAGGTGAAAGTAGAAGGTACAATATGTGATTTCGGCAACTTCAGATATGTCAATGCCTTGGTAGTAATTATGTTGATTGATGACCTTGTATCAATCAAAACCCATTTGAATGGTGTGTGGTTAACACATGCAATTATATGTAGCGGTGGGTCCGCTATAGCAGTGGAGACCATCTTAATCTCATGATCACTAAATTGAATGACCGGTTCACTACACTACTGCACATGTCCCACAAAGTTTGTAAATGCTTTAGGATCCTAGGACTGAACTTCGATTGATCTTAGAATATCCATGAGCATCTCCTTATGCTTAGGAGACTACTGAATCAGTTCATAGATTGACAACTTCATTGGAGTTGTCTGTAGGCTTTGAACTAGCCTACTCCTAATGGTCACCACCGGTCTTGTTGGTGGGCCTGGCATATTTTGAGCTAGCCTTTGCTGAGGTGTAGCATGCACTCTAATTGGAGTTGGAGGTGGATTTGGATGCTCATACCTCCCTTGTCTCATGACAACATTAACCATACCGATGAATCCTTGAGTTGGTGGTTCAACCCGCACTTGATTCACATGACCGACATTGTTCCTCGATGGCTCATGATTTGGTAAGGGGTTCTTGAAGATCCCCATATTATAGTTGTCTAGCGCTTGAGGGTTGTCCATAGTTAGCTCACCTCTTTCGATCATATTTTGTACTACATGTTTGAAACTCCAACATCCTTCGATGTCGTGTCCTTTCACCCTATGGAAAGTGCAATACAGATCATCCCTATACCCCTTTGGCTTGGGCTGATTAGGGTCTATTAACTTGATCTTCGATAAGTTTAGGGCCTTGGCCTCACACATAGTTGATGGAATATCGATGTCATCAATTTCGAAAAAGGTGTGAACTGGTGAGGTGGGTATTGTTCTTTATTCTTACCCTTCTTGTTATTATTGCACTGATCATATCATGCAAGAGGAGGTTGGGCTTGATAATTTTATTGTTACCCCTTATCCCCTTTCTAGAGGTTTAACACCACTTGGTTTACATGGGCCAACTTGGCCTGTTCCTTTTGATTATGGGTGTTCTTTTTGTTCCATTCCTTCTTGTTTCAAAGCTTCAAGTTACCCTCCTATAACTTGATGTCCTCTATTACCTTGGCTTGCACCAAGGCCTCCTCAAATGTTTGATATTATTGCAACTATAGTAGTAATGAGATGTGCTTCACACAACTCTTGGTAAACATCCAAGTTAATTCTATGGTCAGAATGGAAAATGGCAACTTTACCATTATCTTTCTCCATATTTTACCATAATCCATGATCAACTCATCATCATGTTGCATTAAAGCAGCCAGATCAGATAGGTTCACCTTCTTCTTGACATCGAAGGAGAAGCATTCAAGAAATGCATTAGCCAGATATTCAAAGCTAGTTATGTTGTGCCTCTTAAGTTGATTAAACCACTCTCAGGCAGGGCCTGAAAGGGTTGTGATGAATGTTCTCAGCAATAGAGCATCATTGCTTTCAATATGAAAGCACATGTCCATAAATCTCATAACATATTCTTGAGCATCTTCCTCACATTGAAACTTCTCCAGCTTTGGCATCTCAAAATGCTTGAGATATGCTAGAATGGGTATGAATGGGCATAGAGGTTCATTATGAATCTTGTTCAAGGTCAGCTTTTGATAAGCCATCCCTTGCTTCTCTATAGCTCGAACCTTGTCTACCAAGGCCTGATAGGCCTTCGAAGATAGAATTTCCTCTTCTCTGAGAGGTCATTGTGGAGCCTTGGGAGGTAAATTCTTCTTTGAACAAGGTGGAGGAATGAGATCATCCTCCACATCTACTAGGGAGATCTCAGGATATTCCTATTCTTGATCATCTCTCACTTCTTCTTCATACGCCCATGATGTTCGAGTGCTTGGTGTTGCATCATGTTTTGGGTCATGTGGTGAGTATAGTTCTCAATATGCTCAGGGTGCAGATTAGGTTGCAAAGTAGCTCATCTATGAGTGTACTCCCTGTACTCACTATGAGGGGGTAAATTGGCCTGAGCCAATCGATCCTCTCACTCAACACACTCCTTTTGATCAAGGATGCATTGTTCATGCATGTGTTGCTCAAAAATATGTTGCCTTAGCAACCTCTATCTCTAAGTATCCTCATTTTTGAGGTGCTCATGCTCTACATGGACATCCTCCAATTGATCTTGGAGAATCTACTATCATTGTTTCGACACCAATTTCTATGATCGATCTATAAGATCGGCCATGTGTGGTCTCTAGTGTACTCATTCTATCCAAGCAGCTTTATCGGTATGACCTTCGATAGACTGGTTTACCATGCTCTTGCCCTTGTCTGTGTAGATGGCATTCATATTCTAGTGTTGTCTGTACTCTATGCCCATGTGGGTCGATGGGGCAATTATACTACGAGAACATTTAGAGCATTCTCTTAGCTCTCTAATGGTTCGACGTGTGCTCTCACTATGAGAACTCATAGAATGAGAATGCACAACTGAGGGTTTATACCCTAGCTACCCTAAGACTCTATCTAGACCATCCAATTGCCTAGTGCGCCATAGCTCATGTGGTGGCGTACCATTGACTCCAACCTTAGACATATCAAATGTGAACTTGCTAGGTTGATTGTTGTTTGGAGTCTGTGAGGGCCTATGCCTTGAAGCAACCCTCTCTTCCTACCCCTGAATGGGTGGATTTTCTACTTGTCTATTTTGAATTGGTGGGGCCTTGAGCCTCCCTTATCTCGAGTACGGATGGGCACTAACTTAGTTATAGTTCCTTCCTCAATGATGTACTCTTCAGCGGATCCAGTGGATCCATGAGGTGTACGATCATGATATATACTCCCATGCTCGAAGGGCCCATGTTGGGATCTTCCATACTTGGATCTATCTCATGAGGCATGTGCATTGCCTCCTCTAAGTGGGGTATTCTGATGAGAACCCCCATGCATAGAGTTATCCCCTCTAATGCTCATCGAACATCATTCAGGAGGATCTTGTGATTGAGGGTTCTTCACGTTGTGTTGTGCATTGGGTGGAGCCTCGACTTTGACCTCGGTTCTATGTTGAGATCGACCGCTCCGTGTGACAACCATGATATGGTATTATCTCGTATGTATATTTTAAGGTAAACAAAGCAAACAATGATGATTATCTCTTTTTAAATTTCTTTGTGAGCCCTAACTGGTTTGATGTGTTTTGAGATTTGTTGAAAACTTAAACTACTCTCATCGTGTTTGAAATTGTTGATGATATACTCAATAGTTTAAGGGTTTTCACCTGTATGCTCATAGCTCGACAACCTAGCAATGAAAGTCACGATCACGTAAATCCAACCTATAATGTGGAGATGAAATCCACACCTGAGTAGGGAGCACAGGTCCTACCGATCCTCACCCCGACACCCCATGCATAGTGATACACCCCTCCGAAGAGGAATGCATGCTATTTTCCATGGTTAGGATAGATCTTGGAGTCGATATTGGTCTAAGTAATAGGGTTCGAGGGAGTTGGGCCAATGGATGGAAATCACTGCCACCATCATTGAACCCTACCAGTGGTTGGATATGACTTCCAACTCACTAGCATTTAGATAGTGCGTGGTGTGTGTTTGTTCATTTTAGATTTTGCATGAAAGTAAAAATGCAACACCAAGCACACAATGCTCTTTCCTAAATACCTAATGATAAAAGCATTTAATATTCAGAAAGATGCATCTAATTGACTAAATGAAGTTTTAGAGAATGCATCTACATGATAAAATTGGCCACTAATTGGGCCCCAAGCAAGCAATCTCTACAAACATAACCCAAACCACTGGAGACTAGGGTGGATTGCAATCAGAAGTCCATTGTTCCTAGCAACGACTGGAAGAAAACCTAAGAGAATCTAAAATTTTACTTTTAACCTTTCTCTATGTTTTCTAATTAAACCAACTTCATCTACTACATTTAACAAAATAAACACAAACTGACACAGGAAAACATAGAGAAATACCTCCTACCTGAAATCCAAGTCTGATGTAGATTCGGTTATCTACTATTTTTTTATTCTCTACTAGCTGTGGTTGTAATTTATGACTAATACTGTTAACCATGGCTGCTAGGTGCAGCTAAGACTATTCACCATGGCTATTAACCATGACTGAGACCTGCAATAAAAAAACATAGTAAGTCAGTCAGTGATAGCATAATTTGTGGGTTCCCACCATGATCACCATTTGTAACCTTGTAGAAAGCATACACCTAACTAATGCATCAATTGATATCAAACATTAAAGCATAAAATATTGACAATAATAACTTTAACAAGAAAGAGAATGTTTCTTTTATTAAATATTTTGTCAAATCCGATTACAAGTACGTCCCTCTTAGGGATACTCAATGTTGATACAATTAATACAGTATTGAAGACCCTCTAAACGAGGGGGTGGTGTAATTCGTAGGCTTTCCAAAAAGACACGAACTGCTCAAGATCAATGGTGACCTTCTTCTCTCATGAAAAGAGGTATTTGCTGCCTTGAATGCCTTGAAATGAATGGATCCTGTAAACCCTGCATTCAAGAAACAACAAGAAAGGATTAAAAGCAAATATGGCCTCTCTTGATGAGGCTTTTGATGGAAACTTGCATAAATGATGATAAAGAAAACAAGAAAGCATATAAATCTATGAATATTAGCATAAAATCATCAAATTACTATGAAGCATAGAAAGAAAGCATGTAATCTAGGTAATAAGCAACCTAATTAGCCATTAGAAACTTGAATTGCATGAAATAACAAGAAACTAGTCTAAATTGATAATTGCAAGGAAATGAAGCAAATCTACCTCTAATTCCTAAATCAACCGGTCAAATGTCTGCTAAAATATTAATCTATGCTAGATTAAGCTAATTGCATAACTAAAAATGTAAATCTAATGCTAAAACAAAGGAAATCAGGGATCAAACCCTCATCACAGGTCTGAGGTATAGCTGGCACTGTTAGCCATGGTTACAACATAAATGTCTCTTGCTCTTGTAATCAGGGCTTGGATCTCCAATTTCCTCCATGGAATTGATGATCAAGGGTCACCTCTGTGTCCCATGATGGATTGGTGGTCGAATTTGATGAGATTCATGTTCGATTGGCTTGATTGTGTGATTATGCTTCCTAGTCCTTTGGAAGCTTCATTGATGGATTCATGCTTGTCACTCCATAATTGGGCAGCATTTTGACTCTCCTCAAAGGGTTATCAATTTGCTATCCATTTTGGTAGAGCTTCGCTATGTTCAAATGCAAACTTTCTCCAGACTTCTCCCCAATTTGGAGGGGGGTCTTATAGGACTCCTAATCTCTAATCTTGGCTTGCTTGGGAAGCCAAGATCAAGATCCAGGAGGTTGGATCAGTTGGGAGGAAAACTCTCGAAGCTTCCCCACCCAAAACCATTTGAATCTCCATTGCCCAGACCATTGTAACCGAATTTGGCTTGGCCTAGGATTCAAAATAGTTTTGATGCTAGTCGTGGCTCTGAGGTGTGACCAGCTCTGTTAGCCATGGGTGTCAGCTATGGCTAAGGCTGAGTTAGCCAACTCTACCCAAATTGAGTGGTTAAAACCACTACTTCACCTTGGAGCTATCCAAGATCATTCATATGGTCTATTAGCATGTCCCATATGAGTAGTCACCTCGACATGACACGTTTTAGGTGTCTACATATAATATGCAAGAAAAACATATGAGAAACTTATACAATAACTCAAAAATAGCCATTAATAAAATCTCACAAAAATAGTACAATGTTGTATAATGGAGGTCTCAAACACTCCAAAATTCATACATGATCTACATTGTATCTACCTTCTCTTCTCATCACTATTCTATATGTTTCTCCTCTCCTTCTATTCACTTTGTCAAAGTCCTATATATAGAGAGATATGTCCCTTGGTATTTCACCTACCTATGACTATTCATATTCCTATTCTATGACTCATCTACATGTGGACTACATGCACATTTACATCATCAAGTACTTTTCACATTCTAACACTTGTGCATTTGTTACATTGCATAAAGTAAATACCAAAATCCTAATCTAAGACAAACTCCTAATCTAAATATGTACCCAAGGTGGCACATTGGCATGTACCAAATAATGTAATATATTCCAACAACATTGAATTCTATTGTTTATCATATTTGAGCTCCAAATACAACTTAAATGCAATTGCATTCAAAGGAAAAAATATATTTATGGTAAAATGCTTTTAGGTAACACCTATTATTATGATAAAATTGAGGTAACAAAAGGAAGAACACCAAGATGATGAATTATTTTTCTAGAATCATTGAATGGATAGAATAGTATGATGTAGACAATGCTTCCTTGACTTTAAATTATTTTAAGTATTAGAGACCAAACACATAGATGAAGTAAAAAAATTAGGTATAGTATTTAAGGATGAGAGATGATCTAAAAAATTTAGGTCACTTAGCCTTCACTAGGTGACCAAAGAAATAAAAACAGCAAAGGCATTCCATCAAGTTTTAATATTATCAATAAATTTACTTGGTTGGATTGTACACGTTCATTTAATATAAGATACTCGGATTTACATGCTAGGATTGAAATTTTATTTCTTCTATAGAAGGAGAAGCCATAATTTAATCAAAATTTATGAGTAAAATTCACCAAGGGAAAAAAGATCTATCCACTTTACATACTAAACAATTTGTTCTTAACTAATTTTGACCTTGACCAATGTACCATTTTATTGATTCACTACCAAGTATTATTTGAGCCACTGCTTCATCCATTGCCACATAAATTTGCCCGTCCAAGGCATATCTTATTTTTCCACTGATTGGATGTTGACTCACTATCTCTTAGCTAATTCTCTTATCTAGTAATTAATATCACTAATTCACTCTTCTAATATTCATCAAGAGGTCAATTATCCTTATAATGGAGAATAACTTTGATAAACGTATAGTAGATAGATCAATTTCTTAGGACAAGAAATGGACTTTTAGAGAAAGAGGACAAGTGGAGTGGTGTCAAAAATTAACACATCCAAGGCAGCCCCAACATCAATAAGTACACCAATAACCACAAGTAATATTAAAATAATAATGTATGATTAGTGTTTGAAGGAGTATTGTAGGTGAAGCAATGCAACAAGAGGCAAATCAAACAAAATTTGGTACATCTAGGATAAGGGACATCTAAGGTAAATTATAAGAGAGATAAAACAAGAAAAATTAGCCCTTCCTAATCCTTATACAGAGATTTATATGTGAAAAACATCAAATGGAAGTACAAAATAGCCCCCATAGTTTATAAGAATATAATTTAAGCAATAATATGATTTTGTAGAAAAGTGTGATTCTACTTCTCTCACCAAAATCTGGGTATTATAAATTGGACACGTATTGATGTCACATGTTTGGGATTACCCATATTTTGTAGATAATTGTGCAAGAGCATATGATCCTAAAATAGGAACAACTAAAATCAAGTATGATAGTAAAAAACCTATCAAGATAATGGCCAAATTATCTAGGCACACGATGCAAATCAATGAAACTATTACTTAATGGATTCCTTGTATACCTCTATCATAAAATGATTACTATAAGAGACATAAAGAAAGAATATACTATAATCGTATTGTAGCATATGGTTGATCTTATAGACATATAGTACTTCGAACTAAAGTTGGATATATATAAGTTTAATATTTATGTACAATATGCTCTTTTGAATATGGATTTATTGTAGAAGAGATGATTGATAAGAAGGTGCATGAACAACACATAAAAATTCTACATAAAATATAAAACTTGAACAGTCATCTCCCCAAGATCTTATATTGGCATAATATATCACTTCACTTATCAAGTATCAACTAAGACATTCTACGGAATAATCCATGTTCAATCACACTTCATATCTAATCTAGTTTATTTCCATAAGATACAATAGATTGTAATGCCATAAATGAATTATATAGAGTAATAAGGACAACCCCTCATAGTTCTTTATGCTAAAAATGAATTATAGGTACCATATAAAGATAAAGATAATACAATTTATGACTTTCACCAATATGTGTATGAGTTAATTATCTAAAATATAGTGAGCCATATGCCAAAGTTGTTCGATAGTAGCTAGTTCATGTTGACAATGCATCATCACTTGTGTGAAGATTAGCACCTAGGAAACAATAGTTTATTTATTAAATTGTATTGATTTGTGGGGCACACATTTACATTATTATTAATTTTCATACTATATCTTGTCTTTGCAATAGAGTTAGTGTAACATATCGATTACACTAATCAAAATTACTTATTATGGATAGCCAATAGTGGTGGGGAGAGGGTTAATGGATCCACTAGGATATCATTTCCATGAGTGAGGTGCCATAATTCAATTAGATAGGAAAAGTGTAGATGGGATGATTAAGTTCTATTTAATTTATTGGAAACACTACGAGATACTTTTTATTATATAAAAATATATCCTTGAATATTAAAACTAAAAGTAATTAAAAATATCAAAATTTTAATAATAAAACTAAATTGGATAAATTAGATTAAATATATCAACTAATGATTTGCTTGTTGTGGTGCAGTGGTAAATGCCCTGGGTGATGGTAGAGGTTGACCCAGGTTCCATTCCCCTTGTCTCCATCTTGCATATATATGGTATAGTTAGGAATGTCCTATGTGCTAGTAGAGGCCGACAAGGATCCATTCCTTCTATGCCCAACCTGTTGAAAGTGGCACCTCGAAAGGGGTGTTTTCCACTATAAATTAGTTTTTTACCCAGGTGTTGTAGGTGATTTGGAGAGGAGAGGGTAATCCTCCAAGGGAGGTCCCAGGTTCAAATCTCCATCCTACCAAAAAGTTGAATTGGGTATCCAAAATCCAATTGATAATGTTGGTGTGGGCAGGGTAGGGTGCGACCCTTGGGTGACTTTGATGGTGTAAAACCCCTGTTCGTGGTCTCTCAGACCAAGGCAGCCCCGCAAGGGGTTTTTTGCTTTTATATATATATATATATATATATATATATATATATATATATATATATATATATATATATATATATCAACTAATAAATAAAATGCTTTTGTAATGTGAGCAAAATTTAAATTTGAAAAATATATAACAATCTTAACTAGGCAAATAAGTCTTTTGATAGAAGTGTCAAGCATAGTTAGCACTAAGAGAAATGACACTAATACTAATGTCAAATTTGATTAACACTTTTAACTAGAATACAAATCTATTTAATTTTTCAAATAATAAAGATATAAACAAATACAAAACCAAATAATATTTTAAAATATTCTAATGATTATGCTAGAAAACTTTTAAATTTCCTTAGGAAATCTACCTCTTTGATAAAAGTGTTAGCTACAATCAATGCTAGCATAATTGTTATAGTACTAACAAAAATGTTTGGTGCTATCAAAAGTTAGCTGTACTTAGTGTACAATAACCATTTGAGACATAAAATCATTGCAACAAAATTTCGTTATTTATAAGCTCAATATTTACTAATCTTCATATGCATAGTATTTTCATATCTAATAACCACATTACATTTTTTGTTCTCATCAAGTGGTAAAATTTTATTAATATTTTAGACATTTATACTATATTATTAGACCAGATTAACTTTTCTCATAAAATATTCTATACTAAAATATAATACATGAATTAATAATCAATAGTATACATAAGTTTTGAAACTCTAATATTGACAAAAATGAAATTTGAAAGTGCAAAGGCTTAGGTTTTTTCTTGAAAAATATCTCATCTTTTAGGAGCTATATCTTCGCGAAGCATTATCCAATTTAGCTAATTCTTGGACAATCTTGTTTAGAATTTGAATAACTTTAAAATGAGTGGTCATATGCAAAAATTCAAGCAATATTGAGGGAGATACGACCTTGTGAAGTCAACCATTCGGAAGAAGAGTAGTGACAATTTTTCATGTCGCGAAAAACAAAAAGCAAAGTGTGAAGGATTAGGGTTTTTTCCTAAAAAAACATTTTATATTTTAGGAGTCATATCTTCATGAAGAGTTATCCGATTCAGCTAATTCTTGGACCATATTGTGTAAAATTTGAATAGCTTTAAAATGAGTGGTCATATGCAAAAATTCAAGAAATATTGAAGGAGATTCAACCTTATGAATTCAAGCACTCAGAACAAGGGCAGTGATGATTTTTCAAGTCACGAAAAGTAAAATTACAAATATTTGCCAACTAGGTTTTGAACGATGGGAAGAGCAATGAAGGTATAGGACTTCAGCGAGGCAAGACATTATATCTGGACAAAGAATTTTTCAGCTAAGTTATTTTTTACCTTTATTTATCTTAGAAATTGTGAATAAAACATTTATAAAGTTTTTATCAAATATTATATTTTCTATAGAACTTTCATATAAATTTCATTAGATTTTGAGTTTTAATTTTCTTTTCATGGATTAATTTATATTTAAATCCTTAGAATCATCCCTAGAGGTAGAGGTTAGTGAGTGCACCTCAGAGAGATCCTCATTGCTCCAAGATACAGTAGTTTTTGGTAAATTTAATGGGTATTGGCCATGGGTTTCAGCCTTGAGAAAATGGATTGATAGGAGTTGGAAGTCTTCAGGAGTAATTCTATAATTTCTTCCCAAATATTTCTTCTTAGACATCTTTTGTTCTAGGGAAGAAAGAGAAAGAATCCTAAAATGGGGTCCTTGGTTTATGGGAAGAGAAGGGCTCTTTGTTACCCACTGGTATGAAGGTTTTTCACCTAAAAATGTACTATCTCTAGTACCAGTCTGGGTTAGGATTTTTGGGTTATCCATTAAATTTTGGGAAATAGATACCTTCAAGGCAATAGGCAACACTTTAGGAGAATTCATTGAGATTTAAGATACAACAAAATATGGTTTTTTGGCTATTTATGCTCAAATATTGGTCATGATTGATATAAGTAAAGCTTTACTAGAATAAATCATTCTTAAGTATGAGGATTAGATGTGGACTCAAACTATATATTTTGAAAATATATCTTTTATATGTATAAGATGTCATGAGATGGGGTATATTGAGAGATCATGTCCTAAGAAGAACCCAACAAAATCATTTATCGAAAATCGTAAGAGAAATTTACAAATGGTTATGGATAAATATGGTTTATAAATTCCAAAAAATAGATCTAGAAAAATAAAATAAATTGAACAGTGGAGACCAATAAGTAAGGATACTGGAATAAATTCCAATTCTTTCGAGGATTTAGCCTATGAAGAAAAAGTAGATCAAAACAGAGAGGACACAATACAACAATTTCAACATATTAGCAAGGAATAATCTATTCAATATGATCCTAATTTAAGGAAGAACATTCTCAATGAACCTAAGAAATGTGTCTCATTAGATTTTGAAGACTTTCTTGAAGTACCATGCACCATTTAGGAGAAAATAATTGGTAAAGAAAATGCAGTTTTATAAGTGAATACCTCTACCATTAATAAAGAAATACCATAAAATGAGCAAGATAAGTCAAAAGATTCTATAATAGAGCCAGGAGAGGATACATATGTTAAAAAAAATTGTGAAATAATATTTAGGAATAGAATAATAAGACCTACTCCTAATATAGGCATGGCAAAAAGAGGAAAACCCTCAAATTATCAAGAAAGATCTAGGGAAATAAGAGCTAACATAGATAAAGGAACACACACTAATTTGGTTGAACTTCTCTTTACCAAACAACAAAATGATATTGGTAATACACAAGAGGGGCCAAAAGCCCCTAATGAGACATGATTATCATCTCATAAAATATAAGGGGTGCTAATGCCCCATCAAAACATAGGTGTATTAGGGACCTATTTTTAAGTAATAAACCTGATATTCTATGTATCTAGGAAACTAAAATGACAAAAGAAAAATTTCCAAAAACTATGAAAGCAGTTTGGGCAAGATGTGAATGGGATGCTATGGATTATGAAGGAGTAGTAGGGAGAATTCTAACTTGTTGAAATCCTTCTAGAACCTCTTGTGTAACCATTCATAAAACTAGGCATTGGATAGCCTCTTTAGTCACTTGCTACTTTATAGATATTCGTTTCATCCTTATCAATGTCTATGGACCTACAACTCAGTCAAGTAGATTAGAAGTTTGGAGTGAGATTGAAGCCTTTATGAGAAGTAAAGACCATGAAACCTGTTTCATGATCATTGGAGATTTTAATGACATAACCAAGCTAAATAAAAAATTTGGGAAAATTGGGAAATTGACCCAAAGTATGAAATATTACTCAAATTTTATTCAAAATAATAATCTATGGGAAGTTGAGTTTGCAGAAGACAACTATACTTGGACCAACAATAGGAGAGGTCAGAACCTAATAGCAAAAAAATTAGATAGATGCATTCTCTTAGATCATTGGCTAGATGAAGGAACTTGTGCTAAAATTAATACCTTAACAAGGATTGGTTTAGATCACTGACCAATAAGAGTTAAAATGGTGGTAAGTGAATTCAAAAAATATCATATTTTAAATATGATCAAATGTGGGAAGACCATACTCAATTTGTTGATATGATAGCTCAAACATAGAATTATTTAGGTAATGGTGGGTTATATGCTCTTCCAAGCTCTTCCAAACCTAATTAAAGCTATGACATCTAGATTAAAAGAATGGAACACCAACACCTTCAAAAATATTTTTGAGAAGAAATAAGAATTAAAAGATAAACTTTCAAAATTCTAAAAAGGTGATGAAAATGATACAAATTCAGAGGAAATGGAGTTGCTTAGTGAATATCATAATATTTTGAGTAAGGAAGAGAAACTATGGAGATTAAAATCAAGATAGATTTGGTTAAAAGGAGATAAAAAGTACAATTTTTTTCCATAGAATGGCTATAGTACAGAGATCATATTCTAGAATTAGTAGAATTAAATCTATTGAAGGGGTTTGGATTGAAGATCAAAGTGAAATTAGAAAAGAGGTAAAGTTGTTTTATCAAAATATTTTAGGTTCAGAGGCGATCAAAGTTCTTAATGATAAACTTCTTCAAGATGTTCCTTCAATTGTAACAAATGAAGATAATAGGAAACTGATGTAGCCTATTCCTTTAGAAGAAGTTCATTTGGCTCTTTTCTCTTTTAATAAGGATAAATAACCTGGTCCATATGGGCTCTCTGCAATTTTTTACAGACATAATTGGGATATAGTGAAGGATTATTTATTGGTGGTAGTGAAATAGTCTAGGGTAAAACAATACATTCCTTATAAAATAAATGCAACTTATCTTACCCTAATTCCAAAAAAGAAGGATGCTGAATTTTTTGATTCAATTATACCCATAAGCCTATGTAATATGGCTTATAAGGTTATTTCCAAAGTGATGACAAATAGATTAAGGCCATTGTTAGACAAAATTATTTCAGAAGAGCAAGGAGGATTTGTGAAAGGGAGACAAATTCTGGATGGGATCATAGTAGCTCATGAAGTTATACATTCAACAACTTCAAGAAAAGATAAAGCTACGATCTTAAAACTTTATTTGAGTAAAGCCTATGATAGGGTTAAATGGGATTTTCTTTTTATAGTTTTAGATAAGTTTAGTTTTAGGAAGAAATGGGTTAGATGGATTAAATATTGTGTCTCTATAGTTTCTTATTCAATGTTGGTCAATGGGTTAGTGACAAAATATTTTAAAGTCAAGAGAGGCCTTAGACAAGGAGATCCTCTATCTCCTTATTTGTTCATTATTATGGAAGAATTTTTAAGTAGGAACTTAAATAAGGTTTACAAATATGGGCTTATAAGTGGTCTTAAGGTTAGTAATAACATCGATAACATCACCCATCAAAATTTTGTAGATGATACAACCCTTTTTGGAAGAGCTTTGAATAACTTTTTAAAAGAATATGAAAAAACTTCAAGGGAAAAAATTAATAGGACTAAATCCAGAATTTACTTCCTTAACACTCCTGCTAATATCAAAGCAAGAAATTTTAGGTTGCTTCAAATGGAGGAGGAAAATTTACCAACAACTTATCTAGGGATGCCTTTATTTAAGGGGAGAATGAGGATAGATCTATGGAATCTAGTTATTAGTAAAGTTTAAAATAAAATTCCAACTTGGAAAGGTAGATGGTTATCATTAGCAGTAAGAGTGTAGTTAATTAAGCCAGTCTTACAAGCCATTCCAACATATTATATGTCATTGTATTCTATGCCAAAATTAGTTGAAAAAAGTTTAATCTTTATTATGTGATTCTTTTTTTGGTCAGGTTTACATGATAAAAGGAAATTTTCGTTGGTGAAATGGAGCAAGTAGTGTGATGACAAAACTAGGGGAGGTCTTGGTTTAAGAGCTCTTACAGATGCAGTATTAGCTCTTAGGGGAAAATTTATCAGGAGATTGTACAAAGAGAGTCAAAGACAATGGGCAAGAATTATTCTAAGTATGTTGATCCCAATGATCCAATTTTAATATTTACTGCATTCTCTCTTCCAAATGGTTATGCTCTTTGGAATGGTTTAAAAAAATCTATTGATCTTATGATTAAAGGTTTAATATGGGTGGTGGAAACTGGAGAAAAAATTTCTATTTGGATGGATACTTGGTGCGACAAAAAACTGCTCAATTTAGATTCAATTTTGAAACTTTGGATGAGATTGCTTCAAGAAAAATATGATGATAGGGTTTCAAATATTTTGTATAAGGATCAAGAAGGAAGATACAAATGGAAAGAAGACTTTTTACAAGTATACAAGACATTGATGCTAAGATGCAATTGAGTAGAAAGATAACAACTATGATTATTCCAAGGGGTGCCAAGGATAAATTGATTTGGGAGTTGAATAGCTCAGGAGATTACACAACAAGAAGTGGATATAATGTTCAACACCAACATAATAATAATGTCACTAAAATTTGGAGAGATATTTGGGATAGCCCAAGCATTCCTAAAGTTAAAATGATTGTTTGGCTAGTAGGTCATAGAAGAATTTTATCCTGGGATAACCTTATGAAAAGGGGTTTTCATGGCCCCTCTCAATATGAATTATGTAATAAGGAGGAGGAGAGTATTGACCATATCTTGGGACATTGCTCAATAGTCTGGAATCTATGGTAATTGATTCTTAATATGTTTGGTAAATGCATGGTGATGAATAACAGAATTGAAGATTGGTTAAAGCAATGGCAGATCACTTATAAAAGTGAGATTTTACAGACAATATGGGATATATCAAAAGATACAATACTTTGGACAATATGGTTAGAAAGGAATAGAATAATATTTAAAGGAAAGGAAAGTAATTTAGAGGTAATGAAAAAGAAGATATGTTTAGCCATAGAGGAGTCTAAACCAACCCTATCAACTCACCCAATCCCTAATTTGGAAGCAGAGAGTCTTGATAGATGGAGTCAAGTCATTAAATAGAATTATGATGTTGGGTATAAGAGAAGCAAAAATAAGGTAAAGAATATAAAGTGGAAACCACCAGATGTGGAGTGGGTTAAGTTGAATTTTGATGGAGCATATAAAGGAAATCTAGGACCAACAGGAGGAGAAATAATTAGAAATAATAGAGAAGAGATTTTATCTCATTATGCTTTCAATTGTGGATTTAAGACAAATAATGAAGCTGAAGCTTGGGCAACTTTATAAGGGTTAAAAATATGTAAAAAAATGAAATGGAATAGAGTTTGGATGGAAGGTGATTCTCTCATAGTAATAAATACAATTTTGAGGAAAGCAAAAGCTCCATGGAACATACAAGAGATAGTTATGGAAATTCAAGATCTTGCTAAAGAGTTTGAAGAAATCAAGTTTACAAATATATTAAGGGAAGAAAATAAATATGCAGATAAGCTAG
The DNA here is from genome assembly GCA_028583015.1 of Wollemia nobilis. Taxonomy (NCBI): domain Eukaryota; kingdom Viridiplantae; phylum Streptophyta; class Pinopsida; order Araucariales; family Araucariaceae; genus Wollemia; species Wollemia nobilis. Next base: position 6,467,256 of record JAQPPZ010004166.1, read on the forward strand.
CCAATAGAGGGGTTTTGATTGAGGATCGTGAAGTTAACATCTCCTTTCCATGGTTAGAGGAAGTAGAAAATTTAGTTGAAGCTGACAAAAAGTGTTGATTGCCTAAATCAATTAATGATTAAGATTTACTTTAATGTTTTCCATTGGTAATATCTATTTTATTTTGTAACAATAATGTGTGTTCATTTAGGCTATTTATTATAATTTTTGTCGTTGCACTTGTGTTTCAGGAAGGAAACTAGCAATCCAAATTTGGCAAAGTGGACTATGACAGTGCGATGTGTTGGAAATATTACTCTACTAAGATGCAAGGCAGAGATATTAAAGGTAAAGTTTTGGCATTGTGAAGGCTGGTATAGAAAAATGTCAAGAAATATGCTTTGGAGTAATTGTATTCATAAAGAGATTTGAAAAGATCCAGAAAATGAAAATCTAGAATTTAAACTTTATATGTAAAATGGTGTAGGTTTCTAGCTATAGCATCTCAATTTGAGATTAAAAATGTATCTATTTGTAAACTCTTAAGCTCTAAATAAGAGACATGTAATTTGTTAAGGATAGGGAACCCGAGTACAACCTCTTATTATCAAGAAAAAGAAAAACCTAATATTAACCCATAAAATTGATAAGTTTAATCTATATTATTTGACTTTACTCATTGATAAATTCCAAGATTTTTCTTTATGTTTATATTAACTTAAATTTTTCATTTGAATAAAAACTAATAATTCAAACTTTTACATCTATTTCCCTCAAGCCAAAATATCAAGTAAATAATCTCTGAAGCTCCCCTCATTCGATATAATTATATATAACGATGTTATTAAATTTTGTTATGCATCATATCCTAGTGTGCTTCCTGTATAACACTCAAGTGTCCCACTTATCAACTATTAATTTAAAGTCGCTCAAGTATCAACCATTAATTTAGAGTAGCCTTCAAATTGTCCGTAGCAAGTTTTTTAAATCCTTTTAGGTCGAGGGTTAAAACCTGGCGGGCTAGGTTGAAGGGTTTACGTGAAACAGAAAGTCTTAACTAAAAAAAAAAAAAAAAAATCACATTCTTTAATAAAAGATTTGTTTATTACATTGATCAAATATAAAAATATTAAAACTTCCTAGTCTTCAATTCTAATTATTAATTATACTTGCTATGGATGAGAGTTTTGATAAATGATTCTTGAATTTTAAAATTTATTTTACTTTTAACAAATATCCACTGCCATCATGAGAGCTTTCATGTCATTCAATGGCTGCTGATAATTGTGGCTCCTTCCTTCTTTCTATTGGATTCTGTTACCCAATATGGCATTCGCTTCATATAAGTGCCCAGACTGCCGCTCGTGGCACTCAAGACGCTTATTCAACGATGATGGCAATTTCGTCCCACCTATGATTCCAAAGGATTGTTAATAACATGCAAGTGGGTGATGAAAGCATTCTGAAATCTACTGTCACTGCAGATCTATATACTTAGGGTGAAGGAGCCAATATACATGGGAAAACGACACTCTCAGGAACCATGCAGAGAATTTCATGATAAAGAGATTGGCTCCTAATGTTAATCGAGATGGGGATATCCAGCAGGCCACTAATTAATCAGATCTAGATGTCTCAATTTAGAACTGTTATAGGTTTTTCAGGTGGAATGGCAATGGCAATGGCGAACTCTCCCAGAGATGAATCGAATTGCATCGAATAGCATGTAATTGCATTGCAAGATATTGTCCGAGGAAGACAAAGACAACTGAATGCATGCACATTTATTTGTTCCAAAATGATGGAGATCAAGAGAAACCAGATGAAACAAAATGATAGTGCTCTACCGGAGAAATCCTTGGATGACAATCGTTGTAACTGCTTTGGTATAGAGAAGAATTGGAATGGCTACAAAAGCAGAGGAGTCAAAGGGTCAATTTGGTTTTACCATTCGTTCGCCTAGGGCGGATCCTCTCGTTACTGAAGATTGCCTTTGCTTTTGAGGAAATTTTTGGACAGTTGATTCGATGATAAAGTGGATTGAGTCAGTAGAAGTATGTGCCGTCCCAGGATTTCTTATTTTTGATAGTAGTTATTAACTTGAATGCCGACTAGAAAGAGAAAGTTGAGAGCAAGGTATAAAAGTGGTAGGGACATGAGAGTAAGGCTTTTAAATAAAAGCTTTGAAATTCTAATAATTAATAGATGGTCGGGTTGGAACTGTGGATGCGAGGTCTTAAATCTTTTAATAGCTATCTAAATTAGGGTAGGTAATAAGTTTATATTGATAAGGCTTTAATGCTTTGTATGGAATAATGAAAAATTAAATTTGAAAATTGAAGTGGTTTTTTTAATTTTTTTCTAAGGAATGTATTAAATTAAATAGTTTGAATGTTTAAAGTTTATATCAAAACAATTTTTATGAAAAATGATAATTTAATATTTAATTATTTAATTATAATTGAGTTACCCATCTTTAAGTTTATGAAAGTTTTTTTTTTTGGTTTCGTTAGTGTGAGAAACCTCCTATGGAGAAACCCCTATGACCAACGTCCCACTTACAGGGCTGAGCATTCTCCTCCCAACCATGACCCCTCCTAAAGTTGAGAGCTATACTTATCAATAGGGAATTTAACACAAAGCCACCACATACCCACCCCCTCACACACTCGCTCATATCTTATTTTTTAAAATTTAATTGAATCAATATAAGTTATCAAATGTATGAATATAAAAGAATGAGCAAACAAATACTCTTAACCAAAATGTTTAGTTTAACTTATATTAAGAAAGAAAACCATTAAAATCTAAAATTTAGTTGAGATGCATGATTTTGTACAAAAGTAATAAAACATCAAGTTATTATCTTAAATCATTACGATTATTATAATTTTAGTAAATTATTTTTTAATATTCAACTAAATAAATTTAAGTTATCTTTGATTTTCTCATGTATTAAATATCAAAGAATAAAAGTACAAACACTTTTTTATGCAACATTAGACCCACTTGCAAATCTTAATTCCCTTTACAATAAATCTTAGAAACTAAAAAAAATATTGTTTTCCTTGATGTTGAAATTGTAATCTAATTCTTGGCCAAGGCGTATGATGTAATATTGGATAAACTTACAAGAATTCATATACATTATATTAAATTTATTATAATATTTTATTATGTAAGCCATGTGGGCCATAGTTAATCTTATTATGGCTAAACCAACCTTATAAACTTATAATTAATGATAAATTCTTTCTTCTTATGTTGGTTTAAGGTTAAGTTCATTTATGTATTTGGGGATCCCGCCACTTATCTTTTAAACTATTAGGGTATTGTAAATTTTATCTCCATAGTAGAATGATAATTAATAGTACCTATAGGTGCCCCCAAATATTTATATTTATCTTCTTTTATTTTATCTTTTTATGTTTTCTATATAAGATCTAAGTGGATGGATTGCTTCTATTTGTTTTTGAAAAATATTGTGAATTTTGAAACGATATCAAAGTGGGTATGGAGTTGCCTTACTTGATCATGCATAAATTTTTTTTAGTCTTCGATAATTCTTCCAAATTCTAGGATGATTTCCTTCTAACTGTCTCACATGTTATTCTTGCTTAAATAATAAAAATGAGTTTTAGTTTAGTGCTTTATTTATCCTTTCAAGAGCACCAATGATAATCTCTATTCTTCTTCTTGAAAAAAGGTTTTAGATATCATAATGTAGACTACTTGTTCAAAGGACTTTTGAATTCAAAAATTGGTAGATTTTCGACATGTAAGATTTGATTCGGTACTTAAAATATTTAGAGCACATGAATCACTTCTTCAAGGAGGAGCATGCTTGATAATACCATGATGGGTGTCCATTGTTGCTAGTCGAGGATGGCTTAAATGCTGACATGGAATCAACCTAAGTTTGAATTATATTGAACGCTATTTTTTTTAAGAGGATTACTTTTCTATGATGAACTCAAAGGTAGTGGTGATATGGTGGAACCTTCCTTTCTTTTTTCTAATTGGTAGTACAACATGGTAGTTAGTCTCTTATTTTGTAGAAGATAAGTTGCATATTCAATTTGTGGTATTACTATTTAAAGTAGAATGGAAGTCATGCATATCTATAGAGGAGAAATCTTCTTAATCACAATTGCTTGTGGTGGTGGATTAGTAGGACAATATTAGAATAAGATGGATGCAACCTTGAAAACCATGCTCATCATTTTTAGTCACAAGGAATAGACCCACCTTGGTTGTTGCACTTTGAGAGGCATTTAAGTATAAGAAAATTTCCTTTGCTTTTAAAAGTCATGGTTGCTAAGTTAGTTATTAGAACAAACCTTGCATCCATGAGACTAAGGTTCAAATCTCTCTAATGTTACTCAATATTTTATAAAATGTTTAAGGTATAATTCCAATGTAGTAATTGATGTACGATGTCAAGTAGTTAACATTCAATATGTGTGTATGTCTTCAACCAATTAGAAAGTGTGGGTGTCAATTTTTTAGCATACCAGTGCTATCCAAGGGGTACAAAATGAGTGATAGCTACTAGTTAATGGGTAGATGACACATGGTGTATTGTGATTTGACACTACTTTTCTAAATTTTTATGAATCAATTTTTTTTTTGCATTTTGAGCCCCTTTTGTTTTTAAATTATATGTTTGTTTAAGCTCTATTCATTGGTGGCATCAATTTATACACCTATTCTAGTTTTAGGGGCCAAATTACATGGAATAATCCTCAAATATTATTACCCTATTTTAAAAGGGAAGATTTAGCATATTCTATGCAAGCAAAATAGTTGGTCTATTTTTTTGGGACATATAGTTGGATTTATGATAGTTGTAATAGTTTTTGAGTATTTTCAAGGCTTACAAAAAAATAATTAGGATGCACTTTAGTCAATCCCTCTTCTTTCTTTAGGCAATTGATTTACATTGTTTATAAATATTTAATCATTCATGATCTTTTCCTTATTCTATTTCTTGTCCATGTGCTCTTGGAATTTTCTTATAATTCTTCTTTTAGGCAACTTCATGCAAATCCATAGTTTTTTTTTTAGAAATACTTATACACATCCACCATGGGGATTGAACCCAGGTCACATCACCGATAATGCAAGTGGCATCCTTATTGGTAGACCACATCACACATATACAAAGACATGTATAGAAGTGAATTATTGTTAATTAATGAATATTTAGATTTTTAAAATTTAGAAATGGTAAATATGGGGACCCTTGAATGAGGCTAATTCATCCAAAAATTTTATGAGTAATTTTTTCTTAGGTCATCTCTTCATGATTTTATAATAATTTAACGGTTTAAATTTTAAATATCCAACATCCTACCTAAATAATGGACCTTTTTGCCTTGAAATTATAAATTATTTTATTTACATTGACAAAGTAATACCGACTAGAGAGAGAAAGTTGAGAGCAAGGTATAAAAGTGATAGGGCCATAGACTTCAAAATTCTAATAATTAATAGATGGTTGGGTAGGAATTGTTGGGTGTGAAGTCTCAAATCTCTAATTAGATTCTACCGGGTAGGTAATAAGTTTATATTGATTAGGATTTAATGTTTGTATGAAATAATGAAAAATTAAAGTATGTTTATATTTGAAAATTGAAGTGGTTTCTTTAATTTTGTTAAGGAATGTATTAAATTAAATAGTTTGAATGTTTGAAGTTTATACAAAAACAATTTTTACGAAAGATGTTAATTTAATATTTGATTATTTAATTATAATTCAGTTACCCACCTTTAAGTTCATGAAAGTTATCTTATTTTTCAATATTTAATTAAATCAATATAAGTTATCTTTGACTGTCTTATGTATGAATATAAAAGAATGACCAAAGAAATACTCTTAACCAATATGTCTAGTTTAAATTATATTAAGAAAGAAAACCATTAAAATATTAAATTTAGTTGAGATGAATGATTTTGTATAAAAGTAATAAAACATCAAGAAATTTATTATCTTAAATTATTATGATTTTTATAATTTTAGTAAATTAATTTTTAATATTCAACTAAATTAATTTAAGTTATCTTTGATTTTCTCATGTATGAAATATCAGATAATAAAAAGACAAACACTCTTTTATGCAAAATTAAACCCACTTGCGAATCTTAATTCTCTTTACAATAAATATTAGAAACTAAAAAAAAATAGTGTTTTCCTTGATGTTGAAATTGTAATCTAATTCTTGGCCGACATTGTATGATGTAATATTGGATAGGCCTACAATAATTCATATACATTATATTAAATTTATTATAATATTTTATTATGTAAGCCATATGGACCATAGTTAATCTTATTATGGCTAAACCAACCTTATAAACTTATAATTAATGATAAATTCTTTATTCTTATGTTGGCTTAAGGTTAAGTTCATTCATGTATTTTGGGATTTGGTATTGGTTTAAATATTCCCACCACTTCTCTTTTAAAATTTTAGGGTATTATAAATTTTATTTCCATAGTATAATGATAATTAATAGTGCCTATAGGTACCCCCAAATCTCTATATTTATCTTCTTTTATTTTATATTTTTATGTTTTCTATATAAGATCTAAGTGGATGGATTGTTTCTATTTGTTTTTGAAAAATATTGTGAATTTTGACATGATATTAAAGTGGGTATGGAGTTGCCTTACTTGATCATGCATAAATATTTTTTAGAGTCTTCGATAATTCTTCCAAATCCTAGGATGATTTCCTGCTAAATGTCTCACAAGTTATTTTTGCATAAATAATAAAAATGAGTTTTATTTTAGTACTTTATTTGTCTTTTCAAGAGAACTAATGATAATCTATGTTCTTCTTCTTGAAAAAGGTTTTAGAAATCACAATGTAGACTACTTGTTCAAAGGAATTTTGAATTCAAAAATTGGTATATCTCCCACATGTAAGCTTTGATTCGGTACTCAAAATGTTTAGAGCACGCAAATCACTTATTCAAGGAGGAGCATGCTTGATCATACCATGATAGGTGTCCTTGCTCCTAGTAGAGCATGGCTTAAATGCTCACATGGAATCAACCTAAGTTTGAATTATTGTGAGAATTATTTTTTAAGAGGACCACTTTTCTATGATGAATTCAATGTGGTGGTGATATGATGGAACCTTCCTTGCTTTGTTCTAATTGGTAGTACAACATGGTAGTTAGTCTCTTGTTTTGAAGAAGATAGGTTGCATATTAAATTTGTGGTATTACTATTCAAAGGAGAATGAAAGTCATGTATATATATAGAGGATAAATCGTTCTAATAACAATTGCTTGTGGTGGTGGATTAGTAGGACAATGTTATAATAATATGGATGTAACCTTGAAATCCATGCTTGATGAGGCTTGGAAATGCCTCATTTTGCACTATGGTTAACATATAAAAAATGCCATATTATTAAATATACAAATTTAAATTGCCAAATAGTTGATTAGAATATATTAATTGTTAATTTTTTACATGATTTTATGTTAGAAACATTATACCCATGTTTTGACTATTTTAAACATTTTACTTGTAAAAGGTCAAAAATGAGTATCATATCAATTTTGATGTCATACTGCAGTAAAATTACATTATAATGGCATGGATAGATTCCTCTCATCGAGAAATTCAAATTTGATTTTCGAAGAAAGTCAATCCGAGCTCTAGATAAAAAGTTATGAAGGTTACATCATTTTGGAGCTCATGCCGTTTTTTTTCTATTGTTAACAGGTGCAAATCTGCATTAAGGGGTATATTGGCGGATCTACTGGGAATGATCCATAGCAATTTAAGGAACCAAATTCATACCAATTTTAGTTCATAATGGAGAGAAAACATGAGCCATATTTTAAGGCATATGGAAAAATAATATGGAAGTTATGGGGCCCACAAAATGACAATTTCACACTTTTTGACTGCTGAAAATTTTGGTAAAAATATGTGTTAGATGCCAACTTGACAACAATGCTGGGAGTAATTATTGAGGATTTTAGAGCTGAAAATTGAACTAGATGTAATTCATATAGCCAAGAACATGTGGGTAAAATGTGGTGTACATTGGAGTTACGAGTCAAAAGTTATAAGTACCAAAAGGGTAGCTGAGAATGTTTTGACTGCTGTAAAAAAATAGATGACAGTCCATACAAATTCTAGCCACCTATCACTATGAAGGAAGACATGGAATTTGTCAGTTAAATATACAGGAAACACTTGGAAATAGATGAGGGAGGTTAGGAGTGACTCTTTCTCCACTTGCCAACACTTCCACGTGATCCAAATAGGAGCAACCAGTTAAAATATTAAATTGCAGGAAATCTGGAAATAGTCATACAAATTCCAACTAGCTATCAATAAATAGCATGGCTTAGAATTTGTCAATTCCAGCATGTAAAATCTATAGAATTGGTCTTCTGGGAACGAAGGAAGACTATTTAGTCAGTAAAAACCACTTTCTTACACATCTGATGCATGGATAAGTGCAAAAATGTTACACTACCTGATATTCCGAAGTAGCTCCAAAATGAGCAGAATAGGACCAGTTTTGGTCAAAACTATAAACAAAATGGCCAAAAAGGTGGTAAATGACGAGATGAAGATGGATCTAGCTGTATGAGGAGTTTTCTCACCCCTTCCAATGCATTTCTCCCAATGGATGACACAGAACAAGGAAAATGGATATGATGCAGCATAATAGTTTACTGCATTTCAAGAAGACTTCTTTAGAATTGTTGCTAAATCCCTGAAAGGCAGCAATAGAACAAATTTTCATATGTAATAGAATGTTATAAATAATAGGCTCCCATGTTGGTTGAGCTAGGTAGAGAGGTAGAGAGGTAGAGAGGTAAAGAAGTAGAGAAGTAGAGAATAAGGATAGGACTTGTGGTAAGAAAGTAGATCTATGGCAAATTGTAGTTTTTAGTAGGTTTTCCTGCAAATATTGTAATGTTGTTTGAGACTAAATAAAGTGCAGGATTTCTCATTCATATTTTGTCCCATTAAATGTCTGAATGTTTAAGTAGTTAAGAGAGATTTTTTCTGCCTTCTTCTGGAATAGGGGAGCAAGGGCCACTTCCAGGTTTAGAAGAAGGCTTATTGGTGACAGGTTTTTCTGTAACTTTTTCTACAGCAGATTAAGCAGAGACTTGTCATATTTTATTTTATGTTTGTAACTATGTTTTAGTAAATGCAAGTCATATTTTTAGTAGTAGATGTGTGTGCATGGCAGCTGACCACCTAGCATAAGTTCTTTTTTTTCTATTTTCATCAATTTTTTCCTACATTTTGATATTCTCCATTGTGTGATTAATTAGTTGAGTGTGCATTTCAATTCTACAATTCTTTTCATTTCTATTATTTCCATTCTGCTAGTGCCATTAGAATTAAATTTCTACAAAGTTGTTATTTTTGTCATTTTTATTTTGTAAAGCATAAGTAGGTTTTATTCCTGTTATTTTAAATTTTGCAAGGGTAATTAGTTTTAGTTTTCTGCAACCTTTCCATTTTTGCACTTCTTCTTCAGCAAATGTAATTAAGATTCTAATTCAATTCATAAGACTAGCGATGACACCAGAAACCCCCAAAACTAACTTGTCTCATCAATAAAGCCTATTTTTTTCTAAATGAGTTGATTTTCAAGTTGCGTATATCTCCTTTCGTATATAGCCTTGGAAATCGCCTTGGATTGACAATTATAATGATTAAATGGTGTGATTGACAACACTCATCATTTTTGGTGTTGTTTTCGGGGAACACAGTGTTGTTAGAAGGTAAAAACAACCCAATAATTATTAATTATGCTAAGTTATGAAATTCAGAGTGAAATCTGGATAAATGAATGGTATAAGTAATAATTTTTGGTAAATAGCATTTCATCCCATTTAGAAAATAAGCAAGAAACCACAGGAAGAATTTTTTTTACAAGAGGTTGAAATTATGTCAAATTTTTCTAAATGTTTGATTTCCAAAAATGTTGGAATTTTCAAAGAATCACAATCATCCACTTCAATAACTATAGGATCCTTTGAGAAATTATTACAAGAAAGAAAAATCAGTAGTTCAACACCACTTTCTCTTGACAAATCCATACACTCAGGAAAATTTGACAAGATTTATAATTGTTTTTGGGAACCTATAATGGAAGTGTCACAAGAGAATCTAGGGAGAGCTAGTAATGTGTCCTATCCTAGTACAACTAGTGCACCTACCAGAACTTTTCAAAATACCATTCAATTAGATCTTAATAAATATGCTCCCATGAAGGCCATTTCACCTTTAGTGTTACCAAATTTCAAGGGAACTACATCTGAAGATCATAATATGTTTTTGTTTGAGTTTAAAATTGTATGTCATGCTCATGATTACACTAATGACAATCAAAAGATCAAATTGTTTCCCTCCACTCTGAAAGAGTCAGCTCTACGATGGTTTATCACCTTAGCACCTGATTCAATTAGAACTTGGGATGATATGGAAAACATATTCTTGAAGAGATACCAAGAATATTGTCAAGTCAAGAATCAAAATGATGAATTTTTTACAATGAAACAAGAGGAAAATGAAATCTTAGAAGACTATCTAGACATATTTTCTTTTATTCATAAGAGATGTGGAAGTGTTGAACCTAAAATTTGCAAAGTCATATTCTTAAGAGGACTGCAAGATAAATTTAGGGATGCATTGGATATCTTAGAGAAAGGAAATGCAAATGCACTTGAATTTCAGGAAATCATTAAACTTTGTAAAAATTATTCTCATTCAAGACATAGAAAAAACAAAACTGGTAGTAACACAAATGATTTGAAAGAATGCATGGAAGAAGCTAATATTTTAGTACATCTTGATAAAGCAATATATGAAAAAAATGAATCTGTTGAACCTTCAATCATCTATTGTTCAAAATGTAATGAGAAGCAACACTCTCTTCATGACTATCCTTTAAACAAAACATTTATACCTACTACTTGTAGCATTTGTCAAAAAGGACACCCCATAAATTAATGTAGTTTGTTACCAGAACTCAAAATTGTCTTTGAAAAATAGTCGTAACCTATGAAAGAATACAACTTTGTAGGACAAAAACAATGAGATAATTTTCTTAAGTTTCCATATCAAAATGCTTCTCAATTTCCTAGACATTGGGGAAATAATCCTTAGTATATGCCATGGTCTACTATAGGTCCACTTCAACAATGTTGGAATCAACCACCATGGGCATATTCCCAATAATTGTCTCAACATGGTTGGATGCAACAACAATGGAATCAACAACATTCACCATGGTTATAGCCAAAACTACAGGGATATCAATGGGTACAATAGCAAAAACTGCACAAAGGGCAGTAACATTATCAAAAACATAAATCAAATTTTTTGCCCACTCATACCCATAGTTTCTCTCATGGACAACAACAACAAAAGGAAAAACAACCTCTATTTTCATCTCAACCTGTGGCCAATCCCAACAATGTTAAACAAGTAACCCCTGTATCTATGGCTGAATCATAAAATACAGCTATAATAAATATTTGTGACTGTGATAAAAGTTAGTTGTGTTCAAAACCACTTCTTGAACATATTCCACTTACCAGTGTAGAAATAGGACCTAAAAGGAATGAACATGAAAACAAATCTGCATTGAAACAAGAAGAAAAAGAAAAATATGACTCATAAAAGAAAGTACCATGTCTTGAATAGTTTGAAATATCAAAATTGACATCTTCACAATTATATTGGATAAAGGAATTAACACATTTAATTGTGAACATCCCTTTACTTCAAGCTATTAAAGATGTACCAATCATTAATAAGATTGTTCAAGAAATGTGTTTTAAGATACCAAGAAAAAAAGAAAGTATATCATGAAACCATACAAATAGGTGGAGAATCAGTAGACTTGTTTGTAGGAAAACTTACTCCATCCAAGTATGATTGTCTATGAAGTTCATTGTTTCTTGAATCACATAAGGAAAATGAAAAAAATATTTCGATTTTGGGCTCCATATTTGTAAAGGGTAATGAAGAAGAGTTGGATTCATCCAAAAAGTTTGTTTTTGCTAAAAATTTTCATATTTCAGATATTAAAAATGAACCAAATACTGTTCAACAATTATTATGGAATGATGAAAAGTAGAATTTTGAAAAAATTTCACCCATTCCAGTACAAAACAGTTTTCTTAATGGATGTCATCATGATGTTTTACTAACACTTTATGCATCTTTAGCAATTGGTATTGAGTTGTTGTAGGTACAAAAAAATAGATTTTGTAGTTGAATGCATTTGATGAACTTTGGTTGGAAGCACTTCACCAAATAGAGTTCACTCAACAAAGCTGGAAAATGTGGCATGATGGTCACATTAAAAGCAACAAGGATGAATCAAAGGAGTTTGAGAAAGAAGTTGTTCAACTTTCTTCAATTGATGATTTAAGGAGGACATTAGTGGTGAATGAACATCTTTTATAGGTGTACCATCAACCACTAACAAAGGTGGAGTTTACTCAATCTTTCACACAATTAAATTTGCATAAGGTAGAAGAGGTTTCCTCTTCTGAAAAATATTCTAAATGATCATATCTTTGAATCATGAAAAAACGAAAAAAAAAATAATGAAAAATAGAGGGATAAAAGAAGAAAAAAAGAGGAAAAACAAAAAAAGAGAGAAAAATTGCAACAGAAGGCATGTCCCACAAAATGAAGATACATGAGGATATGCATCAATTTCAGTAGAGAGAAGAACTAATGAGGTCAATACTTAATTTTCAAAAAATCCAGAGACAATGATAACACAAGAAGATTATTACTACTTGTATGGAAGGAAGGTTGCATCATTGTTGCAAGCTTTTAGCTGAAAAAGATGTTTTCATACAAAAAAATTGACATATTTTTACAGAATAAGGATTGTTCTTATCAAGAATGAGAGAAATTCTCTCACATTGCAGCCTCATGAGATACATTCTATCTCATTGAAGCCCTTGAAAATATGGAATTTGGTTGAAAACTAGAAATGACAACCTCTTTTGATAAAAAAAAATGAAAAAAAAAGGAAAGAAAAAAATGAAAAAAATCAATAATTTGGTAGTGAAAACCTTCTTAGAGGTGTTGTTAAATTGGCTAGCATGAAAACCGGTTTTCTGGCATCTTGTTGATCCACCCATCTTTGTTCCACCATTGTAAAAATTTTACACTACACATGTGTTATGTTTATGTTTTTAGATATCTTGCCAACAATCATCAGAAGTAGCTTGTAAGGTGCGTGATAAATTTTTAGGACAATAAGGTATGTGTTTCTTGCATTTAGTCATAGTAATCATTTAAAATTTAATATATAATAATAGGTATTTGGCATAAACTATTCATATAATATTGGCAAGTTAAAAATGTCAAGAAACACCCCTTCTGCCCTTAGTTGCATGGAAAATTCAACACCTGAAGATTCTATTTTACTCCTACTATAATAAATTTCGAAGCATCTTCAGAACAACAGTCTCATTCTAAAGCAGTCTTCAAACTAAGACAAAGTGCGCTAGAAATTCCTACAAATATTGTAGAACAGTAGGGCACATTAGAAATTGCAAAGGGAAAAAAATAAAGAGCAGCATAAAAACAAGAAAAAAAAAGAGAAAAAAGGAAAAAAAATGAAATACCTGTGCTAATTGAAAATGTTTAGTACAACAAGAATAAAATTCTCATGTGGCAAAATATGTTTAACATGATAAAACCTACATATTTCTAGGCCTACTAGGATGCATGAGGGCATGCATCAGTTCAAGCTGGGGGGAATGATGAGGCCTAGAAATGCCTCATTTTGCACTATGGTTAACATATAAAAACTGCCATATTATTAAATATACAAAGTTAAATTTCCAAATAGTTGATTAGAATATATTAATTGTTAATTTTTTATATGATTTTATGTTAGAAATATTATACCCCTGTTTTGACTATTTTAAGCATTTTACTTGTAAAAGGTAAAAAATGAGTATCATATCAATTTTGATGTCATACTATAGTAAAATTACATTCTAATGGCATGGATATATTCCTCTCATATAGAACTACAACTTTTATTTTTGAAGCAATTCAATCCGATTTGTAGATAAAAAGTTATGAAGTTACATCATTTTGGAGCTCATGCCTTAGTTTTTTTTCTTTGTTGTTAATAGGTGCAAATTTGCATTAAGGGGCATATTGGTGGATCTACTAAGAAATATCCAAAGCAAGTTAAGGAACCAAATTAATACAAATTATATTTCATAATATATAGAACACATGACTCAAATTTGAAGGCATATGGACAAATAATCTGGAAGTTATGGGGCCTACAAAATGATAATTTCACACTTTTTGACTACTGGAAATTCTGGTTAAAATTTGTGTTAGATGCCAACTTGATAACAATGCTGGGAGTAATTCTTGAGGATTTAAGAGCTAAAAATTGAACCAGATGTAATTCATATAGCCAAGAACATGTGGGTAACATTTGGTGTACATTGGAGTTACGAGTCAAACATTATAAGCACTCTAAAAGGGCAGTTGGGCATGTTTTGACTGCTATGAAAAAATAGGTGACAGTCCATACAAATTCCAGCCACCTATCACTATGAAGGAAGACATGGAATTTGTCAATTAAATATGTAGGAAACACTTGGAAACATATGAGGGAGGCTAGGAGTGACTCTTTCTCCACTTGCCAACACTTCCACATGATCCAAATAGGAGCAACCAATCAAAATATTGAATTGTAGGAAATCTAGAAACAGTCATACAAATTCCAACTAGCTATCAATAAATAGCATGGCTTGGAATTTGTCAATTCTAGCATGTAAAATCTATAGAATTGGTCTTCTGGGAACGAAGGAAGACTATTTAGTCGGTTTTGACTGTTTAGTCAGTCAAAACCACTTTCTTACACATCTGATGCATGGATAAGTGCAAAACTGTTACACTACCTGATATTTCGGAGCAGCTCCGGAATGAGCAGAACAAGACCAATTTTGGTCAAAAATATAAACAAAATGGTCAAAAAGGTGGTAAATGGCAAGATGAAGATGGATCTAGTTGTATGAGGAGTTTTCTCACCCCTTCCAACACATTTCTCCCAATGGATGACACACAACAAGGAAAATGGATATGTCTGCAGCATAACAGTTTACTGCATTTCAGAAAGACATCAATATAATGGATTGGCATATCTAATAGAATGTTATAAATAATAGGCTCCCATGTTGGTTGATCCAGGTAGAGAGGTAGAGAAGTAGAGAGGTAGAGAAGTAGAGAAGTAGAGAATAAGGATAGGACTTGTGGTAAGAAAGTAGATCTGTGGCAAATTGTAGTTTTTAGTAGGTTTTCCTATAGATATTATAATGTTGTTTGAGACTAAATAAAGTGTAAGATTTCTCATTCATCTTTTGTCCCATTAAATATCTGAGTATTTAAGTATCTGAGTATTTAAGAGAGATTTTTTCTGCCTTCTTTTGGAACAGGGGAGCAAGGGCCACTTCTAGGTTTAGAAGAAGGCTTATTGGTGACAGGTTTTTCTGCAACTTTTGCTGCAGCAGATTAAGTAGAGACTTGTCATATTTTATTTTATGTTCTTAACTATGTTTTAGTAAATGCAAGTCATATTTTTAGTAGTAGATGTGTGTGCATGGCAGCTGACCACCTAGCATAAGTTTTTTTTTTTTTTCATCAGTTATTTCCAACATTTTGATATTCTCCATTGTGTGATTAATTAGTTGAGTGTGCATTTCAATTCTGCAATTCTTTTCATTTCTGTTATTTCCATTCTGCTAGTCCCATTAGAATTAAATTTCTTCAAAGTTTTTATTTTTGTCATTTTTATTTTGCAAAGCATAAGCAGGTTTTATTCCTGTTATTTTAGATTTTGCATGGGTAATTAGTTTTAGTTTTCTACAACCTTTTCATTTTTGCACTTCTTCAGAAAATATAATTAAGATTCTAATTCAATTCATAAGACTAGTGGTGACACCAGAAGCCCCCAAAACTGACTTGTCTCATCAATAAAGCCTATTTTTTTGAATGAGTTGATTTTCAAGCTGCCTATATCTCCTTTTGTATATAGCCTTGGACACCGCCCTGGATTGAAAATTATAATGATTAAATGGTGTGATTGACGACACTCATCAATGCTTATCATTTTTAGTCACAAGGAATAGACCCACCTTGGTTTTTGCACTTTGAGAGGCATTTAAGTATAAGGGAATTCCTTTTGCTTTTAAAAGTCATGGTTGCTAAGTTAGTTATTAGAAAAAACCTTGCATCCATGAGACTAAGATTCAAATCTCTCTAATGTTACTTAGGCTTTTATAAAATGTTTAAGGTAGAATTCCAATGTAATAATCGATGTAGGATGTCAAGTAGTTAACATTCAATATGTGTGTGTGTGTGTGTCTTCAACCAATTAGAAAGTGTGGGTGTAATTTTTTTAGCATACCAATGTTATCCAAGGGGTGCAAAATTAGTAGTAGCTACTAGTGAATGGGTAGATGACACATGGTGTATTGTGATTTGACACTATGTTTCTAAAGTTTGGTGAATCGATTTTTTATTTTTTTATAAACTTTTAGGGGAAATATTCAAAGCCAATAACTTATGTATACAAAAGCATTTTGATCACCTTTTTTTTAAAATTATATGTTTATTTAAGCTCTATTCATTGGTGACATCAATTTATACACCTATTCTAGTGTTAGGGGCCAAATTACATGGAATAATCCTACGATCTTATTACCCTATTTTAAAAGGGAATATTTAGCATATTATATGTAAGCAAAATCTTTGGTCTAATTTTTTGGGATATATAGTTGGATTTATGATAGTTGTAATAGTTTTTGAGTATTTTCAAGGCTTACAAAAAAGGAATCAGGATGCACTTTAGTCAATCCCTCTTCTTTCTTTAGGTAATTGATTTACCTTATTCATAAAATTTTTATCATTTATGATATTTTTCTTTTTCTATTTCTTGTCTAGGTTCTCTTGGAAGTTTCTTATAACTCTTATTTTATGCAACTTCATGCAAATCCATAGTTATGCATAGAAGTCGTTAATTAACGAATATTTAGATTTTTAAAATTTAGAATTGGTAAATATGGGGACCCTTGACCGGGGCTAATTCACCCAAAAATTTTAGGAGCAAAATTTTTTTGGGTCAGCTCATCATGATTTTATAACAATTTAATGGTTTAAATTTTTAAATCTCCAACATTCCTACCTAAATAGTGGACCTTTTCACCTTGAAATTATAAATCATTTTATTTACATTGATAAAATTGCCTATTATACCACTAGTATATAGATCTAATGTGATAGTGACTCCTACATCTTAAAAATTTATTCTTCTTGAGAAGACCAATAATAGCAATAAACGACCCATAGCAAATAAACCAAAATATGAGCATTATAGAATAGATAAGAGACGAGTAACAAAAGAAATAGACAAAAAATCGATAGAAACAAAGATAAAAAAGGGAAGTAGAATATGTGATAAATGATAGATGATTGACAGAAAATAATATATGATAGATTCCAAATGATTGATAGTAGATAATAAATGATAGAATATAGACACTCAGTAGTAAAAAATAATGACAAATGACTGATGAAGGGGTTGTAAAGAATTGATAATAGATGATAGACAACTAGTACTAGAGAATAGATGAATTATAGCAGAGAAGAAATAATAGATGATAGATGACTAGCAATAAAGAATAGACAATAAATGATTGATAGTAGAGAATTGATGACAAATGACTGATAGGAGAGAATAGATGATAGATGAGAAGTAATAGAGAATAGATGATAGAAAACCAATAGCAAAAAATATATGATAAACGATTGATAGTAGAGAATACATGACAAACGATTGGTAGTAGTCAATTGACGATAGATGATCGATAGCAAAGAATAAATGATAGATGATTAGTAGCAAAGAATAGATGTCAGGTGATACATGATAGTTGATTGATAGTAAATAATAGATGATAGATGATAGATGATTGATAGTAGAGAATAGATGATAGACAACCAGTAGCAAAAATAGATGATAAATGATTGATAGTAGAGAATATATGATAAATGATTGGTAGTAGTGAATAGATGATAGATGATTAATAGTAAATAATAAATGATATATGATTAGTAGAAGAGAATAGACATCGGGTGTCACATGATAGATGATTGATAACAAATAATAGATGATCGATAGCAGAGAATAGATGTTCGATAGTTGGAATAACATACTAATGAGTGGTAGAAGAAGTGCATAACCAACGAACAGTAGTAGACCATGATGCCCTTTATAGAAGCTCTAGAATTGTCATAATTTTATTCAATATCACATTTATTTTTAACATGAAATACTTTTTTATATACAAGTACAATGGCACCTACTCCCAATGGAAAGAAGGAAGGAAAATTTTCTATAAAAAAGAGTATCCTAAAATATTTTAGCCATATATAAAAATCCAATGAGGCATTGACATTTACATAAATTCAAGGTACATATCCATTTTACCTACTCAATAGTTAATTTTCGTAAGTAATTTCAAAAAATGATATAGAACACCTTTTTATGAAGAATACACTATTGACATTGATATACCTCCATGAGATACCTCCACATGAAATTTTTCTTAACAATGGCATGCAACAACTTGAAGAGATTCCTAAAACTAGTACACCAATCGAAAAAGAAAGCGATCATTCTAACCAAATGCCAACTTTTGGGGAATCTTCTACTCATAAACCTAAACATAGAAAGTTAACTAGGTGGACTATTGAAAGGACATTTCAACTTGAATGGTCATCAAAATATCTATTTATTGAACTAGTGCAGCTGAAGAACAATAATAATATGCCAACAAAATGTAGATGTATTATTTGTAGTAGGAAACTAGGAAAGGATCATAACATACAACTTAAGTTGGATACAATAGAAAAACATTGTGGAAAAGTTTATGTGACAGTAAAAGAAAGTGATGAAACAACTAATAAAATAATTAGGTGGAATATTGCATCCGAATGCATACATGTCAGATATGCATAAGACTATGACAAAGATATGAAACAACAAAAAATGCTTTTTCAAAATGGTGGAAAGATTCCAGCACAATTTCAAAAAATTCATAAAACCACTTTAGTTTACAAAATTTTTATAACTTGTTGTTGTATATACTATTCTTAAAAATGGTAGACCTATGTTTGATTTTATTTGATTTTAACCATATATTTCAACTAGATGATATGTAGAACCTCCCAATGCCCACTGGTCTAATCAAAGTGGTTGGGAAATGGAAAAATGTCTCATTGGTTGAGAAGGAGGACTTGAGAGAGAAATTAAAACATTCTAAATTCATTTTACTTTCAATTTATGAGGTAACTATTGTTGACAACACATCTTGGATTTGCATTCATGTTTACACATTTCAAAATCATTTAAGACAACCTCATTTGCTAGCACTACATAATATGGTGGAAAATTGTAATGCAAAAAACATTTACAATGTTGTTGTAACCATCTTAAAGGATATTGTAGAAATGGATGATGTAGTAATAGCCAATAATTTAATATGTTTTGGAGATGACAATATTGTTATAATAGAAGGACATAGGAATGGTTTGTGTGTTTGACTTCAAACATCAATTACCCCATATTTGATCCCCATTCATTGCATGAATCATAAAGTGAATATTGCATACAAAATTATGACACATTTGAAAATATTGTGAGAGTGGAAGAACTTGTCCATGAAATACATGCTTAAATTTTTTTGGAGTCCAAAAGGGTTTGTAGAGTTTCAACTATTCACACTAGGAGTTACTGAAGGTAAAAAATTGTTAAAAGATATAAATACTAGGTGGATTTCATTGTTTCAACTTGCATATATATTTTTAAATAACATCAATTCTTAGCAAGGTTTATGTATGATAATCTTAAGGTAGTTGATAAGGCAAAATATTTGCTATACCATATAACTGATCTAGAAACACTACTCACTTTATGTGGTATTCTTCCAATGTTGCATGGAATGAATACTTTGATCAAACTTGTGCAAGAAAGATTTATTTATATTATCGATTTCATTAGGATTAGAAAAAATATATTTATGAGTATTGATAGGTTATACTTGTTAGGAGAAAATTTTATGGATCCTTTAATTGATGTTTGGATAATTTTAACAAATGTCAATGATCCAAAAATGTTTTTGAAGTTCAACATCAATGATTGTCTTTGTATTAATGTTCATGAAAAGGAGATACCTTTATATTGTTTTGAAAAATGATTGAAACAGATGATGTTGATAAAACACACATACTATACAAAAACATTATGTATTTTTGCACAATATAAGGATTAAATTAAGAAAAATAGCATAAACCTTAACAAGAGAAATAAGAGATCATTTTCAAAAAATGAGTTGCTTGAGGCCATGGGTGTGGTTAACCCCATGTTCTAAAATCCTGATACTAACTACAATAATACAAGTGAGTTGTTTATAAAATATATGGGTACTCTTGTTAAACATTTTACTAAATGTGTGGAAGTCAATGGTATTCTCAATAAAGAACTTTTGACAAATCAATCAACCTATTTTGGATTGACAATGGTTGATCAAATTTTCCATTTGACTAATCCTAATGAACCAAGTTTTATTACAAATTTGTGGAAAAAATTCTACCACATTAGAGTTTTATAGTCTACATGAATTATGTCAAACAATGATTTTGGGATTACTGGAAGATGAAAGGGTTTTTAGTGAATTATCTTTTATGAAATATAAAGTTTGTAATAGGTTGGATACAAATTTAGAGAATTGTTTAAGAATATGTCTCATCTTATAAGGTGGACAAGTATCCTTATGATAAAGCTTTTGTTGGCAATTTTAGGTATGTTGCCTAGCTTCATGGTTGTGAGTTGTCATTGATGTCAAAAGGAGTTTGTGTTGATATCAAAAGGAATTTGTGTTGATGTCAAAAATATTTTGGTGAAAAAAAGATCTTGAAAGTTCCATGATGTTTGTTTAAGGGTTTTTAATTAAAACCATGGTGACAAGGTTAAAAGTTTTTCTTAAAACCATCTGGACTCATTAAGGGTTTTTATTAAAACCATCTTGGCTTAATGAAAAGGTTTTTGCTCCTTGAAAAAACCTTAAAAGTCCATTTTTATTATTAATAAATAAATTAACTCAAACCTTTGAAAATGTTTTAAGTTAAGTTTATTATTAATAAAATAATAATTATTAATTTAATAATTATTATTGAAAGGGTTTCTAAACCCTTAGCAACACCAATGTATAATACTTACCTCATCGACGTCATTTGTTTGGAAGGAGCACCGACATCAACTTGCATGGGATGCAAAAGACTATTAAAGGGAATTAATTCCTAAGGTTCAATACACCTCCGATTTGCGTGATTACCTTCGAATTCATATTTCTTTGTGACCTTCAATTTCATATTGCTCTATGACCTTTGATTTCAGATTGCTCTATGATTTTTGAGTTTCATATTGCTCTATGTTTAAGTTTCGATTTTGTATGCCTATGAGGAAGACAAATTTGTTTTTATTTAATTTCTATGAGAAAAGGGAAGGTAAAACAATGAGTGGCACTTGAGATTTTTTTTGGGCACTTGTGCTCCAATGGAGGAGGTTGTGGAACGAAGGTGTTCACTAGGCAGAGGTGTCGAGATTGATTCACGTTGGGCGTGTTTCATTTTTGGTCATGGATTATTATGCACGTGGTACAGTAGTTGCCTTGGGCCATGAGTTTGGAGGAGGAAGTACTTTTGCGCTTATGTTGGTATCTCTACACTTCTCCTAAGGTTGGAGAATTGATTTTTTTCCAAGAAGTAAATGTATTTTAGGAGTTATAAGGGTTTAAGGAATAATTGTGCTTAATGTCATATTGGGGTTAGAAAGCCTTTGGAGTTATTGAGTGGATATTCTCTTGTAATTATTTTTGAGGTTGAAGTTATTTTGTCATATATTAAATAGGAGTTATAAGGTGTAAAGGAATATTTTTGATATGCATATTTGTGAGTTTTTATTATTGATGATTTGGAGTGATAAGGTGTTATTAGGACTCTTATCATTGTGCATTATTCCATTGTTGCTAACTCTAATTTGTGGTAAATTGAGAGTTAGTGTTGTGACAAATTTTGAGTTCTCCTTCTTCATCAAATTAAAGGTATGGGCACATTCTTCCATGGTTATTATTGATTGATGGTTTTCTAAAAATAAGTTTGGAGTGAAAAGGATTAAATTAAGTTTCCTTATTTGGAGTGGATCTTATTTTTTGAAAGTGGAAGTATTGATTATGAGTTATGAGATTATGATGAGTTTATGAGTTATTTCATAATTATGGTTTATGAGAGTGGAAGCATTTGAAGTTTGCTTTAGGGTTTTTGAGTGAGAATATTATGCCATTGCTATAAGTTGTTGAAACCCTAATTGAGTTGTTTGGTTGTTGAGAGTTGAAGGATAGAACATATTGAGTCTCTAACAATTATCTTTATGCTTCTATGAGATTAATTTGAGTTGAGATTGAAAGTTGAAGGATAGAACATATTGAGTCTCTAACAATTCTCTTTATGCTTCTATGAGATTGATTTGAGTTGAGATTGAGAGTTGAAGGATAGAACATATTGAGTCTCTAACAATTATCTTTATGCTTCTATGAGATTTATTTGATATGATTGGATGAAACACATTAAATATCTAACAATTCTCTTTGTGTGTTCACATTGGGCAAGTTTCTTGGTAAACTTGCTTGAGATGATTTGGGAAAGTTCTTGGTGAGCTTGCTAGGACTGATTTGGATAGGTTCTTGTTGAAGAACTTGTGGAAAAATTTTATGAAGTCTTGGTGAAGACTTGTGAGCAGTTGTGATTGATTTGTTCAAGATTTTGGTTTAAGCTTGGGACAAATCTGATAGAGATTTGAGAGCAGATTTGTGCTAGACCAGAGGACCGAGTTTGGTGCAGATTTGTGATAGAGTTTGAGAGGACTTGTGTTGGATCGACTGGCTATGTTTAGTATAGGTTTTGATGAGTAGCTGTGGAGGTGATCAGTGAGGACAAAAGTCTCTAGAGTCAGAGCAAGGAGGACATGACGTCTTCTGTGGAAAGGAGTTCCACCTGATAGCATCAAAAGAGACAATGATATTATGAAATATCATTTCCAGAGCTTTGGAGGATAGGACATCTCCTTTGGGCATGAGGCTCATAAATACTTGTTGAGGGAATAAGACATCTCCTTTGGGTAGGAGGCTCATAAATACTTATTGAGGGGAAGGATTATCCTTTGGGAAGGAGGCTCATAAATACTTGTTGAGGGGAAGGATTCTCCTTTGGATAGGAAGTTCATAAAATTTGTAATAGGGAAAGGATTTTCCAAAGAACTTGATTGAGAAATATTTTAGTGAAAATATTTTTGTGGATGTAGCCCATCTTGGGTGAACCACGTTAAAATGGCTCTTCTTTGTGTGTTGCTTTCTGTGATGGTACTATCTAAAGTAAAGTTTTTTAAATGGTTGCATCTTATATTGTTTAGCCCCCCCTCTCAGTATAAGTCTATGTTATTCAATTGGTATCAGGGTGGGTCTCTCCAGGAAGAGCCTAACAACTTGGAGAAGGATCCCTTGGAAGATCATATGAGCATGGAAAGTGATGAAGAGATTGAATTTGATTTGAAAGGGAAATTCTTTTTGGACCTAAGAAATTTGGAAAAAGTCAAGGAAGAGAATTTTATTTTTAAAACAACAAAATCAAGAAGAAGAGATGAGCAAAATAGAACTATCTCAAAATCTCACAGACTTCAAGATCCTAGTTGAAGAAGGAAAGAAAGTTGAGCAGGTTTTGAAAGAGGTTTTGAAAGGGAAGGAAGCTGAATGTGAGAGACTTGAAGAAGAGGTGGTCTCTCTAAGAGTTAGACTTGAACAAAATATTTTTCTTGGAAAGCAAAGGGAAGAAGATCTCCATATCCAAGAAGTAGGAACATCCAACAAAAATAAAGTCAACTTTCAAAAACCAAAGGATACCAAAAAAGAAGAAAACGAAGGAGGGCAATGGATAAGAGTTGATCACAAAAGAAGGAACACTCATCAAAGGCTTCCAAACAGGTTACATAATACTTTCCATGGCTATTGTTTTTCTTGCAATAAATATGGTCATAGAGCTATCCATTGTACTAGGATTGTGAATGAAAATGTTAAGAAAAATGTTAATTCTTTTGCATCACTCATGGATGATAGTATTATGTGTTACAAATGCAATAATTTTTGGCATATAGCTAGAATGTGTAAATTGGAAAGATCTAGTGAAGTGAATGTTAGGAAAACAAATGGAAATAAAACTAGATCTATGATAGTTCAAAATTCCTCATGCTCAAGATAAGGAAGAAAAATGGTACCTTTATAGTGGATGTTCTAGGCACATGACTGGAGAAAAATAAAATTTTATAGTTCTCAAAGAAACTAGTAGAGGGTCAGTTAGATTTGGAGATAACATATTAGCTAAAATTTGTGGAAAGGGTTCTCAAAGTTTAGATGGAAAAACCAGAATTGAAAATGTGCTTTATGTTGAAGGATTGAGACATAATATTTTGAGTGTTAGCCAACTTTATGATCAGGGTCATATGGTGACTTTCTATTCTGATAGATGTGAGATAAGGAAATTAGAGAATGGAAAAATCATTTCTAATGCAAGATGAACTCCTAAAAACCTCTACATGCTAAGTGAGATAAAAAGAGAAAAGTGTTTTTTTGTCTCAAGAGGATGAAATTTGGCTATGGCATAAAAGAATGGGACATTTGAGCTTTGATAATATTATCAACATTAGCCATAAGAAAGCAGTCAGAGACTTACCTAAATTGAAAAGACCCCAAAATACTATTTGTGGTCCTTGTCAACATGGAAAGCAAACTAGAACTAGCTTTAAGGCTAAAGGGTACATGTCATCCAAACCTTTAGATCTTATTCATACTGATTTGTGTGGTCCCACCAAAACTTAGAGTATACAGGGAGAGAGTTACTTCATGCTTTTCATAGATGATTTCTCTAGAATGACTTGGGTTACCTTTTTGAAAGAAAAATTTGAAGCCCTTGACAAGTTTAAAGCCTTCAAAGAAATGATAGAGAATGAAACAAACAAAAGAATAAAATGCTTAAGATCATATAGAGGAGGAGAATTCACTTCAAATGAATTTATGGATTATTGTGAGCAACAAGGGATTAAGAGGGAATTTTCAGCAGTAAGAAATCCTCAACAAAATGGAGTAGTTGAAAGAAAAGATAGAACTATTGAAAATATGGCTAGAGCTATGTTGAATGAGTCAAAGCTTCCTGATGGTTTTTGGAAAGAGGAAGTTAGTACAGAAGTGTATATTATCACCAGAGCTCAATTAAGAGTCAATCATAACAAAAATCCCTATGAGCTATGGAAAGAAAGACCAACCACAATAAAACATTTCAGAGTTTTTGGTAGTAAATGTTACATCAGAATGGAAGATCAGAATTTAGGGAAGTTTGATCCTAGATGTGATGAGGGCATTTTTCTTGGGTACTCCAGCAAGAGCAAAGCCTATAGATGCTACAACAAAATAACTTGTACTATTGTGGAAAGCATAAATGCTATAGTGGATGAGAAAACAGGGATAAGAGAACCAGTTCAGGAAATTTATGATGAAGATTGCCAAGAAGAATTCAGGGAGGATTCAAATAAAGAAGAAGAGGAAAGACAAAAACTTCTTCCTAAAACTCCATCTAGATGTGTTCAAAAACACCATCCAAAGGATCAAATCATTGGTAGTCTAGAAGTCAAACAAGCAAGGAGAAGAATCATATATTCAAATTCCCATATAGATGTTTCGTTGTTATCTCAGATTGAGCCAAAATATCTCAGTGAAGCCTGTGCAGATAAGTTTTGGATAAATGCTATGAATGAAGAATTGGAATAGATAGAGAAGAGTGAGAATTGGAAACTTATTCCAAGACCTAAAGATAAAAATATCATTGGCACTAAGTGGGTCTTCAGAAATAAGCTAAATGAAGATGGTCAGGTAGTCAAAAATAAAGCAAGGTTAGTTTGCAAAGGTTATGCTCAAGTAGAAGGAACTAATTTTGAAAAAAAAATTGCTCCAGTTGCTCGTCTTGAGGCTATCAGTATTTCTTTGGATTTTTCAAGTTTTAAAATCTTCAAGGTCTATCAAATGGATGTCAAATAAGATTTTCTAAATGGTGTGTTAGAAGAAGAAGTCTAAATTGAACAACCAGAAGGGTTCTTACTTTCAAAAAATTCAGATTTTTTGTGTAGATTGAAAAAGACATTGTATGGTTTGAAACAAGCTCCTAGGGCTCAGTATTTGAGTCTTGACAGGTATCTTCAGAAATAAGGTTTCAAAAAAGGTATGGCAAATAGCAATTTGTATATCAAAAATGATGAAAATAATATCTTAATTGTGGTTGTTTATGTTGATGATATCATTTTTGGAGGTAATAACACCAAAATGTGTAAATATTTTGCTAACAATATGCAGAGTGAATTTGAGATGTCCATGATTGGGAAATTTTCCTTCTTAGGACTTCAGATTGCCCAATCAGAAGAAGGAATATTTCTCTCACAAGGAAAGTACATAAGAGAGATGCTGAAAAATTTTGGTATGGAGGATAGCAAACCTGTTAGTACTCCAATGATTACAGGGTGTAAGTTGAGCAAGGATGATGAATCTCCAATGGTATATCAAATGTTGTACAGGTCCATGATTGGCAGTTTGCTTTATGTTACAGGTACCAGACTAGACATTATGCAAGTAGTGGGACTAGTTGCAAGGTTTCAGACTGCACTAAAAGAAACTCATGTTATGGCAGTAAAATGGATTCTTAAATATCTGAAAGGCACTATGGATCTTGGGATTTGGTATCCCAATAGTGATAAGTTCACTCTCACAGCTTTTATAGATGTATATTGGGCTAACAATATTGATGACAGAAAAAGCACCAGTGGTGGAGCTTTCTTTTTGAGGAATTGTTTAGTTGATTGGTTAATCAAGAAACAACCTTCATTTTCCTTGTCTACAGTAGATGCAGAATACATAGCAGTAGTCTCTTGTTGTACACAAGTTTTATGGATAAAGACTACCTTGGAGGATTTCAAAATAAAACATGATCAACCCATTTCCATATTGTGTGATAATACAAGTGCCATAAGTATATCCAAGAATTTAGTAATGCACTCTATAACATAGCATATTCCCACAAAATATCAATTTCTAAGAGAGCAGGTTCAGGACAAGTAGGTTAAGCTAGAATATGTGCCTACTAAGGAACATATTGCTGACATTTTCACCAAACCTCTTCCAAGAGAGACTTTTGAGTATTTAAGGAAGAAGTTGGGAGTATTTTTACTCCCACCCTAGAATTAATCACCTCAATAGGCTCATTCTTAGCCTTGATCCCCAAAGGTGACCCTTTACCATTGATGACAAAGGGGGAGATATTTGAGTAAGGGGGAGAGCCTTGAGTCAGGGGGATCAAAGCTTCAGAAGATGGTTTTTAGTTGGTTTCAGTTTTGACAGTTGGTAGTGGTATCAGTAGTGGTTTACCATCAATGAAAAAGGGGGAGATTATTGGTAATTTTTGGTATGTTGCCTAGCTTCATGGTTGTGAGTTTTCATTGATGTCAAAAAGAGTTTGTGTTGATATCAAAAGGAATTTGTGTTGATGTCAAAAATAGTTTGGTTCCAAAAATATCTTGAAAGTTCCATGATGTTTGTTTAAGGGTTTTTAATTAAAACCATGGTTACAAGGTTAAAGGTTTTTCTTAAAACCATCTGGAATCATTAAGGATTTTTATTGAAACCATCTTGGCTTAATGAAAAGGTTTTTGCTCCTTGAAAAAACCTTAAAAGTCCATTTTGATTATTAATAAATAAATTAACTCAAACCTTTGAAAAGGTTTTAAGTTAAGTTTATTATTAATAAAATAATAATTATTAATTTAATAATTATTATTGAAAGGGTTTCTAAACCCTTAGCGACACCAATGTAGAAGACTTACCTCACCGACGTCATTTTTTTGGAAGGAGTGCCAACGTCAACTTGCATGGGATGCAAAAGACTATTAAAGGGAATTAATTCCTAAGGTTCAATACACCTCCGATTTGCACGATTACCTTTGAATTTGTATTGCTATATGACCTTCAATTTTGTATTACTCTATGACCTTTGATTTTGGATTGCTTTGTAATTTTTTGAGTTTCGTATTGCTTTGTGCTTAAGTTCTGATTTCGTATACCTGTGAGGAAGACAAATTTGTTTGTCTTTAATTTTTGTGAGTAAAGGGAAGGTAAATTGACGAGTGGCACTTGAGATTTTCATTGGACACTTGTGCTCCAATAGTAGAGGCAATGGAGCTAAGGCGCTCGCTAGGCAGAGGTGTCGAGACTGATTCATGTCGGGAGTGTTTTATTTTTGGTCACAAATTATTGTGCATGTGGTACAGCAGTTGCCTTGGGCCACGAGTTTGGAGGAGGAAGTGATTTTGCACTTATGTTGGTGTCTCCACACTTCTCCTAAGGTTGGAGAATAATTTTTTTACCAAGAATTAAAGGTATTTTAGGAGTTATAAGGGTTTAAGGAATAATTGTTCTTAATGTCATATTGGGGTTAGAAAACCTTTGGAGTTATTGAGTGGATATTCTCTTGTAATTATTTTTGAGGTTGAAGTTATTTTGTGATATATTAAGTAGGAGTTATAAGGTGTAAAGGAATATTGTTGATATGTATATTTGTGATTTTTGATTATTGATGAGCTGGAGTGATAATGTGTTATTAGGACTCTTATCATTGTGCATTATTCCATTGTTGCTAACTCTAATTTGTGGCAAATTGAGAGTTAGTGTTGTGACAGATTTTGAGTTCTCCTTATTCATCAAAGTAAAGGTATGGGTACATTCTTCCATGGTTATTATTGATTGATGGTTTTCTAAAAATAAGTTTGGAGTGAAAAGGATTAAATTAAGTTTCCTTATTTGGAGTGGATCTTATTTTCTAAAAGTGGAAGTATTGATTATGCATTATGAGATCATGATGAGTTTATGAGTTATTGCATAATTCTGGTTTATGAGAAGGGAAGCATTTGAATTTTACTTTAGGGTTTTTGAGTGAGAATATTATGCCATTGCTATAAGTTGTTGAAACCCTAATTGAGTTGTTTGGTTGTTGAGAGTTTAAGGATAGAACATATTTAGTCTCTAATAATTCTCTTTATGTTTCTATGAGATTGATTTGAGTTGAGATTGAAATTTGAAGGATAGAACATATTGAGTCTCTAAAAATTCTCTTTATGCTTCTATGAGATTGATTTGAGTTGAGATTAAGAGTTGAAGGATAGAACATATTTTTTTTTTTGGTAAGTAAGAGAATATTTATGATTAACACCGGGTTTTAACTGGTTGACCCAAAACCATTTTACAAAATAGGGTCCACTGACCAACTGGACAAAGGCCAAGCCCTGAAAGTTTAAACCGACAACAAAAAGGGCCAAGACCTACTCTTCCAACAGAATACAGCCAAACTAAACTATGGAAGCCTAATATTATGGCCATAGAAAAGAAAGACGCAAAATAGAACTAACAAAGACAAAATCCACTTTGAGCCTTCCAATCTAAAATTTTTCATTATCTATCACCATTGAGACTGCATGAGGAATATTTTCAGTCCACGTGATCAAATTTACTGCTACAATGCCTTCATTTCCCAGCCTATCAGCTGCCATGTTTGCTTCCTGAAAGGTATGCAAAATTATGGCCTCAGGTTGATCATGAATTAGAGCCCGTGCTTTGTGGATGTAGTCATCAAATCTCCAAGGAGCTCTCTTAGTGTTCTTTAGAATATTTATAATAATAAGAGAATCACCTTCCACCAACAGTTTCCCTGGATAATTCTCTGCCACCTTGAGGCTCCTCCAAACTGCCCTCGCTTCAGCCACATATTGAGTCTCTAACAATTCTCTTTATGCTTCTATGAGATTGATTTGATATGATTGGATGAAACACATTGGGTCTCTAAAAATTCTCTTTTTGTGTTCACATTGGGCAAGTTTATTCGTAAACTTGCTTGAGCTGATTTGGGCAATTTCTTGGTGAGCTTGCTAGGATTAATTTGGACAGGTTCTTGTTGAATAACTTGTGGATAAATTTGATGAAGTCTTGGTGAATACTTGTGAGCAGTTGTGATTGATTTTTTCAAGCTTTTGTCTTAAGCTTGGGATAGATCTGACAGATATTTGAGAGCAGATTTGTGTTGGACCAGAGGACTAAGTTTGGTGCAGATTTATGACAGAGTTTGAGATGACTTGTGTTGGACCGACTGACTGTGTTTAGTATAGGTTTTTTTGAGTAACTGTGGAGGTGATCAATGAGGATATAAGTCTCTAGATCCAGAGCAAGGAGGACAAGATGTCTTATGTGGAAAGGAGTTCCACCTGCTAGCGGCAGAAGAGGCAATGATCTTCTAAAGTATCATTTCCAAAGCTTTTGGGGATAGGACATCTCCTTTGGGTAGGAGGCTCATAAATACTTGTTGAGGGGATAGGACATATCCTTTGGGTAGGAGGCTCATAAATACTTGTTGAGGGGAAGGATTCTCCTTTGGGCAGGAGGCTCATAAATACTTGTTGAGGGGAAGGATTCTCCTTTGGATAGAAAGTTCATAAAATTTGTAATAGGGAAAATATTTCCCAAAGAACTTGATTGAGAAAGCTTTTAGTGAAAATATTTTTGTGGATGTAGCCCATCTTGGGTGAACCACGTTAAAATGGCTCTTCTTTATGTGTTGCTTTCTATGATGGTTAATGTTATGGTGATGCCACTGCTATCTAAAGTAAAGTTTTTTAAATGGTTGCATCTTATACTGTTAACCCCCGCTCTCAGTATAAGTCTATGTTCTTCAGCTTTGGTATATTGGAAATCTCTAGAAAAAAGAAGAGATATCACTAATACTCATGATACTAAGGATAATGATACTTCTAGTGATAATATTGTAGAGATAGAAAGATCAACTATGCATACAAGTGATTTTGGATAAGCTAAGAAGTGTTTGTTTCAACTTCCTCCATTGTGATATTTGCAAGATTTGAAAAGTTTGATATATTTTATAGTATTTTTTATCAAATTCAATAAAAATTTATCTTCAAGATTATGAAAATTGCTTTTTTACTGCTAAATTTATCAAAATTTATGTTGACAAAATTTTATGTTTTATATCATAACCTTGTTCATAAAATTTTATATTTTATATCATAGCCTTTGTTCATAAAATTTTATGTTATATATGATAGTCTTGCTTTTATTGATTGAGCATTGTAAACATTGGATGGCTTTTTAATGTTAAAATTAAAAAAATTAAAGTTCTTTATGGCACATTTGTTTGGGGTAAATTGAAAGTACCCTTTAGCACATCTAGTATCAATTCTTTATGATAAATTTTTATGTTGTATATCATAGCCTTGTTCATAAAATTTTATATTTTATATCATAGTCTTTGTTCATAAAATTTTATGTTATATATGATAGCCTTATTTTTCTTGATTGAGCATTGTAAACATTGGTTGGCTTTTTAATATTAAAATAAAAAATTAAAGTTCTTTATGGCACATTCATTTGGGGTAAATTGAAAGTACCCTTTAGCACATCTATTTTGTATTGTAGAAAGCCCTCTATGGCTCAACTAAGTCCTTAAATACTTGTATAATGTAAATTTAAAGTCCCTATAAGCACAACTACATTAAACATATCATTATTCCAACATAATCAATCAATCCCTTGTCAACATAATTGCATCATTGTCATCATTTTTGAACATCTGTTTTTTAAATTTCCATAGTTCTAATAGTAAAAAAAAATAAATTTGTACAAATATATAAAATAAAACACTAATTTAAAAATGTAAGACACATATTTTGAAAATATTAATATGAAAAATGTATCATTACATTATATTTTACAAAACTAGTGAACTATGTGTTCACTTTTTTACTATTCTATTATCGGGCTTGAAGCAAATGGTAGCTCTAATGGAGGATCAAGCTAAATTTCCTCAGGCCTTTGCTTACCAATTTTTTCTTAAACTGCACCAACTCTTGTCAATATTTCCTGCATTGTCTCTAAACTCGCAATCAATGTCCTTTCATATTTAGCTAGATCTTCTTTCAAAGTTAAAGGTATTTCTTTTTATTTTTGCTTAAGAAAAATCCTAGGACCTAAATTATGTTCCTTGATAATCCTCCTAAAGGTATTATTATCTTTAATTATGGTATATAATAGGTCTTTCAATTTAATAGAACTTTACAGATTCTTCTTGGTAGTGTTCAGATAAACATTCGGGCTATTCACCTATTTTTGCAGATTGTCAAAATTGGACTGCACAACAAAAAGTTAAAATATGTTAGTTATTAAATGTATGAAAAATAAATAAATTAATTAAACAAAATTATCAATAGCCCATTGATTAAAATATGCCTCCGCAACTACTTTTGCAACCTCAACAACTTTCACTTTTTTCTTATCAATAGCCCATTGATTAAAATATGCCTAGGCTTCAGCATTTAGATTCTCTAACCTATTCAAAAGATTATCTAAAATTTCATCATTATACACTATAGTGGTCTATACATTTCCATATTTAGCTTGATATAATAAAGCATCAAGCTTTTTTTGTTCTTGTTCCACCACAAAATAATGCTATCTCTTTTATAAAAAATGTATCAGGCATTTAATTCCTTAATTAGAATTTTGACCTGATACTCCTAGTCTTCCATTTCTATAGTATCCTGAAGCACCATTTTTTTTATTGTGGTGTCAAAATCATATTTCAATAAAATACTTTCTATAAATTTAAATTTATCATCATCTGTAAGAGGGTAATCAGTTTGATGATGAGGGGAGGAACTCTCAGTAGCGGTCACTAGCCCTTTAGTTTGTTGTGCTTCTGTCTACTTTTATAGATCTTGAAGCATATCAATTTCTTTAAAATAATCAAGAATATTTCCTTGATCAAGATAATCCTCATCAAGAGGAGGATTATCCAAATTTTAAATGCCATGCAGACTAGAAATATTTCCAAATGAAATATTTAGAAAGTGTGAAATTATCTGACTATGTGCTCCTCCCCAACTCCTTGTAGAAAATAATTGTTTCCCATACATATGTTGACCCCTCATCAACTATGTATGTGGTGGAGGTGG
The DNA here is from genome assembly GCA_028583015.1 of Wollemia nobilis. Classification (NCBI taxonomy): domain Eukaryota; kingdom Viridiplantae; phylum Streptophyta; class Pinopsida; order Araucariales; family Araucariaceae; genus Wollemia; species Wollemia nobilis. Next base: position 6,500,504 of record JAQPPZ010004166.1, read on the forward strand.
TGGTGACATCATACGTTGTCTTTGATGATCAGATTAACCCAACATCCCTATAAAAATTAGAAAAATATTATTATGAAATATTGTAAAAAATGATGCAAAAAAAATTAATTTTCTATATAGCCATTAATCTAGTTTAATTGCACTTACCAGATGTTGATGTAGCCTATTGTTCTGAAATGGCCAATTTTTCTATTTAGGTATTTAAATATGATTCCATTTGATTTTATGGATAAGTGTGATGTTGTACTAAAAACATAACAAACAACATTAAATAAATCTAACTATAATTTTAACTAAATGAATTAAATTACGTTAAACCAACATCTGAAAGAGTATGATTACCTATCGCATGTGTGGGTTGGTTAACTTATTCAATATTAATGTGCACTTGATGTGCAACTGTGGAAGCAACTACATGAAAAATAAGAGATGCAAAAAACCTTATGCATTTAGAAGATCTTGTAAAAATTTGTTTTGATTTCAACTAGTGTTAGAATCTCTAGTGGCCTATAGCAGAAGATCTCTTATTACAACCTCTCTTCTAGTAGAATATGAGGATGGTATTTTCTAAATTCAAGTATAAATAAATAGAAACTATATTTTAATATAACAATAATTATTTTATTAAAACTTTGAATTATACTTGCACCTCTTCAGTTGTCAAGACAATTATCCTCAAGTTTGGGTGCAACGAGGTTGGCACCAAGGTATTTTGTACATAGTAATATGCTTCATAACAAAAAGAAAGTAAAAAATTGGTTGTGGAAACAACAACACCACTTTTTGTGTGGATGTTGAGGAGATAAATTCTGATTTGATTAGAATTATAAGAAGACCAGTCAAATTTTTTGTGGGTAAGACAATGCACCAAATCCATCAATGCCCAAAATAAAATGTTTTATTGTTCTTGCAAAATAAATCATGCTTGGAAGAACTCTATGATAACATGAAGGAACTTATTTGTAATAGCTAAAAATAAAAATCTCCTTTTGAAGGTATTAAAGTGAACTACAAAAAATAATAAGATAAAATTAATAACTACATCTGAAAATTATTCAATTCAAGGAAGAGCATACATTGAAATATTTTTAAGGGAATACTTTTACCTATCAACAAATCTGAGGAGATACAAAATCTGATATCTATGTATATTTTATCACCATCACTTAAAAAATACTTTGATGTGATGGTTTCACAATCCTTGTGTGGAAGCCCTATCAATCTATGGATATCTACAGGTTTTATGGAGAAAGAAATAGTCTTGTTATTGATGGTCATGCTAACGATTGATCCCTCATGGTTGTAAGATATAACAATGCTAAACAATAAATTATTATTCATGTTATACCCGATAATGGATACTAATCCCAGAAGGCCAATTTTTTTTACCTATATATCATTGTACCTAGGTGTTGTTAGAAATTCAAAATGAGAGGACAAACAAGATTTTTAAAATAATTTTTTATTGAGGAATGGGGGAGGACAAGCTCAAGCTGACCATTGCTGCAATAGTTCTAAGGCTTTGGGTAAGTTTATAATGCTTAGGGTTTTCTCTGCTCTATTATGCAAAAAGAGAAAAAAATAATTGTGCATGCCCTTTTATAGTCATTTACATGTGTGAATTAAATGAGGTGTTGACACATGGCTACATTAAATGATATGCTATGTGGTGTTTATCATTAATAATATTGTTATCGATAGTCTATCACAAGTCATTGTGTTAGATGCTACATATATTTTATCATCAATCAACCTATTTGTTGTTATCGATAGCTTATCATAAATCATCCTATTTGTTGCTATCGATAGCTTATCATAAATCATCCTATTTGTTGCTATCGATAGTCAATCATTCATCATTCTATCTATTTCTACTGGTAGTTAGTTGATAGTCATCATATTTATTGCTATCAATAGTTTGTTGTCGGTCATCCTCTTTGTTACTACCAATAGTCTATCATCAGTCATCATATTTATTGCTATCGAGAGTCTATCGCTAGTCATCCTATTTGCTGCTACTAGTAGTCTATTACCAGTCATCCTATTTGTTTCTACCGATAGTTTGTAGTCATCAATGTTGCTACTGGTAGTTTATCATCAGTCATCGTGTGTTCTACTACCAATAGTCTATTGTTAGTCATCATGTGTACTACTATCGATACTTAGTCGTTAGTAATTCTATTTGTTGCTACTAATAGTTAATCATTAGTTGTCATACTTATTGTTGTTGGTAGTCTATTGTTAGTCATCATATTTATTGCTACCAGTCATCAATCGACAGTCATCATGTTTACTGCTATCGATAGTCTTTCATTGTACATTAAAAAATTATTGCAACAATTGTCAGTCATCCAATTTGTTGCTATTGGTAGTATTTCATTGTACATTTAAAATGTTTACAATTTTTTAAACTATTATGATAAATTCACCATATTTTAATATTTTTTGGTGGAAAAAGGTAATACACCATGTCCTCTACATGACTTTGGACACCATTCACCTTGATTTTGAAACTAATTTGCCCCACTTTTATAAATACATTTCAAGACCGACTCCTTACACATAACCCTGTGCAAAGCCCCTTTTGGTGATTGAAATCAAGTGGTTCAAGGGTAAGAGGAAGTTTTTATATAGGCTGATTTTTATTGTGAGACAAAATGTTATTCCTTCAAATCATACCTTATGTGAATATGGAATATTGAAAGACCTTATCTTTAGATGTGGTGATATTTACTTGTTTTTTTTATTTGGATCCCTAGTATAAATACTTTTTGGGTGTGTACAAGAGTGTCCAATAGTGATAATGTTGAATAAAATCTAGCCTAAAGAGATTTGTGCAAGAATATTTTTTTCTAAAATAGATTTCATATGATGACGTGGATTCAGATGAGTCTACCTCAAAATTCAGGGGCCCATTAGAGTATATATTATGAGGAAATATTATTGTTACTAATGTCTTCTCTACTTAGCACCTCAATTCAAATTATGATGGGATATTGAAAGTGTAATATAATTCTTGGCCAAGGCTAATATTGTATGATATAATATTGGATAGGCCTAAGAGTACTCATTATACAATGTATTAAATTTATTATAATATTCTTTTATTTAAGCCCTATGGACCATAATTTACCTTGTTATGGTTGATCCCATGTTATAAACTTGTAATAAGCCTTAAAGCCTTTCTTGTTATGTCAGATTAAGCTTAAGCTTATTTTTGTATTTGGGGATTTGGTATTGGTATAAATGCCTCCCACCACTCATAATTTAAAATATCAGTGTGGTGAATTTTATTTATGAATAATAAAATTATTATTAATGGTGCCTAGGATGCCCCTAAATATCTCTCTTTTTTATTTCATTCATCTTACACTTTTTGTGTGATATTTGAATGGATGAATTGCTTTTGTTCATTTTTTTAGTATTGTGAATTTTTGCACTTGAATCCATGTGGTAATGTTATGTTTTGGTCAACTAAATACAATGATTCCATAATTATAACATTATTTCAAATACACATACACACACAACTTGTACAAAAATGGCACCTCCATACGTGTTTAAATTATAAACTATAACTCATTGGTCTATGTGTTTCCAACCATAATCTATAGTTGTTTGCTCCTTCCCTTGTTCCTAGCCACCAACCTATGGAAGGGGTATTAGACAAACCTTCTATAAATCAATCCCCACACCCACCCACTCTTGGTAGCAATATACTAGCAAAATTATTCTTACAAACCCAACATATAGATGGAAAACGGTTCCTATTAATGTTTCACTGACTATGGACTATGAGGGTTGCATACATGGCATTGGATCACACGAAGTCAAAAATAATTAGAAACATCAAAACACACAAGCAAAAATAGAATAAATTCTTATGAATTTTAGATCTTAAAACATGGATAACTAGAGAAATGTAAAACTTTGTCTTGCTCCTTTCCACTTGGTCTTCTTCATATTTCCACCTTTGTGATGTAGCCAAGTTTTTCCACTTGTATTATATAATAAAATTTTCATCCTCCTTGCTACTTCATTTAAAATTCTCTCTATGGAAATGTTTTCCCACTTCCTCTTCCTTTCACACAACTACTTGTTACCATGATTTTTCCACCTCCTAATCCTACTTATATTAATTGTCATGGTGAGTTTCCCACCTTCTCATCTCACTTGTATTAGCTTTTAGGGAGATTTTACCACTTCCCATACTTCATACAAATTCACTCTTAGATAGAGCTTCCAACTTCCAGTTCCTTTTGCAACTTCATTTATCTTAATTCCATCCATCCACTTTCTTAATTAACTTATTTTCACCACCATTTCCTCTTTTTCCACTCATGAATGAAAATTTTTCAAAAATTAACAATTATTATTTTACACCATCTCTTATAAAATAGCCTGTAAGACCCATCCTCCTATACCTCCAACTTATTTTATCTAAATCACATGATAATCAATTTTATACACAAGAACACACACATATATGCACCAAAATTTTTACTTTATAATATATAATAATTTTCAACTTCTAGAATCACATAACAAGATGAAATTAGGAATACCCTAGGCCCATACAATAAATTAGGTAGTAAGACTTAGTATCTTTCTTCATGCAAGATAATATTTAATATTATCTTCATATAAGATAATATTTAATTAGTTATTATAATGGACTATGAAATTAGTTGTTCTAAATTAGTATCTTCTAAAATAAAAATAATGTCTTCTTAAAAATACATCATTGTAGTTATTTATAAGGATTGAATATAAATAATATTGGGTGCATGAATTTTTATTGAGAAAAATATCTCTTAGTGTTTATTTTTTGTTCTTGCATATTCATGCCAATTCTTGCTCATATCAACTAGTATCAGAGCCAAGAAAATGTAACCTTGTTTTTGGTCTTCTAGAATACTATGTCACAATCTTCACCTAGATCCCTTATATTAGGTTACCAAATATCGAGCCTCCTCAAGGATTTTTAAATATTACCCTTTCTAGATCTCTATTCACTTTTTCTCATAATACCAAGTGATCACATCCTTGGATCTGGTATTCTAAAATATTTTAATACAATATTTACTAGAACCCTCATCTTAGGTTGCCAAAGATCTATCCTCCTCGAGGGTTTTCACATATTCCTTTCTAGATCTCTATTCACTTATTTTCTTAGAAAACACTATTTCGAGAGAGCTACATCTTTCTTTCTAGTAGTCAAATTCACAATATTATTCTACCATCACATAGACTATTTCAATTATTACAAAAATGAGTGGTCATATGCCAATTTTTGAGCAATATTGAAGAAGTTATGGTTGTTTGAAGTTGGTATAACAATGCTGTTTTTCAATATGCAAAAAAAAAAAAAAAACAAAGGTTATTTTTATAAAGAAAAAAATTAGAGCTTATTTTTAGAAAAAAAGGGTATTCATTATTTATAAGAGTGTTTTATTTTAAAAGGGGGCTTCTTTTATGAATTTAATTTATCCAATTGTGTAATTGTGATTGTAAGCAAGGTGCATTATCGATGAAGTGTGATGCCTTAATTATTTTTCTTCCATGTTTTCCAAGGTTTTAAAGTAATATTTTATAGCCACCCATTTTGCAATGGCTCCTAAGAAAGATATCCATCATGAAAAGACTTCTAAATCATCAGTGAATATGAGTAATGGTCCAATAAATTTTAGTAGAGAGCCACAATTATTTCATGCAAGATCCTATGGTAGAATTTTAAGCAATGCTTCATCATTTAGCATCTTTTATCACTCATCAACCTATGGAGGATAATAGAGGGTAATTTATACCCTTTGTTATGGGGAATTTGGTTGAGTGTTATTCAAATATGGATACTTTTATAGATAAAAAAAGTCAGATGGTTGCATCCACTTATGTTATAGATGTAGTTATTAAATAGGGAGGAAAACAACAATTGCCTCTTCTTTTACAAGAAAACCATTAACCATTTCAAAATTTATACTCTTGGGTGCAACCATCCTGACATCCCTTCTTATAGTTTGGTTATAATCTTCAAACAACATAGGACAAGGTGTAGTAACAGTCTTCTTTTGGTTGATTATCATCACCACTGTCATTTCCTTTGTGCAATCAACTACCAATTTCATAGCCTCAAGTGTAGCCACCTATAACCCCAAATCTACAATAGATTACAAAATTGTATATATCACTTCTTGCTCTTTAACAACATCACTTGTTCCTACCTATACTTCAACAATAACTACAACCGCTATCACAACCACCACAATAGTTTTGACTACAAGCAAAGTCATCAACACAACAACAACAACCACCACAACACCATGCACTATCACAATCCTATTCTTATTTACAAAAGTAGTAATATCTATGTACCACTACATACTTGGTTGCTCATACAGGTACATTGCCAACCCAAGTACATGTGGTCTTTATGCTAAATTTTTAGCTACTTTTTCCCTATTTTTAGTAGCCTTTTCCCTCTCCTCAAAAACAATGTGGGTCACTTTTTACTAAGCAAGGAGGAATTAATAATACTTAGTATCTATCTTCATGCAAGATAATCTTTAACTAGTCACTATAATAGAATATAAAATTAGGTTTTTGGGAAAAGAATATTAAATTAGTTGTTTTAAACTATTATCTTGTAAAATAAAAAGCATGTCTTCAAAGAAAAGCATCATTGTACTTATTTATAAGGATTGGATATGAATAATATTGGATGCATGAATTTTTATAAATCAAAATCTCTCTTAGTGTTTCTTTTATGTTCATGCATATTCATATCAATTCTTGCTCGTATTATGAGGTCTTCCCCCAAAGTTTCCCTTTGATCCTATTGTCATATCATATTACAAATATACTCCCTTTTGAGGTTAAGGTAAGCATCATATATTTATATATACCAATTATTATATTTATTGCTAAGTTGTACATTCTTGTCAACTATGAAAAGAAACAAAATCACTCAAAAAAATCTCTTGTCCAAATATTGTTCATATAATAACTAAAAATAATAGTAATTTGTTCATACTTTGTATAAAACCATTATTTATAAATTCGAAATAATAATACACACTCAAACCATGAGTTCAAATGCCACCAAAATGAGTAGAAAATGAGTTCTTTTCAATTAAATAGGAAATAGAGTCTAATTTAGTGAGGATATGTGGCACTACATGATGCTTCTATGAAAAAATCTAAACCAAGAAAATGAAAGATACAAAACTAAAATTTAATAAGCAAGATAAATTACCCAAATGATAAGATAGAGAAAATTTTGAAAAAGAGAAAATAAGGAAGATTAAGGCTAATCTATGGCATTTACCATCATTTCTATAGGTTGATAAAGCAGTTATTTGATCTACCTTTAATTGTATACAAGTGATATAAATTTAGACTCACTAAAATTAATTGTAATTAATGGTTTAAGGGCCTACCTCAATTAAACCATTTGTTTATTTAAAATAGATAAAATCAATGGAAATTTGGGAAGGGTTAGATACTATACCTACCCTTACTTATTTCTTGATGGAGATCTATATGTTGATTGGCATTGCGCTTTTGTATGCTTTAACAAATGGTATGATTGACTTGGATTTCTAGCCTATAAAAAAATATATATACAATATAAAAATATAACTTAATACAAATTGTTAAAAAATAATGAACTTGATACCATATTTTTTCAATGCGTTTACACAGGCTTTTATGAGGGTTCCTAATCCTATCATATTGAGTGGGGTTTGAACCTTGGATCTATCAATGAGATACCAAAGACCTGACCACTACAATAAGCTTTCAACTATTTCAATGATTTTACATATGTTTTTATAAGGGGTCCCAGTCCCCTCATACTAAGTGGGGTTTGAACCTTGGACCTCTCAAAGAGAGGCCAAAGCCCTTACCACTATAGTAAGCTTACAACTATTATTCAATAAGTTTACATAAATTTTTATGAGGGGTCTTGATCCCCTCATACTGAATAGGGTTTGAACCTTGGACCTCTCAAAGAGAGGTCAAAGCCCTTACCACTGTAGTAAATCTTACAACTATAAATATTTGAGTTTACATTGGTTCTTATGAGGGATCCCAACCCTTTCATATTAGGGTTTTAAATTGGATCTCCTGGATGAAACTTTTGAGACTATATTCAAAAGACTAATATATAGATATTAATACTAAATAGATGTTAAAGAAAGTTGGTAGGTTATAAAATTATAAATAGAAGCAATAATAGATATTAACATTGATAAATCGATAGAAGAACTTTCAATAATAATGTCTATGTTTGATACTATTAACTATAGCAATAAGTTTTACCCAAAAAATACTAGGTTGATTAACATATATGAAGAAAAAAGTATATGAATATTGAACTAAGATAATTTTCCTAGAAAAATAGATTTTAAACTAAACTCGACTTTAGATCTAATTTGATAAAATTGACATAGTTTTTACTATAAAAATGTTATAGGTAGAAGTGCCAGTAAATGATAGCACCAACAAATATGTTGTACACTAACAAAAGTGATAAAGGAGACCAGTGCTAATAATATTAATTCTATAACCTAAATTTTGACCTAGAACAATTCAAAATAGATGAGACAAATAAAATTGAATTAAAATTATTGCAAATTAACAATATTGGAGATCATACTACAAAAGTGAAACTAATGCTATAAAATTAATGTAATTGAAACTAAGACTTACAAAATTAAAAATAATATTATAAGGTTAGAAAATATCATCCAATATTATTTGAAACTAAGAAAAGGTTGAATTTTTTATAGCACTATGTTGTAATAATTTATTCTTTAATTTGACAAAGTCTCATTACCAAAATTAGTGTATTGAATCTAGTAACACCATGTTAGAAAGAATCAATCTAGCATTCAAGGAAAGGATACATGATTTTAGAGATGAGTTGAGAAAAAGAAGTGAGCAAGTCATTAATTTGGCAAAATTAGTTAAAAGTAAAAAAAAATCTTGGTGGTATTGCTCGTTTTTATTTCAATTAAATTTGGTTTAATGGCACTCATTGGGAGCCTACTTTTTCTTTTGTTCATTTTTACATTTATTCATTTACGTTCAATTTTTTTCATAGTTAACACATGCACCATAGGCTTAGATTTGATATTATATTCAATTTGATTTGATTGAGTTATGACAAATATGAGACACAATGGGATAACTTTTAGGTGGCTATATTTTTTCTCTTTTAATATGTTCATTAAAATGAACATAGAAAAATAACACATTAAATGCCTTGATGTCCTTTTAAAGAGATAAGGCTAACCAAAGATTAATTTTGAATTATTGCTTTGATTATTTATATAATCCATAACACTTAAAAGTTATAGATGGAAGTTAGTAGTTGCAATAAATTATACTTTGCTTGTGTACTGCATAATATTTTTGAGGAGAGGAGTTTCAAGGCATGAGAAAACTTTAACCACAACAACTCATACACAAAAATGATGAGGAGATATGATTTATTTATGGCGAAATATGTGATATATGATAAATGATCATTTTCATGTTTGATATTATGTTTAGTTTACTAACAAAGTATCTTTAAATGAGATATTAAAGATCACAAATATTATAGTGATACCCCTTTTTTTACATTATTCATATAGGGATATGATAATAGATAAAATTTACTTTAATCATCAAGTAATTTAGATTTATATTTAGATTGAAATATGACCAAATTGAAATTGTATTTTCCTTTGACTCTATATCTCAAGGATTTTTGTTATACCACATGGGGCTTTCTATGTTACATATACAATATAGATTTGGATGTGCCTAGGACTTTAGATTTTACTTAAGTTGATTTCCTAAGGACCTTTGTTGTGCCACAAGGGACTTTTGTACAATAATATATAAATATAAGTTTACTTAAGCGTTTATACTTAAGGACTTCTATCGTATCACATACAAACATTTTTATGATACTGATGGCAGTTTTGCCACCCTAAATTTTGATTGTAAAATTCAAAGAATATAATAAGAATAATGCAATTGTTTGGATATTTTGTTTTTATTATTTTAATGTAATGTTTTTGTTTCCCTCCTTTGATTGATTTTGCTAAATAAATAATGGTGATTTCATCCTTGGAAAAATACAAGTTTTTTTCGATAAAAATTAATATAAATCATGGACAAAATATAAAGGGGGAAATGTATGGCAAAAGGACATCTCAGGATTAAAGGAGTGATGAAAATGGTTTAAGGCTTCAACAATTATCTTTAAAAGGAAAAGTGCCAATGAAGACAAAGGGGAAGATATTTTCGCCCTAGGGAAAGGGTGAAAATCATTATTTTCACCCTTCTTTTGGGCAAAAATACCATCATAAGAATATTCTTCCCAAGTGGTAGTAAAACAAACGGAAAGCTCTCGGTTGAAAACAAAGGCAAGACTTTACCAAGTGGATAAGTCCTTTCGCTCGAAAATTATGCATTTAAGGTGATTTCTCCTTTTTTGGAGCAAATTACTATTTTAATTAGTTTTGGGGAGAAAGTAATGGATGGGACCAGTCAAAGTCAAAGTCGTCCCAGGGGGGACGAAAATCATTTTTGTCCTTCTTTAGGGTGAATTTCTAAATGAAGATGTTTCAGGGCAAAAATCAAGAAAAACATGTGCCTTGTGATGTCAAACTCAAAATCACCTCCAGTAATAGACAAAAATCACTTTCACCCTTCTTTGGGGTGAAATCCAAGTTGATGATTTTCGGAGCACAAATGATGAATTGACATCATGAAGGTCATGTCAGTCAAAGTCAAAGCAAATTTAAAGAATGTCTCTGCCAATGTAATTTCACCCCATTTTGAGAAGAAAATTTGATTTTGCCTACTTTAGAGCGAAAATCCAGAAAAAGTATCTTTTCATGCCTATCAAACTCAAAATCACCCTAGGTAGGGGGTGAAAATAATTTTCGCCCTTCCTGAGGGTGAAATAAATTATTTTCACCCAATTTTTAGCAAATGTCATTTCCATTCCATTCTTGAGCAAAATTATCAGGTGAAGAGTGAAAGCATATTGATGGGCGAAAACACCAAATTGTCTGGGCAAAATAAATTCTTGTCCCTTCCTTTCTACAAAGTTTTCTTTCCAAGGCACCATTGATGCTGATATTTTTTGGGAAAGATCAGAGACTAATGGAATTTACTTCTTGGAGCAATAAAATTGATATTTCTAAAATTTCTACTGAGGAGATGCCAAGATTAAATGCTACGTCCTATATTTTGGTACGATCTTGTTCATTTTTTAGGCACCCTCCATTGATTTCACTCTCTTCAAAACAAAGTTGATTTTAATTGGGTCTCCCCTAGCAAATATAAAGTTTTGAGGCACAAAATAATGAAATGGTGACCAAAATTTAATATCCAAGCTCTTGATTGTCATGCGATATTGTTGAGTCTCAATGCATAGACATCTATAAAATTATTCCTATCATCCAATCCTACTGATTTCCCAGGTGCATTCCATTAAATGGGATTGTTTCTTCCTAAAAAATGTTCTAATTCGATCACCACTGTTGTCAAGGATAAAATTGCTCTGGTTGGTCTTTGACTAGTCAGCATTTTGTTTTAATTTACATTTAATTTTAAAGGTGAAATCGTCTATAAATACTAAGCATTTTGATGTAATGAATGAGGATGAAAAATCTATAAAAAACACTTTGATTTTTGTACATCAATTGAAGGATTCATGGCTTTTGGTTCCTAGAGTAGTGTTGTATGCAATTGTTTTCTGCCTTTCATTTATGTTAAGTTCATGTTCTTTGTTAAGTAAAATTAAATTTTACACTTCTAAATTTAATTCTTGGTAGAAATCTGTATGCTAAAATGGTCATTGGAAGTTATCCCTGCAATCTATGAATGGTTCCTATGCTTTCCTTCCCATTACATGTTGATTGAAACTTGATTTGATTTTTAGCTATTAGTTTATCCCCATCCAGTATTTTTTGGCTCATAGCCATATTTCCCATTTCTTTCTATCATTTCCCATATCTTTCCTATTACCCTAAGCTTTAAACCGAATTATATTAGTAAGGGAACCAACCCTCTCTGGAGATTGGCCCAAAGGACATCTCTCTCCTTCAGCCTTTCAATTTTGGTCGGGTCTAGGGTGCACAAATATTTTGTACTTAGGCATATTCATGACCAATAGTTTTTGGCACGCTTGGTGGGACATTAAAATGTTCCACTTTGAACAATATCAAGGTTTGATGTTCATATTTTTACTATCCGATTAGAACATCTAGTGACTCATTTTTACCTAGAAGCTTTCGAACGTGAAGTCAGAAAAAGCTTTCTTCATGATCACAAGATCGAAGGCCAAAAATTCCAAATATCCCATTGATTTTTATGAGCTCAACATCCAAGTGTTAGGAGAACACCCTAGGTTGGTCACTCTAACTATCCCATCAGTCACAACTTCTTCATAGGTAGCTAATGTGTTTTCTATTCCTTCGAGTCTAGTTAGCATAACCACTAGCTTTCCCCCTCCTTAGGAAAACACTCTAGTCCAAATGGCTCAAAATCTACCACCTCAACCACCAAGGCATTTATCGACCTAAAATCACTCTATATATTTGAATCTACAAGTTCAAAACCTAATTTTGCAAGTAATGTTGAAGGCTTTACCTACTTACGATAGTACAAGTAAGATGACTTACGAGCATCTTACTTGTACTATAATCATATCATATTACAAATATACTCCCTTTTGAGGTTAAGGTAAGCATCATATATTTATATATACCAATTATTATATTTATTGCTAAGTTGTACATTCTTGTCAACTATGAAAAGAAACAAAATCACTCAAAAAAATCTCTTGTCCAAATATTGTTCATATAATATCTAAAAATAATAGTAATTTGTTCGTACTTTGTATAAAACCATTATTTATAAATTCGAAATAATAATACACACTCAAACCATGAGTTCAAATGCCACCAAAATGAGTAGAAAATGAGTTCTTTTCAATTAAATAGGAAATAGAGTCTAATTTAGTGAGGATATGTGGCACTACATGATGCTACTATGAAAAAATCTAAACCAAGAAAATGAAAGATACAAAACTAAAATTTAATAAGCAAGATAAATTACCCAAATGATAAGATAGAGAAAATTTTGAAAAAGAGAAAATAAGGAAGATTAAGGCTAATCTATGGCATTTACCATCATTTCTATAGGTTGATAAAGCAGTTATTTGATCTACCTTTAATTGTATACAAGTGATATAAATTTAGACTCACTAAAATTAATTGTAATTAATGGTTTAAGGGCCTACCTCAATTAGACCATTTGTTTATTTAAAACAGATAAAATCAATGGAAATTTGGGAAGGGTTAGATATTAGACCTACCCTTACTTATTTGTTGATGGAGATCTATATGTTGATTGTCATTGCGCTTTTGTATGCTTTAACAAATGGTATGATTGACTTGGATTTCTAGCCTATAAAAAAAATATATACAATATAAAAATATAACTTAATACAAATTTTTAAAAAATAATGAACTTGATACCATATTTTTTCAATGCGTTTACACAGGCTTTTATGAGGGTTCCTAATCCTATCATATTGAGTGGGGTTTGAACCTTGGATCTCTCAATGAGATACCAAATACCTGACCACTACAATAAGCTTTCAACTATTTCAATGAGTTTACATATGTTTTTATAAGGGGTACCAGTCCCATCATACTAAGTGGGGTTTGAACCTTGGACCTCTCAAAGAGAGGCCAAAGCCCTTACCACTATAGTAAGCTTACAACTATTATTCAATAAGTTTACATAAATTTTTATGAGGGGTCTCGATCCCCTCATACTGAATAGGGTTTGAACCTTGGACCTCTCAAAGAGAGGTCAAAGCCCTTATCACTGTAGTAAGCTTACAACTATAAATATTTGAGTTTACATTGGTTTTTATGAGGGATCCCAACCCTTTCATACTAGGGTTTGAAATTGGATCTCCTGGATGAAACTTTTGAGACTATATTCAAAAGACTAATATATAGATATTAATACTAAATAGATGTTAAAGAAAGTTGGTAGGTTATAAAATTATAAATAGAAGCAATAATAGATATTAACATTGATAAATCGATAGAAGAACTTTCAAGAATAATGTCTATGTTTGATACTATTAACTATAGCAATAAGTTTTACCCAAAAAATACTAGGTTGATTAACATATATGAAGAAAAAAGTATATGAATATTGAACTAAGATAATTTTCCTAGAAAAATAGATTTTAAACTAAACTCGACTTTAGATCTAATTTGATAAAAATGTTATAGGTAGAAGTGCCAGTAAATGATAGCACCAACAAATATGTTGTACACTAACAAAAGTGATAAAGGAGACCAGTGCTAATAATATTAATTCTATAGCCTAAATTTTGACCTAGAACAATTCAAAATAGATGAGACAAATAAAATTGAATTAAAATTATTGCAAATTAACAATATTGGAGATAATACTACAAAAGTGAAACTAATGCTATAAAATTAATGTAATTGAAACTAAGACTTACAAAATTAAAAATAATATTATAAGGTTAGAAAATATCATCCAATATTATTTGAAACTAAGAAAAGGTTGAATTTTTTATAGCACTATGTTGTAATAATTTATTCTTTAATTTGACAAAGTCTCATTACCAAAATTAGTGTATTGAATCTAGTAACACCATGTTAGAAAAAATCAATCTAGCATTCAAGGAAAGGATACATGATTTTAGAGATGAGTTGAGAAAAAGAAGTGAGGAAGTTATTAATTTGGCCAAATTAGTTAAAATTAAAAAAAAATCTTGGTGGTATTGCTCGTTTTTATTTCAATTAAATTTGGTTTAATGGCACTCATTGGGAGCCTACTTTTTCTTTTGTTCATTTTTACATTTATTCATTTACGTTCAATTTTTTTCATAGTTAACACATGCACCATAGGCTTAGATTTGATATTATATTCAACTTGATTTGATTGAGTTATGACAAATATGAGACACAATGGGATAACTTTTAGGTGGCTATATTTTTTCTCTTTTAATATGTTCATTAAAATGAACATAGAAAAATAACACATTAAATGCCTTGATGTCCTTTTAAAGAGATAAGGCTAACCAAAGATTAATTTTGAATTATTTCTTTGATTATTTATATAATCCATAACACTTAAAAGTTATAGATGGAAGTTAGTAGTTGCATTAAATTATACTTTGCTTGTGTATTGCATAATATTTTTGAGGTGGGGAGTTTCAAGGAGTGAGAAAAATTTAACCACAACAACTCATACACAAAAAGGATGAGGAGATATGATTAATTTATGGTGAAATATGTGATATATGATAAATGAAAACTAATATATGATCATTTTCATGTTTGATATTATGTTTAGTTTACTAACAAAGTATCTTTAAATGAGATATTAAAGATCACCAATATTATAGTGATACCCCTTTTTTTACATTATTCATATAGGGATATGATAATAGATAAAATTTCCTTTAATCATCAAGTAATTTAGATTTATATTTAGATTGAAATATGACCAAATTGAAATTGTATTTTCCTTTGACTCTATATCTCAAGGATTTTTGTTATACCACATGGGGCTTTCTATGTTACATATACAATATAGATTTGGATCTAGGACTTTATATTTTACTTAAGTTGATTTCCTAAGGACCTTTGTTGTGCCACAAGGGACTTTTGTACAATAATATATAAATATAAGTTTACTTAAGCATTTATACTTAAGGACTTCTATCGTATCACATACAAACATTTTTATGATACGGATGGCAGTTTTGCCACCCTAAATTTTGATTGTAAAATTCAAAGAATATAATATGAATAATGCAATTTTTTGGATATTTTGTTTTTATTATTTTAATGTAATGTTTTTTTTTCCCTCCTTTGATTGATTTCGCTAAATAAATAATGGTGATTTCATCCTTGGAAAAATACAAGTTTTTGCCGATAAAAATTAATATAAATCGTGGACAAAATATAAAGGGGGAAATGTATGGCAAAAGGACATCTCAGGATCAAAGGAGCGATGAAAATGGTTTAAGGCTTCAACAATTATCTTTAAAAGGAAAAGCGCCAATGAAGACAAAGGGGAAGATATTTTCGTCCTAGGGAAAGGACGAAAATCATTATTTTCACCCTTCTTTTGGGCAAAAATACCATCATAAGAATATTTTGCCCAAGTGGTAGTAAAACAAATGGAAAGCTCTCGGTTGAAAACAAAGGCAAGACTTTACCAAGTGGAGAAGTCCTTTCGCTCGAAAATTATGCATTTAAGGTGATTTCTCCTTTTTTGGAGCAAATTACTATTTTAATTAGTTTTGGGGAGAAAGTAATGGATGGGACCAGTCAAAGTCAAAGTCGTCCCAGGGGGGACGAAAATCATTTTTTTCCTTCTTTAGGGTGAATTTCTAAATGAAGATGTTTCAGGGCGAAAATCAAGAAAAACATGTGCCTTGTGATGTCAAACTCAAAATCACCTCCAGTAAGAGACGAAAATCACTTTCACCCTTTTTTGGGGTGAAATCCAAGTTGAATGATTTTCGGAGCACAAATGATGAATTGACATCATGAAGGTCATGTCAGTCAAAGTCAAAGCAAATTTAAAGAATGTGTCTGCCAATGTAATTTCACCCCATTTTGAGAAGAAAATTTGATTTTGCCTACTTTAGAGTGAAAATCCTGAAAAAGTATCTTTTCATGCCTATCAAAGTCAAAGTCACCCTAGGTAGGGGGCGAAAATAATTTTCACCCTTCCTGAGGGTGAAATAAATTATTTTCACCCAATTTTTAGCAAATGTCATTTCCATTCCATTCTTGAGCAAAATTATCATGTGAAGAGTGAAAGCATATTGATGGGCGAAAACACCAAATTGTCTGGGCAAAATAAATTCTTTTCCCTTCCTTTCTACAAATTTTTCTTTCAAAGGCACCATTGATGCTGATATTTTTTGGGAAAGATCAGAGACTAATGGAATTTACTTCTTGGAGCAATAAAATTGATATTTCCAGAATTCCTATTGAGGAGATGCCAAGATTAAATGCTACGTCCTATATTTTGGTATGATCTTGTTCATTTTTAGGCACCCTCCATTGATTTCACTCTCTTCAAAACAAAGTTGATTTTAATTGGGTCTCCCCTAGCGAAGATAAAGTTCTAAGGCACAAAATAATGAAATGGTGACCAAAATTTAATATCCAAGCTCCTGATTGTCATGCGATATTATTGAGTCTCGATGCATAGACATCTATAAAATTATTCCTATCATCCAATCCTACTGATTTCCCAGGTGCATTCCATTAAATGGGATTGTTTCTTCCTAAAAAATGTTCTAATTCGATCACCACTGTTGTCAAGGATAAAATTTCTCTAGTTGGTCTTTGACTAGTCAGCATTTTGTTTTAATTTACATTTAATTTTAAAGGTGAAATCATCTATAAATACTAAGCATTTTGATGTAATGAATGAGGATGAAAAATATGTAAAAAACACTTTTATTTTTCCACATCAATTGAAGGATTCATGGCTTTTTGTTCCTGGAGTAGTGTTGTATGCAATTGTTTTCTGCCTTTCATTTATGTTAAGTTCATGTTCTTTGTTAAGTAAATTTAAATTTTACACTTCTAAATTTAATTCTTGGTAGAAAAATGAATGCTAAAATGGTCATTGGAAATTATCCCTGCAATCTATGAATGGTTCCTATGCTTTCCTTCCCATTACATGTTGATTGAAACTTGATTTGATTTTTAGCTATTAGTTTATCCCCATCCAGTATTTTTTGGCTCATAGCCATATTTCCATTTCTTTCTATCATTTCCCATATCTTTCCTATTACCCTAAGCTTCAAACTGAATTACATTAGTAAGGGAACCAACCCTCTCTGGAGATTGGCCCAAAGGACATCTCTCTCCTTCAGCCTTTCAATGTTGGTCGGGTCTAGGGTGCACAAATATTTTGTACTTAGGTAGATTCATGACCAATAGTTTTTGGCATGCTTGGTGGGACATTAAAATGTTCCACTTTGAACAATATCAAGGTTTGATGTTCATATTTTTACTATCCGATTAGAACATCTAGTGACTCATTTTTACCTAGAAGCTTTCGAACGTGAAGTCAGAAAAAGCTTTCTTCATGATCACAAGATCGAAGGCCAAAAATTCCAAATATCCCATTGATTTTTATGAGCTCAACATCCAAGTGTTAGGAGAACACCCTAGGTTGGTCACTCTAACTATCCCATCAGTCACAACTTCTTCATAGGTAGCTAATGTGTTTTCTATTCCTTCAAGTCTAGCTAGCATAACCACTAGCTTTCCTCCTTAGGAAAACACTCTGGTCCAAATGTCTCAAAATCTACCACCTCAACCACCAAGGCAGTTATCGACCTAAAATCACTCTAGATCTTTGAATCTACAAGTTCAAAACCTAATTTTGCAAGTAATGTTGAAGGCTTTACCTACTTATGATAGTACAAGTAAGATGACTTACGAGCATGTACAATATGTGGCTTCTCTGGAAACCATTCATAGTATCATGGATGAGGATTTCATGGTAAGATTACTCGTTCTCTCTCTCATAGGTAAGTTGCTTTATTGGTACCGGTCTTTATAGCTTGCCACTATTACCACCTAGGACCAGTTGGCTGAATTATTAATCAAAGGGTTCAATGAACAAGTGGATCTATTCTATCTGTTGCATTAATTTACCACCATTCAGAGGCATATGTAGGAGAAAATTATGGAATTCAATATCAGGTTCACCCAAACTTGGTAGAGAGTTCCTGATGATCTTCGACTCACTCCTGAACAAGCCATATTCTATTACCTTCATGCCTTCAACTTTGATATTAGCATGGCCATCCGACAGTATAATGTTAACACATTTCTTAATTTGTATTCTACTACGCAAAAGGTTGAGGTTGATTTGATTGCTATTGGCAAGCTTCCACAAAAGATGAAAATGCCTATATTTCCTGATCTTCTACAGTATTTGTACACCAACGCATCTTATCAACTCTTGCCGATGTCCCCCATGTATCTGGTTCCTTCATGGAATATGAGTTCATCTCATACCACAATGATAGTTTCTATCCTACAACTACCTATTCCAACCATTCCATATTTACCCACTCTGATTCCATTCCCAACACTACCATCTTCGCCTACACCACTTCCATTACCAACTCCTGCAACACCCTCGAATCCTGATCCACAAGAGAAGTTGTTGAAAGATATGTAGTCAATGAAGTCAGCCATAAGAGTGATGGGCAATGAGATCATAGTTATTAATAAGAAGGAGGCTTAAAGATATTTCCAACCTAGGATATTTCAACCTCCGTTGATCACCAGTGAGCAAGTAGCTTCAACCAATAAAGCACCTGATATAAATCTAACCGTATTGACAAAAAAAGAAGCTAGCACATCAAAAAAAACATACTGGTACTCTACCTACAATGATATGCATGGTGAGGAAACTTGCATGGTTCACCTGAACTACATGCAGACATTGGCAAAAAGTTATTTCAGTGGTTAAATCAACATGATCATATAAGTTGATCATAATTTTATGGTCCTTTCTAAAGAGCAAGTTTCATTTCTCATGAAAGCTATAATAAAACCCATCACCGTGGACCTAGATGAGATGGAATCCCTGAAGGTACCTACTAATACAAAGATGTAATATGAGAAAAAACAAGCACAAGTGAAAGTGGTTGTTCTAGCACGCAATCTAGATACACCTATATTATTAAAATATCTTTTGCCTCCATGAGAAAAAGAAAAAGTGCAAGAAAATGCTTCAACTCCACAAGCGAGAGTTGAAACAAAGGAACAGGTCAGGGAAAAGCTCAAATACCCATCCTTGACCAAGCATCAGAGAGTAGAGGCTTCCTAGTAGTATCAAAGAAAATATGAGGCTTCCAATGAAGGAAAAGAGTCCAATGTGTCCATGTATAATATATTTGAAGAGCTAAAGAGGATTCTAGCCAAGGTGATTCTCTATGATGCATTGTAATTACCTGGACAATGACTTATTGCAAGAATGATTAAAAATTGTGAAATATAAGGGGAGGAATATGACTCAGATAGTGTTAGTTAGATAGTGTTAGCTCAAATGCTAATGACTTCTGCCACTGGAAATAATAGACCATCCCATTTCTACTTGTCTCTCAGGATGGAAGGTTGGATTGTACACAATTACATGATCGACTCTAACACTACGACGACTGTCTTGCCAAAGGTGGTTTGTGATGTTATGGGTATGGAATATACAAGAATTAACCCTGGTGTTTTACAATTAGATGGAACCCTGTGAGGATAGTGGATGTTATAAAATACATCCCCATTATACTGCATAAAATGCCTTAGATAACTATGACCTAAGAGGTGGTTATGGTTGATCTAGAATCGTATTTTAGCATGTGCCTATCACGAGAGTTCACTGCCAAGTTGGGAGGCTACCTTTATCTAGATTATTTTTCTTTTAGATATTCCTATAAAATGGGAGAGAATTTAAATTTATAACAAGAAGACTTCGACTTATCACATAGTGAATATTGAAGAAGAAGATAAACCCATGAATTCTATCACCTTGATGATTGAATAATTGGAATAATTAGATTTAATGGAAGAAGTTATGCATGACCTTTGAATAGAAGATGAGTTTTTAATGCTCGATTTTAATGCTATGATGGAGACTAGAATTGGTTACACCATTACTAAGCCTAAAAAAACTAAAGTGAAGGTGTTTGATGATCAAGATCCTATTCTTGATCAATTATGGAAGCTATTTTTTAATGGTGCTAGATGAAAGAATGGTGTAGGGACAAGGATCATTCTCATTTTTCCTTTTGGAACATTGAAGACTTATTCATACCAACTGACCTAGAGTTGTACCAACAATATTTTTGAGTATGAAGCACTCTACTTAAGCTTGAAAAAAGTAGAGAATCTTGGGATCAAACAATTATAGATCAAAGTGGATGAAAAGAGTATACTGAACTACAGTTGGGACCCGAGAAGTTGATCAAATTTGGCATCGATTGCACTCAAGAAGAGTTGGAGTAGATCAAGGAACTGTGCCATGAGCACCTAGACATTATTTCTTGGAGCTACCATGATCTGAAAGGCTACTTTACGATGCTAGGAAGTAATACACCTAGTCTAATTACAACATAATATCAAAAGAAAAGACAAATAAATGCGTAGATGACATGAAAGTAACAAAAAAAAGAGACTTATTTTTATTGATTCATCTAAAACTTTGTTTACATATGGGTACCTTTTAGGGATACCCTTATTTGATACAATGATTACAAGAATAGGGAAAGACCCCTCATTAGGGGATGGTGCACTCCATAGGCCTCCTGAGCCCACACACAAACTTGTATAAGGGCTTATAGATACCTTATTATCCTTCACTTACCTAGAGGGATCTGACACTTTTAAAGGTTTGAATTGGTCCTGGAACCTATAACCTGCGTACAAGAAACAACAAAAAATGATCAGTACATATATTAATTCTCAAGGTGAGGTGTTATTAGTAGATATGTAAAGAATGATGTAAAAGCTATATAACATCATATTAAAGCAAAACTAAATAAGAAAGCATTGATAACTCAGAAATCATCATGGATATGCATTAAATAAAATAGATCTATGCTAATATTAATGGATAAAATAGAAAATAATGAAATATATGGTAATCCTTGGAAAATAATATCTAAAACCCTAGGCTATGCCTGCAGGCTGCTGTCAAGGATAGCAACGATGAAATGAAATCTTCTTCCTCGTGAACCAAGAGTTGTAGCAATAGATTCCTCATCTAAATTGATGTCCAAGGGTCACCTCTATGTCCATACACTGATTGGTAGTGAACAACTTCTTTATTTGAATGCTTAGATGGCTCATAGTCATCGCTTAACCGGACAACACTTTGTTACTCCTCAAAGAGGTATGGAATCACTCTCCAATTTGCTAGGGCTCCATTGCATAAAAATTATGATATTAATGATATTTCATTTTTCTTAGGCAGATGCATATGTAGACCTCCCAGATTTAGATCTAGATCCAGATATTGGCTTCTTAGAGAAGCCAATATCCAGATCTACATGCAACTAACCATCCACAGGGGAAGGATCAGTCACAAATTTGTATTAAAGGGGCAGTCAGGAGGATCTCTATGAGATCAATGCCAAAAACCATTTATAAATAATGCAAGTGTAGTCAGACTACATGATCTAGACCCGTATTCATGTCCATACTGTGTATTAGTTCTAGTCGCTATACAAAACAATAGATTTGGCTGCTCTCATCTTCAACGACCAGTGTTGGTGACCACTCTAATTAATAGCGACCAAGCTTGAATGGGCCAAAACTCCCCCTTGTAAGTATTTAGGACCATTTTTATCTCTTCAAAATGTCTAAGATCAGTCATATGATCTTCAATTGTGCCCATATGAGTAATCTCCTAAACATAACACATTTTAGGTGTCTATAGATACCCCTTTTTAGGATTTATTATAGGAAAACACAACACTGAGCAAAAATAGACCACCTAGAGCCACATTGTAGGGTGTGTTATGATCATTGATCTGATCAACATTGGATGCCCAAGTCATGATAAAAGGTGTGAATCCTAGAATCATTACTTCCAATAGGATGGAAGGCTTAAATTTGTAAAAGCTTTTGCAAGTCCAACGACGATCGGGTAGCCTTAGTGCTATGATTGGTACGATAGGAGGAGAGCTACAAGCTTAACTATCATATTTGCTTTTTACCCTAGCAAAGGGTAAGCTTATGATAGTTGTTGGCAATGATTCGTAAGACGAACGTAATTTGACATGATCAAGTGATCCTTTATTGATTTTGATTATGATTGTTGATATTATGACTACCCCCTCAAGCGATGAGTTGATGAGGGAAGGACAATGAATAAAGCAATGAGTCACTTGACCAAGATGAATGATTTGGATATTTTCAAGAGGTTTGCTTTGTTATTGGTAGATCCCATTTTAGGTGTGACTTCAACCATTTATAGTAATTGTATATCTCTTTTACATGGAGTGGTCTGACCAGGATGGCCTTCTTAGGGAATCAAGATGATAGCAATTCCATCTAAGCCTATGTTGAACCACTATGTTCGATGATTTGCTAAATATTTTATAGAAGAAATGAGTTGAATCCTCATTCTTATGTGGCAATCCAGCCACCATGGCCTTCTTCAATATTGAAGTGAAGCATCTCAATTCAGCTATAACTAACTTGCCCCAAATGGCCTTATGGTGATTTACTCATCTTGTCATATTGAATGGAGCACCATTTGCTACAACTGCCAAGTGTGTAGAGAAAATAACTGTATACAAGGCTCATTCTAGATCTTGATGTTGTTTTATTTTTTTGTTATTTTAGATTTTATATTGTTTTTTATTTCTGATTTATGTGAATTTTTTTTCTTATTTTACAATTTTTGATTATTCTGGACTGATGGATATGCTTAATGGCCCATTTTGATATTCTTTATGGTGAGAAACTGAGAGTTTCTATTTCAATTTTGAAGCCACTAACAGCAGGAGCAATCCCTAATTGTAATTTTATGGCCACTATTAGCGTCAATGACCAAAAAGTGTGGGCCACTGATGCTAGCAGTGGCCAAGGAAAAAATAAAAAATATAAGAGTGCTTTTGAGTTATCTTTTGCTTTTGAGCTCTGAAGTGACAAAGAGTGCTAGTTACCCGAAACGCTGATGAGACTTGACACCATGGTGAAGCAAGGTGAGGCATCTACCAGCAGAGGAGTTAGAGCTTCATGGGTATTTCTCTTAACCCTAACTTTGTTATTTAACCAATATAATGAACCTCATTAATTAATTTGGTAAATTAATCTCACTAAACCTATTGGTAACAAATCGCATCCATAGATAGGCTTAGAATAGGTTTAATTTTAGTGGGTTTCATTTAATTTTTGCTTTTTATTAATTTTTTAGTATTTTTGGATGACGGTGGATGCCATTGGAATGTTGCCTCATGGCCACTATCACCCAGAGTAGCCTCTAATCTACAAATAGGGGCCACTGCTACTGAAGGTGGCTAGTTTGAATTCCAACGGTAAAATTTTTAACCGTTGGCGGTTGGCCATTGTGGGCTTCAACATCCATTTTGTGGCCACTGCTGGTGTGAGTGACCTCACAACTTTAGGCCATTTATTTATTTTGTTTTATTTTCTAATTGATTTTTTTGAATTTTATAAGTGTAAATTTTGATTTTTTTGCTTGCTTTGGTGCATTTTCTTAGAATGTTTGTATTCTACTTGATTTTGAATTGTGTTTGCATTGTTTTTGGATTTTATTGTGCATTTTTTAGTTTAAGTTCTTTTAATATAGGAATTTTAATTTTTGCACTTTAGCTATTATCTTCTTGAGCTCGGGACCCCAGTTTGCTTGTGCAACTTTTTCCCCAGATGGATGGCATAGATTGGGATTGTCTTGATACTCAGGGACTCATGCACGTCATGAGGCTATCGATGATCATGTTGAAACAGACCTATAGCAGAAGAACTCTTACTATAACCTCTCTTCTAGTATAATATGACGATGCTCTTTTCTACATTCAAGTATAAATAAATAGAAACTGCATTTTAATGTAACAATAATTATTTTATTAAAAAATTGAATTGTATTTGCACCTCTTTAGTTGTCAAGACTATTATCCTTAAGTTTGGGTGCAACGAGGTTGGACCCAAGGTATTTTGTACATCGTAATATGCTTCATAACAAAAAGAAAGTAAAAAATTGGTTGTGGAAACAACACCACTATTTGTGTGGATGTTGAGGAGATCAATTTTGATTTGATTAGAATTATAAGAAGAGCAGTCAAATTTGTTGTGGGTAAGACAATGCACCAAATTCACCAATGCCCAAAATAGAATGTTTTATTGTTCTTTCAAAACAACTCATGCCTAGAATAACTTGATGATAACGTGAAGGAACTTGTTTGTAATAGTTGAAAATAGCAAGCCCCTTTTGGAGGGATTAGAGTGAACTGCAAAAAAATAATAAGATAAAATTAATAATTACATCTAAAAATTATTCAATGCAAGGAAGAGGAGACTTTGGAATATTTTGAAGAGGATACTTTACCTATCAAAAAATCTGAGTAGAGACCAAAGATGATCTCTAAGTATATTTTATCACCATCACTTAAAGCAAACTTTGATGTTATGGGTTCACAATCCTTATGTGGAAGCCCTATCAATCTATGGATATCTACAGGTTTGATGGAGAAAGAAATAGTCTTGTTATTGATGGTCATGTTAATGATTGATCCCTCATGGTTGTAGGATATAACAATGCTAAGCAATAAATTATTATTTGTGTTATACTCAGGAATGGATACTAATCCTAGAAGGCCAAAATTTTTTACCTATATATCATCATACATAGGTGTTGTTAGAACTTCAAAATGAGAGGACAAACAAAAGTTTTAAAAATATTTTTTTATTGAGGAATGGGGGAGGACAAGCTCAAGCTGACCATTGTTGCAATAGTTGTAAGGCTTTGGGTAATTTTGGAATGCTTAGGTTTTTCTTTGCTCTATTATGTAAAAAGAGAAAAAATAATTGTGCATACCATTTTATAGTCATTTACATGTGTGCATTAAATGAGGTGTTCACACATGACTATATTAAATGATATGTTATATGGTGTTTATCATCAATAATATTGTTATCGATAGTCTATCACAAGTTATTGTGTCAGATGCTACATATAGTTTATCATCATTCAACCTATTTGTTGCTATCGGTAGCTTATCATCAATCATCCTATTTGTTGCTATCGATAGTCAATCATTCATCATCCTATCTATTGCTACTAGTAGTTAGTTGATAGTCATAATGTTTATTGCTATCAATATTTTTTTGTCAGTCATCCTATTTGTTACTACCTATTGAGCAAGGTGCAGCAGGAGTATTGTCATTGTTGTCAACACAGTTAGTTAGATCTAATGATGCAGTGGAAAGGCAGTTCAAAAGCCATTCAGGTGCAGAGGACAGGAGTTCTAAGGTTAGTCAGAGTATGGACAATGAGTTTCCAAGAAGACCATAGTGGGCCTTTTGCAAAAAGATCAAGAAAAAGACAAGTAAGAAAACTGTCACGATATCGCGACATGTTTTCTGTCGTGATTTCGTGACATACTGGAGGAGAGAGAAACAACAGAGAAAACTGTCACGATTTCGTGACAGGTTGGCAAAGAAAAAGAGTAAGTTGGAAAAGTGTCACGATTTCATGACATGTCGCATTTTCGTGACTCGAAAAGGCCAGGAAGGAAGAAAAAGAAAAAGTGTCACGATTTCGCGACATGTCGCATTTTTGTGACTTGACGAGAGCAGGAAGGCATAGAAGGAAAAGTGTCACGATTTCGTGACATGTCGCATTTTCGTGACTTGACGAGAGCAGGAAGGCAGAGAAGGAAAAGTGTCACGATTTCATGACATATTGCAAGGAAGGTTGTACGGATGGAAAAGTGTCACGATTTCATGACATGTTGTAGGAGAAAGAGTCCGAAAGAAAAAGTGTCACGATTTCATGACATGCTACAGAAGGGAGAGTCTGAAGTGTGAACTGTCACGATTTCATGACAAGTTCGAGGAGAGAGAAAGTAAAATGAGAACTGTCATGATTTCGTGACATGCTGCAGAACTCCAAGTGAGAACTGTCATGATTTCATGACATGCAGTAAAGGAAAGTGTTCGAAATAAGAAGTGTCATGATTTCATGACAGGATGAAGGGAAAGCGTACGGATGCAGAAAGTGTCACGATTTCGACAATAGTAAAAGAAAGTAGATGAAAGCAGAAGTGTAGTGTCACGATTTCATGACAGAAATAGAAAGTAGGTCTTCAATAGGAGAAGTGTCATGATTTCATGACAAAAGTAGAGAGGAAGGCTATGAAGACAGAAATGTTGTGATTTCATGACAAAAGCGAAGACGAAGTCTATGAAGGCAGAAGTGTCACGATATCATGACAGAAAGAAAGACAAAGGCTTCAAAGATAGAAGTGTCATGATATCGCGATAGAAAGAAAGTCAGAGGCTACAAAGGGAGAAGTGTCATGATTTCATGACAAATGCAGAATAGAAGACTTCGAAGATAGAAGTGTCGCGATATCACGACAAAAGCCAAAAGAAAGCGTACGGAGGCAAAAGTGTCACGATATCGCGACATGTTTTTTCATGGCAAAAGCTACAGAAGAGTTACAGAGGTAGTGAAGCCGACAAAGTCAAATATTGGCCGACGAAGATTAGGGCTTGTAGCCGATGAAGTCTAGGGTTTTGCAGCCGACTAAGATTAGGGTTACAACTGACGAAGAATCAAGTTTTTGATCATGAAAATGTGATTATAAAAGGAAGGCTGGTTTGATGAGTTATGTGTGTTGTGAAGTGCGACGTTCGATGATAGTACGTAGAGAGAAAAATTTGATTGGAGTGCACAGAGTGAGCGAGTCGTGTCAAAATCAAGCTAAGTGCGAAGTAAGAGCGCACAGAGAGTAGAGAGCGTAGAAGGTAGAGATGATCATTCGACTATTACGGCATAGACTATGCGAAGTGTGTATACAGAGAAAGAAGAGTGTGCAAGAGTGCGCAAAAGGCTAAGTCGATCACAGAACTCGACTGTAGCAGTACAGCAGATGCGAGTGTCTTGCGAACTGTAAGTTCTAGACCAGTCAGGGTCTTGTGGAAGCAAAGGTATTTTTTTGTAACATTTATAGATTCAGAATTGCAGTCCAAGTTGTTGCTTGGCATCTGGAGTTGGTGCTCCTTTCTGTTGGTGTAGATAAATTAGGGGTTGGTGCTCCTTCTAGTTGGTGCTGGTAAATCAGGGGTTGGTGCTCCTTTCTATTGGTGTAGATAAATCAGGAGTTGGTGCTCCTTCCAGTAGGTGCTGGTAAATTTGCTGTAAAATTGATTGCTTTGCTAAGGCTGGATTTGGATGGTAGTCCAAGCAGTCAATTTTTGAGGAGTAGCCACATTGGTGAACCTCGTTAAAATCTTGCGTTGTGTGATGCTCTCTTGTTATAATTGCTATATCTATTTTTAAGTTTGCATTACTTCAACATTAAGAATTATAGATTTAAGATTTTAATTAGCTACACTGATTCACCCCCCCTCTCAGTGCCATTGTAAGTTTAACAATTGGTATCAGAGCCAAGTACCTGTTCAAGCTTAACCGGCTAGGGTGATCTTGGATTTAACACAATGGCAGGCGATGAAGGCTTCTCATCAAACAGAGCACCAGTGTTTGACGGATCTAATTACGCATACCGGAAAGTCAGGATGCAGGTTTATCTCTCGTGCTTTGGGATACGACATCCGGGACTCAAGCACGTAGTGGATACACAGATCCCATCACCTGCTCCAAAAGAGGCTGAAGAAAAGAAACTATATGAAAATAACTCAAAAGCAAAGAATGCTATCATGAGTGGATTAGTAGACAATGAACTGGCTAAAGTCATAAACTATAAAACGGCAAAAGAAATCTGGGACAAACTAAAGAGCATTCATGAAGGAGACCATAAGATCAAGGAAGCCAAGTTACAAATACATCGAGCTCAGTTCGAAGCTTTAAGGATGAATGACAATGAGAACGTAGAGGGATACATGCTGAGAGTTAATGAAGTCACAAATGCAATGAGAGGACTCGATGATGACATAAGTGACTCTGCTATCATGAAAAAGGTATTAAGATCTCTTCCTCACAGATTTGATTCTAAAGTCTCTACGATAGAAGAAGCAAAAAATCTAAATTTCTTTAGTATGGATGAGTTGCATGGTTCTTTGACTCGCTTATGAGATGAGAATAGGAAGAGCTAAACCCACAGACCGAGAAGCGGCCTTCAAAGCCATTAAAAATAAAAATGCAAAACAAGAAACTGAGGAAGAAGAGACATCAGATGAAGAAGAAGCTAACTTCGTTAGAAAACTAAAGAAAGGAAAAGGAAAATACAGAGGAAAGCTACCTTTTAAATGTTTCAACTATGGAGGTGTCGGGCATTTTGCGACTAAATGTCCTCTGAATGAAAAGAACAAAAATGATGAAGGATCACACCAAGAGAGAAGTGATTGGAAGAAGAAAACAAACTTCAGAAAAGGCAACTTCAAAAAGAAAAGCTTCATCTCAAGGAATGCCAGTTCATCTGAAGACAACTCGAGTGAGGATTCTAAAGAAGAAACAGGTGAAGCTCTTTTCATGGCTTTTGAAGAAGAAGAATCAAAAAAAGCAGGAG
Organism: Wollemia nobilis; assembly: GCA_028583015.1. Lineage (NCBI taxonomy): Eukaryota > Viridiplantae > Streptophyta > Pinopsida > Araucariales > Araucariaceae > Wollemia > Wollemia nobilis. Next base: position 6,529,830 of record JAQPPZ010004166.1, read on the forward strand.
TAATCTGTGAGGTTTGTGGTAAAAAATCTGAGGCTGAGGTTGATCTAGAAGGTGAGTTGACCTCTGCACTTGAAGAATGGAAAATAGAGAAGAAAAAGAATAAGAAACTTTCAAAGAGGCTTGAGGATGCAAACGACATCATAACTAGTTTGAAAGTACAGACAGAAGAATACAAGAAGATAACCGAAGAGCTTGAAATTCAGATTACCATGAAAATAGATGTCTGCTACAAACTAGAAGAAGAGAATGTTAGTTTTCGTATGCAGATAGCAGAGTTGGAGCATAAAATTAGCTGTTATCACAAACGCGAAGAAAGCTCTATGAAATTGGATAAGATTTTAAATGACCAAAGACCTACAGGCACCAAATTTGGTCTGGGCTTCGTCGAAGGAGAATCTTCAAATGGTTCTAAGGCCAAAAATGTAGAACCTATAAAAATTGAAGATAAGAAACAAGTTGATAAAGGTAAAATGACTCATGACGTTAATGCCATGCACAAAAAGAATATTGATAATGATGGATTCACCAAGGTCACGCATCAAAGAAAGAGAAGATTCATGGCCCCTACGACAACATGGCAAAGACCATCGCCCAGGTTCAATTATCCTTTTTCTGGTTTCTGTTTTAAATGCAATGGTTATGGTCATAAGATTGCAGACTACAAATATAATGTAGGTCCAAGAAAATTCACAAGTAGAAATGCTTTTTCACCTCTGATGAATTATACAGTAGAATGCTTTAACTGTCATAATTTTGGACACATTGCAAGAAATTGTCGAAGTGCTTTTACTTCAAATCATTTTCAGGAAAGAAAATTCCAATCAAATAGGATGAAACTAAATAGAAAACTTCCTGAAAAACATGCACGAGATACTGAAAAAGGAAAATCAAAATTAGAGCCCAATACGGTAATCAAAACAGAATGGAAACAGAAAGAGCAGCTTAAGGAATCTCTGATAGTGCAAACAACTTTCAAAGCACAGAATAAACATGTACCATGGATACTTGACAGTGGATGCTCAAGTCATATGACAGGTGATAAACAAAAATTTGAAAAGTTTCAGAAATATGAAGGTGGTTCAGTAAAATTCGAGAATAATGATGGAGCTCAGATAGTAGGGAAAGGTTCAGTTAAGATTATTAACGAAAAAATCAAGTCAGAAGAAGTGTTGTTCGTGGATGGTCTAAAACATAACCTGTTGAGTGTCAGTCAAATCTGTGACAAAGGACATGAAGTAGTTTTTAAGAAGCAAGGCTGTGAAGTTAGAAAAACAAGCAGTGGAAAACTGATAGCAACTGGGTCAAGGACTGCCGGCAACCTGTACACGCTTTCAGAGAATTCAGAGGGAGCCTATTTCATCGGTCAGGAAGAACAAAATTGGTTGTGGCACAAGAGGCTCGGTCATATCAATTTTGATAATCTAGTGAAAATCAGCTCAAAAGGGGCAATGAGAGATATTCCCACTATCAGGAAACCTTCAAATAGAATTTGTGCCTCATGTCAGAAGGGGAAGCAAACTAGAGTCACATTCAAAGCAAAAGAGTACAATACAAGCAAACCATTGGAACTAATACATACTGATTTATGTGGACCTATGAGAACGCAAAGCATAAATGGTGATAAATACTTTATGCTGTGTATTGATGACTATTCCAGAATGACATGGGTATACTTCTTGAAGCAGAAAATAGAAGCCTTTGAAATGTTCAAGTCTTTCAAACACCACGTTGAGAATGAAACAGGAAAGAGGATCAAAAACTTAAGATCAGATAGAGGAGGAGAATTCATTTCAGCTGAGTTTACAGAGTACTGTGATAAATATGGCATTAGGAGACAGTTTTCAGCAGCCAAGACACCTCAAAAAAATGGTGTGGTAGAAAGAAAAAATAGGACAATACAGGAAATGGCCCGGACTATGTTGACTGAGAGTAGAGTAGCAGACAGATTTTGGAAAGAAGCAGTCCATACTCCTATGTACATTCAAAATAGGTACATGCCGAGAACACATGAAAACAAAACTCCTTACGAGTTGTGGTTCTACGAAAGGCAACAACAAAACATCTCATAGTCTTTGGTTGTAAGTGTTTCATCAAAAGAACTGAAGATAATCTTGGTAAATTTGAAGATAGAGCAGATGAAGGTATTTTTGTTGGCTATTCACCATCAAGCAAAGCCTACAAATGCTACAACAAAAAGCTAAGGAAAATTGTGGACAGTGCCAGTGTTACATTTGATGAAGGTAGGGAAAGGGTAGTTAGCAATGAAGAAAACTACCCAATTTATGAAGAAGTGTTTGAAGGAGATGAGGAAGACAAAACTGAACAGAATCAAAAGAATGTCTCAGATGATTTAAATTATGATTCAGAAGAGGTAGAAAATAAGAAATTCAAAACAGGCAGCTGGCAGAAAAACCATCCTAGAGAGCAAATAATTGGAGACCCCACAGCTGGTGTGCAAACAAGAAGAAAAGCAGTAAGTAATTACTCTCTTTTATCCAGTATTGAGCCCAAAAATATTGATGAAGCAAGCAAAGATGAAAGTTGGATGAAGGCTATAGATGAAGAATTAGATCAGATTGAGAAAAATAAAACTTGGGAGTTGGTACCTAGACCTGCAAAACAAGAATGTAATCGGTACTAAATGGATTTTTCGAAACAAACCGAATGAAGATGGATAGGTAATCAAAAATAAAGCAAGATTGGTATGTAAAGGTTATGCTCAAGTAGAAGGTATTGATTTTGAGGAAACTTTTGCACCTGTAGCAAGACTTGAGGCAATTAGAATGTTTTTGGCCCTAGCAGTTTACAAGAACTTCAAAGTTTATCAGATGGATGTAAAATCAGCTTTTCTAAATGGGAAACTTGAAGAAGAGGTTTATATTGAGCAGCCAGATGGTTTTCAACTTGGTGATGATCCCAACTTGGTTTGCAAGTTGAAGAAAGCTTTATATGGATTAAAACAGGCACCCCGAGCATGGTATGCAAGACTAGACAACTATCTCACTCATCAAGGGTTTAAGAAAGGTATGGTGGACAACAATTTGTATGTCAAAACAGAAAATGGACATCTTATTGTTCTTGTTGTATATGTAGATGATATCATATTTGGCAGCAGCAAAGATGAGTCTTGCAGAGACTTAGCAGATAAGATGCAGAAAGAATTTGAAATGTCTATGATTGGTGAACTGTCTTACTTTCTTGGGTTACAAGTTAATCAGAATGAGAAGGGCATATTTATTTCCCAAATCAAATATGTGAAAGAGATGTTAAAAAGGTTCACAATGGAGGATTGTAAGCCAGTGAGCACTCCCATGACGACAGCCTGCAAGTTGAGCAAGGATGACAAATCTCCACTTGTTGATCAAACCACATACAGATCTATGATTGGGAGCTTACTGTACCTGATAGCTACTAGACCAGATATTTTGTAGGCAGTTTGCATGGTCGCTCATTTTTAGGCTAATCCCAAGGAGACTCACGTGACAACGGTAAAGAGGATTTTTCGGTACCTCAAGGGTACTATGGAGTATGGGTTATGGTATCCGAAAGGCAAGGACTTCACTCTCATTTCTTTTTTAGATGCAGATTGGGCAGGATGTGTCGATGATAGAAAGAGTACCAGTGGAGGTGCATTCTATCTTGGAGACAGGTTGGTCGCATGGCACAGTAAGAAACAAGAGTCAGTTTCTTTATCAACAGTAGAGGCAGAATATATTGCAGCAACAACATGTTGTACATAGGTTTTGTGGATGAAACAAACTCTGAAAGATCTTGGTATTAACTTCAGTGAGCCAATATCAGTTAAGTGTGACAACACCAGTGCAATTAACATCTCTAAGAATCCAGTAATGCATTCATGGACAAAACACATTGCTATCAGATATCATTTTTTAAAAGAGAAAGTTGTTGAAGGTGAGGTTAAGCTAGATTTTGTTCCAACTACAGAACAAGTAGTAGATATTTTCACAAAACCATTGCCCAAGGAAGTGTTTGAGTATCTTCAAAACAAATTGGGAGTGGTCCCACTTCCCAAGAATTGACTAGCTACAAGGATCACTTTCTCAGGGGGAGCATTTGAGTATTTGATTATTCTGTTGCTCATAATCATAATTTGTGCTAAGTGCAACAAATTGTGCCTAAGAATGTTGTGCATGGACTCAGGGGGAGTCTGTAGTAGCCCTTTGGTATTATTGACAAAGGGGGAGAAGAATTACAAGAAATTACATGTGTTGCCAACAATTCCAAAGGGGGAGATTGTTGAGCAAGGTGCAGCAGGAGTATTGTCATTGTTGTCAACACAATCAGTTAGATCTAATGATGCAGTGGAAAGGCAGTTCAAAAGCCATTCAGGTGCAGAGGACAGGAGTTCTAAGGTTAGTCAGAGTATGGACAGTGAGTTTCCAAGAAGACCATAGTGGGCCTTTTGCAAAAAGATCAAGAAAAAGACAAGTAAGAAAACTGTCACGATATCGCGACATGTTTTCTATCGTGATTTCGTGACATACTGGAGGAGAGAGAAACAATAGAGAAAACTGTCATGATTTCGTGACAGGTTGGCAAAGAAAAAGAGTAAGTTGGAAAAGTGTCACGATTTCATGACATGTCGCATTTTCGCGACTCGAAAAGGCCAGGAAGGAAGAAAAGAAAAGTGTCACGATTTCGTGACATGTCGCATTTTCATGACTTGACGAGAGCAGGAAGGCATAGAAGGAAAAGTGTCACGATTTCACGACATGTCGCATTTTCGCGACTTGACGAGAGCAGGAAGGCAGAGAAGGAAAAGTGTCACGATTTCACGACATATTGCAAGGAAGGTTGTACGGATGAAAAGTGTCACGATTTCGTGACATGTTGCAGGAGAAAGAGTCCGAAAGAAAAAGTGTCACGATTTCGCGACATGCTGCAGAAGGGAGAGTCTGAAGTGTGAACTGTCATGATTTCACGACAAGTTCGAGGAGAGAGAAAGTAAAATGAGAACTGTCATGATTTCGCGACATGCTACAGAACTCCAAGTGAGAACTGTCACGATTTTGTGACATGCAGTAAAGGAAAGTGTTCGAAATAAGAAGTGTCACGATTTCGCGATAGGATGAAGGGAAAGCGTACGGATGCAGAAAGTGTCACGATTTCGCGACAGGCAAAAAAGAAAGCAGAAAGTAGAAGTGTCACGATTTCCATGATAGAAACAAAAAACAGGTCTTCAATAGAGAAGTGTCACGATTTCATGACAAAAGCAGAGAGGAAGGCTATGAAGATAGAAATGTTGTGATTTCATGACAAAAGCGAAGACGAAGTCTATGAAGGAATGTCGCGATATCACGACAGAAAGAAAGACAAAGGCTTCAAAGACAGAAGTGTCGCGATATCGCGACAGAAAGAAAGTCAGAGGCTACAAAGGGAGAAGTGTCACGATTTCGTGACAAATGCATAATAGAAGACTTCGAAGATAGAAGTGTCGCGATATCGTGACAAAAGCCAAAAGAAAGCGTACGGAGGCAAAAGTGTCACGATATCGCGACATGTTTTTTTCATGGCAAAAGCTACAGAAGAGTTACAGAGGCAGTGAAGCCGACAAAGTCAAATATTGGCCGATGAAGATTAGGGCTTGCAGCCGACGAAGTCTAGGGTTTTGCAGCCGACTAAGATTAGGGTTACAGCCGACGAAGAATCAAGTTTTTGATCGTGAAAATGTGATTATAAAAGGAAGGCTGGTTTGATGAGTTAAGTGTGTTGTGAAGTGCGACGTTCGATGATAGTACGTAGAGAGAAAAATTTGATTGGAGTGCACAGAGTGAGCGAGTCGTGTCAAAATCAAGCTAAGTGCGAAGTAAGAGCGCACAGAGAGCAGAGAGCGTAGAAGGCAGAGATGATCGTTCGGCTGTTACGATGCAGACTGTGCGAAGTGTGTATACAGAGAAAGAAGAGTGTGCAAGAGTGCGCAAAAGGCTAAGTCGATCATAGAACTTGACTGCAGCAGTACAATAGATGCGAGTGTCTTGCGAACTCGTAAGTTCTAGACCAGTCAGTGGTCTTGTGGAAGCAAAGGTATTTTTTTGTAACATTTATAGATTCAGAATTGCAGTCCAAGTTGTTGCTTGGCATCTGGAGTTGGTGCTCCTTTCTGTTGGTGCAGATAAATTAGGGGTTGGTGCTCCTTCCAGTTGGTGCTGGTAAATCAGGGGTTGGTGCTCCTTTCTATTGGTGCAGATAAATCAGGAGTTGGTGCTCCTTCCAGTAGGTGCTGGTAAATTTGTTGTAAAATTGATTGCTTTGCTAAGGCTGGATTTGGATGGTAGTCCAAGCAATCAATTTTTGAGGAGTAGCCACATTGGTGAACCTCGTTAAAATCTTGCGTTGTGTGATGCTCTCTTGTTATAATTGCTATATCTATTTTTAAGTTTGCATTACTTCAGCATTAAGAATTATAGATTTAAGATTTTAATTAGCTACACTGATTCACCCCCCCTCTCAATGCCATTGTAAGTTTAACACTACCAATAGTATATCATCAGTCATCATGTTTATTGCTATCGAGAGTCTATCACTAGTCATCCTATTTGTTGCTACTAGTAGTCTATTACCATTCATCCTATCTGTTGCTACCAATAGTCTGTAGTCATCAATGTTGCTACTGGTAGTTTATCGTCAGTCTTCGTGTGTTCTACTACCAATAGTCTATTGTTAGTCATCATGTACTACTATCGATAGTTAGTCATTAGTCATCCTATTTGTTGCTATCAATAGTTAGTCATTAGTTGTCATACTTATTGTTGTTGGTATTCTATTGTTAGTCATCATATTTATTGCTACCATTCATCAATCGACAATCATCATGTTTACTACTATCGGTAGTCTTTCATTGTACATTTAAAAATTGTTGCAACAATTGTCAGTCATCCAATTTGTTGTTATTGGTAGTATTTCATTGTACATTTAAAATGTTTACAAGTTTTTAAAACTATTATGATAAATTCACCATATTTTAATATTTTTTTGTGGAAAAATGTAATACATAATGTCCTCTACATGACTGTAGACACCATTCACCTTGATTTTGAAACTAATTTGCCCCACTTTTATAAATACATTTCAATACCGACTCCTTACACATAACCCTATGCAAAGCCCCTTTTGGTTATTGAAATCAAGTGGTCCAAGGGTAAGAGGAATTTTTTATATAGGGTGGTTTCTGTTGTGAGATAAAACGTTATTCCTTCAAATCATACCTTATATGAATATGGAATATTGAAGGATATTATATTTAGGGGTGGTGATCTTGACTTGTTTTTTTATTTGGATCCCTAGTATAAATACTTTTTAGGTGTGTACACGAGTGTCCAATAGTGATAATGTTGAATACGATCTATCCTAAGGAGACTTGTGCAAGAATATTTTTTGCTAAAATAGATTTTAGATGATGACGTGGATTCAGATGAGTCTACCTCAAAATGTAGGGGCCCATTAGAGTATATATTATGGGGATATATTATTTTTACTAATGTATTCTCTAATTAGCACCTCAGTTAAAATTATGATGGGATATTGAAAGTGTAATCTAATTCTTGGCCAAGGCCAATATTGTATGATATAATATTGGATAGGCCTAAGAGTACTCATTATACAATGTATTAAATTTATTATAAGATTTTATTATTTAATCCCTATGGGCCACGATTAACCTTGTTATGGTTGAACCCATGTTATAAACTTGTAATAAACCTTAAAGCCTTTCTTGTTATGTCATATTAATATTAAGCTTATTTTTGTATTTGGGGATTTGGTATTGGTATAAATTCCCCCCACCACTCATAATTTAAAATATAAGTCTTGTGAATTTTATCTATGAATAATACAATTATTATTAATGGTGCCTATGATGCCCCTTGTTGAGTGGTGTTTTCACCCAATTGTGAAAGCACACTCTTCGGTAGGATTTGGGTTCCAAAATCCCCTCTTGCAAAGAAGTTAAACAAACAACTTCTCCAAGGTTCTTGTTATATTAGCATTTGTATATGTGCATCAAATAAAGATATTCAATTTAAATGCTAGGAACACCTTAGTGATTGCAAGTAACTGTAAACAAGGGGCACTGTTGGTTTATTTTACCATGAAACTTTAATGATTGTTCATTGAACCCTGATAAAGTAAATGTGAGTTGGCCCTCATATGACCACGATGTAATGCTTTAATTCCTTTTATCTTGATGGTTTTAGGATAGATTTTATCTTGCATTAAATCCTCAATGATGAATAGGGTCTCCAAATGTAACTTCAAAATGTCACTTTAACTTATCCCTCTTAAATGAAATCAAATTTTCATCAAGATGAACAAATAAGTGTTTTAAGGAAAAGACCTTCAATGTAGTACTCAAATTATCCCTCTTTCGTAAAATTGGAATTTTTATGAAGAAAGGATAATTTTAGGCCCAAAATGGAAATTTGTGAAAATGCCATAAAACATCACTCCTTCAATGAAATTGGAATTTCCATGAAGGGAATGTCATCATAGGCTCATGAATGCATTTCCATGAAGGGAATGTCATCATAGGCTCATGAATGCAAAACAAATCTGGAAAAACGAAATTTGACCTTAAAATGGAAAATTTCTATTTTCGGATTTTTAAAATCTGTGACAAAACAGCAACTTCGATGAATTTTTAAAAATACTAAACAAGTCCGAAAATGAAATTTCAAAGTGCGTATTTGAAGTCTGAATTATAATCTCCGCAATGGTGAAATCCGTTTTAGATTTTGAAATTTTTTTAATGTTTATTTTAATGTCTGAAAATAGGAAAAAATTCTGAAATTAAAATTTTTGGAAACAGAAAATTAAAGTTTGCATCAAAATAATGGCTGAAAACACAGCAATGCAAAAGCTCCTTCAGTTTGATAGCACCCCGTCCTGCAAAACCGAATACGTGAGAGTTTCATACATGCAACCTAGCTTATTTGACCTGCAAAATAAACACAATCAAAGTAAACTAGGTGCTGGTTCCTAGGGTTTTAAATAATTTCCAGATTGCAAACATTCACATGAAACAACCCAAAATAATGGCATCAATTTCACATACAAGTCTGAAATCTGAAAGGGGAAAAATAAAACAATTAAAATTAAGCATGCAGAAAATTTTTCATTCTTTCTTGCTAATAAGGCCTGAAATTTCTGAATAAAAGCTTTCACATTCCAATTAAAATCCCTGCTTTACAAATGTGGCCATGCCCAAAGTTCCCATTTGGCCATGCCACCATTTCCGTCCATTTTCGTCTCCCTCTCAGTCTCTTTTCCCTCCCTCTTTTGTGTTTGTATGGCCTATTTAAAAATAAAAATATTCAATATGCCCTTTCATTGGTTTTCCAACTCTTCATTTCATTTCCAATGCTATTCGCAGCTCTCCGTTTTGTTTAAAATTCCATTCGCTTGGTGTTCTCCATGTCGTGCGCTTCTTTTCTCCTGGCCCTTTCGTTTCCTACGCAATACCCTGCAAAAAGAAAAAGAACACGTTAGAAAAAACAAAAACTAAATTTCACTTAACTAACATGAAAAAATTAAAGATTAAAACTTAAACAAAAAAGCTAAAAAACAAACCTACCACTACATACTACTTAAAGCTAATAAAAGGTGCTTTAAAAGCTTTAAGAGCTATACGTGGCCACCATGAAAAATATAAGATTATATATATATATATATATATATATATATATATATATATATATATAAACAAATGAACATAAAATAAAAACAAAAAGAAAATAATAATAAAAACAAAAAGGGATATATATATATATATATATATATATATATATATATATATATAATCTTATATTTTTCATGGTGGCCACGTATAGCTCTTAAATCTTTTAAAGCACCTTTTATTAGCTTTAAATAGTATGTAGATTATTTTTATTTATCCTTTCTTTTTTCTTTTTTTTTGTTTTATTTATTTATTTATTTTTTTAATTTTTTTTTTTTTAGTTTATTTATTTTTTTAAACATGAATTAACCCAAAAGTTAATGTTTGAATTATAAACACTTTAATAAACCTATAAAAAAGAAAAAGACAAAAACCACACCAAAATTTATCAAAAAAAATGTGGTTCCCCAAGCTTTGGGGCTAGTTGTGAAACAATCACAACAAATGGCGACTCTGTTGGGAAATGCTCCTGAGCATTTCGATGAGAACCCAAAAAAGAAAACCTGAAAACACACTTCAAAACTTTAACACGAGTGTCAACAAATATCCAAAGAATGCCAATAGATCAGAAATACATGAAACATCAGAATTGCTAAGCATCAGCTCGGTGTGTGCAATGTGTTTCTTTCCCTATCATTTGAAATTGATCCACACTCCATTATCAGTTTTGCATGAATGCATATGTGGGATGGTGAATGATTTGTGTATCCTAATGAATGTGCTAGGAGATTTTGCTTTCATAAAATGCATGGTCATTCTTCTATTATTATGTACAAGCATTCAAGATTGCCAAACCCTCTTAGGATCCACCAATTCATTACCTTATGTATCCCAAAGTTGGTTATGAGTCCCTACTATCTGGAACCCATGTGCAAGTGAATGTGAAATCAGAACTTTGGGGAATCAGACTCCCAACCAACCGAGATGAGAGTTTAACCCTATCCTTACTATTCTGATTTAGAGTTCATTACCTCACTTTAAGCAAAATAATTAAACCAATTATGGAAGAAATGGTCATGCTAGTCTAACCCTCTAGACAATCAGTGGTCTTGTTTTTGAGGCAAGACATGATGCCATGCATGGGCATATCTTAACCCCACAATCCAAAACTTATCTTCATTTCTTTGGACCTTGGGGATGACTACCCATCCTTTGCAGAGGACAAGTAGTACGATCCTTACAATCCAAAATAAAGATGAGATGGGAAAAATTTATTTATTATTATTATTATTTTTTTTTTTACTTCTTGGACCTTGGGGATGACTACCCATCCTGGCTAGGGACATGTAGTACGATCCTTACAATCCAAACCTTAGGTATAAATGGAAAATATTAATTTTGTTGCTTAGACCTTGGGGATGACTACTCATCCTTTGTAGAGGACAAATAGTACGATCCTTACAATCCAAGATTTATTATGAAATGAGACATAAGAGCTTTGGGGAATCAGATTCTCAACCTAAGCGAGATGAGAATTTATACCCTATCCTTACTACTCCATGTGGGTCAAATCAAAGCTTTGGGGAATTGGATCCTCAACCTAAGTTCGATGAGGATTTAACCCTATCCTTACTACTCTGATTTTAGGCTTTAAGCTCTATGGAAGTGGTCAAAACCACTGTTTTAAGGATCATGTTGCATAATAGGATAGACATGAAAAACTTCTTTCGCCCAACCTTTTCCTCCAAGTTAGGTTTTGATCATTTTGCTCAAGATCCTTTTTAATGTATGAGACGTGCTTGGTTCTAGATATCTCAAGACTTAGTTTCCAACCTTAGGATTCTCTTCTTATTTATGTGATAGCATAACCTTAAGAGGATTTGACACACTTTAATGATTTGTATTTGAAATGCATTTGCAACTAAGATGAAATGTATGTAAAGTGAGATGGAACATGAATGCATTATCTTTTGAATTGCAAATGAAAATGATTTGTCATGCAAAACTGACTCTTTCATGCATCACAAAATCAAACAATATTATTAAACTGTTTGTGGTACTTGTGGAGCTTTTACAGGATAATTCCAATATTTCATATTCTCCCGATCTAGAACATAAGTTAGCATCTCAAGGCAACTTTTTCATCATCATTTTTTTTTTTTTATATAGACAAACAAAACATGTCCAAATAAATACACAACTTTAAATCAAACCAAAACAATCCCAAAATGAAAATTTGAAAACACAAACCCAAAAACCAAAAACCAAAATTTATATACAAATGTACACTATAATACAAGATGATGCAAAGCTTAGCTTATCACTTTCCTGGATCCCACACATGATTAGAACATTTCAACAAAAATATGACATAATATGCATGCCAAATGTTGTGGGAATCTAAGATCAGACCAAACAATGCAACAAATTTCCACTTGCCATGCTCACCATACCAATTTGATTTAGTTCCAATAATACTCCCATAGGTGAGCATCAAATTACTAGAATGATTAGACAATAAATGATTTTCAATTTTATCTTGTCTATTCTTTAAAATGTGAACTTCATAATTGCCTCCTTGATTTAGAATTAGGCTATCCTTTTCAAATATGCAATTTTGTAAGTAAGAGCCTATTTCTACAAACTTCAAAGCCAAATCATTTTCCAAATTTGTAGGCCAATCAAATTTGTGTAACAATTTACAAGCATCTAGGATATTTACTAAATTAGGATCATTAAAAGTTTTTATCCTAGATTCAATTAGTAATTGTTGATGAATTTGGTTTAACAATTCAAGTGCATCAACTTCTTTTCCATTCATTAAAACCATGCTATTAAAGGTGTGATTAAAAAATATACCTTGTTTTTCATTTACCTTTAGTGACATTTCATCATTCAAATTATTTAAATTCAAAACATGGTCATGCAAATTTTCAATCCTCAAACACTCTTGGTCAAAGTGTATGTCAAGTAATCTGCTTTGATGATCACTTATTTGAGTTGCTTCCAATTGATCCATCTCTTTATCATTTGGTTCTAATTCTTTGTTCACTATCCATGGCATCTCTTCATTTGAATCCCCAAAATCATCATGCAAACTTGCATCCACACTTTCAATGAATTTATATTTTGTCCCCTTTTCAAATCTTGCGAATATGAGATCTTCGTATGATGTAGAAGGCTCACCATCCTGCATGTCAAGTGAAATATGAGTTTCATCTATAGGGATGTGAGAAAAGAATGCATTACCATACCTCCCCCAACCATTGTAAAAATCGTCATCCAAATCTGTGAGATGAAACTCCATGGTATTTGTGACATGATCTTTTGATTCATTCATAGATTCTTTTCTTTCTTTGTCCTTGGCAATAGGATCATTATAATCTTCCAAAATTTGATGAGATTTGAAACCCTCTTCCAAAACATCCTCAAATTGTACAGGAGTTGTAATATCTTCCTTTGAGTAGGCAATTATGTCATCCTGCATATCAATTGGCACACAAGTTTCATTAGTAGCTTTGGAAAGAGTGAAGTCTTCCCACTTCTTCCAAACATCATAATAATCATCTTCCAAAATCAAGTGGTGACGTTCAACTATTTCTTCAACATCTTCCAAATCATCAATGTGTTTCTCATCAAATTCGTCTTCACCTTCCTTAGATGGTTCAATTATTTCCAAAAGTGGGTTATTTCTTGAATTCAAATTTATAAGGCTATCATTGTCCAAATTAGTAACCCATGATTCATTATCATAATTTGGAGGGTGAAGAATTTCTTGATCTTTAATTTTACACATTTCATCAATAGTATCTTCCAAGAACAAGTGGTGAAATTCTATCATATCTTCAAATTTATTTATTGATTTTCTTTCCATTTCTCTTTCAACCACTTCATTCAATTCTATGGTGGGTTCCATCCATTCACATATATCAAACATTGTTGAATCTAGATAATCATGTATCTCTACATGATCCTCACTATTGGATGTTGTCTTAGCAATTTGCACCTCCTCGTGAACTATATCCAAGGTGGTCATAAAATTTGGGTATTCAGATTCATCCCCTTGATCATTTACCTTAGATATCATTGGAGTGGAGGGTGCTATGTTTGATGGTTGGTGTAGGTTGGCATCAAAAGAACAATCTCTCATGTGAATATGTTGTGCCTTTTCTTCTTCAAGACCTTGTCGTTCTATCTCTTCTAAGATCTCATGGATTCTCTCTAGGGACAAACCACTCGGGTTTTCCTCAATGAGTGAAGCAAGTATGGGGTGTATGGCTCCTAGGTATACTTCCATGGCTTCTTCTTCTGATGTGTTAAAATTTTCCCACATTTGGGAGTGCAACTCACGAAATCTTCCATTGAATTGACTCAAGGATTCATTAGACTCTTTACATATGGAGGTAAACTGATTTTTCAATATTTCTAAGTCAACTTGATTACCAAAATGATTAAGATAGGTTGCTTCTAATTGTATCCAAGAAGTCCTAACCTCCATGGGTAGTTGGCTATACCAAAAGAATGGTCTATCATCCAAAATGTATGCAAATAACTTACAAGCCACCTCCTCATAGAAAATATGAAATTGACACAATACATTCTTGTAGACATGCAGTTTTTGCAAGTATCCTAGTGGCACCTCTTGATTAAAACACCGTAAAAAATCCAATAACATTGTAGGAATTTGATATGGTACCACAGGTATAGACAAACCCTTATAATGATCCTCTATTATTAATACCATTCTCTCTCTTAGAGATGTTATTTCAGCTCTCAGGGATACCCTTTGCTCCTCAAGTGTTGCCATTAGTGAACTTAAAATGTAATTTTAGAACCAAATCTGTTGAATATTCAACCTGCAATATAAAACAGAAATCAAGTTAGCATCAACTAAGAGATGTATTCATTAAAATCAAATGAAAAGTAATTGCATGAGACCAAAATTCTGAAAAATTAAATCAAATCACTTTATTTCTGTATGAACAATCCAAATGTGTTGTAAAGCTCTTAAGCAATTTTAAGCATTTAAAATCATGATGAAATAAACCGTTTCATGCCCTCCTTCTAGCGCCAATCTGTTGAGTGGTGTTTTCACCCAATTGTGAAAGCACACTCTCCGGTAGGATTTGGGTTCCAAAATCCCCTCTTGCAAAGAAGTTAAACAAACAACTTCTCCAAGGTTCTTGTTATATTAGCATTTGCATATGTGCATCAAATAAAGATATTCAATTTAAATGCTAGGAACACCTTAGTGATTGCAAGTAACTGTAAACAAGGGGCATCGTTGGTTTATTTTACCATGAAACTTTAATGATTGTTCATTGAACCCTGATAAAGTAAATGTGAGTTGGCCCTCATATGACCACGATGTAATGCTTTAATTCCTTTTATCTTGATGGTTTTAGGATAGATTTTATCTTGCATTAAATCCTCAATGATGAATAGGGTCTCCAAATGTAGCTTCAAAATGTCACTTTAACTTATCCCTCTTAAATGAAATCAAATTTTCATCAAGATGAACAATTAAGTGCTTTAAGGAAAAGACCTTCAATGTAGTACTCAAATTATCCCTCTTTCGTAAAATTGGAATTTTTATGAAGAAAGGATAATTTTAGGCCCAAAATGGAAATTTGTGAAAATGCCATAAAACATCACTCCTTCAATGAAATTGGAATTTCCATGAAGGGAATGTCATCATAGGCTCATGAATGCAAAACAAAACTGGAAAAACGAAATTTGACCTTAAAATGGAAAATTTCTATTTTCGGATTTTTAAAATCTATGACAAAACAACAACTTCGACGAATTTTTAAAAATACTAAACAAGTCCGAAAATGAAATTTCAAAGTGCGTATTTGAAGTCTGAATTATAATCTCCGCAATGGTGAAATCCGTTTTAGATTTTGAAATTTTTTTAATGTTTATTTTAATGTCTGAAAATAGGAAAAAATTCTGAAATTAAAATTTTTGGAAACAGAAAATTTAAAGTTTGCATCAAAATAATTGCTGAAAACACAGCAATGCAAAAGCTCCTTCAGTTTGATAGCACCCCGTCCTGCAAAACCGAATACGTGAGAGTTTCATACATGCAACCTAGCTTATTTGACCTGCAAAATAAACACAATCAAAGTAAACTAGGAGTTGGTTCCTAGGGTTTTAAATAATTTCCAGATTGCAAACATTCACATGAAACAACCCAAAATAATGGCATCAATTTCACATACAAGTCTGAAATCTGAAAGGGGAAAAATAAAACAATTAAAATTAAGCATGCAGAAAATTTCTCATTCTTTCTTGCTAACAAGGCCTGAAATTTCTGAATAAAAGCTTTCACATTCCAATTAAAATCCCTGCTTTACAAATGTGGCCATGCCCAAAGTTCCCATTTGGCCATGCCACCATTTCCGTCCATTTTCGTCTCCCTCTCCGTCTCTTTTCCCTCCCTCTTTTGTGTTTGTATGGCCTATTTAAAAATAAAAATATTCAATATGCCCTTTCATTGGTTTTCCAACTCTTCATTTCATTTCCAATGCTATTCGCAGCTCTCCGTTTCGTTTAAAATTCCATTCGCTTGGCGTTCTCCATGTCGTGCGCTTCTTTTCTCCTGGCCCTTTCGTTTCCTACGCAATACCCTGCAAAAAGAAAAAGAACACGTTAGAAAAAACAAAAACTAAATTTCACTTAACTAACATGAAAAAATTAAAGATTAAAACTTAAACAAAAAAGCTAAAAAACAAACCTACCACTACATACTATTTAAAGCTAATAAAAGGTGCTTTAAAATCTTTAAGAGCTATACGTGGCCACCATGAAAAATATAAGATTATATATATATATATATATATATATATATATATATATATATATATATATATATATATATATATCTTATCCCTTTTTGTTTTTATTATTATTTTTTTTTGTTTTTATTTTATGTTCATTTGTTTATATATATATATATATATATATATATATATATATATATATATATATATTATTTTTATTTATCCTTTCTTTTTTCTTTTTTTTGTTTTATTTATTTATTTATTTTTTTAATTCCTTTTTTTTTTAGTTTATTTATTTTTTTAAACATGAATTAACCCAAAAGTTAATGTTTGAATTATAAACACTTTAATAAACCTATAAAAAAGAAAAAGACAAAAACCACATCAAAATTTATCAAAAAAAATGTGGGTCCCCAAGCTTTGGGGCTAGTTGTGAAACAGTCACAACACCCCTAAATATCTCTCTTTTTTATTTCATTCATCTTCTTATATTTTTGTATAAGATTTGAATGGATGGATTGCTTCTGTTCATTTTTTTAGCATTGTGAATTTTGGCACTTGAATCCATGTGGTAATGTTATGTTTTGGTCAACTAAATACAATGATTCCATAAATATAACATCCTTTCAAATACACATACACACACACACACAACTTGAACAAAAACAACACCTCCATACGTGTTTAAACTATAAACTATTAACTCGTTGGTCTATGCATTTCCAACTATAATCTATAGTTGTTTGCTCCTTCCCTTGTCCCTAGCCACCAACCTTCTTGGTAGAAATATACTAGAAAAGTTATTATTACAAACCCAACATATATATGGAAAATAGTTCCTATTAATTTTTCACTCCCCATGGTCTATGAGGGTTGAATACATGGCATTGGATCACACAAAGTAAAAAATAATTAGAAACATCAAAACACATAAGCAAAAATATAATAAATTCTTATGAAGTTTAGATCTTAAAACATGGATAACTAGAGAAACGTAAAACTTCCTCTTGCTCCTTCCCACTTGGTCTTCTTCATATTTCCACATTTGTGATGTAGCCAAGTTTTTCCACTTGTATGCTATAATAAATTTTCATCCTCCTTGCTACTTCATTAACAATTCTCTCTATGGAAATGTTTTTCCACTTTCTCTTCCTTTCATAAAACTACTTGTTATCATGATTTTTCCACCTCCTCATCCCACTTGTATTAACTATCAAGGTGAGTTTCCCACCTTCTCATCTCACTTGTATTAGCTATTAGGGAGATTTTACCACTTCTCATCCTCCATACAAATTACTCTTAGATAGAGCTTCCCACTTCCACTTCCTTTTGCAACTCCATTTATGTTAATTCCATTTATCCACTTATTTAATTAACTTATTTTCACCATCATTTCCTCCTTTTCCACTCATGAATGAAAAGTTTTAAAAACTTAACTATTATTATTTTACACCATCTCTTATAAAAATAGCCTATAAGACCCATCCTCCTATACCTCCACCTTATTTTATCTAAATCACATGATAATCAATTTTATACAAAAGAACACACACATACTCACCAAAATTTTTACTTTATAATATACAATAATTCCCAACTTCCATAATAAGGTAGAATCCCATAACAAGATGAAATTAGGAATACCCTAGGCCCATACAAGAAATGAGGTAGTAAGACTTAGTATCTTTCTTCATGTAAGATAATATTTAATATTATCTTCATATGAGATAATATTTAATTAGTTATTATAATAGAATATTAAATTAGTTATTCTAAATTAATATCTTCTAAAATAAAAATAATATCTTCTTAAAAAATCATCATTGTACTTATTTATAGGACTGAATATAAATAATATTGGGTGCATGAATTTTTATTGAGAAAAATCTCTCTTCGTGTTTCTTTTTTGTTCATGCATATTCATGTCAATTCTTGCTCATATCAACTAGTATCAGAGCCAAGAAAATGCAACCTTATTTTTGGTCTTCTAGAATATTGTGTCACAATCTTCACCCATATCCCTCATCTTAGGTTACCAAATATCGAGCCTCCTCAAGGATTTTTACATATTATCCTTTCTATATCTCTATTCACTTTTTCTCAGAAAACCAAGAGATCACATCCTTGACTCTAGTCTTCTAAAATATTTTAATACAATATTTACTATAACCCTCATCTTAGGTTGCCAAAGTTCTATCCTCATTGAGGGTTTTCACATATTACCCTTTCTAGATCTCTATTCACTCATTTTCTTAGAAAATACTATTTTTAGAGAGCTACATCTTTCTTTCTAGTAGTCAAATTCATAATATTATTCTACCATCGCATAGATCGTTTCAATTATTACAAAATGAGTGGTCATATGCCAATTTTTGAGAAATATTGAAGAAGTTATGGTTGTTTGAAGTTGGTCTAACAATGTTTTTTTTCACTATGCAAAAATAAGAAAATAAGCAAAGTTTTTTTTATAAAGAAAAAAAGTAGAGCTTATTTTTAGAAAAAAAAGGTATTCATTATTTATAAAAGTGTTTTATTGTATAAGGGGGCTTCTTTTATGAATTTGATTTAACCAATTGTGTAATTGTGATTGTAAACAAGGTGTATTATCGATGGAGTGTGATGCCTTCATTATTTTTCTTCCATGTTTTACAAGGTTTTAAAGTAATATTTTATAGCCATCCCTTTTGCAATGGCTCCTAAGCAAGATATCCATCATGTGGAGACTTCTAAATCATAAGTGAATATGAGTAATGAAATTTTAGTAGAGAACCACAATTATTTCATGCAAGATATTGTCCTAGTATTTTAAGCAATGCTTCATCATTTAGCATATTTTATCACTTATCAACCTATGGAGGATAATATAGGGAAATTTATACCCTTTGTTATGGGGAATTTGGTTGAGTGTTATTCAAATATGGACACTTTTATAGACAAAAAAAATAAGATAGTTGCATCCACTTATGCTATAGATGTAGTTCTTAAATAGGGAGGACAACAACAATTGCCCCTTTTTTATAAGAAAACCATCAACCAGTTCAAAAATTATACTCTTGGGTGCAACCATCCTGACATCCCTTCTTATAGTTTGGTTATCGTCTTCAAACAACATAGGACAAGGTGTAGTAACAGTATTATTTTGGTCGATTATCATAACCATTGTCATTTTCTTTATGCGATCAACTACCAATTTTATAGCCTCAAGTGTAGCCACCTATAACCCCAATAGATTATAAAATAGTATATATCACTTCCTACTCTTTAACAAAATCACTTGTTCCTAACTATGCTTCAACAATAACTGCAACTGCTATCACAACCACCACAATAGTTTTTACTACAAGCAAAGTCATCAACACAACAATAAAAATCACCACAACACCATGCACTACCATAATCCTATTCTTATTTACAATCGTAGCAATATCTATGTAGCACTACATACTTGGTTGCTCATACAGGTACATTGCCAACCCAAGTACATGTGGTCTTTATGCTAAATTTTTAGCTACTTTTTCCCTATTTTCATTAGCCTTTTCTCTCTCCTCCAAAAAAATGCGGGTCACTTTTCACTAAGCAAGGAGGAATTAATAAGACTTAGTATCTATCTTCATGCAATATAATATTTAATTAGTTATTATAATAGAATATAAAATTAGTTTTTTTGAGAACAGGATATTAAATTAGTTGTTCTAAACTAGTATCTTGTAAAATAAAAAGCATGTCTTCCATAAAAAACATCATTGTACTTCTTTATAAGGATTGGATATGAATAATATTGGATGCATGAATTTTTATCAAGCAAAATCTCTCTTAGTGTTTCTTTTTTGTTCATGCATATTCATGCCAATTCTTGCTCATATTATGAGGTCTTCCCCCAAAGTTTCCCTTTGATCCTATAGTCACATCATATTACAAATATACTCCCTTTTGAGGGTAAGGTAAGCATCATATATTTATCTATACCAATTATTATATCTATTGCTAAGTTGTACATTCTAGCAAACAATGAAAAGCAACAAAATCACACAAAAAAATCTCTCGTCCAAATATTGTTCATATGATAACTAAAATAATAGTAATTTTTTCATACTTTGTGTAAATCCATTATTTATCAATTCAAAATAATAATACACACTCAAAGCATGAGTTCAAATACCACCAAAATGAGTAGAAAATGAGTACTTTTAAATTAAATAGGAAATAGAGTCTAATTCAGTGAGGGTATGTGGCACTACATGATGCTACTATAAAAAAATCTAAACCAAGAAAATGAAAGATACAAAAATAAAATTTTATAAGCAATATAAATTACCCAAATTATAAGATAGAGGAAATTTTGAAAAAAAAGAAAATAAGGAATATTAAGGCTAATCTATGGCATTTACCATAATTTCTATAGGTTGATAAAGCAGTTATTTGATCTAATATAAATTTAGAATCACTAAAATTAATTGTGATTAATGGTTTAAGGGCCTACCTCAATTAGACCATTTGTTTATTTAAAATAAATAAAATCAATGGAAAGTTGGGAAGGGTTAGATATTATACCTACCCTTACTTATTTGTTGATGGAGATCTAGATGTTGATTGTCATTGTGCTTTTGTATGCTTTAAAAAATGAGATGATTGACTTGGATTTCTAGCCTATATAAAAAAAAAAAAATACACTATAAAAAATAAAATTTAATACAAATTGTTAAAAAATAATGAACTTGATACTATATATTTTCAATGCGTTTACACAGGTTTTTATGAGGGGTCCTAATCCTTTCATATTGAGTGGGGTTTGAACCTTGGACCTCTCAATGAGATACCAAAGCCCTGACCACTACAATAAGATTTTAACTATTTCAATGAGTTTACATATATTTTTATAAGGGGTACCAGTTCCCTCATACTAAGTTGGGTCTGAACCTTAGACCTCTCAAAGAGAGGCTAAAGTCCTTACCACTATAGTAAGCTTACAACTATTATTCAATAAGTTTACACAAGTTTTAATGAGGGGTCTCGATACTTTCATACTGAATAGGGTTTGAACCTTAGACCTCTCAAAGAGAGGTCAAAGCCCTTACCACTGTAGTAAGCTTACAATTATAAATATTTGAGTTTACATTGGTTTTTATGAGGGGTACCAACCCTTTCGTACTAGAGTTTGAACTTGTATCTCATGGATGAAACTTTTGATACCATATTCAAAAGGCTAATATATAGATATTAATACTAAATAGATGTTACATAAAGTTTCTAGGTTATAAAATTATAAATAGAAGCACTAATAGATAGTAGCATTGATAAATCGATAGAAGCACTTTCAAGAATATTGTCTATGTTTGATACTATTAACTATAGCAATAAGTTTTACCCATAAAATACTATATTGATTAACATATATGAAGAAAAAAGTATATGAATATTGAACTAAAATAATTTTCCTAGAAAAATAGATTTTAAACTAAACTCGACTTTGGATATAATTTGATAAAATTGACATAAATTTGACTATAAAAATGTTATAGGTAGAAGTGCCAATAAATGATAGCACTAAAAAAAATGTTGTAGCATTAACAAAAGTGATAAAGGAGACCAGTGCTAACAATATTAATTCTATAACCTAAATTTTGACCTAGAACAATTCAAAATAGATCAGACAAATAAAATTGAATTAAAATTATTGCAAATTAACAATTTTGGAGAGAATACTACAAAAGTGAAACTAATGCTATAAAATTAATGGAATTGAAACTAAGACTTACAAAATTAAAAATAATATTATCAAGTTAGAAAATATCATCCAATATTATTTGAAACTGATAAAAGGTTGAATTTTTTATGGTACTATGTTTTAATAATTTATTCTTTAGTTTGAAAAAGTCTCATTACCAAAATTAGTGTATTGAATCTAGTAACACCATGTTAGAAAGAATCAATCTAAAATTCAAGGAAAGGATACATGATTTTATAGATGAGTTGAGAAAAATAAGTGAGCAAGTTATTAATTTGGCCAAATTAGTTAAAAGTAAAAAAAAATCCTAGTGGTATTGCAAGTTTCTATTTCAATTAAATTTGGTTTACTGACACTCATTGGGAGCCTACTTTTTCTTTTGTTCACTTTTACATTTAGTCATTTACATTCAATTTGTGTCATATTCAACACATGCACCATAGGATTAGCTTTGATATTATATTTAACATGATTTGATTAAGTTATGACAAATATGAGACACAATGGGATAACTTTTAGGTGGCTATAGTTTTTCTCTTTTAATATGTTCATTAAAATGAACATAGAAAAAAATAACACATTAAATGCCTTGATGTCCTTTTAAAGAGATAAGGCTAACCAAAGATTAATTTTTAATTATTGCTTTGAATATATATATTATCCTTAACACTTAAAAGTTATAGATGGAAGTTAGTAGTTGCATTAAATTATACTTTTCTTGTGTATTGCATAAACGTTTTGAGGAGAGGAGTTTCAAGGAGTGAGAAAAATTTAACCACAACAACTCATACACAAAAAGGATGAGGAAATATGATTGATTTATGGTGAAATATGTGATATATGATAAATGGAAACTAATATATGATCATTTTCATGTTTGAAATTATGTTTAGTTTACTAACAAAGTATATTTAAATAAGATATTAAAGATCACAAATATCATAGTGATACCCCTTGTTTTACATTATTCATATAGGGATATGATAATAGATAAAATTTTCTTTAATCATCAAGTAATTTAGATTGAAATATGCCCAAATTGAAATTGCATTTTCCTTTGAGTCTATATCTCAAGGATTTTTGTTATGCCACATGGGGCTTTCTATGTTACATATACAATATAGATTTGGATGTGCCTAGGACTTTAGATTTTACTTAAGTTGATTGCCCAAGGACTTTTTTTGTGCCACAAGGGACTTTTGTACAATAATATATAAATATATATATGATTTTACTTAAGCATTTATACTTAAGGACTTCTATCGTATCACATGAAAATATTTTCATGATATTGTTGGTAGTTTTGCCACCCTAAATTTTGATTGTAAAATTCAAAGAATATAAGATGAATGATGCAGTTGTTTGGATATTTTATTTTTACAATTTTAATGTGATTTTTTTGTTTCCCTCCTTTGATTGATTTCACTAAATAAAGAATGGTGATTTCGTCCTTGGAAAAACACAAGTTTTTATAGAGAAAAATTAATGCAAATCGTGGGTAAAATATAAAGGGAGAAATGTATGGAAAAATGACATCTTAGGATCAAAGGAGTGATAAAAAATGGTCTAAGGCATTATAAATTATATTTAAAATGAAAAGCACCAATGAAGATAAAGGGGAAGACATTTTCGCCCTAGGGGAAGGGCAAAAATCATTTTCGCCTTTCTTTTGGGTGAAAATACCATCATAAGAAGATTATGCCCTAGTGGTAGTAAAAATAATGGAAAGCACTTGGTTTAAAACAAAGGCAAGAATTTACAAAGTTGAGAAGTCCTTTCGCTCGAAAATTATGCATTTAAGGTGATTTTTCCTTTTTTGGAGAAAATTACCTTTTTAATTAATTTTAGGGAGAAAGTAATGGATGGGACCAGTCAAAGTCAAAGTCATCCCAGGGGAGTGAAAATAATTTTTGTCCTTCTTCGGGATGAAAATAAAGCAAAACATGTGCATTGTGAAGTCAAAGTCAAAATCGCCTCTAGTAAAAGGTAAAAATCACTTTCACCCTTATTTGGGAAAAAATCCAAGTTGAGGACGATTGTTAGAGTGCAAATGATGAATTGAGGTCATAAAGGTCATGCTAGTCAAAGTCAAAGCAAATTTAAAGAAGGTGTCTGCCAATGTAATTTCACCCCATTTTGAGAAGAAACATTGATTTTGCCCAGTTCAGAGCAAAAATCTTGAAATAGTATCTTTTCATGCCGAGCAAAGTCAAATTCACCCTAGGTAGGAGGCAAAAATAAATTTTACCCTTCTTGAGGGTGAAATTAGTTATTTTCACCCAGTTTTTAGCAGAGGTCATTTCCATTCCATTCTTGGGTAAAATTCTCTATCTTTCAAGAGAAATAAATCAAGTGAATATTGAAAGCTTATTGATGGGCGAAAACACCAAATTATCTAGGCAAAATCAATTCTTGCCCCTTCCTTTCGATAAAGTTTTCTTTCAAAGGCACCATTGATGCTGATATTTTTCAAGAAATATCAGAGACTAATGGAATTTGATTCTTGGAGCAATGAAATTGATATTTCAAAATTCTTTCTAAGGAGATACTAAGATTAAATGCTACGTCCTAGATTTTGTATGATCTTGTTCATTTTTGAGATACCCTCCACTGATTTCACTCTTTTCAAAACAATGT
Organism: Wollemia nobilis; assembly: GCA_028583015.1. Lineage (NCBI taxonomy): Eukaryota > Viridiplantae > Streptophyta > Pinopsida > Araucariales > Araucariaceae > Wollemia > Wollemia nobilis. The sequence continues at coordinate 6,554,608 of JAQPPZ010004166.1, forward strand.
TGATTTTAGTTGGGTCTCCCCTAGCTAAGATAAAGTTCTAAGGCACAAAATAATGAAATGATGACCAGAATTTAATATCCAAGCTCCTGATTGCCAGCGATATTGATGAGTCTTGATGCATAGACGTCTAGAAAATTTTTCCTATCGTCCAATCCTACTGATTTCCCAGGTGCACTCCATGAAATGGAATCATTGATTCCTAAAAAATATTTTGATTCGATCACCACTATTGTCAGGGAGAAAATTTCTCTAGTTGGTCTTTGACTAGTTAGCATTTTGTTTTAATTTACATTTAATTTTAGAGGTGAAATCCTCTATAAATACTAAGCATTTTTATGTAATTAAGGAGGAAGAAAAATCTTTAAAAAACACTTTGATTTTTCTGCATCAATTGAAGGATTCATGGCTTCTAGTTCCTGGAGTCGTGTTGTATGCAATTGTTTTCTACCTTTCATATATGTTAAGTTCATGTTATTTGCTAGGTAAATTTAAATTTTACAATTCTGAATCTAATTCCTGGTAGAAAAATGAATGTTGAAATGGTCATTGGAATTTATCCCTTCAATTTATGAATGGTTCCTATGATTTCCTTCCCATTACATGTTGATTGAAACTTGATTTGATTTTTAGCTATTAGTTTATCCCCATTCAGTATTTTTTGTCTCATAGCCATATTTCCCATTTCTTTCTATCATTTCCCATATCTTTCTTGTTACCCTAAGCTTCAAACTGAATTACAATAGTAAGGGAACCAACCCACTCCGAAGATTGGCCCAAAAGACATCTCTCTCCTTTGGCCTTTCAATGTTGGTCGGGTCTAGGGTGCACAAATATTTTATACTTAGGCAAATTCATGACCAAATTTTTTTGGCACACTTGGTGGGACATTAAAACATTCCACTTTGAATAGTATCAAGGTTTGATGTTCATGTTTTTACTGTTCGATTAGAACATCTAGTGACTCAGTTTTACCCAGAAGCCTCCAAATGTGAAGTTAGAAAAATCTTTCTTCATGATCATAATATCGAAGGCCAAAAATTCCAAAGATCCCATTGAGTTTTATGATCTCGAAATCCAAGTGTTAGGATAACATCCTAGGTTGTTCACTCTGACTATCCCATCAGTCACAACTTCTTCATAGGTAGCTAGTGTGTTTTCTATTCCTTCAATTCTAGCTAGCATATCCACTAGATTTCCTCCTCCTTAGGCAAACACTCTAGTCCAAGTGGCTCAAAATCCACCACCCTAACTACCAAGGTAGTTCTTGGCTTGGAATCACTCTAGATCTTTGAATCTACAAGTTCAAAACCTGATTCTGCAAGTAGGGTTGAAGGCTTTGCCTACTTACGATAGTACGAGTAATATGACTTATGAGCATGTCCAAGATGTGGATTCTCTGGAAACCATTCACAGTATCACAGATGAGGATGTCATGGTAATATTGTTCATTCTCTCTCTCAGAGGTAAGTTGCTTTAATGGTACTGATATTTACAGCCTGCCACTATTACCACCTGGGACTAGTTGGCTGAATTATTAATCAAAGGGTTCAATGAACAAGCAGATCCATTCTATATTTTGCATCAATTTACCACCATTCAGAGGCATCTACAGGAGGAAATTATGGACTTCAATTTTAGGTTCACCCAAATTTTGTATAGAGTTCCTAATGGTCTTCGACCCACTCTTGAACAAGCCACATTCTCTTACCTTCGTGCCTTTAACTTCGATATTATCATGGCCATATGACAGTCCAATGTTAATATATTTCCTAATTTGTATTCTACTATGCAAAAGGTTGAGGCTGATTTTATTGCTATTGGTAAGCTTCCACCAAAAATGAAAATAATTGTATTTCCTGATCTTCTGCAGTATTTTTACACCAATGCATCTTCTCAACCCTTGTCGATGTCTCCCATGTATTCGGTTCCTTCATGGAATTTGAGTTCATATCATTACATAATGATAGTTTCTATCTTACAACTACCTATTCCAACCATTCCATAGTTACCCAATCTGATCCATTCCCAGCACTTCCATATACACCTATACCACTTCCATTACCAACTCCTCCAACACACTCAAATCTTGATCCACAAGAGAAGCTACTGAAAAAGATGTAGTCAATGAACTCGGCCATAAGAGCGATGGGAAATGATATCATAGTTATTAAGATGAATCAAGATTAAAGATATTTCTAGCCTAGGATATTTCAACCTCTGCTAATCACTAGTGAGCAAGTAGCTTCAACCAACAAAGCACTTGAGAGAATTCTGACCATATTGACAAACAAAGAAGCTGACATATTAGAAAAAGCATGCTGGTGCTCTACCTCCAATGATCTGCATGGTGAGGAAACTTGTATGGTTCACCTAAACTATGTGTAGAAATTGGCAAAAATTTCTTTTAGTGGTTAAATCAACATGATCATAGAAGTTGATCATAATTTTATGGTCCCTTCTGAAGAGCAAGTTTCAGTTCTTATGAAAGCTAGAAGAAAACCTATCACTATGGACCTAGATGATATGGAACCCTTAAAGGTACCTGCTAATCCAAAGGTGTAAAATGATAAAAAACAAGCACAAGTGAAAGTGGATATTCTAGCACCCAAGCTAGATGCACCTTTCTTATTAAAGGATCATTTGCCTTCGTGAGCAAAATAAAGAGTGCAAGAAAATGCATCAACTCCACAAGCGAGAGCTGAAATAGAGGAACAGGTCAGGGAAAAGCTCAAATACCCATATTTGACCAATCATGAGAGAGTATAGGCTACCCAATAGTAGTAGAGCAAATATGAGGTTGCCAATAAAGGAAAAGAGTCCAGTGCATCCATGTATAACATCATTGAAGTGCTAAAGAGGATATTAGCCAAGGTGAGTCTTTATGATGCATTGTAATTACCTGGACAAGACTTATTATAAGAATTGTTAAAAATTATGAAATATAAGGGGAAGAATCTAACTTAGATAGTGTTAGCTCAAATGCTAATGACTTATGCCATTGGAAAGAATAGACCATCCTATTTCTACTTGTCTCTCAGGATGGAAGGTTGGATTGTGCACAGTTGCATGATCGAATCTGACATTGTAACGAATGTCATGCCAAAGGTAGTTCATGATGTTATGGGTATGGAATATATAATAATTAGCCCTGGTGTTTTACAATTATATGGAAACCCTATGAGGATAGTAGATATCATCAAATACATCCCCATTGTGCTACATAAAATACCTCAGATCATTGTGATCAAATAGGTGGTTGTGGCTGATCTAGAATCGTATTTCAACATGTGCCTATCATGGGAGTTCAATTCCAAGTTGGGAGGCTACCTTTCTCTGGATTATTCTCATTTGGATATTCTTGTCAAAAGGAAGAGAATTTGAATTTATAATAAGAAGCCTTCAACTTATCACATAGAGAAGATTGAAGAATAAGATAAAACCATGAATTATGTCAACTTGATGATTGAAGAATTGGAATAATTGGATTTAATGGAAGAAGTTATGGATGAGCTTTGAACAGAATATGAGTTTTTAATGCTAAATTTAAATGCTATTATGGAGACTAAAATTTGTTGTTACACCATTACTAAGCCCGAAAAAGCTAAATTTAAGGTGTATGATGATCAAGATCTTGTTCCTGATCAATTATGGAAGATATACTTCAATGGTGCTACATGCAAGAATGGTGTAGGGGCAAGGATCATTCTTATTTTTTCTTCTAGCACACATAATACTTATTCATACTGACTGGCCTGGAGTTTTACCAACAATGTTGTTGAGTATGAAGCACTCTACCTAGACTTGAAAAAAGTAGAGAAGCTCAGGATCAAACAATTATAGATTTTTGGATATTCTAAGATGATTTTCAACCAGGTAACTAATAAGTGTATTTCAAAGCAACATTACCTGAAGGCGAATCGTAAATCATTTTGGTACTTGTTTGAGGCCTATACAATGTTGAAAATCCTAGCAATCTCATGGGAACAAAAAAAGCATGCCAATATGTTGGCATCCCTTGGTGCTAATGTTTCTCTAGTTAAGCATGTGGTGAGAAAGCCTAAGACTATGAGTTTATTTTATAGACCTTCAGTAACTAGCAAAAATATCTTCTTGCAAGTGTTTGATAGTGATGAATAGATTATAAATTTCTTGATAAGAGAAGCTAGTAATGTGGAAGAAAGAACACTTGATGAGGAAGAAGTTGAGGGATTGATCTCGTTACGAAATAATCATATCCTAAAAGGAATCACTACACTTGAGAGTCTTTTTTACCAAAAAAATAGAGTAGAAAAGCATAATATCAAAGTATACAAAAAGGAGTACACTAAACTACAGTTGGTACCCAAGAAGTCGATCAAAGTTGGTATTGATTGCACTCAAGAAGAGCTGGAGTAGATCAAGAAACTGTGCCATCAGTACCCAAACATTATCGCTTGGAGCTACCAGGATTTTAAAAGCTATTGTACAATGCTAGGAAGTAATGCACCTAGTATACTTGTATAATAATATCAAAATAAAAGACCAATAAATATGTATATGACACAGAAGTAACAAAACAAAGAGACTTCTTTCTATTGATTCATCTAAAACTTTTGTTACATATCAGTCCCTCTTAGGGATACATTTATTTGATACAATGATTACAGGAAGAAGTAAAATGCCCCTCATGAGGTGATGGTGCGCTCCATAGGCCTCTCGAGCCTACACACAAATTTGTATAAGGTCTCATAGATGCCTTCTTCTCCTTCGCTTACCTAGAGGGATCTGACACTTTGAAATATTTGACTTGGTCCTAGAACCTGCAACCTGTGTATAAGAAACAACAAGTGATAAGTAGCACCTATTGCCTCTCAGGATAAGGTATTATTAGGAGATCTACAAAGAATGATGTAAAAGGAATATAACATCATATTGAAGCAAAACTAGATAAGAATGCGTTGATAACTTAGAAATCATCGTGGATATGCATTAAGGAAAATAGATTTATGATAATATTAATGGATAAAATAGAAAATAATGAAATATCTATGGTAATCCTTGGAAAATAATGTCTAAAACCCTGGTCTATGCTTGCAGGCTACTATCAAGGATAGCGACGATGAAACAAAACCTTCTTCCTCGCAAACTAGGAGTTTAGTACTAGATTCCTCATATAAATTGATGTCCAAGGGTCACGTCTGTGTTCATACACTAATTGGTGATGAATAACTTCTTGATCTAAATTATCATATGGATCGTAGTCATCGCTTAATAGAATAGCACTTTTCTACTCCTCAAAGGGGTATGGAATCACTCTCCAATTTGCTAGGGCTCCGCTACACAAAAATAATGGTATTCAAAATATTTTCTTTTTCTTAGGTGGATGCATATGTAGACCTCCCATATTTAGATCTAGATAAAAATATTGGCTTCCTAGAGAATCCAATATCTATATATGCATGTAACTAACCATCCATGGGGGAAGGATCACTCATAGATTTGCATTGAAGGGGCAGTCAGGAGGATCTCTAGGAAATCAATACCAAAAACCATTTGTAAACAATGCAAGTGTAGTTAGACTACATTGTCTGGACCCGTATTCATGGCTAGAATATGTATTGGTTCTATTCACTATCCAAAGTAGTGGCTAGATCTGGCCGCTCTCAGCTTTAGAGACCAATGTTGGTAACCACTTTGATTGATAGCAACCAAGCCTGAATTTGCCAGAACTCCCCCTTGTGAGTGGTTAGGACCACTATTATATCTTGGAAAGGTCCAATATCAGTCATATGGTCTTTGAATGTATCCATATGAGTAGTATCCTAAACATGATGTATTTTAGGTGTCTATAGATACCCCTTTTTGGGATGCATTATGGGAAAACACAACACTGAGAAAAAATAGACCACCTAGAGCCACATTGTAGGGTGTGTGATGATCATTAATCTGATCAACATTGGATTCCCCAATCATGAGAAAAGGTGTGAATCATAGAATAATTGATTCCAATATGATGGAAGGCTTAACTTTGCAAAAGGTTTCACATGTCCAATGATGATCAGTTAGCCTTGGTGCTATGATTGGTCTGATAGGAGGAGAGCTACAAGATTAACTGTCATATTTAATTTTTGCCTCAAAAAATGGTAAGATTATGATAGTTGTTAGTAATGATTCATAAGACAAACATAATTTGACATGATTGAGTGATCCTTTTTTTATTTTGATTATGATTGTTGATATTATGGCTACCCCCTCAAGTGACAAGTCAATGAGGGAAGGACAATGAATAAAGCAATGAGTCGCTTGACCAAGATGAATGATTTGGATATCTTCAAGAGGTTTGCTTTGTTATTGGAAAATCCCATTTTAGGTGTGACTTCAAGCATTTATAGTAATTGTAATCCACTGATCTGCTCAGCTAGGCAATCCACTGATCTTCTTATCTAGGCTATCCACTAATCTTCTCATCTAGGCAATCCACTGATCTGCTCAGCTAGGTAATCATGATCTACTCAAGTGGGCTCCTCACTGATCTACTTAGCTAGGCAACTAGTGTTAGTATGTTTTTCAATTTTTGTTCTATCTCTTTCACTGATCATAAATCTTCCGTAATGCCTTCTCACAAGGCTCAAATAATCTTCCTCAATTGTTGTCCCAAATCTATACTAAAGGCCTTCACAAAAAGGCTCAAACAATCCTACTCAAATGTTGTCCCAAATATGTACTCAAGGCCTTCACAAAAAGGCTCAAACAATCCTACTCAAATGCTGTCCCAAATATGTCCATAAATTTGTCCTAAAATCCTTCTCAAAGGCTCACTAAATCATGCACAAAATTTGCCTCAAATTTGTCCATAAATTCTGTCCCAAAATCCTTCTCAAAGGCTCACTCAATCATGCATAAAAGCTGCCTCAAATATGTCCAGAAATTCTGTCCCAAAATCCTTATCAAAGGCTTAATTAATCATGCTCAAGTAGCACTCAAATATCATCCACAAATCAATGAAGGCAAGGCTCAATTATTAACTCAACAATGAATGGCAATGTACTCTTCAATGGATGACAACAATGATCCGCAACGATCTCAACAATGTATGACCAATACTCTCTCAAATGGATGATAACAATGCTCAAAAATGTATGACAAATACTCTTTCAAATGGATGATAACAATGCTCAACAATGTATGACAAATACTCTCTCAAATGGATGATAAAAATGCTCAATAATAAACTCAACCATGTATGACAAACACTTTCTCAAATGGATGATAAAAATGCTCAACAATGAACTCTCAAATATATGGCAAATGAGCTCTCTAATGAAAAAATCTCCAAGAAATAACAATGAGGACTTCAACCAACCAAGGACAATCTCCACAAATTATAGCAATAGGTTCTCAATAATGCCTTCCTCATGCAATGTCAATAAGCTCTCAAGAAACAAGCACAACTTCCTCAAACAAAGAGCTCTCAAATAGCCAACAATGATCTCTTCAAATGAAAGACAAATGTATCCACAATTGACTAGAAAATTATCTCCTCAATGGTATCAAATAGTGGTAATGTATTCAAAAAGTAACCAAAAATAATCTCCTCAAGCAATGGCAAAAACCTCCTCAATAATGGCAATACCTCAATGAACTCCACTAAAGCAATAATGAACTCAAACATCAATTTTATCCACAAAATTGTTTTTCTAATCCATCTTCTTCTTCTTAATATCCAAGGCACATAATCAAGCAATTTTTCTTCAAATTCAAACCCTAACTCATGTGCATGTCTTCTAACTCAAGGTGGCAATTAACTAGGTCTCAAGTTCCTAGTTTAATTTCATAATTAAATCATGCACTAGAACATATAACAAATTCAAAACTTTTAAACCTTATGACTCCCTAATTTTATTAATACATACAACAAGCACCTATGATTTTATTTTTAATTCCACACTTTATAACTCCACATACAACAATCACAAATATTTAACTTCACACCTTATAACTCCCTAAGCACATACAAAAATTATTTATTTTCACTAAATACCTTATAACTCCCTAGTTATAATAGAAATGATTTTCAATGCACCAAAACTTTGGTAATATCAAATATTACCATGTGCTAGAGATAAATACCTTTTTATGAAATGCCTTTGCCAAAATTAATGTGCCTTCACCATCTTCGAAATTGTTAATGCCTTGCAAAAAATAATGTGCCTTCACACCTTTGCGGGAGTCAAACTATGTTCCTCTCACTTAGCGTTGTGAAGCACTTACCATGTGGGTGTCAGCCCATGTTGGGATTTAATCCCAAACACCCAACTTTGCATGCACTCAAATCTGAAAACTCAAATTGCCTTCCTTAGCAAAACACTTTGCCCTTGGCGGGATTCGAACAACAAACCTGCCTTGTGTAAACTTCATGTGCTACCAATTGCGCTATAGGCTAATTCGTGATGTCACTTTCCTGCGTTGTCTCCTTGACCTTGCTCTAAAATGAAAATTATTTTTCTCTATTTCTTCGCTGCTCCCCTTTTGACGATTCTCACTCATGCGCAAGTATTCCCAATATTTTTTAAACAAAGGTTTTACCTTTTATTTATATGCACCTCCATGCCTTCTAATGATGTCGTCATATTTTATTAATCTCCCCAACCATTGCACGTCGATGAATAATAAAATTCAACTTTAGACCTTAGAATTATTAAATAAGAATTTAATAATTCACCACTTAACTTTGAATTGGGATATCTCCTTCATTCTTTTGAATTTTGCCATGAAACTTTTTGCACCTAGATTTTATTTGAAAAACTTTTTCATCCATCATTATTTGGAGAAGTCTTAGCATAGTGGTTTTAATGAAAAACCCTTTCCAATGGTTTTAATAAAAACCCTTTCCATTGGTTTAAATTAAAACCTTTACCATTGGTTTTAATAAAAACCCTTGCCATTGGTTTTAATAAAAACCTTTACCATTGGTTTTAATAAAAAATATTAATATAATATTTAAAAATTAAATATTATATGCCTCTTGTGCCACAAAACCCTGTATACATCCATGCTCTCCAAAATATGATAAATGATTGTTTATGAAGTGCTTTTGCCATCAAAACTCAATGTGATCCATGTGACATCAATGATCCATGTGACATCAATGACAACACAAAATAACTCAAATTTCCAACAGTCATTGGCATGCTGCCTCATGGCCGCTATCACCTAGAGCAGCCCCTAATCTACAAAGGGGGGCCACTGTTGCTGAAGACGACCAGTTTGAATTCCAATGGTCAAAATTTTAATCATTGGTGGCTAGCCACTATCGGCTTCACTGTTCATTTTACGACCGCTACTGGTGTGAGCGGTCTCACAACTTTAGGCCATTTATTTAATTTTTTTTTTTTTTTGAGTGATTTAATTGATTTTTTTGAATTTTATAAGTGTAGATTTTGATTTTTTTGCGTGTTTTGGTGCATTTTCTTAGAATGTTTTTATTCTACTTGATCTTGAATTGTGTTTGCACCATTTTTGGATTTTATTGTGCCTTTTTTAGTTTAAGTGCATTTAATTTAGGCATTTTAATTTTGCACTTTTAGCTCTTATCTGCGTGGGCTCGGGACCCTAGTTTGCTTGTGCGACTTCTTCCCTAGATGGATGATGCAGATTGGGATTGGTTTGATGCTTGAGGACTCATGTACATCATGAGGCTACCGATGATCATGTCAGACCAGGCCTATCTTACTGCCCTGGCACATAGGTGGGATTCCCGGATGAACACCTTTCATCTCCCTACTGGTGAGATGACTATCACTCCGAAGGATGTATACAGGATCTTTAGGATCCCTTTTGATGGAGTGGCTATCGTGTCCTCTCCCACCGATGCTAGAGATGTTGTCTTCGTGAGGGTCTTTGGAGATCATGCAGCTGTAGCATTTAGTGACTACCATCATGGCAGGATCTCCATGGCTCGATGGTACTAGGAGGATGTCTTCACATAGTGGCAGGCCATCTTGATGCATGTTATATGTAACATGCTTTTCCGGATTTCTCTAGAGTGAGGTTCCCATGGAACCTCTTGGCTATGGTTCAGGACTTGATGGACAGTGAGGAGCCCATTATTATGGCTTGGGGGAGTGCACTGCTAGCTCAGTGCTATGATGAGCTCTATAAGATTCAGCGGTGTGGATGAGCTAGCATTGCTTGTAGCCTACTTATTTAGATCTGGGGCTGGGAGCACATCAGGGTGGACCACCCAGGAGGATTTCCTATTAATATTACTACCATTGCAGAGGTGGCCCAGTGCTATAGATGCAGGTGGCCTCGAGAGTGAGAGGAGCGCCAGAGTCGACATCATGCAGGGGATTTGACACATTATGCAGCTACCCTGACTAGCCTGCAGGTGAGGGATATCATATGGAGGCCTTATTTTGAGTGCCCTAAATAGCCAGAGGTAGATAGATTCATGGCTTAGACTAGGCATGATCGATGGGTGATCGATCACAAGGGAGGGATCAGAGAGTTCTTCCATTACTCTTAGGTGCTCCGATAGTTTGGTATACAATAGGATGTACCTCTCAAGCCAGTTTTGTATAGGTGGGTCACCATAGAGAGGGATCTTCCACCACCTAGTTATAGTAGTTTTAGAGGAGGAGGACCCTCCTATAGTTGATATTGGTATAGCATATGCTAGGGTTACAAAGGTGTATACCCAATGGTGGGTTACATAGCTATGGCATGGTGGTGGTAACTTAGGTCGAGATAGGGATGAGGTAGTTCTTGAGGAGGATCTAAGGGGCACCAAGTGTGGGCTCAAATAGAGGACTGGAGGTAGGTCATAGAGTAGTAGGTAGTAGAGGAGAAGTTCTAGAGGAGGAGGAGGAGTTAGCTCTAGAGGAGCAGGATTCTCCTCTCTAAGCTTAGTTGCATAGTATAGAGGCCGAGCTTTAGGTAGCTCATATTCAGATCTTACAATGGGACTCTACTATTGCTACGCTCTAGTCTCAAATTAGGGGTTTTGATGAGGAGAGGACCACTCTCCAAGCATAGATTGATTTGACATAGATTAGGATAGATCAGCTTACTATCGAGAGGGATGTTACTCGAGGATAGGTTGCTCTCCTTATGACAACACCTTATAGACCAAGTGGGCTAGATGTAGATGTAGAGATTAGACATCTATTGGACTCCTATCAGATGACTTAGCTAAGTGTACATGAGATAATGCTTACATCCTTGCATTAGAGCATGAGGTTAGGCTTCGAGGTGGTCATCTACTAGCCAGGTCTATAGTAGGGGGTCACAGAGGAGTCAAAGTGAGATCGATCATTCCTCAGTTCAACCGAGCCACAGGGTAGGGGCCCACTTAGAGAGATCTATAGGGACTAGCTCTAGATATACTCATAGAGATGGAGCCGAGGGTGGAGGTGAGCCTAGGGGCATAGGCCCAATCTAATGATTATGATGGCTCTTGTATTATTTTTGAGTGTAAGGTCGAAGGACCTACACTATTATAGCCTACGAGTATTTTTGTACCTCCATGTACTTATTTGACACATTATATATATATATGATATTATCTATTTTAGAATCTTATGTGATTGTTTTTATTATGATGTTTATGAGATGCATATGGATGCAATGCTATATGATGTGATTTACATGCATTAGCTAGATGATAGATGTATGCTTAGATGTTATGATCTAGATATGTGGATGCACTATTATGTATGCTTATATGGATGTAATGATGGATGTTAAATGCATGTTTAATTTATTTTAATTGTTTATGCATTTAATCTATGTGCTATGATATGATAGATGATGTATGTAAAATGTGATGCATTAATTATATGGGGATAATCTAATGTAAATGAACTTGTATGCTTTAATCACTTAAAACATAAGGAATGAATGTGATATGAGTTTAACAATCTAATGGATGACACCACAGAATGTAACATAATCATGAATGTAAATAATTAATCATTTAAGCATCCAGATGTGAGATGAGATGATGTGATATGTATATGCTTTCTTTATAAGCTTTTGTAAATTAAAATATTTGTACAAAATAGTCAGTGGCCATCTAAATATCATTGCTGATATTTATCTGGTATCTATCCTATTTCATGAACACCCTTTAATGAACAAAACCTCATAAAGAAAGTTGATGATTTGATTGATGGAATGATTTGTTGCTATTTAGGAATTTTTGAGGTTTTCCATGAGACTCAAACACCCTAGTTACTTCATCAAAAGTTGTATACTGACCATACAGGACTCCTGAAAGATAAAGTTCTTGTTATGAAGACTTAGATATTCATTATCCCTGTGTGTGCAAATGAATAAATTAGATAAGACATAAGCCTACCCCGATGCCAGGTGGGATTCATTCAGCCCATTGTTGTATTGGGGATCCTCAAATGTCCATCATGATCCTAAGTTGGACTCAGTTGGATTAGACCATTAGGTGATACAGGACACCTAAAGCTAGCTCTTTTTGCAAATTGCTTAGAACTACCCTAATGCTAGGTGGGATTCATGCAACCCATTGTTGTATTAGGGATCACTCAATGGTTTGTGGAGATTGACCATTCCAGGGATTCAAGCTCTTCACCCCCTTATTTTCTTCACATTTATTTGGGATACTTGCTCATGCTTAGTGATGAAAATCACTATTTATTTTGAATTTTTGTTTTTTTTTTGAGCAAGGGATTTATGTAGTGATGATAATCACTATTTATTTTGCTTTTGAATTTTGCTTTGTTTCAGGATTTTTGCTTGTTTTGATGAAAGCAAGGGATTTCTTTGGGTAGGGGGAACTTGTCCTTTTGCCAATGATCAAAATCCTAGACCATGTGCATCACAAGATGAGCAAGTGAAAACCTTTCACTTAGGATGCCTAGTACCACTTTGTAGTGTTCATATTTCCCTTGTTCCAACTAGGATTTTAGTGTTTTGATTAGTGATAGGATTCTGATATATGCTAGGTACTATCAAAACTAGACCTCATCTTTCGCTAGTGAAGATAGCTTTCTACAAAATTTGATAAAATCACTAGGTATGGCTGAGTGACCGAAAACCCTAGTATATTCCTTATAGCAATAGGAGGGGTTGTGTTGAAAAACATAGTTACACACATGGGTTATGGATGATGATGGATTTTGAAGATGCATGATTGAGGTACAAACGTGGTGTCATTTGTAAGATTGCAAACACAAATATATCTAATGCAAATGCAATGGATGCAACATGCCTAATGCAATGCAACTAATGGATGCAAATGCAAATGTTTTTGTATTTTTAATGTTTTCAATTGTTTTTGAGTTTTGATTATTCTAAATGTTTTTTGAACTTTTTGACTTTAAACTATTTTTGTGCTTTTGATTTTTATTTTTGACCAAAGGGCTTATGCTTTGGAAGTTAAATGCCTTTTAAAGGGCTTTAAGATGCCTTTGAGTTTTGAAAGGAACTGTTATTGACCAAAGGGCTTTAAGATGCCTTTGGGGATTTTTATGATTTGACCAAAGGGCTTTAAGATGCCTTTGGGGATTTTTGTGATTTGACCAAAGGGCTTTAAGATGCCTTTGGGGATTTTTGTGAAGTGACCAAAGGGCTTTAAGATGCCTTTGGGGCTTTTTGTGATGTGACCAAAGGGCTTTAAGATGCCTTTGGGGCTTTTTGTGGACCAAAGGGCTTTAAGATGCCTTTGGCTTTTGAGACAAAGACTGTTTTTTGAAAGGGCTTTAAGATGCCTTTGGGTCCTTTTGTGATGTACCAAAGGGCTTTAATATGCCTTTGGGGCCTTTTTTATTTACCAAAGACTTTAAGATGCCTTTGGAGCATTTTGATTTTGAAGTTTTCTATTGTTTTTGTAATTTTTTGAATTTTTTTGTGTTTTGTTGTGCTTATGTGTAAAATGCCTTTAGATGAATAATTTTGAGAGGCTCTGGCTCCTCAACACCTTCTAATGATGTTAGGTGATATGTCCTAGGTCCAATATTCTTAAAGATGATATAAGGACCTATCCAATTGGCCATAAATTTGTCTCGTAGATGCGATGGTAGATTTGAGTTCTGTTGGTTCTCTTTAAGCACAAGATCCCCAACCTTAAAGTCTCTCAGGTGGAATTTATTGTTATAAGCTCATGTTAAATGATCTTGGTAAACGTGAAGATGCTCAAGAGCATTGATGCGACGTTCATCAAGAAGGGTCAATTGATCAAGTTGAGCTTGTCACGTAGTATCATCATTGATGAACTCTTTCAATGTGATGCGCAATGTTGGAATTTCCAACTCTAAGGGTATAATGGCCTCAATGCCATATACAAGAAAAAATGGTGTTGCCCTAGTGGGCATCCACATGCTAGTCCTGTAAGCCCATAATGCAAGGGGTAATTGTAGATGCCAATCCTTATGATTTTCTTTCATCATCTTCTTTAAGATGGCTACTATTATCTTGTTTGAGGCCTCTACTTGCCCATTTTCTTATGGATAATATGGTGTCACAAAACTATGTTGAATGTTATATTTGGATATTAAAGCCCACACATTTTTGTTCTTGAATGAAGGACCATTATCCAAGATTATCTTGAATGGGACCCCAAAGTGACAGATGATATTGTGAAGTATGAACTCCATAATTCGAGGTCCAATCATCGATGTTAAGGGGACCACTTCCACCCACTTGGTGAAGTACTCAATGGTCATTAAGATAAATGTGTGTCAGCCCAAATATGGGGGAGAGATATTTCCAATTAGATCAAAACCCCACTAAGAAAATGGCCAAGCCACCTGAATGGGTTGTAAGGCCTATGATGGCAAGTGCATCAGATTTGCATGATGTTGACATTTAATGCATTTCCTGACATACTCACAATAATCCTTCTCCATGGTGGGCCAGTAATAACCCATTCGAAGGATGCACTTGATGATGGCCATGCCACTAAAGTGGCCACCGCATGTACCATCATGAGCTTATGAAATCACCCAAGCTAATTCTTGGGGCTCAAGGCAATGAAGGAGGACTCCATCATAGCTTCGATGATACAATATACCTCCTAGCAAGACATATCTTGTCACTTTTTATTTGAATGCTCATTTTTTGGCATGTGATAGTCCATGTGGGATGATTCCAAGTTTCAGGAAATCTTGTAATTGGGATAGCCAATCCTGATAAGCTACAACCTCAATAGATAAGATGACTTGTTTCTCCTATGATTCGATGTGCACAAATGTAGATTGAGAAATAACCTTGTGGTGAATGATGGTACCATTCCCCATAGGACCCTACGAGATCAAGGACCCCCAAGGTGCCTTCTTTAGAAAGTCTTTGGCTTTATAGAACCACTCATGGTCTGGTTCTATATGAATCATGTTGAATGATTCTTTGTTATCAAAAGCCTCATACTGCATCATTGATTGTGAGAGCATTTTCACATGAATGGTAGTGAAATCAGTAGATGGATTCTGAGGGATCAAGGATCCCAAAGATGCCATAGTGTCTACAAATATATTTGATGTGTGAGGGATTGCCTCGATGTCATACCATTCTAGTTGGGCTAGATAAGTGTCAACAAGCTCTTTGTAAGCTTTCAAGATTGGATCCCTGCATTGAAATAGTCCCTTAACTTGGTTGACTATGAGAAGGGAGTCACCGAAGATGTTTAGCCTTTTGATCTTCATAGCGATGGTTGTTTGGAGACCCAATATTAGGGCCTCATATTCGGTGTTGTTATTCATGCAAGGGAAGTCTAGCTTAAATGACAAGGGCATTGGAGCACCTTATGGCATGAAAAACATAATCCCTGCACCACCCCCTTGCTCACACTTTAAACCATCAAAGAACAAAGTCATGTCAGCTTTATTTTTAGGTTCTTCGGGTTTGGGTGCTTCTAATAATGCAAATACTACATCATCAAGAAGTTCTATGGTGAGAGGCCTACTATTATGAAGAGGTACCTCTACCAGTTGATCAGCTATGACTTGTCCCTTGATGGAATTTTGGCTTATGAATTCCAAGTCAAATTCTATCAATAGCATGATCCACTTTGCAGTACATGTATTATGATATGTCTTGCTCATCATATACTACAAAGGATTTTGTTTTGATATCACATACATTGTATGGCTCAACATGTAGTGGCACAATTTCTTGGTCGTAAAGACCATCGCTAAGCACAACTTTTCTACGTATGTGTATCCTATCTCATAGCTCACCAAGGTGTGGTTGATGTAATATATCACTTATTCTTTATCTTACACATTCTTTTGAGCCAACATGGTGCCCAAAGAAAAATTGATAGTGGATATATATAGCAGGAATGGCACGTCTAGCCTTGGTGGAGCTAATACTAGTGGTATTGCTAGGTACTTCTTGATTTTAGCAAAGGCTTGCTGACATTCTTCATCCCAATGGAATGGGACCCCCTTGTGTAGCAGTCGATTCATGGGTCAATATTTATTCGATAGTTGTGTGATGAATCACTTTATGGATGCTACTTTGCCCTATAAGCTTCTCAACTCTTTGATGTTAGTGGGTGGGACCATTTCTAGGATAGCCTTTACCTTTGTTGGGTCTACTTCGATGCCTCATTTAGAAATGATGAATCCCAAGAGTTTTCCAGAAGTTATACCAAAGATACATTTCTTGGGATTCAACCTGACATTGTGCTCAATCAGGTGATCGAAGACCTTTATGAGGATCTCGACATGCTCTTCACGTAGCAATGACTTGGCCAGTAAGTCATCGATATAGTCTTCTAAGATCTTATGCATGTAGTCATGGAAAATGTATGTCATAGCCCATTGATATGTGGCACCAATATTTTTAAGACCAAATGGCATTACTTTGTAGAAAAATGTCCCCCATGGAGTGGTGAACATGGTTTTATGTTGGTCTTCAGGTTTAATCTGAATATGATTGTAACCAGAAAAACCATCCATGAGGGAGAGCATCTCATGACCTGTAGTTGCATCTACAAGAGCATCTATGTTAGGCAACAGGAATGAATCCTTGGGTGTTGCCTTATTGAGATCCCTAAAATCCATGCAAATATGGATTCTTCCATCAGGTTTTCCTATGGGCACCATGTTTGATACCCATTCTGGATAGTCGATGGGAACAATAAAGACTACATCCAACAGTTTTTGCAACTCATTCTTTACCATCAAAGTGATGGTTGGATGCATATTTCTGAGATTTTGCTTGACCGGTTTCTTTGTGGGGTCTAGTGAAAGGTTGTGGACAACCAATTTTGGATCTAGTCCCAACATATCTTTGTAGGTCCAAGCAAAGAGACTAGGTCTCTCTTTCAATAGAGGAATAATGATGGCCTGTTCTTCTGGAGATAAGCTTTCTCTAAACTTGAATTTCTTTGGATTAGAAGGATCATCACTGATGTCCACTTTGAAAGTCTCCTCTATTGCCATATGTGACCCCTCCTCAAGCTGGTGAGGAGTGGGGATTAAATGGATGTCATATACTAGGTTTAAAGGTCCAACTAAATCATGGTCGAAACCAATGTGATAGACATCATGTGTGCAACCTGGTGCAAAATGGAATGGTTGTAGCATCTCTTCATTAGGGAAGAAATATTTAGGCTCTAGGGGTGAATCAATGTGATCCCAATCAATAGCATCTAAATTAAGACACAATGGTTTAGAAGGATCGGTTGGGTTATGGAGTGGAGTGGTCAAATCAATGGAGATCATGTTGATGGATGGGATGAAATCTCCAAGACCACATGGGTGAAACTCTACATTAATGATTTACCTTCCATACCCAAGATGAGGCTCTAGGGGTATGGGGATCTCAAGATCTAGTCTATGGATAGATGAGATGATGGGATCATTAGGTTGAAGTAGCTCTCTAAATGTAGGTGGATCGGGGAAAACCATGTGATAGATTTCATCTAAAGTGAGTGGTCTTCCCCTGAAGTGAGGGCCAGGATATATTGTGTAGAGTATCTCCTCTATTTCAACAAGTTGATTGACTTGACATAAGTGATGAGGCCCAAGATAAGCCATCTCGATCTCATCTTCATAGTCACTATCATCTATGAAGAATCTATTATCTATTTCCACTAGCCCTATGATGTGGCATGCATGTCTAGGCCCAAGGTAGGCCATCTCAATTGAGTCCTCTAACTCATAGCCACTCTCATCCATGATGTATCCACCTTCTATGTTACCTAACCAAGCGAGGTGTTGTAAATATCGAGGCCCATGATAGGCCAATCTAACTTCATCCTCGAACTCACTTGTGACATACTCATTCTCTTCTCACTCATAACCATGGCTTGGTTCATCCTCCCATAGGATGATTCCTGATGGGCTTGCTTCGAGAGAGAAATTTGGATGATACTCATCGGGTGGTCCTATATTGACCATAGCCACCCATCTATCACTCAAGTAGCTTATATTCAAGGGTTGATAGGGATTCCATTCAATGTCTTCCTCAAACCCTAAGCTTAGCCTATCTAGAGCTACTACCAATGAATCATCATGGCTTTGGATATGATATCCTAGACCAAACCTATCAATAGGTAACTGGTATTATGGCTGGAATGGAAGCCAACACCCTTGCTCATACAGACCTAAACCATAGCCATGCCAATGGCATCATTCAAAGTACCTTAGAGAAAACTCAAGATTGGAAAAGTAATGAACATTCATGGTGAATGGTTCATCCTCATCCTCTTCAATATCAGAAGCATTATGGGCATAATCCAAACTAGCATAGATGAAGTTGGTTTGGTTAGGGGGATCCCTAATGGAACCACTATCCCTATTGGTAAGTTTGGGACTCTTGGTCATCCCATGTCTTGTGCAGACTCGATAATAGGTGTGAAAGTCATATTCTACACAAGATATTCACCTAACCCTATGTTGGCTAAGTGAACTATCACCTGCGATGCAGATGATACTATTGATGAAGCAGGTGAGGTAGGTTGAGGTACCTCCTTGGCTATGTCTTGGGAATCTTCCTCCTCCATAGGATTCGGAATTTTCATAGCTACTATAGTTGGAAGTTCTTTAGGTCCTTCCTCCACTAAGGGTGCTTTTAGCTTCTGAGAGTCCTTTGCCTTAGATGTTGTGGGTTTCTCAGAAGTGCTAGTAGCTTTAGATGCAGGAGGTGGTGTCGATGTGGATGGGTCACCTCGCACTGATTTAGACTTGCTTTCTGGTTGTGTGGTAGGGGATGAAGGCCTTATGTATAGGTGTGTTGATGGAAGGATAAAATCCCCTGATAAGTCAACCTGATGCACATATTTAAATGGCTCTTCATCCGATGGAACCACATGTACTTATCCCTCATGCACATACTTGATGCATTGGTGCAAGATTGAGGGAATGCACTACATGTCCCTTATCCAAGGATGCCCTAGGAGGATGTTGTACTACATTACCCCCTCCAATACATGACACATCATAGGGATGGTCTTATGCCCTACCTTTATAGGTAGAACAACTGTACCCACTATGGAGCACAATGCATCATTGAAAGCTCTCAATGTATAGGAGGTTGGGATAATGTTTGACCTAGGGATTTTTAGGTGCCCTATAGCTTTTGTTGTGATTATATTAATCGATGAGCCCATGTCGATTAGAACCCACTTGAAGGGTATGTCATTGATGGACATGATGATATGTAGAGGTGGGTCTGCTATGGTAGTAGGGACTACCTTGATTTCATGATCATAGAAATGGATCATAGGCTCTTGACACTATTGGACCTACCCCATAAAGTTTGTGAATGCATCAAGGTTCTAGGGTTGTAGCTCAATCGATCTCAAGATTTCCATTAAAGTCTCCCTATGTCTAGGGGACTATTGAATGAGCTCATAGATTGATAACTTGGTTAGTGTCATTTGGATATTTTGCACAAGTCTACTCCGAATAGTTACCATAGGTCACATTGGTGGACCTAGAGGATTATTTTACACCTACCTCTATCGAGGTGTAGTCGAGATATGAATAGGAGCCACTGGAGGCTCTAGTTGGTTATATCATTGACTTCTTATCACCACATTGACTATTTCAACCATTCTGATGCATCCCTGAGTGGGAGGTTCAACTCAAACTTGGTTTACTTGAGTACCCTAATCTCTAGGGACCTCATGATTAGGCAATAAGTTTCTAAATATACCCATGTCTCTATTATTAGGTGCTAATGGGTTGTCAACTTTTAGCTCACCCTTCTCAATCATGTTTTGCACAACATTCTTGAATCTGATACATGTTTCGATATCATGCCCCTGTATTCTATGATATGGGTAATATTGATCTTCCCTATATCCCTTAGGCTTGGGATGATTAGGGTCAAGAAGTTGTATCTCAGGTAGCCTGAGTCTTTATGCCTCACTTAGCTAGTTGAATATCGATTGCATCGATTCAGATAAAGGCATGAAATAGTAAGGTGGTCAATATTCCTTATTTTGACCTTGGTTGTTCTTTGGGTTGTAATTGGCCGATGGGGGCTGAGCCTGATAGTTCTATGATTGTTGGCTATTCCCTCCCTTTGGCATGCTTAACACAACCTGATTGACTTGAGCAGGCTTGGCCTACTTTTGTTGATTCTTGTTATGGTTGTTATTATTCTAGTCCTTTTTGTTTTAGAGCTTAAGGTCTCCTTCTTCAACCTTGATGTCTTCTATTAGCTTGGCTTGAGCCAAGGCTTCCTTAAATATTTCATACTATTGTAGTTGCAATAGCAATGAGATGTGCTTTACGCAACTCTTGGTAAACATCTAAGTGAGCTCTATAGTGGGAACAGAAAATGGTAATTTTACCATTATCTTCCTCCATATATTCCCATAGTCCATAACTAGCTCATCATCATATTGCTTTAGGTTTACCTAGATCGGACAAGTTTACTTTCTTCTTGATGCCAAAAGAAAAGTATTCAAGAAATGCATTCACTAGTTGCTCAAAGTTGATGATGTTGTGCTTAGGTAATTGGTTGAACCATTCGGTTGTTATGCCTGATAATGTCATGATGAAAGTTCTTAGCATTAGGGCATCATTATGTTCAAGTTGGAAGCATGCATTCATAAAATTTATGACATGTTCTTGCGTTTCTTCCTCTCCTTTGAATTTGTCTAACCTAGGCATCTCAAAGTGCCTAGGATATGTAGGACTCGGTACTGAAGGGCACAATGGTTGGTTGTGTATTTTACTCAGGGTTGGCTTCTACCCAACCGCATCCTATTTCTCGAGAGATTTGACTCTCTCAATGAGTATTTTGTATGCCTTCAAAGAAATGATCTCCTATTCTTGAAGGTTTACTCATGGTGGTCGAGGAGGTAATCCTGTGTCTACCCAATTTGGGCATCTATATTCATCCCCCATGACTATGGATGGAGGTTCAGGATATGTCTACTCCTGATCTTCCATCCCCACCTATTCTTGATTAAGTTGTGTCTATTCTAGATCTAGGCATTGTTGATACTTTGAGGTATGGTGAGTGTGCTCATCTCTTTGTCTAGTGCATCTCTCATGCTGAGAATCGACACGTCTATCATGTTGGTATTTCTCACCACCTATGTGTAAGTTAGCTTGAGCCAACCTATCTGCTTGCTCTTCATGCTCTATCTATTCCTCTCTCAAGCATTATTCTTGAAGGTGCAAACACCATTTTTTTATGCTTCCTCTTGCTCGAGGGCTTCTAAATGCTCATGCAATGTTTCCTCCTTGTCTTGGAGTAGCTTCTTCTAATATTCATCCTCATATAGCCTACGCACATGGTCAGACTGATCTACCATTGAAGGTCTATGGCTTTGTAACTCTGTGCGAGGAGTCCTAATGGATAGGCCTCTTGTAGAGGCTCCTACTATGTTTTTGCCCTTGTCTATTAGGGTGACATGCTCTATGTAGAGTGATCTATATTTTGTACCCCCATGGTCGGAGGTAGTGCACATGCTATGGGGATGCTTTGAAGCTTCCCCTAGCTCATTGGTGTACCTTGTAGTTTGATGGCTATGTGAAATTCCTAAAATAGAATGTGTAGTAGCAATGCTTCTTTGAGATGGTCTCGAGAGAACTCGATCCAACTCATCAAGTTATCTGGACTTCCATGGTTGATCCCATGGAGTCCCATTAGCCCCAATGAGATCATGATCTATGGGTATCCTCCCATATTCAGGGAGGCTAGGAGGTGCTCTAGGTCTATGACTGGGTGCAGCCCTTGTGTTATACCCCTTAGTGGGCTGATCTGACCTAAGTGTGTCATGTGAATATTGGGGCCTTGCAGCCCCTTCATGTCTATGTGAAGATTGGGGCCTTGAAGCCTCCTCATGCCTATGTGAAGATTGAGGCCTTGAAGCCTCCTCATATCTATGTGAATATTGAGGCCTTGAGGCCTCCTCATGTCTATGTGAATATTGAGGCCTTGAAGCCTCCTCATGTCTATGTGATGATTGAGGCCTTGAGGCCTCCTCATGTCTATGTGAATATTGGGGCCTTGATGCCCCCTCATGCCTACCATGAGAGGAACCTAGATATGGCTCTCTAGCTAGGGTTTCTCGAGGAGTCCCCCCATAGGTTGAGTTATCACCCCTAAGGCTCACTAAACTTCATTCAATGATATTGTGTGTGGGTAGCTCAATGTCATTGTGATTGTGAGTGTGCAGAGCATCAAATTCCACCTCGATGTTGGACCGAGGGTGGTTGCTCCATGTGTAGACCATGATAATTATGAATTATATTTTTATGTAGATTTTAGAACACACAAACAAAGTAAACAAGTGTTTATCTCTTTTAAGTTTTCTTGGTGTTCCTAGACTGGTTTGGTGTATTTTTAAATTTTTGATAGCTACAATCTAACTCTCATCATGTTTTGCATTTTATTGATGATATACTCAAATTTTCAAGTGGATTTCACCTATATACTCATATCTCACAATCAAAAATTTTCTTCCAACTATAATATGGTGATGAAGTCCACACTCAATGAGGAGCATAGGTCCTACTCAATCCTCACCCAATTCACCCATAGTCAATGATATACCTATCTAAAGAGAGATACATGCTATATCCCATGGGTTATGATGGATCTTGGAAACTGGTATTGGCCAATATAAAAGGTTCAATGGGATTTGAGACAACGGGTGGAGATGAAATCCACCTCATTGAACTCTACTAGTGGATGGTGATGAAGTCCACCTCACTAGCATTTAAATGAATCATGGTGTGTGAATGTTATTTTTAGATTTTTGCATAAAGGAAAACAATGCATCAAGAAGCACTCATGCTTTTTCCTACATGCCTAAGAAAAGAACATTTTATTTTTAAAAAAATGCATGTCTAAATAATTCAATGACTTTCAGAGAATGCATTTCTACTTTATGAAATAATGGCCACTAGTTGGGCCCCATGCAAGCAAGCTTAACAAACAAAACCTAGACCATTGGAGACTAGGGCAGACCTTGAAAATAGAGGTCCGCTATTCCTAGCAGTGACTAGAAGAAAACTAAGAAAACTAAGAAGCTTCAATGCATTTTTATTTTAATATTTTTCTATGTTTTCTTAATTAAATGAAAATTTCCCTACTGTATTCTAATAGAAAAACATAGACAGAGAAAGTAAAAATAGTAGAGAGTTACCCCAACCTAAAATCCACATCTGATGAAGCATAGGCTGACCTCTGTTGCTGATTTTCTACTAGTTGTTGTCGACCAGAGTGACTGCTGTTGGCCACTATCTTCAAAAGTGATTTCTATCTGCTAGTCATTGTTGACCAGAGTGGCTAGACCTGCACATAGGAAAAACATAAAAACATCAGAAAAATAGCTAAAAATAGAAAACCAGGTGGGGGTCCCACCATGATCACCATCTGTACGACCCTAGGAAGCAATGCACCTAGTCTACTTGCAACATAATATCAAAAGAAAAGACCATAAATGCGTAAATGACATGGAAGTAACAAAATAAAGAGATATATTTTATTAATTCTTTTGAAACTTTAGTTACATATCGGTCCCTCTTAGGGATACCCCATTTGATACAATGATTACAAGTAGAGGTAAAGGCCCCTCGCAAGGGGATGGTGCACTCCGTAGGCCTCTCGATCTCGCACATGAACTTGTATAAGGGCTTACTGATGCCTTCTTCTCCTTCACTTGCCTAGAGGGATCTGATGCTTTGAATGCTTTGACTTGGTCCTAGAACCTATAACCTACGTACAAGAAACAACAACAAATGATCAGTAGCACCTATTGCCTCTCAAGATGAGGCGTTATTAGTAGATCTACAAAGAATGATGTAAAAGCATAATAAAAGCATAATGAAGCAAAACTAAGTAAGAATGCATTGATAACTCAAAAATCACCATGGAAATGCATTAAGGAAAATAGATCTATGCTAACATTAATTGATAAAATAGAAAATAATGAAATATCTATGCTAAAACTCAGGAAAATAATGTCTAAAACCCTAGGCTATGCCTGTAGGCCACTATCAAGGATAGTGACCATGAAATGAAACCTTCTTCCTCATGAACTAGGGGTTGTAGCACTAGATTCCTCATCTAAATTGATGTCCAAGGGTCACCTCTATGTTCGTACACTGATTGGTGGTGAAGAACTTCTTGATCTAAATGCTTGGATGGCTCGTAGTCATCGCTTAACTGAACAGCGCTTCACTACTCCTCAAAGGGGTATGGAATCACTCTCCAATTTGCTAGGGCTCCATTGCACAAAAATTATGATATTCATGATATTTTTTTTTTCTTGGGAGGATGCATATGTAGACCTCCTAGATTCAGATCTAGATCCAGATCTTGGCTTCCTGGAGAAGCCAAGATCCAGATCTGCATGCAACTGACCATCCAAGGGGGAAGGATCAGTCATAAATTTGCATTGAAGGGGCATTCAGGAGGAACTCTGGGAGATCCACACCAAAAACTACTCGCAAACAATGCAAGTGTAGTCAGACTGCATGATCTGGGCCCGTATTCATGGCCAGACTATGTTTTGGTGCTAGTCACTATCCAGAGCAGTGGCTAGATGTGGCCGCTCTCAGCTTCAGCGACCAGTGTTGGCGGTCACTCTGATTGATAGCGACCAAGCCTGAATGGGCCAGAACTACCCCTTTTGAGTGGTTAGGACCACTTCTAGCTCTTGGAAAGGTCCAAGATCAGTCATATGGTCTTTGGATGTGCCCATATGAGTAGTCTCCTAAACATGATGTATTTTAGGTGTCTAAAACTATAATAAATATGTGATCCAACATACCATTGAGTTGTAGGAAGGAGTGAAACCCTTCAGGCAAAATCAGAGACTAGTCAATCCCAAGATTGAAGCCCTGATGAAAGTAGAGTTGTGTAAAATACTAGAAGCAAATATCATTTGCTTGATAAACACTCTACCTAGGTAGAAAATCTAGTCCCTGTGAGGAAGAAGAATGGATATATCCACCTGTGCATGAATTTTCAAAATTTAAACTAGGCATATATGAAGGATCACTATCCACTAACACAAATTGATCATATTCTTCATGTAGTTGTTGGTGCTCAGATATTTTATTTGTTGGATGGATGTTCTAGCTATAACAAAATTTAAGTCAAGGATGAAGATCAATATAAAATAGCATTCACCATGAAATGGGGAACATTTGCTTATTAGCAAATGTTGTTTGGTCTCTCGAACGTTGGAGAAAATTTTTAGAGAGTGATGGATATAGATTTTTGTGAGTTGTTAAATCACATTATTATGATTTATTTGAATGACATGACTGTCTTCTCTCACAACAAGGAGGAGCATAGTCTACATTTGAGACAAGTGTTCAAGAAGTGCTAGGAGTTTGGAATATCCATCAACCTGAAGAAGTCCATCTTCATGATAAAATAAAAAAAGCTCTTGGGCCACATTATTTCAAAGAAAGGTTTGGCTATAGATCCAACTAGAGCTAAGGTTCTCCTGAAGCTTCCATTACCAGCTAATAAGAAGTATTTGTAGTCATTATTTAGGTAGATAAACTTTGTTCAAATTTTTTTTGTAGATTTTTCCCAAGTGGTAAAGCCAATTACTAAGTTGTTAAAGAAAAATTCTAAGTTTAAATAGATTGAGTAGAGAAAGTAAGAATTCAGAGAGATCAAAGAAATAATTGATCAATCGCAGGTCTTGGTGAACCTTGATTATTCAAGGGATTTTATCTTGTATGCTATTGGTGAACAAGAGATCTATTGAGTGGATCTTACACAAAAATAATATGATGGAGATGAGTGGCCAATTGCTTTCTTAAGCTAAGTCATCCAATCGCATGAAGAAAAATATAATTATAATGAGAATTAGGTATATGCAGTGATGAAATCCTTAAAGAAGTTTTGGTATTTGAAGAACACAAGCTTATACTGAGAGGGGGGTGAACAGTATAAGACCACTTTTTACTTTTCTTTTCAATTCAATATTATGCAGTGTATAGATAGCAGTATCAATAGCAGTAATCAAAGCAATGCACAAAACACCATCCACAAAAGTGACACAACAATTTACGTGGTTCACCCAATGCGGGCTACTCCACGGAGAAAATATTTTGCTAAAACTTTCTCAATCAATCTCTTGGGAATCCTTCCCAATTACAATGTTTATGGACCTCTATCCAAAGGAGATGTTGATCCCCTAAATCTCAAGTTCGTGGATCTCTTCCATAGGAGAACTCTTTCCCCTTATGCTTTGGCTAGTGATCTTCTAGAAGACTCTGTCTCTCATTGCACTGACTTGTGGATCTCTCTCCACTTGAAGACTCCTCACTCAGATCTGTCTTCAATTGTCCTGGCTGCTGGATCTCTATCCACTGAGACTCTATCCTCTATACTCTGTCACCTCCAAAGCTCTGTCAATAGGTTCACTCAGAACCTCTTCAAATATGCTCAATAGGCTCACTATAACCTGCTCAAATTCACTCAATAGGCTCACTCAAACCTACTCAAATATGCTCAAT
Source organism: Wollemia nobilis (assembly GCA_028583015.1). Classification (NCBI taxonomy): domain Eukaryota; kingdom Viridiplantae; phylum Streptophyta; class Pinopsida; order Araucariales; family Araucariaceae; genus Wollemia; species Wollemia nobilis. The sequence goes on from JAQPPZ010004166.1 coordinate 6,581,517, forward strand.
AGGCTCACTCAGAACCTACTCAAATATTCTCAATAGGCTCACTCAGAACCTACTCAAATATGCTCAATAGGCTCACTTAAAACCTGCTCAAATATTCTCAATAGGTTCACTCAAAACCTCTCAAATATGCTCAACAAGCTCACTTATAACTTGTCCAAATATGCTCAATAAGTCCTCTCTAGGACTTGCTCAAATCTGCATAGCAAGCTTTCACAAAATCTTACACAAAATCAGTCCACAAGCCTTCTCAAAGACTTGCTCAAATCTGCTTAACAAGTCCACACAGAACTTGTCCAATATCATAGAAACATAAAGAGAATTTTTAGAGACTCAATATGTTCTATACTCAATTCTCAATCACTATCTCAACTCAATCTCATAGAAGCATAAAGAGAATTGTTAGAGACTCAATATGTTCTATACTCAAATCCCAATCTCAACTCAAATCAATCTCATAGAAGCATAAAGAGAATTTTTAGAGACTCAATATGTTCTATACTCAAATCCCAATCTCAACTCAAATCAATCTCATAGAAGCATAAAGAGAATTGTTAGAGACTCAATATGTTCTATTCTCAAATCTCAATCTCAACTCAAATCAGAATAAAGAATAGTTTATTTCTTGGAACTTGAACAACCACTTGCATCCACTTGACTAGGCTCAATCAACTCAACTCAACCATTCACCACAAGGAACAACTCTTTCTTACAAACCCTAGTCCAAGCATGTATCAACCAACTCAAAATGTTCCCAACAATGCTCAACAACAAATCTCACATAACAATGATACTCATGTTCTTTTCTAACTCAAGTTCAAGTTCTTTGCACAACCAATGGCTTCAACAACAATGCTTATAAAACAAGGTTTAATCACAACACTCAAGCCATAAAACCTTGAAGCATTAACTCAACCACTTTTGAAAAGGAAACCACAATCAATCCTTTTCACTCCAATGATATTTCAGAAATCAACCACCCAAATAAAATCAATGGAGAATATTGCTCATACCTTTTTGATGCCTTATTTGTTGTCCACAAAATCTGTCTCACTCAACACACTTTCTTTTTCAACTCTCAACAAGGGTTAGAGTAATAACACAACAAAAATATCCAAGTAACACCTTATTACTCCTACTTTATTTTAACATCCACCAAAGTTCTTTTATGCAAGAAATAAACCCTCAATAGAATGGATCAAACTTACTTTTGGAAACTCCTTGACAAAACCTGAAATATCTTCTTACACAACCCTTATTTCTCCTTCTAAGAAAGTTAATTAAATAGCTCTTGAAAAATGCTTTCCAATGATATATAATATGCTACCCTTCCAAAATTAAAAGGAATAGTAATTTCAGAATTTTCTAAAACAACTCATAAGCCTTATTTCTCCTCAAAGCTTTTCTTACAAATATTAAAATAAAAATTTAACTTGCCTTTTTCTTCTCAGTAGGATTCGATCCCCTATCGCTGTCCAAGCACCACTCTAACCATGGTGCCACTAACCACGTGAGCCAACCACTCACATGAAATGGTGAGCGCAGCCACTATGCTTTCCTTCCTCCAAACGTGCCCCAGAAGACACGTGCGCCAAAAGGTGTACTTCCTTTCCACTTCGCAAAAACCAGCATCAGAGGGATTCAAACTTTGGATCTCCTAGCGCTCAACAACTTGACTACCTCCTTCTTTCCACTAGGCCACAAGCACCTACGGTGTATGGGAAGGGTCCTCCCTTCCTTCTATTTCTCCCTTTCTTCGTAGGTTTCGATTGCGCTAAAATATATTTTCTCTTTGTTCGAACGAAACTCACACACATTCGAATTATTGCCAAATGAATTTTTGGCAATGGTATTTATACATATTGCCTTGAATTTTCATACATTGGCCCTTAATCGAATTTTATGACGTCGACGGGAATTTCCACTTTGGAAATTTAAATTTAAATTTTAAAATATTAAAATTTAAAACTTAAACTTCAAAGTTGAATAACTTTGTCATCGGGACTCCTTTTTTGATGAAACAAAAAGCCAACCTGGGTTTTAAGAAAAACCCATTTCAAATATGCCATCCATGGTTTTAAATAAAACCTTTTTCTAAGCTTCCCTTGAAGCTCCTTTTTGGAACCAAATGCCATGCATCCCTTCTTGAACCTTTGATCAAAAACCTTTGCTTCTACACAAACATAGTGTTAGCTTACATAGATCCTTTTGACATCAATGACAACTCTTAGCTTAGGAACTCAAAATGTCCAACAATCTCCCCCTTTGTCATTGATGGCAACCCATATCCTTTTACTGAAATCTGACCTTCTTTTCTGCTCCCCCTGGGACTTTGCTCCCCCTGGCTCAAAGCTTTCTCAAATATCAAATCTCTCCCCATATCAAAACTTTCCTTAATATACACAAATCTCTCCCCCTTTGTCATCAATGGCAAAGGGTCACCTTTGGGGCTCGGGGCTAAGAATGAGCCTCTTAGCTTAGCCCCTCCCCCACCTCCACATGAGGTGGTTAATTTTGGGGTGGGAGTATTTCTACTCCCCGAAAGCACTACTCTTTACCTTTATCTTTCTCTCTTCCTTTATGAGTTTTCTGAATCCTCTCACTATTTCTTTCCAAGTCATCATCCCTATTTCTGTCATCATTTCTGTTCCTGTTCCTGTTCTTGTTCTCATCCATGTTCCTGTTCCTATTCATATTTATGTTCTCATCCATGTTCCTGTTCCTGTTCATACCTACTTCTGGAATATTTTCTCTACACCATCTTGTTGTGTGTCCATCATTATTGCACTTATAACACTTAATGTTATTATTCCTTGGAGGTGCAAATGTCTTAGGATACCTCCTAGTGAAGCCATATCCTCTTCTACCATGAACCCTACAATTTATTGCTTTGTGACCATACTCATTGCATGAGTAGCAATACCCATGGAAAAGTTATCCTTTCCCATATTCCTGTCTTTCATATGACCTGCACTGTGAAGCCATGTGCCCAAACCTATGACATGAGAAGCATCTCCCATTGAAGCTTCCTTGCCTAGACCTCATTGGTCTCCTATTCTGATTGTTGTTCCATCTGTATCTTCTTTGTGCATTGTTCCTATTTTTGACCTCTTTGTTGTCCAACTCGTCCTCTGATGTCTCATTCCAACTTACACTTTCATTTTTTGAAGTATCTTCTTCTGAAATTCCTTCTTCTTCAAGACTAGAAGTAGACTTTTCTTCCCATTTCTTTTGAGCCTGTTTGGAACCAAGACCTATCTTATTTGTTGTTCCTCTTTGTATCTTGATTATTTTGTCTACACTCTTTGCACTGTTCACATATTTGTACAAATTTTTCTTGGAATCCTCTAAATATTCCTTTAGTAGTGCCACTTCTTGTGTTAACTTTTCACACTCCAAAATATTTGCTTCTAACTTATCCTTGAACTTACTTGCCTTAGCCTTTGACTTCTCTAAGTCCTCTATGAGCAATAATATTTCTTCATCACATTCTTGAAACTGACTTTCAAGCTTAGAGTGTTGCTTTCTTACCTTATTTATTGTGTCAAGGGCATAGATAAGTTCTCCCTTGAGATCATAACCATTCTCTATTGAGTAATCCTCTATTTTTTTGCCTTTGTCCTTATCATTACTTCCTTTTGGCTTGTCTTCTATAGGATCACTTACTTCATCTTCTAAAGCCATTAGAATATTCTCATCTGGTCTTTCAAGTGCATCTTCAAAACCATCATCACTGAAACTATAGCCATCCCTAGTGCAATCATCTTCAAGATGTCCAAATTTACCACATCTAAAACATTTGAGAATAACTAGAGTCCTTTTCTCTCTAACCATAAATAGGACTTCATCTCTATCATTGTCTGAAAAACTAGCATCACTATCAATTGAGTACTTACTTGCATTATCTGCATAGTAGCTTTTCTTTTGCCTTTGGAAGAACTTCTTTCCTTGTCTGTTTTGTCCATCCTTGCCTTTCTTTCGGTACTTGTGTCTTTTTGATTCCCTGTACCTGTGATCCTATTTTTCTTCATCACTGTTGTACTTTGGCTCTTTGCACTCTGTTGCATAATGTCCATACTTTCCACAATTGAAGCACTTAATAGATCTTATATCTATGGATATTTTGGAACCTTTATCTCTTCTACCATAGTTAGCTTCTTCATCACTAGATGACTCACTGCTTGATTCTATCTTTTTACCCTTTTTCTTTTTGTCCACTTTGAATGCAACTTCTTTCGGAGGAATAGGATCTTTTGTTCTTATCTCAAAAGTAGTAAGCATGCCAAGCAAAGAATTCCTTGTCAAAGAATCACTATCAATTGATGTTTCTATAGCAGAAACCTTTTCACTATACCTTTTTGGAAGAGTTCTCAAGATCTTATCACAAGCATCAGATTCATCAACCTTCATTCCAAGACCTCTCATCTCATGTACAAGCTCATCAATCTTACTGAGATAATCATGAATATTTTCATCATCTCTCATTCTTAAGTTCTCAAATTCTCCTTTGAGATTTTCTGATCTTAGCTTTCCTGACACCTTTATCACCCTCATATATGTCATGCAGTAGATCCCACATATCTTTTGTTGTTTTACAATCCATAACCTTCATAGATTCTGATCTACCCAATCCTTTTATAATTGCATTCATAGCTCTTGAATTTGCATGCATTAGAAGCTTACCTTCCTTATCTATAGGAGGATTGACTGTAGAATCATATCCAAGTTCCACTGCATCCCAAACTTCATTTCCAAGTGCCATCAGGTGAAATCTCATCAGCATACACCAATACAAGAAGTCACTTCCATCAAATACTGGTACTGCATTATTGAATGATCCATCCTTTTGATCCATTATGTTCTTAGACCACTTTTCCTTCAAGCTATCAAAATTTTTTGAAGGAACCCACTCTGATACCAATTGAAGAACACAAGCTTATACTGAGAGGGGGGTGAACAATATAAGACCACTTTTTACTTTTCTTTTCAATTCAATATTATGTAGTGTATAGATAGCAGTATCAATAGTAGTAATCAAAGCAATGCACAAAACACCATCCACAAAAGTGACACAACAATTTACGTGGTTCACCCAATGCAGGCTACTCCACGGAGAAAATATTTTGCTAAAACTTTCTCAATCAATCTCTTGGGAATCCTTCCCAATTACAATGTTTATGGACCTCTATCCAAAGGAGATGTTGATCCCCTAAATCTCAAGTTCATGGATCTCTTCCATAGGAGAACTCTTTCCCCTTCTGCTCTGGCTAGTGATCTTCTAGAAGACTCTGTCTCTCTCGCTGCACTGACTTGTGGATCTCTCTCCACTTGAAGACTCCTCACTCAGATCTATCTTCAATTGTCCTGGTTGTTGGATCTCTATCCACTGAGACTCTATCCTCTATACTCTGTCACCTCCAAAGCTCTATCAATAGGTTCACTCAGAACCTCTTCAAATATACTCAATAGGCTCACTCAGAACCTGCTCAAATCTGCTCAATAGGCTCACTCATAACCTGCTCAAATCTTCTCAATAGGCTCACTCAGAACCTGCTCAAATCTACTCAATAGGCTCACTCAAAACCTACTCAAATCTTCTCAATAGGCTCACTCAACTCTATTCTCAATAGGTTCACTCAGAACCTGCTCAAATCTGCTCAACAAGCTCACTCAGAACTTGTCCAAATATGCTCAATAAGTCCTCTCTAGGACTTGCTCAAATCTGCATAGCAAGCTTTCACAAAATCTTACACAAAATCAGTCCACAAGCCTTCTCAAAGACTTACCTCAAATCAGCTTAACAAGTCCACACATAACTTGTCCAATCTCATAGAAACATAAAGAGAATTGTTAGAGACTCAATATGTTCTATACTCAATGCTCAACTCATAAATCTCAACTCAATCTCATAGAAGCATAAAGAGAATTTTTAGAGACTCAATATGTTCTATACTTAAATCCCAATCTCAACTCAAATCAATATCATAGAAGCATAAAGAGAATTGTTAGAGACTCAATATGTTCTATACTCAAATCCCAATATCAACTCAAATCAATCTCATAGAAGCATAAAGAGAATTGTTAGAGACTCAATATGTTCTATTCTCAAATCTCAATCTCAACTCAAATCAGAATAAAGAATAGTTTGTTTCTTGGAACTTGAACAACCACTTGCATCCACTTGACTAGGCTCAATCAACTCAACTCAACCATTCACCACAAGGAACAACTCTTTCTTACAAACCCTAGTCCAAGCATGTATCAATCAACTCAAAATATTCCCAACAATGCTCAACAACAAATCTCACATAACAATGATACTCATGTTCTTTTCTAACTCAAGTTCAAGTTCTTTGCACAACCAATGGCTTCAACAACAATGCTTATAAAACAAGGTTTAATCACAACACTCAAGCCAGAAAACCTTGAAGCATTAACTCAACCACTTTCGAAAAGGAAACCACAATCAATCCTTTTCACTCCAATGATATTTCAGAAATCAACCACCCAAATAAAATCAATGGAGAATATTGCTCATACCTTTTTGATGCCTTATTTGTTGTCCACAAAATCTGTCTCACTCAACACACTTTCTTTTTCAACTCTCAACAAGGGTTAGAGTAATAACACAACAAAAATATCCAAGTAACACCTTATTACTCCTACTTTATTTTAACATCCACCAAAGTTCTTTTATGCAAGAAATAAACCCTCAATAGAATGGATCAAACTTACTTTTGGAAACTCCTTGACAAAACCTGAAATATCTTCTTACACAACCCTTATTTCTCCTTCTAAGAAAGTTAATTAAATAGCTCTTGAAAAATTCTTTCCAATGATATATAATATGCTACCCTTCCAAAATTAAAAGGAATAGTAATTTCAGAATTTTCTAAAACAACTCATAAGCCTTATTTCTCCTCAAAGCTTTTCTTACAAATATTAAAATAAAAATTTAACTTACCTTTTTCTTCTCAGTGGGATTCGATCCCCTGTCGTTGTCCAAGCACCACTCTAACCATGGTGCCACTAACCATGTGAGCCAACCGCTCACATGAAATGGTGAGCACAGCCACTATGCTTTCCTTCCTCCAAACGTGCCCTAGAAGACACGTGCGCCAAAAGGTGTACTTCCTTTCCACTTCGCAAAAACCAGCACCGATGGGATTCGAACTTCGGATCTCCTGGCGCTCAACAACTTGACTGCCTCCTTCTTGCCGCTAGGCCACAAGCGCCTACGGTGTATGGGAAGGGTCCTCCCTTCCTTCTATTTCTCCCTTTCTTCGTAGGTTTCGATTGCGCTAAAATATATTTTCTCTTTGTTCGAACGAAACTCACACACATTCGAATTATTGCCAAATGAATTTTTGGCAATGGTATTTATACATATTGCCTTGAATTTTCATACGTCGGCCCTTAATCGAATTTGATGACGTCGGTGGGAATTTCCACTTTGGAAATTTAAATTTAAATTTTAAAATATTAAAATTTAAAACTTAAACTTCAAAGTTGAATAACTTTGTCACCGGGACTCCTTTTTCGATGAAACGAAAAGCCAACCTGGGTTTTAAGAAAAACCCATTTCAAATATTCCATCCATGGTTTTAAATAAAACCTTTTGCTAAGCTTCCCTTGAAGCTCCTTTTTGGAACCAAATGCCATGCATCCCTTCTTGAACCTTTGATCAAAAACCTTTGCTTCTACACAAACATAGTGTTAGCTTACATAGATCCTTTTGACATCAATGACAACTCTTAGCTTAGGAACTCAAAATGTCCAACAATATTTTGTTTCTTAGAGAAAAATAATAGTTTATTTTTTTCATCTAGATGTTCAAAGTTTCATCATCCAAGGAGAGCTTGGACACAAGAGAGTTGGTTGGGTTTCCATAATTCAGGAGTATGACATTGAAATCTGACCAACCAAGCTAGTTTGAGATCAAGCACTGTATCAAGAGCTTGCAAAAATTTTTGCATCCAAGTATATGGTTTACCAACTTGAGGATTTAGTAAGTGGAAGTAATTTTACTAATCACTCTACATTTAATCATGATTGGATAGAGAACCTTGTTGAATATTTCCATTTTCTAATCACATCACATCTTAACACCTCATAGATAAGGAGATCTAGAATTCAAGCCCTCAGATATGTGATGTTTCCAAATGGGCTATTTCATAAGAATATTGATGAAGTACTTCTTAGGTGCATCCAAGAATAAAATAAAAAAGAATCCTGGAGGAGTTTCACTTTGGTTTATCAGGAGGCCATTATGCAGGTAGGCCAATGGTGTTGAAGATCATCAAAGCATGATACTTCTAACCTACTCTCTTTGTAGATGCTTTTAAAGTTAGCCAGAGTTATGACAAGTGCTAGAGATATGTCGATAGAAGTAGGAACACATAATTGCTCCTTCATATGATTCAAGCAGAAGCACCATTTTAATAGTGGGGCTTAGATTTCATTGGGGTCATTGATCCCAATTCTTCTATCGAACACAAATACATCTTGACTGTAATCGATTATTTTACTCGATAGGTTGAAGCAATTTTGACCAATAAGGTAGACCAAGAAATAGTTATCTCTTTCCTTGAAATTTTAATCACTCATTTTGGCATACCATATGTAATTATAATAGATAATGGAACTCCCTTCATTGGTACCAAGATAAATGAATTCATGGGTACATACGAGATTTATTTGAAGATATCATATAACTATTATCCATAGGGGAATGACTTGGCTGAGTCCATAAACAAGAATTAGATCAAGATTCTAAAAATTACTCTAGGAAATAATAATCATAGTTGGTACTTGCTCCTGAATGAAGCATTATGAACCGATTGCATCTTAGTGAAAAATCCATCAAGACGTCTCCTATTCCTTGGTATACGGAAAAGAAGTGGTCTTACCCATTCATATTGAATTTTTGGCCCTTCAATCATGGCACTTGATGTATGGTGAAGATGATGAATCTAAACCCATGAGCATGAGGTTGGCTTACCTTTTACAACTAGAGGAGGAAATGGAGGAATCATACAATACTTTCATGGAACATAACCGGATGACACAAAAATGTTTTGGCAAGAAAATTTTCAAGAAGTTATTCAAGGTAGGTGACTTAGTGTTGAAATGGAATGAGAACAAGGCTAAGATTGGTAAGCATCACAATTTTTAAGTGATATGGGAGGGCTCATTCTAGATTTTGGGTGTGAATCAGGTTAACTCATTTCACTTATAGGACATGAACGAGCATGTGTTGCTGATTCCAGTAAATGGTCTTCATTTGAAGGCTATACATCATTGAATATTTCCAGATCAAGTATGTACATGTGTACATAATATTTTATGCTATCTCATTAATAATATTTTTTTTGAAGTAAAAAAAGAGAAATGGGGGCATAGTTTGCTTTTTCATTTAAGAGTGCCCCTATGTTTTAATTGTTGAAAAAAGAAAAATAAAATGAATGGAAAAGAAAAGAAGAAAAGTGAAGGGGAGTTTATTTTCACTCGAAAAAAGGCATTTCACCATGTATATTTTAATTTCGGGGTAAAATTCCCCTTGACTTCACCGAAAGATGCTTTTAAAGCAAAATCTCCAGTTAAGAAGGAGAACTTCCCATGCTTTTTTGGGCACTCAAGTTGGCAGCATGAGCACTCAAGCTAGTTTTATTTTTCATTAAAAAGTGCCCCTATGTTTTTAAAAGAAATAAAAATAAAAGGAAGAATGATGTTTTCGTCCGGAAAATATGTTGTGCCATACATATCTTATTTTCAGGGGGAAACTGCTTTTTTCCCCACTAGCAGATAATTTTGGGGCAAAACTCAAGAAGAAAAAGGAAAATTTTGCATGCTTTTTTGGAAACTCTAGCTGGTAAATTTATTTTCAGAAAATAAGGGGACATAATTAATTTCAATCTACTTTTTTTCAGTAAAACACACTTAGTAAAGCTTGATTTTTCAATATCTTAGCTTTGTGGGGGTAAATATAGGAAAAGATGAATTATTTTAAAGACTCCCAAGCATGTAATTTCATCAAGCAATCAAGGAAGAGCATTTTTAGAGCACTAGTTGCATGATTATTTTCACCCAAGGATGTTTTCAACAAAGCAGACACTTTCAGTTGACATTTTTTGATTGGCAATAATTAAATTCAGAGCAAAATTTAGTTGGATGCATGGAATTAATATAATTTTATTGATGAAACCCTTAGAAGACATTTTTGGTATTATCATGCAACGAAGTTAATGATTTTTTCCCATAAAACTTTCCCATCACTCCCACGTGGCATTTATTATTCCCAATATGAGCTCTTAAATACCTATATTGTGCTCTCAAAGACAAAAAGTAGTTGAGTATGAAGTTCGAGGAAGATTTACAGTGTGAGGGAATTATTGGTAGTTAAGGACATCATGAAAAACATACCCAGTGAGAGAACCAAGGGAGCATGTTTGCCTGATTTCATCAAAAGTGTACCACCTACATTTAATTGGGTAGTTGGGAGCAAAATTTTTAAATATGGTGAACCAAAAGCTTACAATTAAAGAGAGATTGAGATAATTTTTTTGGAGTGTTGTCGGATTAGCATTCAGTCACCCCAAATTGATGCTTTATTGTAGAATTATCAGATTGTAGAAGAAAATATGATTGTAAAAATATAGGAAATAAATTTTTTGAGTCAATGAAAGTTCCCGATCCAAAGAAAGCAAAAGGAGGTAAAAAATCTAAAAAATCTAGGTAAAATTAAAATATAGAGCTTGATCTATACTATGATGCGCTGGCTCAGATTGGAGACTATGCTATTTCAAACAAAGGCATGGAAAAATTGTTCTAGGACATGGAAGCTACTGTCGGGCAAGGTTTGACATAAGAAAGTCTATTAACTATTGCCTATTATGCACATATTTCCTAGTACATGTGTACACATGTCCATTATTTCCTTGAGATGGTGATGGCGATTTTAAAGTTTTACAATCCTCTCATGAGGGCTATCTAGAATATGAAGGGGGATAAAATATTCACCATTTTTCCCAACATATTTAGAGAGACATTTTCTTGTGGGGTGAAGCCTTACTCGAATATCATGTTCAAAAAATTAAATCTTAAGGAGCAGGAGGAGAGGTACCAATCAACTGTGATATTGCATCAGTTCATGGAGAATAAACTGATAAAGGCACCCTAGTTCATAGAGTTGCCAACTTTGTCAAAGCCTTCTAATAGATTTTAAAAGTCTAGACATGTTTTCCATATTGGCTTGGGTGTCTGGTATTCCTACCATCTCCACAGTGTATAAATGGCAAGTGGCACTGTTACAATGTATTTCATAGGTGGAATTTTATGCCCCAATAACTATGCAAGCAAGCACAAACCTAATTTTATTTGACTAGGTGGATTACGTGGCTCAAGAAATGCATACTCAATTAGAGAAGATACAGAGTGAAGGAGCGATATCATTCAGGCACACTTCATTTTTGGTCTAGTATTTCTTCTTTCACATGCACCATTATTTTTCTTTCATAGCCATCAAACATGTTGATAAGCTAGATAGGACGTTTCTAGTTTATTTGTGTACTCCAAGCTTATCCAAGAAGGAGTCAATTTATAATTTTAATCACATGTTTTTGGGCCCTGCCCTTGGACTTATTTTTGGTACATGTGAGAGAGTGCCAAGGGCGATGAGGGAGATCATTACGAAGGAGAAAAGAGATATTTTCTTGTTGATGCAAGGAATTTTAGTACAAATTTTTGGCTTCACTAGCAAGCCATTTATCCTTTCGTATTTTACTATAGAGTATATTTTTGCAATGGAATTTGTCTACCATAATGACTTCATAAATTATGTCTATGGGATAGGATGAGGAAAGAAGACTACATGCACCATGCCATTTTTCTTCAACAATATCAAAGTAGACCAGGTTGTCCAAAATAGGTTAATTAATTAAGCTCTCTATGACATCACTATGGTGGAGTTACCTCAACACTGGAAGTATTTATTAAAGCCAAAATTTTTCATTGCTATCCCAAACTTGATATTGAGCAACACAAAAATAACCTGGAGGGGCATGATCTTGAATGGCATGTCAATAATATTATGTTGCTCATGCTATGGTATGATTTTTATGATATGGAGGCTGAGTATAACCCTGTAGTCCACAATCATGAGATTCCTCCTCCAAGCCTATTTAGTAAAATGAAGGAACAATTGCTCACTTGGTTTGAGGAGAAAATCACCAATTGGTGGGTTATGAGGGCCCATAGAGGTAAAATTGGGTCAGCTTATGGCTTGACAATAGATGATGCATTTTTAGATGTATATGATGAATATTATGATAGTTACCAACAAATTTCTTTCACTAAAATCATACCTCTGAGTTTTCAAAGATTTGATAGTGAAGAGATCATAGCTGAAGGGGAGCAGCATGTGGTTGAAGAAGCACCACTTTTGGAGGAATAGAAAAAAACATAACCAAAAGAGGAATCCCAACAAAAAAATAGGAGTAAGTATGAGGTAATTACTTTTCCCAAGATCTCCAAGAATCCAAGGACTGGTGTAGTTTCTTCATCCAGTGTGAATCCTCCTCCTATAGCTAAGGTCGCATAATCTAACATTTCAAAAAATCCTCCTTTGGTTTAGGTAGGATAGCTTTCCAGCATATGGAAATTATAGATCTGGAGAAGGAGACAGAGGAGGAACAAGACAAAGGTGAGCCAATATTACAATCTTCCTCATCATCAGCTCAAATGGTGTCGAAGCTCAAAGGTACATTTTCTCTATCCTCTTCCCTTTCCCTTGAGAATTCGATGACTTTTGCACAATTTTCCTTAGTTATCACTTCCATATCACCCCCATTTTGTATACCTTCTACTTACATTTCACTTTATTTTCCCAGTCCCAAGTCATCGAAGCTCCTTCTTATTCTATTCTTGTTTCTTCTATTTCCCTTTCTTTTAGTTCCTTTGCATCTGGTCCCAATCCATTTTTTCTCCCTTCATCGTATGTCCTGGTAGATTCTACCACAACTATAAGTACACAAGCTCCTCCTCAAGTGAGTGTAACTATAGCAGAATCCCTCACCTCTATTCCATCAACCACTTTTTTTCCACCAACCATTCTCATTTCTACTTCCCTTCCTGAGCCAAAACCTTAGCAAGCTCATTTTCCCTCTACTCCATTTCTTGAGTTGTAGGTGCTTCTAAAGCCAGAGATGGATATTATGCCCAAGCATCCTATTACAACAAAAATCAGTCAAGCCCACCAGAGTTCATCCCAATGGTTGAAAATTCATAAGAGAAAAGAAGCTCAATCTCCAATGAAGACATTGAAGAAGGTAACTTTTGATCCTGAGGATATGGAGTCTCACACTGTTAAAATTATTTCCAAGGTCTATAATCCCCAAGAAGAAATAGCTCCAAGTGATTACACTTATAAAGTCATTATAGAGGACTTGATAAATATTGATACTACGAAGAATATGGGGAATATACAGGAGGATATGAGCTCTCTTTACCTACATGGTGAGCATTACAAGAAAATATTTTTGACGCTAAGGCAAAGATTGTTGAGTTGGAAGAAGATCTAGCCAAAAATAGGGCATAGCTGGAGACAAAAAAAATTAGAGGCAGAGTGTTGGCAATAAAAAACAAAATATTTGGAGAAAAAACTAAAGGATACCAAACAACTTGGGTAGGAGTAGAGCAGAAGGTGCGAGCATTGGCCACCCAACTTGGAGCTTTACAAAAATAGCTGGCTAAGAAAGCAACACAGTCAATGGGCTTCTCCAAGGAGAAAATAAAATAAGCTTACTACCATTTAACAAAATATTGTGTAACATTGGCAACATAAGCACTCAAAGTCCTATTGTATATTCATGAGGTCTGGATAGTAATTTTTCTTGGTGATTGGACTTTGGAGTATGCTAAGGAGCAGCTGGAACCAAATCTAGAGATGGCACTAAAGATTCAAGCATTGGCCTAGTTTGACTTCCACATTAAGTCGATGAGAAGGATGGCCCACGCTTGGTCCAAGGCTAGGATTACATTGCACAACTATTTTTCTTGTTTATAACTAGCATGAGAAGACCATAAGCTGATGACTATGTTTGAAAAGGATCATTGTATTTTGCTCATTTATTTCAAGGCTCTAGCTGATGCTAGATTTATAAGATTCATGGATTATTAGGAAGAAATTTTGCTAATGGAAAATTTTAAGGTATCCTGGCAAAATTTTGTAGAAGATACTTCAAATATTGATAGCTAGGATGAGCCAATCATAGAGGAACAAGTACTACCATGCATGGAGAGTCTCACCTGCATTGAGTCATCCCTATTAAATCTCTATTAGAGACCTAATCACATTAGCATGGATCACATTTAGACATTGCATTTTTTTATTGATTCATTGAGTATGCTCTCTACATTCACTTTGGATTCCTGGGCTGAGGTAGTTGCAGTGTATGAAATTACCAGTGTAAGTCTCACCAAGCAAGAAGCACAAGCATGGCTGGACAAAGAGCAAAAGGAGGCTATCGAAGAGCAAGAGAAATAGGTATATGAGGAAATAAAGGAGGTTGCTAAATAAAATATACCATATCATGTAGCCAGTGGCAATGACAATTGAGCCCAATGGATGAAGGCCTAGAGTCGATTGCATCCAGACAAGATGAATACCTCGAGAGCCACCAAAAGTGTTGGTAGTTTTACCACACTAAATTTTGATTGTAAAATTCAAAGAATATAAGATGAATGATGCAATTGTTTGAATATTTTATTTTTACTATTTTAATGTAACATTTTTGTTTCCCTCATTTGATTGATTTCACTAAATAAATAATGGTGATTTCGTCCCTAGAAAAACACAGTAAGTTTTTTCTAGTAAAAATTAATGCAAATCATGGGAAAAATATAAAGGGGGAAATGTATGGCAAAAGGACATCTCAGGATCAAAGGAGTGATGAAAATGGTCTAAGGCTTCAACGCTTATCTTTAAAAGGAAAAGTGTCAATGAAGACAAAGGGGAAGATATTTTCACCCCAGGGGAAGGGCGAAAATCATTTTTGCCCTTATTTTGGGTAAAAACACCATGATAAGAAGATTCTATCCAAGTGGTAGTAAAAATAATGGAAAGTGCTCAGTTTAAAATATAGGCAGTATTTTACAAAATTGAGAAGTCCTTTCACCTGAAAATTACCCATATAAGGTGATTTCACCATTTTTGGAGAAAATTAGTATTTTAATTAGTTTTGGGATGAAAGTAATAAATGGGACCCATCAAATTCAAAGTCTCCCAAGGGGAGACAAAAATCATTTTCACCCTTCTTCAGGGTGAATTTCTAAAAGCAGATGTTCTAGGGCAAAAATCAAGCAAAACATGTGCCTTGTGAAGTCAAAGTCAAAATCACTTCCAATAAGAGGTGAAAATCACTTTCACCCTTCTTTAGGGTGAAATCCAAGTTGAGGATGATTTTCAGAGTGCAAATGATGAATTGATGTTATGAATATCATGCTAGTCAAAGTCACAGCAAATTTAAATACGGTGCCTTCCAATGTAATTTTACCCCATTTTGAGTAGAAACATTGATTTCACCCAGTTCAAAGCGAAAGTCCCAAAAAAGTATCTTTTCACATTTGTCAAAGTCAAAGTCACCCCAGGTAGGGGGAAAAAATCATTTTCACCCTTCTTGATGGTGAAATCAATTATTTTTGCCTAGTTTTTAGCAGAGGTCATTTCCAATCAATTCTTAGGTAAAATTCTCTATTTTTTGGTAAAAATTAATCAGGTGAAGAGCAAAAGCATATTGATGGACAAAAACACCAAATTGTTTGGGCAAAATCAATTCTTTCTCTTTCCTTTCCACAAAATTTTCTTTCGAGGACACCATTGATTCTGATATTTTTTGGAAAAAATCAAAGATTGATGGAATTTAATTCTTGGAGCAATGAAACTAATATTTCCAAAATTCTTATGAGGAGATGCCAATATTAAATTTTACATCTCATATTTTGGTATGATATTATTCATTTTTGAGGTGCCCTCCATTGATTTCACTCTTTTCAAAGCAAATTTTATTTTAGTTGGGTCTCCCCTAGTGAAGATAAAGTTTTGAGGCACAAAATAATGAAATGGTGACCAGAATTTAATATCCAAGCTCATGATTGTCATGCGATATTGTTGAGTCTCGATGCATCGATGTCTAGAACAATTTCCTATCATCCAATCCTACTAATTTCCCAAGTACACTCCATGAAAAGGGGATAACTACTTCATGAAAAATGTTTTTATTCGATCACCATTGTTTCTGAGGCGAAATTGCTTTGGATGGTCTTTAACTAGCCATCATTTTGTTTTAATTTACATTTAATTTCAGAGGTGAAATCCTCTATAAATACTAAGCATTTTGATGTAATGAAGGAGGATGAACACTCTACAAAAAAAACTTTGAGTTTTTTGCATCAATTGAAGGATTCATGGCTTCTGGTTCCTGAAGTAGTGTTGTATGCAATTGTTTTCTGCATTTCATTTATGTTAAGTTCATGTTCTTTGTTGGGAAAATTTAAATTCTGCACTTCTAAATTTAATTCCTGGTATAAAACTGAATGCTAAAATGGTCATTGGAAGTTATCCCTGCAATATATGAATGGTTCATATGATTTCCTTCCCATTACATGTTGATTGAAACTTGATTTTATTTTTAGCTTTTAGTTTATCCCCATCCAACATTTTATGTCTCATAGCCATACTTTCCATTTTTTTCTATCATTTCCCATCTCTTTCCTGTTACCCTAAACTTCAAACCAAATTATATTAGTAAGGAAACCAACCCTCTCTAGAGATTGGCTTGAATGACATCTCTCTACTTCAGCCTTTCAATGTTGGCTGGGTCTAGGGCACACAAATATTTTGTATTTAGGCAGATTCATGACCAAAAGATACAAAGATACACAACCTGGATATGCCTAGAGAGAATTTAAATTTGCTATAGATGAATGTATGAGGACTCTTCTATGCCATATAGAAATTTCTATAATATAGATATATACAATGAAGGACATTAGATTATCCATAAGGACTTTGGATGTGCCATGAAAGACTTCCTATAATATAGATATATGTAAGATAAATGTTCCCACAGTGACTTTATTTGTGCCATAAGGAATTTTATATGTACCATAAAAGAATTTATATTTATGGTTTTTTAAAGTCAACCAATATGTATATTACTTAATAAAAACAAAATAATACTATGCTATGACAAAGTTATAAAACCTTGTGTACATAAAAATACAACTTTGTACAAGTATATAAAAATCAATTTGGTGTGTGATTTAAATAAGTAAAATAAAATATTTATGTATATAAATATGATAAATTATTTTTAGGATAATGGTTGGTGATGTGCATTACCCTATTTATATGTGTATTTTAGATGGTTTGTTTGTCCTACATAGGTGCTTAAAATCCCTTCCATTAAGGACACCCTACATTTTGAATGAGTGCAAAAGAAATTTAGATAAGATGATAAATACAAGATATTATATGGATGATTGATGTTGGATTCAAGATATGAATTACCTCCATTCATGTATGTATTTTATATGGTTTTTGTGATCCTACATAGGTGTTTAAAATCCCTCCTATAGAGGCCATCCTAATTTTTTAATGACTACAAAAGCCATTTATACAAGATAACAAGTTAAATTGCCCTCTCTTAGTAAAGGGGTGAATAATGTGGATAAGGTTTTAGATGATTTAGATAAAAATAGGCTAATAAGCAACCATTTGATATGATATATTGATGCAAAATTTATGAGTTTTAGATTAAATATTTAGATAATTAGAGTTGAGTAATGAAAGAAAGATACTAATCAAAGATAATATAAGAGAAGGTTAAAATTTCATGTTAGGCTAAACTAGTATTAGACATTTCATACCACAAATGATGTCTAACATCTATGGAAGATGACATGGTTTTATTAGATAGATTTATCATGTTTATTAGAGGATAGTTGAGATATAGTTAAACTTGTTAAGATTGTATCGTATGTGAAACCATCATAGACATGATTTTATTTGAAGAGGCTCTTTGATACCTTCAATATGTAATATTGAGACATTTTCATGGAAACCATTATTGGCCAATATTTATTTAGGGATGAGATAAGAGTTAGGCAAATAATATGAAGTATATTTCCATTTGGTAGGATACTTGTTGCTACCAATGATCTTCTCATTATTTGTAGTCATATCATAGATAGATGATCAACTTCTATTATATACCTTTCTAACATTGTTAATAATTTTTCCTAATATGGAAGGCAAAATGCCCCATGGGAAGGAGGGAACATAGATAGGTCCACTATAAGGGAGATAAAGGTAATATTTGTTAATTTGAAAGGGATGGATTTAGGAGGTGGTTGAGATATTTGGTTTATTGAAACTATGTTAGGGTCACTAGAAACCTTAAAGGAATATTTAATTTTTTTAGGGATATCATATTTGTAAAAATATTTATTTGTATGATCTTCCCTTATTAACCTAATAATTGACGTAAATTAATTTAGGTTAATGTCTTGGGAAATTGTTCATTCACTTCGGATGTTAACCAAGATATCCTAATAGACAAATGTAGTTTTGAGAATATCTAGGATGGAGCTTTTGGTTAGGGTATTTTCAAGGTGATTAATTAATTTATAAGCACCTTTAGATTTATTTTAGGATTGACATTGAAATACAAGTGGTTTGATTGGTTGACATGATGGAGGATGGACAACTTGGGATTATTTTTTGTTTCTGGGTTATGGCAAAAACATGATGAGAGATATGGTTGATAGAATAAAAATGATTAATATAACCAATCAAACCTTATTAGAATGGTGTATTGTTGTCACTAACATTATTGGTAGAGGATTTTAGTTTTGATTAATGTGATTAGATACAGGATTTTAAATAACTTCCAGATCTTGGTTGGATGAATGAGAGTAAGAATTAGAGATATCATTAACAATAAGACCTTGGATTACATGTTTTAGCTCCATACATCTATTACTTTGATGGTCATTGACCTTGTGAAAATCATAATAGACATTGGGTATAAACCATGAGGATCTCTTTCTTCCTATATCTAGGTATTTTATTGCTAATAACACCAATATTTTAGCTTTTAAGAGTTGATATAGGATGGTTTCTAGTGTTAAAAGTGTAATATGACATATGACCATGCCCAACATTATATTATGTAATCATATATAAGACTACAAGAAACCATTTTCTAAATGTATTTAATTATTATTTATATGTAAGACTTATGGGTTGCAATTAACCTTGTTATCATTAAACCTAATTTATAACTTATAATTAACCTAAATACCACTTGTTATTTTGGCTTAGGTTGACTTGATTATGAAATTAGGGTTTTGGTATTAGTGTAAATACCCCTAATAACTCTATACATTACATCAAATTGTAGTGATCCTTGTCCATGGATAATATAATAATGATTTATGGTACCTAAGGGAACCAATCAATTATGTTTCTCTTGCTTTATTTTTTGTTCTTTTTAATTTTTTTGTATAATATTTGATTGAATTAATTTATTCTATTTGTTATTGAAAATAAGTGTGAAATCTAACATTAGAGAAATCTTGTTCAAAGCCTATGATTATTCATCTAAATTGTAAGGAAAATTACTTCTTAAATATTCATAAAAAATATCTACATAAGAGGTAAACAGAAAATTTTACCACATTTTGTACGATTCATTCTTCTAATAATTTTGGAGAATTTATGTATTCTCCTTTCTCTATTTTGTCATAATCAAGGTTTTACAAAGACTTATAACGTACATCACATCCTTCTTTTATCTTGTAGAGAATCCATGACACTCTATTGACAAAGAGAGAAGGAATATATTTGAAATTTAAATTTGAAAATTTGATAATTTATGCATGTGGCTTGACTAATTTTTTGGTGTGAATTTACATGTATGGTCATTTCAAATCTCTAGTGGAATCCCTTTGTTTTAAACACAATATCACTCTCTAAGGAGAGGACACATACATCTACATGATTATGAGATGTTTCAAAGTGGATAGACAAATGTATGTAATCTGTTTTGTATGGTTGGATAATTGGTTCGATCCATAAAATTTTGTCATGGTGGTTCTTACTGAAATGAATGTAGAAATAATTAGTTGTTTTCTATCTTATTATTAGCATGGTAGATTGGAAACCTAGTTAGAATAATGTTAACTTATACTATGGGGAAAGATCAAGGTTTTTAAACCCATGACTTTCTACTTTAGAAAGTAGGATATTTGATAGGTGGGTTAGGCAATTGCCTTCAAGGAGGCAATGAATGTCTCAACATGTTTGTGGTTGTACTAATGCTAGTCAAAAAGAAAATGCTATAAGTATTTGGTCTAGTGTTTGAATCCCATGGATGTAATAATTTTGTTGTGCCTTTAATCTATGATTAATGGGTATCTTTAGCATACTATAAGAGTGTGTTCTTTGACCCCTATCACAAGCATTATGGATTATCTAGCACAAATATCTTAGCTCTCATCCAACCTCCATTTGAATTTCTTTAAGTATTTTTACACTTACAAGCAATATGGAAGGACGATGTGGTTATTTGGTTGACATGGAATCTAGCATGGCATATTTACATACCACTAAATAGTACTTTCGCTCTATTTATACACATTTTACCAATATGACATTGACATGTGCTAAAATTTCATTGGCTTTAGTGTATAGTGGTGAATAGGTGGTTGATTAAAAGTTGTATTCATCAATGAGTTAATGGATGCCAAGCTATGAAATGTGGATGGATACAATAGTCCCAAGGTTTGTGAGGTTTATTTTCCAAATTTTTAGGGTTATTAGGGACTTTTTTTTAAGGCTATAACTTTTACATAAAAATACTTTGAGCCTACTTTTTTCTTTTTTTAAGTTTAACAATTTTTTGAGTTCTTTGTATTGATGACATTAGTTCAATGACCTATTATAGTCTTGTGGATCAAATTGTGCATGATAATCCTTAAAGGTTATAAATATATTTTAAAAGGAAACAATTATAGTATATTATACAATTAAAATATTTGGTCCATATTCATGGGTGAGGTAGTTGGATTTGTGACATTTGAAGCAACTACTAGGTATTTTGGAGGCACATAAAAAAGAATTCAAAATATGCTCTAGTCAATCCTTCCTCTTCCTATTAAATTCTAGAGCTATTGGTTTATTTTATACGTTAGTATCTAAACCTTCATGATATCTTATCTCTTATATATTTTGTCTAGATACTCTTGGGATTTTTAATGGCTCTTCCCATAAATAGGTTTATGTAAAGACTTTTTTGTGATAGAAATTATATGGACCAAAAGTAAATTGAAGTTTCTAAATAAGGTGATTCGTACAACAAAAGAGAAATTTATGCTTCTAAGTTTCACCATGCATGATTAGAAAATATTGCAACAACTTCTAAGAATGGGTTTTCTTGGCTTATCTTCCTTAGATGGTGTTATAGATATGTTCTACTTATATGTATGGGAGTACCTAATATTTGTTGTGGTGACTATGGTCTAGATTGAATATATTATTGTGTAAGGGCATCTTCACATAAATAGACTTCTAGATGATGAGTAGGTTCAATGGAGGCTTCCTCAAGTATTATTGCCAACTAGAGAATCCATTAAGGTGAAGATATTATTATCTCTAATGTATTCTCTCCTTGGCCCCCAAAATTAGATTATGATATGGTGTTTACAGTGTAATTTAAGTTATGGTCAAGGTAAATATTGCATTATGTAATCTTGTATAGGCCTATATGAAATAATTATACAAATCTATTTAATTAATATTTATTACATTCTTTTTTCTAGAGAAAAAGGGGTTGTACTCAGGTCCCCAAATCTTGAAAAGCCATAAATATCTCCTTTAGATCTTGATATTTTAGAAATATATTCAGCTCTCATCTCAATTGAGTTGCTATAGCTATATTCCTAAATATTTTGTAATAAAAAGTCTAATTTTTTCATTTCCAATTTATGGATCTTAAATTTTCTTTGTAAATAAATATATTCCAAAATTCAACATCCTTCTTGACATTAGTCTTCACAATACCAAAATTCCACCTCTACTATCTATGCACTACATATGATTAGAGTAATATTTTTAGCATTCTTAGTTTCCTCCCTATAGAATAAGTGCAACCACAAGAACTATAGTAAATAGTTTAGAAATATCAAAAAATTTAAAGTTTTAATCCATAATCTATCACATAATCCAACCAACAAATAAAATAATGCATTCAACCATGAAGTCCATCTAATATCATCTTCTTCTAATGGTCTTGGATTTCCTTTAGATGCTCCATCAAAATTCATTTTTACTAACTTCGCTTCTAGTGGTTTCCATTTTATAAAAGTTGCCTTACTTTATTTCTCCTTTAACCAACATCATAAGTCCATTGGATGACTTGACTCTATCTATCAAGTATTTGTACTTTATAATTAGGGACTACATGATTTGATAGGGATAATTTAGACTCCTCTGCTAAATAAATTTTTCATTTTAATACCTATAAATTAATTTCCTTTCCTTTAAATATTTTCTACTCCTTTCTATAAACATAGTCAAAAGTATTGTATATTTTTTTGTATTCCATATTGTTTTTAATGTCTCACTTTTAAAAGTGCTCTACTATTGCTTTAACTATTCTTCAATTCTGCCATTCATCATCATGCATGCACCAAATAAATTAAGAATCCATTGCCATAGTTCCTAGACTATTGAGCAGTGTCCCAAGAGATGGTATATACTCTCATTTTTACATAGAACATATTGTGAGGGGCCATGAAAACCCCTTTTCATTAGGTTATCCTAGTATAAAATTTTCCTGACCTGCTAGCCATACAAACATTTTAACTTTTATAATGCTCATGATATCCCAAAAATCTCACCATATTCTTGTAGTATTCTTATTTTGTTGGTGATTTACATTATATCTAGTTCTTACTATGTATTCATCTAAGTTATTCAACTCCCAAGTTAACTTATCCTTAGTTCCCCTTAGAATAATCACTATTGTTATTTTTTTGCTCAATTGCCTCCTAGCAACAATGTCTGATATACTTTCAGTGGCATAAAAGGTTTAAAATTATTGTGGCATGGTGGTTATAGGGGCGTAATGCACGAAGATTTGTGTTGCAGCTTCTGGGGTGGACATCACAGAATACTATGGCGGCCATAAAAAAGCTGGATAGCCTGCCCGGATTCGTGGCGGCTACCGATTCCACCATGTAAATTCAAAAAAAAAAAAAAAACAATGTCTAATATACTTATTAATTTTTTTTGAACTTGTATATTCCTTTCTAATCCTTGTACATACTATTTGAAACCCCATCACCATATTTATCATAAAGTAATATCATCCATAGTTTCAAATTTGGATCTAGATTGAGTGGTTTTTTACCACACCAAGTATCAATACAAATGGAAAATTTTCTCTAGTTTACACCACTGATAAGGATTAGCATAGGAATTAGGATTATTATTTTATTTTTATTTTATTATGTAAAATATGAAGCACTCATTTTTTCTTCTAGATATTTTTTAGGTCACATTTATATGATCTTATAGATATCATCCTAGGTAGTTAATTGTTTGTTTTAATTACAAGTTGTTCAATTTTTTTTGTTGGGATTCAGATGTTATCCCACCTCGTGTAATTTTGGCCCTTTTTATACCCATAAATACTTTGTGTTTGAATAAAATTATCATCTTGATTGGATCCATATTAGTTGGTATGATAGCATTGATCTTTCCATGTGAGGAAGAATTTCCCAAGGAAAATTCCTCCTCCATATTTATTCCTTAGTTTGGACATGTTTTTTTCTACAAGTAAGGGAGAATATGATTTTCTCAATTATTTTGGCCTTTGTTTTATCTAAGTTCATTCTATTATATCCCATTGACACTTCCTCCATGCATAAATAGTTATCTTGCTTGCATCTCAAGATTACTTATATTTGAATCATCCTGATTCCTTTTAAAGTATATTGGAAATTTTTGAGCATGTGATTCATTTTGAGATTATGATTCTATGCTTTAGAGGTCTTTGAAACTTAGTATTTTAGAGAAATTATTTTGTCATCAGTGTATATTCATTGAGTATATGTCTCTAGAGGTACCTCTAAAGGTATTTAGTGAAAATATTGTTAGAATGTATGGTGGATATTCCAAATACACATTCATGACCTTCCTCACAAATAATGGAGACAATCGAGTAGAAATATTACCACTCAAACACTATCATATTGTCTTCAATGTCACCATTTTCTTCTTATATTAATTGGTCATTTCCATTTGGCTCTTGTTGAATCCCTATAACCCTCTCCATAACTATGATTAAAAGGGTTCTCATCGATCTTTGTATTGAATCTTAATCTGTTGCTTGTGGCACTACTACTCCTATAGGTCTTACAACACTTGACGATGGACAAGGATATCTTTTTCATCTCAAAATATATGTATGATGAGAGCATTTCCTACATGGCCTTGTCAGTATGTAAGAAGCTAACCTTCAACCTCATTTAATAAATGTAGAGGTGTATGATGTTTAAAACATGGGAAGCATGCTTGAATGATAGTAGAACAATTCATTGGATCTTGTTTTGGAGGAAGATAGAGTTTGCAAGCATGTGTTGAATATTTTTAATCTCTACACCACTGAAAATGACAAGCCTTTGATAATCCAACATAGTATTCTTGTCCTTATTTGAATAAAAATGGTAGCATGTCTACTCCTTTTTTGAATACGATGTGCATACCATTTATTTGGTAGATCCACATGAAGGCTTTCATCAACTTGGTTGAGATACTCTTTAATCAAATATTTTACATCATTTTTGTGATAAAAAAATGGATCAAAGAATGCCTATGGATATGATTGCTCCACTATCTATTTTTTACAATTGGGATGCCTAGAGATCATGGTACCCTCCAAGGAATTAAAATCCATCACCAATATCAAATTCCCACCGTGGCATATAAACCCCAAAATTACACAAAGGAATTTGCTAATGCATATCAAAGAAAACCTAGAATTTAAATGATGTATATCAAATAAAACATGGGGATTTGTCGATGCACATGTAGCATGTGCACCATTTTCCCATAGACTATAGTGATAAATCATCTCATTGTATCATATTCACATTGTGCAAACCAAACCACAAGTCTCTAGCCTTCCATTATTTATTTCAACAATAAGGGCTCTCTCACTTGCTTGAAGGATGATGTTTATGTCACTACCTTAGAAACATTTTCCTAGGGGTCTAGATATAATTGTAGAGGGGGAAAATTACCCTACCATGTACAATTCCCAAAAAAAATATTGTATCCACAAAGGTAGAAAGCCTTATGGGGTGAACCGTGAGGGTTGTGTGTTCTCTACACTCAGTGCTAGGGGGAAGGGTTCACCAGGAATGGTTTTAGGATTCTATCCAAGTCCTCAGTAATTTTAGGATAGTTTTATATATTTATATTTCAATCAATCACCTAAGTTTAGCCTTTATAGATCTATGCTATGAAATATAAAGGATAATTTAGAAATCAAAATGCAAGAATACAAGAGCTAACCTAATATGATTCTTTCTTTGAATGCTCGATAACCTAGGGTTTTATCAAGAAACCTTTAAAGCAAGTATATAAGATAAATGCACAACATTAACCCTAGATGCACACTATATTCTTTCACTTTCAGATGCCTAAGAATCAATAATTAGATCAGATCTTCAACCAATAATATTATTAGAGCACTTATCTTGACCGATGATTGACTTAGCTCTTTTGCCTTGTCCAATGATATCAAAAATGCCTGTTTATGTAAGATAACTTATGAAACACTTGAAAATAGGATTAGAATTACGGGGCCTACTTAGGCCACTATACAACAATTCTTGGAGGCACAACAGTCAAGCCCCCTAGATGACCTTTGGAAACAAAAGCAAAAATTGAGCTTTGGAAAATTAATCATAAAACAACAATGCAACAATAGAGAAGTAGAAAATATATTATGCTACGATACCCTAAATACAATTTAGGAAATACTCATGCAATCAAAATCTGATAGATACCCCTAGTTCAATCCTGGGCAAAATCATGCCTCATAGATGGCAGGTGTGATAACACTACATAAAAAGTCATGCTCCATCAGAATGGGGCACGATCTTGATTTTGTGAGTGAAAACCCTAAATTAGGGTAAAGTCATGCCTCATCAAGACAAGGCATGGTTTTTCTTCAGAGATATGAAAAATAAAAGATAAATACATAGCATAAATAAATGCAAGAAATAAAGTGTTCACAACCTAATGGACAATGCAGAAGCATGTAGAAGAGATTGATGTATCCAAATGAGCACTCTATTTCCTTCTGAACTACAACACGAATCCACCAAACCACACAAAAATCCAAATCAATGCAGTAGAAGATCAAATCCAAAATTTGCACTTCGGGCTTAGCTTGTAGAAGAAATAGGAATTAGAGCGAAAGTAAGAATATGAGTACCAATTAATCATAAGAATTTTGAGCTTAATTATTTCTAATATTGAGTGTATGTATATCCTTTGGAGTGAGATTAACCCCTCCTTTTATAGATGAACATCAAGGTGAAAGATGCAGGATAACAAAAACAAGCTGATGCCAAGCATGCTAAAAGGGTTAAACCCAGGTTTTAATAAATTAAAACCCTAAAATAATGAAATAATTCTCCATGCTGATGGGGTACAATATCATTTCTATGAAGTCATGCCCCATCGTAATTGGGTGATATTTTGCTAACAGGCTAAAGAAATACAAGGTAGAGGGAAAATAGGCTTACTATTGCTTACATAAATGGTTAGGGACCTCTTAGGGGCTCTAAGGAATATTGCCCACTAAAAGTGGGTAAATTTTTTGTGTCTAAATTTTACTCCCTCTTTGATGCATTTAAGGCCAAGTAAATGTGTCAAAGAAAGGTGTAGACTCCTATGGAAAAAAAAATGGCAAAAAACACACAAAATAAAAGGAGTGGCCAGGTTTGGACAAAGGGCTAGCGTAAGAGGGGCGCCACGGAAGGATACTCTAGAATCTTGCACACTAGGCGAGGCATTACTAATGCTAATGCATCTATGGCTAGGGTACCCCCTAAATTTTTGAAAGGAAAGGAGACTCCTTAAGAAACTCGAAAAGGTAAAGAAAGAAAGAAAAATCAGAACATAAAAACATGAATAAAAAAAGCAAGCAGCAAAGCAAAGATTACTAGGTACAACATGAATCTAATGTAGCTAGCATTAAATGCATAGGAGAAAGGGAAAAATATAAAAATGGAAGAGAAGAAGAATGAGAAGAAGAAGAAAAAGAATCTCCAAAGGTCAATCATATGAAATCGAGAAGAAAGCTAAATCAGAACCCTGACTAGAGGGTGTTATGCTCAAAATATGGTCCATGTATGGAGTGAAAAACCCGCTATGGGTGTAGTACTCGCTAATATGGATAGATGGGAAAAATATGGAGCGTAAACCACTATGGATTATTGCTCACTAGTGATTGTTGTGGGGTAATTACCTGCTAGGATGTATGCCAAGGCCTGCTAAAATGGCCAAGGAGCTGATCCTATAATGGGGTGTTAAGCCTGTTGAGTCAAAGAGAGACGTAACTCGATAGGGGTGATATATGATGTATGCTGATGCGAATGATGTATATGCTAGTACTACCTAGTAGGGTGTATGTTAATGTATGTATGATCCAATAAATATGAGCATAACACAACATGAGTATGTGCATGTGTTAGAAGAAATAAGAGGAAGAAAATGAGGAGAAAATAATTGTGTGTGTACCTGTAGCACCCTAAAATTAGCACGGTTAAAATATTAGTAAAAGATAAAAGATAAAAATTTGAATTTTAACCCCAAAATCGCTCCAAAGCCACCTGTTACCCGTTTCCTCATTTTTTGTGCCATTTTTAGGATTTGTTTTGACCGTTGGACGATATCATCGTAGATTAGAGGAGATCATCCCAGATCTGACGAAATCATCATGGACAGACCGTCCAGACGATTTTGTCCCAAAACCAAATTTTCATAATTAGCTTATGTTTCAATAGCCTCTCCAACTTGGGCAGAAGCGCATTTGCGTAGTTGGAGATTTCCCTGTTGGAGATCTCCCAGATTGAGATGATCCCCAACCTCCTAGCCTCCCCCTAATCCTATATAAACTAGGATTTTTCTAGTTTATCCCCCTAACTCCCCCTGATTCTGATTCCCCTAAACCCCTTAGCTAACGGATTTAGATCCTTATTCACTAGAGCATCCTCGTACTACTATTTGTATGCTACATTTTGCATTTTCTTACAAGAACTCTACTATTTTTCAGTCGAAGATAGCTCGGATTGTCGCAAACGATCTCGAACGATTACTGATGATTTTGTCGAGGAGCACAGACGATTTCATACAATTGGAGGTGATCCTGACTGTAATCTATATTGGGGGCAATCCGAGTCCAGATTTTGCATCTTCTTAACTTTCTTGCATTTTTCCATTATAATTCTGCATTATATTAGGTTATTATGTTTATGCATCTTGGAGTTCACCTCATCTAGTATAAATGCATGATAAAATAAAAATAGATTGTGAAGTTGATGCTTGTCCTCTTTAATTACTGATTGGATCTGTCATTCAGACAAATTTATAGTTATTTCTATCATTTCCCTACACTTCTATAGTTGCATCTTGGGTATTTTTTTTTTTATTGGTAGAAAGGGTTTTGAAATGTCCCTGAAGCTTGTACAAGAGGATTTACATGAATTTCAGATCGACCGAGGTGGTCCATGAAATAAAGGTCAAAGGGCGAGCAAACCTCCACACAAGGAAAGGTGTCACGAAATCATGACCAGTTTGGTGATGTCGCAAAATCATGACAAGTTGCGCCGTTGCAACCAAGAGAAGAAGGGATGTCACGAAATCGCGACTAGAAGCACCGTCGGAGCTGAAGGATGGAAGGTGTCACGATATCATGACAAGTTGCAAGGTTGCTACCAGAAGAAAGGAAGCATTGCGATATCATGAAAAGTTGCTATGTTGGAGCCAGAAGAAAAGAAGAGTCACAAAATCGCAACATGAAGCAAACCCGTGATTGGACAGAAAAGGTGTCATGAAATCGTGACAAGAAGTAAGACCGCTGTCGAAGAGAAGAGGTGTCACAAAATCATGACAAGAAGTAAGACCGCTATCGAAGAGAAAAAGAGTCACAAAATCATGACATTTATGGAAGACCGTTGTCGAAGAGAGAAGGTGTCGCGAAATCATGACATGATGGATGACCACAGCCGAAGAGAAAAAGTGTCATGATATCATGACAAGATGGAAGACTGCTGCCAAAGAGAACAAGTGTCACGATATCATGACAAGATGGAAGACCGCAGTCGAAGAGAAAAAGTGTCACGATATCATGACAAGATGGAAGACCGTAGCCGAAGAGAAAAAATGTCATGATATCACGACAAGATGGAAGACCGCAGCCGAAGAGAAAAGGTGTCATGATATCGCGACAAGATGGAAGACCGCTGCCAAAGAGAAAAAGTGTCGTGAAATCACGACAAGATGGAATACCGTTGCCAAGGAAAAAAAGTGTCACGATATCGTGACAAGATGGAAGACCGCAGTCGCATCTTGGGTATTTTTTATCTATTTCTATGATTGCAGGTTTTTGACGAATTCGTCTAATGAATTCGTTAGATTTCAGACGATCCTGTCTAATCTCAGATGATTATGTATGAACTGAGGTGATATGGACTGCTACAAAACTCAGAATCATCATCAGACATCTGGAATTAGGTATGATCTGTCCTAATTTGCCTATTCTCTGTGTTTAGCAACCATTTTTATTTTCTGTATCCATTTAAATCATTATTGGCATATAGAATAATTTAGATTCATTTTGGCCAAACCTAGGAATTGAATGATTGAGTATAAAATGAACACATCAAACCCATTCTCAACCTAGGCATGGAAACTGCCACTCAAAAGTTTCCTGGTGAACCCACCATCCATCGAAAATTCACCTTTATACTCCTCCCCCGAGAGGCGGGACCTTCAAAAGGCCTCTCAGTACAAGGTATTGTCCCATACTTCTCGCATCCCCATTCTGGGCATAGATCCTATAGCCTGAGGGTAAGGATGTGAAAAATTTGGAGCGATACATTTTGGTGAACCCGACATGAAAACGAAAAACCTTTAGAAAACAATCCAAAAAAAACAAAAAAATAAATGCATTTAGAATCAAAGATTGCATGTCATATTTATATGGTAGATTATAATAAAAGATGAGCCGTCACCATTAATGTTGAAAATCAATTAGTACCTATAGAGATTAATTCTTTGCTTAGAGTAGCTCCAACATATAGAGTCCCACCTTTATGGGACAAGCTTAATAGGAGATTGAATCTCATTTCATCTAGAGCAACCGAACTTAGGCAAATCAAGAGGTTTGTCCTATATAGAATCCTGGATCCCGATCAAGTGACTTTGTATCATGAGCTTCAGAGAGCTTGCCATAGGTGGTTAGCAGATAAAAGATCCCTTGTGTCTTTTGAGTTGTATACCTTTGAGGAATACCTTGATAATGCAGCTGTAGTACATAAATTTATGTATCGTATAGAGGACCAAGAGGTCATTATTATGGATAGACAAAGATGGAATAGAGTCCCTAGAGCTGTGTTATATCGAGATTATTGCCATGAGATTTATTTTTACAAGACAGAATCTGAAACAGATAATATTACTATAGCACACTTTATCAAGTTCCTAAAAAACCATTTCCAATTTGAAGAAGAGCATTTTATGACTCTTGATGAACTTGATCCTATCAATGACATTCATAAACTCTTTTTATAAAACTAAGCTATTATTTTATTATTGTTATTTCTTGTATTTAGTGTGTTGTTTGTTGTCTTTATAAGCATAAAATAAAAAAAAAACAAAAAAAAACAAAATCATAACGAAAAATCAAAACATTTTATTTTTTTAAGCATTATAGTAGGTATATAATTAAAATATATACCTCCCAAATCTATTGCAAATATATCAATATATATTTGCTAAAATCTAAGATTTAGATATAATGACTAGACTCAGGAATGAAAAACATTTTGAGGTAGAAGAAGATTGGTTAAGGAAAATAGAAAATAACCTAGATGTCCTTCCTAAAGACCTAATTCAAGAAGAAGTAACTCTAGACCAACAAGAATAAGACTATGTTGATGCAAATGAACAAAGAGAAAATGTTAGGGAGGAAGAATCCTCATCTCCTAAAATATCTCCAGAAGGAGCTATTACTTTTGAGAACATGGAACATTTCTGGAAGTTCCTCCATGATAATATGGGCACCCTTAATAGAGCAATTCATATGGACAAAGATCAAATTAGTGACACTCAAGCAAACCTAGAAGACATATATCATACACGCACTAATCCTTTGTCCTTCATTGATCAAGAGAGTGATCAAGCTGGACCGTCCAATTTGGACATGGCTACTATAATCCAAAACACGTGACAACAACAGGTTACCCAACTACCTAGAGTACTTATTACTAAGACAAGGGTTATTCCCACACAAAAGAAACCTTCATTCACTGCTCTATTTCTCCAAGCTATTGATCAATATACCTCAAATCAACAAAATCCTAAAACAAAACCAAATGTTAATTTCCAACAATCTGGGATACAACATAATACTACCACAAATCTTCTTCATAATACTCTTCCTACCAACCATTTGCATAACAACAATATAGCATCTAATCCTTATGTACCGCCTTACTACGCTCACAAATCCCATGCTCATGTACCACCGAACCAATATGGTGGGCAAACTAGTAATCTGGAAGCCATGGTGAAACAATTAACCTCCCGTATGGACCAAATAGATCCCTACCGTCCCTTGTACAATTATCGAGAGATGTGTAGTCAACCTCTAGATCCTATAGTTGTAGCACAACCATATCCTAAATGTTTTCCCATGCCTGTCCTACCTATATACAAAGGAAACAAATATCCCATAAAGCATCTTCGTATGTTTATGATAGCATGTCATGATATATCACATGATGACTTGTTATTACTAAAAATGTTCTCGAAAAGCTTAGGAGGGATGGCATTGGAGTGGTATTATCAATTGCCCACTCATTCTTTGAGAAATTTTGAAGAGACCATCGAGTCTTTTGTGCATCAATTTAGTGCCTATATTGAAAGGCATGTAACCATTAAATATTTGTACAACCTAAAACAAGACAAAGATGAGTGTTTTGCTGACTTCTTAGCTCGATGGAGGTAGTTGATAGGAAAATTACACTTTGTGTTACCTTATCAAGAAATGTTGGATATTTTTATCAATAATTTACAAGAACAACTATCCTATGAATTATCAACTGCTACCTTGACCACCTTCGATCAAGCTATATACTTATCCCGAAGAGTGGAAGACGCTCTCATTAGAAGAGGTCAGCTCAAAAATAAAGATGATGAGAAAACATGTAGAAATCAATATAAAAATAAACAAGTTGTGGGTGATGGAGTCACTGATAGCAGAAACATTGCCAATGTTAATACTATGAAAACAATAGAGAAGTTCATATTGAAACCTCCTGATAAACCACTCCAAGAATTTACTAGGTTAAATCAACCTTTATCAACTATTCTCCCACAACTATTAGCCCGAGGATTGATCCAATTACCAACTATCCGGGAACCTGATCCAACTATACCCGGATATAGAGCTGATTTACATTATGATTTCCATAGAGGACCTGGACATGCTACCAACTCTTGTAAAATATTAAAACATAAAATACAAGATTTAATTGATAACAATGAGATGGAGGTGCAAGCCTTTCAACCTAAACAAAATCCTACTAGTAATGTTCAAAATAACACCCCTCAAAGTCAAAATCAGAATGCCAATCAATCATTGGACATATTTCAACATCCTTTACCAAAGCATGGTAAAGAGGTGTCTAATCAAATTGAACATCATAATGTTCCCCCTCCTACCCGATATGTAGGAGCCATTAGTGGGCATTTACCTATTCACGATCTAGAAATATTTGACACAACTTTATCCATGGTTACGTCCAGACCCCTATATAATACTCAAACACCTGATCTTAGTGATGTAGAATATAATACTAAAAGTGACATGGAAATCACCTCCAATCAATCAAATAGTTCTGAAAATGAATAAGATCCTATTCAACCCATCACAAATTCTATGGTTCCGAAAGAACCATTTCCTAGAAGAGTTACTACTCGACCCTCTTCTCATCAGTTATTTTCTAATGAACAAGCCATAAACTCTAGACCGATACCAATTCATAATCCTCAAAATAATATTGTAGGTACCATCGGAGTTGTTACTCAACAACAGGATCAAAAATCTCAATGGGATCAAACTCAAAACGATGGATCAGCTCCATTTGTTTTGAAAAATCCCAATAAATGGAATCATATGCCTAATTTTCAAACTAAGCCTCCGTATAATATTAATGAACAATTATCCAATAATACAGCTAGAATTTCCCTTTTGGACCTTTTAAGATCTTCTCCTACCCATAGGGATGAATTGATGCTCACATTAAGCCAAATGATGGTACCACAAAATATTCAGCCTGAAGCCATGACCAATACTATCATAACTCGAGAAGTTGACTGTATTGAATTTTGAGATAGAGATATACCACAACATAGTTTACATAAGGATAACCCTTTATATATTACTGCCCTAATTGGGGACGTAGTTGTTAAACACGTCTTGATTGATAATGGTTCATCTTTAAACATATGCACTTTTGATTTCTACCAAAGATTTGGCTTTAGAAGTGATGAAATGAAAAGAACGAATATGATAATAAAAGCCTTCAATGACGAGACACAAGAAATGTGTGGAGTCATTACTATACCCTTGCAAGTTGGTCCTAGAACCCTAGATATGACCGTGTTTATTGTACATTGCCCTACATCATACAATATACTTTTGGGTCGCCCTTGGATCAACGCGATGCGAGCGGTTCCATCCACTTTACATCAATGTGTTAAATTCAAATTTAAAAACCAGTTGGTTACCATTCATGGTGACCCTAGACCCTTTGATATGTGTGCTTTGGCAGAACCGGTTGGAGTTCAATTTTGCCCTGCTTTGTCATCCACACATCCTAATTCTCATAAACCATCTAAACGTGTGAAACACTCACCCATAACATCACCTACATTTTCCCCATCAACTACACCTCTACATATAACTCAACCATATTCTGAACAAACCCCATTAGGACCTCAAAAAGATCCCAGAACTACAACCAATACTCCTTGTTTTACCCCTATAACTTCCATACCAATAGACTCATCCATCGATATCCCTATAACATCTACATCCACTACAAGCATCCTTTCCACATCTGAATATCTAGGAAATGTTCCTTCTACCTCTTATGCTCTTACTGATGAACTCTTACCCGATTTATCTAAAATTCTTATATCATAAGAAATCAACACTACCATGCAAGCTTCCCTTGTTTTAAATAAACTCCCACCTTCTCCTTGTACCTTGGGCCTCCCACAACCTATGGGAAGTATCTACCAAGTTGGGAGTTGTGCTTTTATTTATAAGGGATATGATTGGGGAAGAATGCCCATAAACATCAAGACACATTGTGATGGATATGCTCGATGCTATTTTGCTAATGAGTATATTAAAGCTAAGCCTATAATGCTTAAGTTAGGATATAAAGGGAAAGGTTTGGGACCTTTCCAAAATGGTATGAAAGAACCTTTTGAGGTAGAACCGTGGCCTGCCCGATGCGGTGTGGGCCTATTTCCTAGTAAATGTCAACCCTTCCCATTTGAGGAGGATGACCATCTTACATGTTATCAAGATTATCTGGATAAACAAGATTCTTTGCGTTTAAAAAATAATCCCTTTACCTATCATATGCTATCTCTCGCCTACCCTGAGATGATTGTCGAATCCAATGATGAGTTGGAAGGGGATATCTTCCATGATGTCTCCATTGATGACTTGTTACATAACGAATTTTATTTTGATGGCTTTATACCTGGTATAGCCCAGCTTGAGGCCTCGAATCCTCAAGACAAATTATCCAAGCTAACCTTGGAAGAATTACAAGAATTGGGTTTTTCACCCGCCCCACCTAATTTTGAGAGATATTTACATATGGAAGTTGAAAACGGTATAAAAATTAACATTGGAACCGAACATAACCCTCACATAATCAATATTGGATCAGAATTAAGTCAAGAAAACAAGATAAATACATTTCATTTCTTAAAGACTATGAAGATGTATTTGCTTGGACATATGACGACATGCCAGGTCTGGACCCTTTTGTAGTTATGCATCATCTAGTAGTCCATCCAGATGCTAAACCTGTTAAACAGAAACTTCAAAAAATGCATCCTAAAGTGGCCTTACTAGTCAAAGCAGAACTAGAAAAATTGTTGAAGGTCATTTTTATACAAGCCATTGATTATGCTGAATGGATCTCAAATGTAGTTCCAATAACTAAGAAAGAAGCCACTAAAGTTAGGGTTTGTACAGACTTCAGAGATATTAATGCTACTTGCCCTAAAGATGATTTTCCTCTTCCTAACATGGATCAAATCATTGATTTTACTTCTGGAAGTGGAATGATATCCCTAATGGATGGATTTTCTGGTTATAATCAGATCAGGATAGCTCCTAAATATTAGGCTAAAATAGCCTTTATTACCCCTTGGGGAACCTTTTGTTGGAAAGTAATGCCATTTGGTTTAAAGAACGCAGGTGCAACCTATCAACGA
Source organism: Wollemia nobilis (assembly GCA_028583015.1). Classification (NCBI taxonomy): domain Eukaryota; kingdom Viridiplantae; phylum Streptophyta; class Pinopsida; order Araucariales; family Araucariaceae; genus Wollemia; species Wollemia nobilis. Next base: position 6,617,401 of record JAQPPZ010004166.1, read on the forward strand.
GCCATGACTTATATCTTTCATGATATGATGCATGATATTCTACATGATTATGTATATGATATTATAGCTCGTTCCATCAAAGAAGATGATCATTTAAATGACTTGAGAAAAGTATTTGATCGGTTAAGGGAGTATCTTATCCGAACACAAGTTTCCAAATTTATTTTTAATCAAATTATTTGTAGGTTTGGAATTCCTGCCAATCTCATCTCAGATAGTGGAACTTGTTTCAAAAATAAAGATGTCAAAAAATTATGTCAAAGATATAAAATTCAACATTGTTGGTCCACTCCCTATTATCCTTAGGGTAATGGCCAAGCAGAAGCATCTAATAAAACATTATTCAAAATTCTCAAAAGACTGGTCAATAAATATGGTTGATATTGGCACATCCAATTATATCCTGCTTTGTGGGCCTATCGAACTAGTGTTCGCACCCCCACTGGAACTTCACCTTTCATTTTGGTTTATGGTACTGAAGCTGTTTTTCCATTTGAATTAGAAGTTCCTTCTTTGGCTCTACTACTTCAAGCTACTGAAGTAGGGGATGAATATCGTGCTGGCAGATTTAGTCAGCTAGAACTTTTAGATGAAAAGTGCATCAATGCTTTGGGGCATCTTCGTACCTACCAAAACAAGATTAAGAGAGCATATCTCAAGAAATTTCATCCTCGATCCTTTGAGATCGGCAACATTGTCTTAAAAGAAAATCAAAAAAATACTAATGCTACTAAAGACCTTAAAGTTAAATTCGAGCCCAACTGGCTTGGACCGTATATCATTACTGCTAAATTTAGATCGAGAGCATACAAATTATCTACCTTAGATGGTAAAGAACTTAAAGAACCTATGAACATTATGCATCTCAAATGCTACTATGCATAAAATTTGGTCATTTCATCATTGTATATATTGTTATTTTGCATATTGTTTCATTTTAGTCATTCATATAAAAAAAACAATCACATTGTATTTCTTTCAATTCATCAATTAAAATCAAATACAAAAACATCAAAATTGTCAAAATCTTCAAAAACATTTTTTTTATACTTGTCAATTCTTGGAACTTGCAGTTATATTCTCAATTATTTTGGATAAATGAGCATTTATTTGGAATCCTACACTTTCACACTCACATGAATAAATATCTTGATTTTATTTGGTATGATTATTAATCTCTCTTATATCAAAGTCCACATTGACATTAAATAAAATTTTGAGCATAGAGAATTGATCTTGATATTTACTTGAACCAAGTATATCTTTTCACATTAAAATGATTTCATTGCAAATTCAATATGATGCTACATAGTAGAAATTGTTTCCTAAGCGAAAAGTTTCCCCTGCTATCCTATCATGCACATGGTCTAGAATCTTTGATAATTGACAAAAGGACAAGCTCACCCCTACCCAGAATAAAAATCCCTTTCTCTATAGCCAATCCGAGCAAGTATCCCTAGCATAGGAAGAAAAAGAAAAGTTCAAGAAAAAGAGAAAAAGAAAAATGTTATTTTGTATCATCACAACAATGTTTCAACATTATCTCAAATATCAAGCAAAAATACAAAAAAATAAAAAGAGCAAAAGAGAAAAGCAAAAGCAAAATGCAATAAAATCCTTTCCCTACCCCTTGAAAAGAAAATAAGGGTGAATGATCTTGAATCCTTGGAATTATCAATTATTCAAAAACTGTGAGGTAAGCCCCATAACAGGTGGTTTGTGTCCAACCCGCTTGGCCTTGGGTAATTCCTAGCGTGGTGATATGTCTATCACATTAGCGACCTTCTTTTGTATAGACCTATGTCGGCTTATGGATTAGCTAGCTCTTGATAACCTAACTTACATAGTAGTCTGGTATAGTTATATGCATATAAATCATGGTTAACGAACATTCATTTGGTTAAGGCAAATTGCTTGTATCAAATAATCTTGCTCAAAATTGGTGAATGAACAATACAATTGCACACACATTTGTATTAGAGAGATTTTGTATCATTATGATAAATCAAGATCGGTAATGAACTCACGTTTGCACATGCGAATCCCTTATAAACCTACATTTGTTTTTGAGATAATTTAAAATATTTCTGTAATTCTTTTCAGAACAATTTTATCCTCTTATTTCAGAATTTTGTTTTGTATAAAAACAATTATATACATTGTGTCACAAAATTGCAAAATGATTTCAAACAACCTGTTCATCATATTATTATTATTATTTTTTATCAAAAATCAATCATGCAATAAAACTAAAATATCTATTTCATATTTGAATTTCGTGATGATGGTATAAGTCTATACCTATAAATTCTATGCCTAGCGCAAACCATTGTTCTAATTTTATTTTCCCATCCATTTTAAAAACACATATGGCTTACATCATTATGTTACACAATTGTGCTTCAAAATGAACGAACACTTATTCTATTTCATGTCATTATGTCAAACATTCCATCTTGCAACCATGGTATAATTTCTAAGGAATTATTCAAAAATTTATCACACTTAGGAATTTATGCCTAGCAAAAATCACTTTTAAATATATTTCATGCATAATTTTGTGAAAAATCTGAAAACAAATCATCACCATCATCATTTTCATCATCACAACACCAAGTCTTAAGACAGTCTCTTAAGCACTCTTTTACTTGTAGCAATATTTCTATACTAGGATTAGCTTAACGACTTAGCGAGCGACGACTCTATGAAATGGTCTATAACAACGACAATGTCCTTTGAAATTTTTGTTAGAAGTCCCTTTTATTTTCATCAAATCACACCAAAACAACCAATTTATGCACATCAGATTATTTCATTTATAATTTTATAGCATGACATAACATTATAATTTATTTCCAATGACATAATTACATGAATCAACAAAATCAAAACTTAAAGCATCATAATACAACATATACACAAGTCATATCATCAAAAAGATTATATATATATATATATATATATATATCAATGAATTATATACATCATCTGGATTGGTATGCCACAATCCATACTCTGGCATACTCAATCCCCTCAAAGACAATAATAATATAATCTGCACTCTACAGTAGCTAGCCTCGAGAAGCCCTTGAGCTCTCAGCCTCATCTCCTCCCCCACCCTGACGTGGAGGAGGTGGTCCCATAGAGGTCCGAACCGTATCTCGGGTCCTCATCGTCGATCGTGAGGATGTCCTCACCGATCCCATCCTGATTGGTTTTGTAATATTGGCTGGTAGCTGTACCCTCTGGCCCTCTGTAGCCTCAGACGAAATCAACGATTTAGAGACGATTTTGGTGAAATAGGGATGATTTATTAGATCCTTATAATCAAAATTTAAATCCACAAATTGCACAAAGCAAAATCAAACCTAATCTACTAGGATTAGATCCTTACCCGTAGCCCGCACCGGACCTCTATCACTCTGTGCACTGTCTCCACCATTTTTTTCTCTCTACAGAGCTCTGGAACAGTAAAAATGAATAGTAAAAATGAATTAGGGTTTTACCCTATTTTTAATTTTTTTTTTTTTAAATCAACATTTTAATTTTTGCCTTTTCGCATTTTTACCTCAAATGTTCGATTTGGGTAAAAACACGGAGGGGGCACCATAGTCAGTAGTTGTACGATTCGACCAAGAATCATCGTCTAAAAAATTGAGTACATTTTTGCTTTCTCGTAAAACAGGAAAAACTCGTCTTTAACACATTTTCTTCAAAAAATTCGCTAAAGAGGGGGCAAAATGTAGCACCCTAAAATTGGCACGATTAAAACCTTAGTAAAATATAAAAGATAAAAATTTGAATTTTAACCCCAAAACCACTCCAAAGCCGCCTGTTACCCATTTCCTCATTTTTTGTGCCATTTTTAGGATTTGTTTTGACCGTTGGACGATATCATCATAGATTAGACGCGATCATCCTAGATCTGATGAAATCATCATGGACAGAACGTCTAGACGATTTTGTCCCAAAACCAAATTTTCATAATTAGCTTTTGTTTCAACAGCCTCTCCAACTTGGGCAGAAGCATGTCTGCACAGTTGGAGATTTCCCTATTGGAGATCTCCCAGATTGGGATGATCCCCAACCTCCTAGCCTCCCCCTAATCCTATATAAACTAGGATTTTTCTAGTTTATCCCCCTGACTCCCCCTAATTTTGATTTCCCTAAACCCCTTAGCTAATGGATTTAGATCCTTAGTCACTAGAGCATCCTCGTACTACTGTCTGTATGCTGCATTTTGCATTTTCTTGCAATAACTCTACTATTTTTCAGTCGAAGATAGCTCGGATCGTCACAAATGATCTCGGACGATTACGGATGATTTTGTCGAGGAGCGTAGATGATTTCATACAATTGGAGGTGATCCTGACTGTAATCTAGATTGGGGGCAATCCGAGTCCAGAGTTTGCATCTTCTTAACTTTCCTACATTTTTTTATTATAATTCTGCATTATCTTAGGTTATTATGTTTATGCATCTTGGAGTTCACTTCATTTAGTATAAATGCATAATAAAATCAAAATAGATTATGAAGTTGATGCTTGTCCTCTTTAATTACTTATTGGATCTGTCATTTAGACAAATTTATAGTTATTTCTATCATTTCCCTACACTTCTGTAGTTGCATCTTGGGTATTTTGTATCTATTTCTATGATTGCAGGTTTCTGATGAATTCGTCTGATGATGTCAGATGATCTTGTCTGATCTCAGATGATTACGTATGAACTGAGGCAATCTGGACTGCTACAAAACTTAGAATCATCATGAGACATCCAGAATCAGGTATGATCTGTCCTAATTTGCCTATTATCTATGTTTAGCAACCATCTCTATTTTTTGTATCCATTTAAATCATTATTGGCATATAGAATAGTTTATATTCATTTTGGCCAAACCTAGGAATTGAATGATTGAGTATAAAACGAACACATCAAACCCATTCTCAACCTAGGCGTGGAAAATGCCACTCAAAAGTTTCTTGGTGAACCCACCATCCGTCAAAAATTCACCTTTATACTCCTCCCCCGAGAGGCGGGACCTTCAAAGGGCCTCTCAGTCCGAGGTATTGTCCCATCCTTCTCGCATACCCCTTCTGGGCATGGATCCTATAGCTTGAGGGTAAGGATGCAAAAAAATTGGAGTGATACAAGACCCCCTGCTTGAAGTTTCAGCTAGTGAAAAGTCAAGCGAGAGGAAATATGATCAAACAAAGAAGATAAGAATGTATATCCTCATTTGAATCAAATAAAACAAAAGAGAAATAATTATCATGCAAAAGATAAGAATATACAAAAGGAGAATTGTATTCCTTGAATTTTATGAGAGATGATGAACATTATAAAAATTTTCAAAGTCAAGGAAGACAAGAAGAGGAGAGAAGAAGAAAAATGCAGGAGAAAACCAAGAAGAGAATTCGAGAAGAAAAGAAGAAAAGGGATGGGGGTTCCTAGGTTGGGGTTTCTCTAGGCATCAGAGCCCTAGTGAGAATGAAATGCATGTGAGCTACAACCTAACTAGGTATCATCACCTACCATTGTTATGAATCCCCAAAAACTATGTGAACAAGTGGCTATGGATAAGCAACAATGCAAATATGACAAGAAATATGCAAGAACATAATTTCAAGCAATCATGAAAAATATGAAAGGTAAGCGTGAAAAATATGTTAGGAAAACATGTAGCATGATCAAACTAAATGCATATTTAATATGAAAAATGGATCAAGCATAATGCATTATATTCATTGGTTATTTAAGCTCTTTACCATCCATAGAAGCTAAATTATAAGCACTTGAGCCAAAATTAGCTGTTATGACAAAGGGCCCCAACCAGTTGGGCTGAAACTTAACTCAAAGATCAACATGAGCATTAGTGTTCTTTTGGTTTTACTTGAGGAAAAGATCCTGAACCTCAAAAGAATGGTTGTAAAATTTCTTAGAGTAATATCACTGGAGCCTATCCTGATAGGCTTGCAAATTCTCTAAGGTATGAATGCACTTCTCATACAGTAGCTCTAATTGGTGCAAATAGTCTACACGATACTCATTGTCAACCTTAGCATCTTGCAACAAGATGCATAAAGAAGGAACCTCAAACTAAAAATGAAACATCACCTTAGATCCATATACCAAGACATATGGTGAGGCCCCTATGGGAGTATGCACACTAGTACGATAGAACCACAAGGTAGGATAAAGCTGAGTATACCAATCACGACCGGTCTTACTAACCAGCTTCTTCAAAATCTTGATCAAGGATTTATTGGATGCTTCGGCTTATCCATTACCTTGAGTATAATAAGGAGTTGACCATCTATGCTAAATATCGTACTTAGCACAAATATTATGGATATCCTTGTTCTTAAAAGGAATGTAATTGTTAGAAACAATCATCGAAGGAATCCCAAACCATAAAGAATTTGGTTGAAAATAAACTTGGAAACCTGAGTTCCAGTCACTGTATCTAGGGGTATGGCTTCAACCCATTTAGTGAAGTAATATATTATAATAATGATAAACTTGTGACCATTAGATGACATTGGGTTAACCTTCCTGATAATTTCCAAACCCCACATGGAGAATGGCAAAGGGGAAGAAATAACCTGAAGGTCTTGAGAAGGAGCATGAATATGATGATCATGGTATTAACACTTATTGTAGTGCTAAACATAATCGCATGCATATTTCTCCATGGAAGGCCAATAATATCCCATCCAAAGGATGTTTTTGGTAATAAAATTGCTGCTAAAATGGCCTCAACATGAACCTTCATCAGCATCACTAAGAGAAAATCGAGCTTCATCAAAGTTAAGACATCGTAAGAGGATTCCTTCAAAAGAACATTGATACAAAGTATTGCCAATTATAACAAATTGGCATGCTCTTTTGCACAATAGCTTGCACTGATTGCAATATATACCATCAGGTATTGACCCCTATTTAAGGAAATTAAATATGTAATTATACCATGTTTCAGGTGAGGAATCTTTGATAGTAAACACTCTAGGGGATCCAAAAAATAACTCAAATATGCAAGTTCCCAGAGTTTCTGAATGATAATCGAAGCTTGATCATATTCCAAATCTAGAGGGAAAAAAGATGTAGTAGTAGCCATGGTATCCACATGGTGGTTTTAGTATCTATGGATAGACTCTATGGGTACCTTCTCAAAAGAAGACAACAACTTGGTAACAATCTCTTTATATAGTTTAAGTTTATCATCCCAACTCTGATAAATATCATTGATCTATTTAGCCACAAGTTGAGAGTCACCAAAGACTGAAAGAACCCTAATCTACAAAGCTAAGGCTCCTATAATACCAAGGATCAAAGTTTCATATTATATAGTGTTATTTATGCAAAAAAAATGAAGCTTGAAGGACAAGGGGATGAGTTATTTTGTGGTGTAACTAGAATGACTCCAGCTCCAGTGCCCTTCATGCAGTGTGTTCCATAAAAAATAAAGTTCCAAGACTCAAAATCTTAAATTTTTACATTGAAGCACTCATCAGGAATCTCAAAAACTATAGTATAGGTAGCTTCTAGGGGAGTGAAGGCTAACTAATCAACAATCACCTAACCATTGATAGCCTTATAACCTATGAAATTTAGGTCAAACTCACTAAGGGCCAACACCCATTTAGTAGCTTGATCTAATAGGTGGGGCTTAGACATAAAATAGCACAAAGGATAAAACTTTGCAACCACTAATGTCTTATGGCTGAGCATGTAGTGCCTTAACTTCTAGGAAGCAAACACTACAACTAGACAAAGCTTTTCTAAGGGAGTGTACCTGTAGACACCAAAAAGTCACACATTGCTATTTTTGCATATCTATAGGTGATTCTAGACATCCCTAGGCTATTGTAGACTATTTTAGTCATGTGTAGTCATGCGTAGACATGCGTAGACATGCGTAGACATGCGTAGACATGTGTAGACATGCATATACTTCCATAAGTTCACCATAGTAATGTGTAGACTTCCACAAATGGCTTTCAAGTCCAAAACCCTAATAAGCCCTCAAAACCACATCTTATGCATCGAGATACCTTCAGACGACAACCCGAGGAGATGCATAGCCCATCTACACTCAATTGACACCCCCACAGGGTATTAATTGGCAAAATCAATTAAAAGTCAATTATAAAATTCTAATTTAATGTTGACTTCACTTAAGACCCTTTTTAGGGAAAAATTGGATTGATTAACTCTTAATTCATAATTAGTGTTAATCAAATCCTCCCATATGTGAAAATTTAGGGTTTCCTAGGGTTTTATTTTAATCCTCCCCTAAACATTCTTAAGGCCTAATTAGGATTAGCACTAATCCTTCCTCATACATGTGTGAGGATAGGATATTTCCTACTTAGAATGTGATGTTACCACATAGCATTTCTTAAGCTAACCCTAGTCAGAATCAAACCTAGATTTAGTCTATCTAAATCCCCCTTACACCTTGCATTTGCCTATAAATAATGGGTCCTAAACCCCTAATTAAGTCTAATTCCCATATTCAAAAAAGTATGGTTACTCCACATAAATGGAAACCCAATAGTACACAGTCCATTCCTGACACACACAAATAGATTTTGATAGCATATAGAGGCACCACAGCTACCTTAGGATTGATCTACTGAATATATTTTTACCAAAAGAGCATCACAACTCAATTTGTAGCTTGCCCTATGAATCCAGCCCCAATTAGTGACCCAGATCACGAATTGCATATGCAAGCCCCAAATCACCCCAAATTTGGGAGGTAAGCTCTGTTTTAGCATATTATTACCTTTTGCATATTTTATTTTGGTTTATGTTATAATTTTATAGTCATTTCATCTTCTTAAATATGGGGCTTGACTAAGGAAAACCCCCCAATGTATTGATCCTTTCTTGCAAGTTTCTTTCAATTTATTCAGTAGATTTGAAGGAAAGTAACACCAACAAACATAAACCCAGTGGTGGCCTGCATACAACGAAGCCCACCTACACTGAGGGACATCAGGAGGCATCAGGCCTATATTGCTTATTCATGAAAATAAAAGGGGAAACTCTCCCTATTTGTAACCTATACAAAATTTATAATGAATAAAGAATATGTTTCTAAATGACTTGTGTTATTACTTTTTGTTAGATAAAATTTCAACTTCTATTCATTTAATTTTGGCACGCCCAATGGGACCCCCATAATGGATAGTGCTAGATTCATTGTTCCTAAAAATATGATATTATCCTCTATTTTTGTGTCTTACAGGTACCAAAAATATGTTTCACTGAAGCCTCCAAAGCCCTAGGAATCGTCCTAGGCTAGCAGATTTCTAATTTGAAGCCTTTGAACCTGATTCGTGACCCACATTGTGATCTAGGTCAAATTTACGACCCGGGTCACAATTTGAGCATAGAAACCTCAAAAACCCCCAAATCAGCTAGGGTGATATTTTTAGGGGCCAAGAAAACCCCCCTTAGCATCATAATGTAGGTATTTTCATTTTTGCTACCTGTGTTGCAAGTTTTGGAAATAGAAATACATTAACTAGTTGAATGACCATTACTAGGCCTAGTTTTGGGTTCATTGCAAAGTAGTTAAAGTATTAGGGTTTTCTAAAATTTTTAGGACCTACAACTTTCTAGCAAGTGCATAAAATTTATTTCTCAAATAAATTTTCATTTGTCTTTTGTTTTTACATATGGCATAAGCCTAATTTGTTCTTCCCTCATTCATAGCTTACATTGCTAAAAGGAACTTTACATTCCAAAGTGAAATCAGGGTTTCTAATCCTCTCTTATATTTTTGAAAGTATTTTACATTCTGAAAGTTAAGTTAGGGTTTCATAATCCCTTTAATCCACACACATTTGGATTGCATGTTTCTATGTTTTGCAAAGTAGATTATTTTACTTCACAAAGGCATTTAGGTTAGACCATTTCTTTACAAATATCTTAAGCTATCTAATCATTTTCTTTAAAAAAGGCATTAGGATTAGTTTTCTTTTGAAAAGGCAAGTAGTGAGTTTCTTATCTTGTAAACATCATTAGTAAAACACAAACCCACACACTCACATGGTACCTTAAAAAAATGGTGATATTGGAATTCATCCCCAATCCATCGCTCGAGATTGGTGTGGATCGAGTTTCACTCTCCATCAGCTCACCCCCCTAGACACCTAGTAGCCCCACAGGAGCGGTTTTCTAGATTTCATCACCGAAAAATCCCCCATTTTTGTGATTGGGCCCTAGATTTCATCACCAACAGTTACATGTGGAGTGGGACAGAATTAGAGCCTTCATCCATAAGGCTTGTATAATTTGTGGAATTGATAACTATCATTCTTGATTAAAAGCCCACCCGAGGGTGAAGCAAAAGCATGGGTATGTCGATAGTAGGTCTCATACAATGCCACCTCTTCTCGTGAGAGGATATTAGCAGACTCACTTCAGCATAGTGAGTTCCACCCCTTTAGGATATCATTTTACTGCACCTTCCATACAAGTCACCATTCGCATGTTGCAATACCATTCTATCTTGTGCATCTTTGGGTGTTGCAGGAGGTTTGTTATTGACAACATTCCTGATTTGCTAGAGTATTCACTCCATTACCCATGATTTTACATAGGGAGTATCAACATTATAACACACAAAATGAACATAACACTTTTATTTTCTTAGCATTTAGAATTTATTTCGTTCTACCATTGTTTGCATGATCACAGACCGGTCTCAACACACAACACTATATATTTTTTTGCTACACACAACATGTCACTTATTTTACACTCATAGTAGACACACTTGAGTCTACATCACACAGGGTTTATTCTTAAAAACCCCCTTTTACACATGCCACTATGCCTTTGGTCACCCGTAGTAGAGCGCGTGAGCAATCACACTCTATGGAGAAATGGCCTCCCCCTTCCTCTAGTCATTCCACTATTACTCATTTGATCATGAAGGAGAGGATTATAGATACATCTAATTCATGCATAGAATCCAATGCACAATTCACACACATGAGGCCTCATGCTGAGATGTCAACTTTGAGTGAAATTCTTTCTACTTCACTCGTAGAGGATTACTTGCTCTTTTCAGCCCCATACTCACCTAATCCCCTGACCACGTTCTGTGACCATGTAATATACACTGCACTAGGACAATCTTCTCCAACCTTCATCGTAGATGAGGAGGTCATGCCTATGTCACCCACCTTTGCACACCCCTTTTTCCAGAATCTATCTCAATACCTATTTGAGAATGATTCTTCCCTTCTAAATTGCACTCGTCCTGAGGTCGCATCATTCACCCCTACCATAGGAATGGTGTCAAACTCATCCTCATCCATTTTAGGTAGCCATAATCCATCCTTCTAAACTACACAATAGATCCCTACCCAATAGGAACCACAAGCATTACTGCAAACCTCACGCCCATACTCCTCACAAGAGTACCAACCATCCTCTTCCCAAGAGCCATTCTTCACCATATCTGAGAGTACCTCCCTATAACCACTAGAAAGGTTCACACCCAAGGAAAGAATCACATTATTGTAATAGTAAATGAATAAGCAACATGCATAAAAGATAAAATTGACAATAAGATGTATGATAAACACTTTATTTATTCATGAAGTCCAATTTGTGTTACAATTACGTCCCTCTTAGGGATAATCACGTTGATATAATATTACAATAATATTTATTGTTATTGTAATCCTCTTCATGATAGGTGTATGCTCAATGTGCCTTTATAGGGTGACACAAACTACTCTAGGGTGGAGATGCCCTCTTCTTCACGATGGAGAAGGAACTTAATAGTTGGTTCTCCTTTAAAACTGTTCCCTGCGGTCAAGAAACAACACAATAATATAAAAAATATAGGCAACCTCTCATGATGAAGCCCTTTTAGGTAAATTGCATAATGACATCCTTAAACATGCACAATCAAGAAAGTATAAAAGATGATTCTAAACTATGCAAATCAAATCAATATTTATACAATAGCGTAAAGAAAGACAATAGCTACTCTATGCATGGATCAGATATGTGAAATAAGGTATGAAAGTGCATAAAGAACTTATTAATGTCCTAATTGAAGCATAAATATAAAGAAGCTAAATTAACCTAATTCTACGATCAGAAATCTTCTAAACTACCATAAAATCATGAAAACAACCAATCTAAGCTATTTAACCAGACAAAAATGGAAATAGGAATGTGGTTATACCTCTGTTACAAATGGCAACTCTTATGAGTGGTCTGCACTATAAACTGTGGTTGAGATCTGTGGTTAGCACTTTGATAGGCTTACCCTCAATTCTAAGGACAGTGGGCTTGATCTCCTTGTCCAATTGATGTTCAAGGGTCGCCTTCGATGTCCTTTCGATAGATTTGGTGGTTGAATCGTTTGATTGGGCCTCCATTTGCCCAAATTTGCACTTCTTAACTCTCCTAGGTACCTAGGGCATCCATGACTAATTTATATTTAGAGTATTGGCAAAGTAGCTCTCAAATACACGTGTTTAGTATGCAATTCGATAGGGTTTCACTACTCTTTTGATCAATCAACTATGTATATCTCTTTCCTATTTGAAGGGGGTATTTATAGCATGTCCCTAGGGCTAGGGTGGCTTCATGGATAAGCCAAGATCAATAAGGGGTGGTTAGGATAGTTTGAATGGAAGCTTATGGCATCTTCCATCCTTCAACCACCCTCTTCTAGATCAAATGGTTGTTCCAACCGATTTGGCTCGGATTGGAGGCTAACTAAACTTCAGTTAAAACTGTAGGTTATAGTTGTGGTTCAGACTGCAAATCATAGGTGTCAACCATGGTTCAGCCTATAGACCATAGGTTTGGGCTATGGTTCAGACTGATTAGGCCAAGGTGCCCAAATTGAGTGGTTAAAACCACTACTCTATCTTGGAATCTGTCCAAGACCTTCCATATGGTCTTCTAGCATGTCCATATGAGTAGTCGCCTTCGACATGACACGTTTTGGGTGTCTACAGATGCCCCTTTTGAGATGCATTGTGAGATCGAACAACATTGAGAAAAAACAAACCTAAAATGGTGTCAAAGGTTCTATGATTATTATTAGTCAGATCAACATTATATTCCCTAGGTCCAGCAAAAGGATGCGCATCCTAGAATCATTGCTTCCAACTCTTTGGAGGCTTAAGTTTAAAAGAGTTTGCACTTGTCATAAGTCATTTGGGTAAATTGGTTCTACAATAGGAGTTAGGCCTATATAATCGAAAATAAGTCAAGATACAAATAAATTATCATGTTTGATATTTTCCCAAGAAAAATGGGTAAGCTTATGATAGCTATTTACACTAATTTGTAAGGACGAACACAATTTTGAAAAGATCAAGGGATCTATGATTCTCAGGGATATTCTATCGATTTTGATTATGATTTGATATTATGACTACCCCCTTAAGTGATGAGTCAATGAGGGTAATGACAATTATTGAAGCAACAATTTCACTTGACCATCATGGATGATCTAAAAAAATTTAGATTTGAGCACATTAAATGCTTGGCTACGCCTAGTTCAACTTTTGATGCCAACTATTAATAATGATTTGCACATTCTTATACCATGAAGTAGTTAGGCTGCAATAGCCATCTTAGGGAATCAAAATGGTACAAATCCAATCAGATTTGTGTTGAATCAAATTGTTGATGATTTGCTGAAAAGATGTCATAGGAGACATGACATGAAACACCTCGTTCCCATGGAGCAGTCCAACCGTGAAGGCTTTCTTAGGGATTGAGAAGAAGCATATCAAATCAATGATGAATATTTTTGCCCCAAATGTCCTTATGGTTATTTACTCATCTTATCGGATTGCATGGATCGCAATTCGTTGCAACCACCAAGTGTATAAGGTAAATAGATGAATACGAGGTGCATTTGGATTTCAAATTTTTTGAATTTTTTTTTTTTGAATTTAATCATGGTGCTTGAACATCACCAAATTTGTAACATTGATTGCTTTTATTGAAATTTTTATCCAATGGAAGTCATTGATTTACCTTTTTAGACCTTCCCATGGTGGTATTTTACTAGTTTTTCTTCCAGTTGCTAACTACAGACATGATGTGCGGTTCCCATTTTGCAAATTTTGGGAACCACGACTAAGATCTGCGGTCGCAAAACCCTAATTATTGGACCGCAGGTTTTAACTACAGTCTGCATGGAATAGTAAAAAGATATAAAATTTCAAATTTTCACTTTTTACCTCATTATTATTTTACAGTTTCAGAGCTTTGACAGTGATAGCTTTAAACCTGCTTTGAAACCCTACCTAATCATACCGACATTCTACCTATTGCATGATGGTAGCACGAGAGGAAGCTTCATCCAGTCGAGGTCGGAGTGAGGGCAAGGTAATTTGATACCTAGACCACACATTTTTTACCAATAAAATTAACCTCACTAAGAAATGAGATAAATGAACCCAATTAAACTACTGACAACAAACCTCAGACTTAGATTAGGCTAGCTAGATTAGGGTTTTAATTTTTTAAATAATTTTTTTTTGTTTTTTGGACGAGGAATTAGCCTCGTCTGAGGTTTGAATGGAGACCGTAGGTACCAGTTGCGGTGTCCAATTGACTGATTGGGAATCACAGCTGACAGCTGCGGTCAGTATTCAAAATTCCAATGGTCAAATTTTGATTGTGTGCGGACCGCAGGGTTGACCCGCGGTTCGCGACCTTAGAAAAGTTTTCCTAATTTTTTTTTTTCTAATTTTAATAGGCAATTAATCTTATTTAATGCATTTTTGAATCGCCTAAGTATTTTTGCTGATTTTGATGAATGTCTTATGACATGTTTTTGCCATTTTATTAGTTTTTTAGATGTTTTTGTCATTTTTAGTTAGCTTTTTCCTTATAGTATGCTTTTATTCCAGACATTGACCTCTAGGGTGAGAGAGCTAGATCTACTTAATACTCTCCACAGATGGCTCACGGATGGTGATGTGAATGGTTTTGAGCTATTGGATTCGGCTATATCTTGGATTTACCCACTATTCGGGTAAACCAAGCTTACTTGACTGTATTGTCCAGGTGTTGGAATGCCTAGAAAAATACATTTCACCTGCCCATAGGTGAAATGACTGTCACCTTAGAGGATGTATATCAAATATTTAGGATCCCTATCAATGGTGAGGCCATCGTATCCTCTAGTTCTAGGGCTAAGAAGCCCATTTTTGATGCTATATTTGGAGACTGGAGCCAGTAGGCTAAGGATGCTATTGACCACGGAGGAGTCCACATTGCTTACTGGGAGGATAAGCGCATCTTTTTAGTTTGTGTTGCTGTCTTCATGATCCTCATGGTACATATTGTGCTTCCAGACTCCTCGGGCATGAGGATTCCCTAGAACCTCTTGGCTAGTGTCTGGAGAGTTGTCCAAAATTCTACTAGGTAGCCATTGCACTTAGCTTGGGGTAGCACGCTATTATGCCACCTCTACAGGGAGCTATACCAGTTTACTGAGATAATTCATAAGGGCATGAGTTGTAGTATACTATTATAGATCTGGGGCTAGAAACATATTAGTATAGAGTGTCCTAAGGACCTACCACTGGGTATTACTACTATTTCTTCTGAGTGCCAGTGCTATGCCGCCTGTTGGCCTCACGAGGAGGGGGGCACCTGCAACAGGATTCATGATGGTGATGTCCAAAATTATATTACTCAGTTCATGGCACTTGGCCCAATTGATTTTTAGTGGTGGTCATACATGGAATTCCTAGCATGGCCGAAGGTGGGTGATTGGCTTCAATAGGTTCGTCAAGACAGATGGATGATAGGTCGTAAGACAGAGATCCAAGAGTACCAATTTCTCTTACACGTATTGTGATAGTTTGGGATGGTGTAGGACATTCCTAAGATCCCATTTATGTATCTCCAATTAGCATTAGAGTAGGATATATCGTGGATTTAGCCTGCATCTCTAGGATATGAGGTTGATGATTACCAAGAGATTGGTGTTGAGATGGCTATGACTACCCCAACATATGATATATGGTGGTCATTGGCTTTTGGGCTGAGATCTAGACTAGGTAGCAGTAGAGGCAGAGGTGGATCCTGATGGGTGCAGCATGCGCTAGAGGATAGAGGGTGGCTGGGGGGCAGAGGTTGCCATTGAGGAGGTACCTGAGTTTGACCTAGATGAGGAGGCTTCTAAGTAGGGTGAAGTCCCTCCTAACAATGTATATGGGGTTCTCCTAGCGTAGGTAGCTGACTTATAAAGTCAGCTTGGTAGGTTCCAAACTTAGTAGTGAGAGTGAGATACGATGATTGCTACTCTATAGGCTTAGTTGACTGATAGGGATAGGCACTTGATTAAGGTGCAGGGATAGATTGAGACTCTAACTACATGGACTACAACTATAGAGACATAAATTTAGATACTACAAACTGCACTAGAGCTACCTCAAGCATAGCGGTATGTGGCAGTAGCAGAGAGAGATATGATTAGGGCATCAAGGGGGGCTATGCCACCTCCTTAGGCTATCATGGAGCCTCTAATAGCACCAGTAATAGTTGTACCAGGTGGCCAGGATCCTATGGTTAAAGTTGAGCGATTACAAGATATGGTCATGAGGACCAATGATATGTATGCATCCCAAGTTGCTTGAGTGGACCAGATGGTAGGTTAGATAGAGATGCATGGGTTACAGGTTCTTAAGGATCCTTTCACTCTTGAATCTTAGCAAACTAGGATCCGGACTATAGTATAATCTACTTCTATCTTGAGCCATCATACCCATCAAAGTGAGAGGACATACAGATCCTCTAGTACACATAGCGATAGCAATTATACCAGGACTAGGGAGGTAGGGTAGTCTACTACCACATCCATCCATAGTTATCGATGCATAGAGGTGCCCATTGCACAGGTGGTGGTTGGATGAGTGCTAGGCCTCTTCGGGCTAGGTGGCACACAGGGCCCTCAGTAGGATGACCAATAGGGCACAACAGGGCAATAGGGAGAGTAGGATCTTGAGCATAGTACTAAGGGAAGTAGTGAGAGCTCTAGTACAGTGTGAGCAGGATAGAGCTAGGGCTTTTATAGCACAAACTACATTTTGATATATCATCATTTTTTATGTAAGGTCAAGGACCTACATGATTGTATCCTACATGCATTTTTGCATACTCCCTTTGTCCTCATTTGGACACATATTTATATGATATGATCATTCTAGCTCATTCTATGTACATGTGTATATATTTATTTTTTTGATCTTATGTTTATGTTATGCACATGGATGCAATGCTTATGTTATGTTGATACTATATGATGTGATGGTGATGTCATGCATTATATAGCTATTTATTTTATTATGATGATATGCAGTGATCTAGATGCATAGATATACTTTTGACGATAAATGCATATGGATGCTATGGTTTCTTTTAACGCATATTTAATATTGCTTTATTGTATGCATTATTTTATGGAAATGCTTTATTTACACGATGTTATTCTAATGTAAATAAACCTGTATGCTTTAATCACTTAAAACATAAGGAATGAATGCAGTGTGTATTTGAAAATTTAATGGATGACACCATAAGATGTGTAAAAATCATGACTATAATTGAAAATCCTTAAGATAATAATTTAATCAATTAATCACCCATATATGAAATGTAATGGTATGAAGCTGCATGATGTGAATGAGATAATATGTCATTCTATTTTCTTTCGCACTTTGAATGATATGCATGATATAGTCAGTGGTCGTCTAAACATCGTTGTTGATATTTATTTGGTATCTATCATATATCTTGATTGTGCTTTATGTAATGATGTATCACTTCTTGAATATTTTGAAATTTGATGATTTGCAATGACTTTCACCATTTACTAGTTTATGCTTTTGTAGCATTTTTTACTTTTTGGAGAGATTTTGAGGTTTTCCGTGATACTCAAACACCGTAATAAACTTATCAAAAGTTGCATACTAACCACACTAGACTTCTAAGATAAAAGGATTTTTCTAGGATAGACCCTAACTATTCATTATCTCTATGTGTGCAAATGAATATTTTAAGATAAGACACGAGCGTTCCCCGATGTCAGGCAGGATTATTTTAGCCCATTGCTAAGATAGGGGTTCAACAAATGTCTTATCCAATATCAAGTTTAGATTTTAGTTGGACTAAACCACTAAGCAATACTAGACACTTGAAGCTAGCTCTTCCACATTGAAACATTGATCTTGTTCATAAGCGAGGTGCTAATGCGTCAGACATATCATCATGCATAAGGTACAGTAGTGCTAACAATTCTAGGGATTCAGGCTCATTATTTTTTATCCTTCAATTTTTGGGATGCTTGCTCATATGTAATGAAGCAAGGGAGTCGATTCCATATTCTTTTTGAACTATCTTTGGATCTTCATTTGATTTATCTTTGAACTGGATTTTGGATCTTCATTTGATCTTTGCTCAAACTTTGGATTTATGATTTATTTAAGCCTATTTTCTGATCTTCACTCGATCTTTAATTTTTGGTATTTACATTTGATACTCTTCTTCAAAAACTTTCCTTTGGGGAAATTTACTTGGAAAAATTGTTTCTGGTATATTGATTGAGAATATTGATCTTATGATATCAATATGGGATATCACTCTAGGGAGTCGAGCTATGATATTGATATAGAGGCTCAATAATGAGTATTGATATGGGATATCTCTTTGGTATATTGCTCATTTTATCTTAAGTAAAGTATTCTAAATAGAGAACTAACCTATCCTTTTTTATAACTACCAACATTTACCATACCGTCTGCACAGAGGGATAAGCAAGAATAACTCTTTTCACTTCAGGATACTCGGTCTTGCTTCATGGCTTTCATATTCCCCTAGCCCTTGTTAGGATTGTTTAAATTTTTTGATTAGGGATAGGCTTTTGATATGCTAAGGGCTATACTAACTGAACCTTAGCTACAAAAGCAAAGCAAGCTTTCTACCAAATCTTGATAAGACTACCAGGTATGACTGAGTGATCGAAAAACCCTAGTATATCTCTATAGAAAAATTATAGGTTGTGTTGAAAAACATAATTACTCACATGAATGATGGATCATGATAAATACAGAGATGCATGATTTAAACACAAATGTGGCATTGTTTGTAAGACTAAAAAACACAAATGCATTCTATTACGGAATGCAATAGATGACGAATGTCTATATGCAATGCAGTAATACGATGGATGCATGAGTGAATGCAAAATGAAAATGCAAATGCAAATGTTTTTGGATTTTATGCTTTACCAATTTTTTTGTATTTTATTGATTTTATAATTTTTATGGGTTTTGAGCCTCATAATTGACCAAACAGTGAGTACATGCCTTTGGAGCCTTTAGATTGACCAAGCAATTTTTAGGAATCCTTGGAGCTTTTAGGATTGACCAAAGGGATTATGGGTACCTTTGGGGCATTTTGTGATGACCAAGCGATTTTGAGAATCCTTGGTGCCTTTGGGGTTGACCAAGCAGTTTTTTAGAAACTCTTGGTACATTTTGCATTTGACAAAAGGGCTTACAGATGCCTTTGGAGATTTTTGGTTGACCAAGCAATTTTTTAGAAACTCTTGGTGCCTTTTTGAGTTTGACCAAAGGGATTACAGATGCCTTTGGATATTTTTAGGATGATCGAGTGATTACAAGCAAATCCTCAAGGATTTTGACTGACATGACCAAGCAGTTTTAGGGACCCTTGGAGCCTTTTGGGATGATCAAGCAGTTTTGACCAAACCCTTAGAGATTTTTAGGTTGACCAAAGGGCTTACATATTTCTTTGGAGCTTTTTGACTTGACCAAACCACTAATGAAAGTGTTTGGATCCTTTTAGGATAATCGAGCAGTTACTAGCAACTCTCGAAGCCTTTTACTATGCTCTTTAAGCATAAAATACCTTAATATGGATTATGTTGAGAGGTTGAGGCTCTTCAACACCCCTTAGCGATGTTAGACGATAGGTGCCTGGACCAATATTTTTAGATATGATGTAAGGTCCTAGCCAATTAGCCATGAATTTGTCATGCATATCTAGTGGTAAATTAGAGTTTTGTTGGTTTTCTTTCAAGATAAGATCCCCAAATTCAAAGTCTCTATGGTGGACTTCGACATTGTGAGCTTGTTTTAGTCACTCTTGATAAATTTAGAGATGCTCCATGGCATTCACGTGATGTTCATCAAGTAATGTCAGTTGATCCAATCAAGATTTTTATGTAGTTTCATCATCAATGAACTCTTTCAATGCAACGCATAGTGTTGGAATTTCTAATTCCAAGGGAATAATGGCCTCAACGTCATATACTAGTGAGAACGGTGTTGCCCTAGTGGGTGTCCAAATAATAGTCCTGTAAGCCCAAAGCACAAGGGGCAGTTGGATGTGCCAGTATTTATGGTTTTCTTGTACTGTATTTTTTGAATGAGATAATATTCCTAGCACCCTTATTTTATTTATTAATTAGGTGGGAATATTTTTACATAAAATAGAATCATTTTCTAATTCAAATATTATTCTTTAGATTTTATATTTTAGTCTAAGAATAATTTACACAATGTTGCATTACATATTCCAACACTCCTTAATGCAATATTGGAGAAAGAAATTATGAAACAAAGAAACATTATCCCCCTAAAGATACAAACGAGGATGAGAATCAAAGGAGTAATATAGTTACAATGAGCTTCTATGACCAAGAATAGTCTACAATAAGGTACCAATACAAAATGGGCCAAAATGAGACTGCAAGCCCCCAACGGAGTAGCTTCAGATAAAATCAGGTTACAAAGCCATCCATCAACCACAAGTGGTTGCAAATGACAAGAAGAAAACATCATAAGGGTGTCTTTAGTAAGCTTGCAAAACCCCAAATGAAAGTACCTACAAGCTAAAAGCAACTCAACATCAGATCAGTTAAATACATCATCATAAATATATTCACCACAACATATATGAATATCCAAATATGATAACAAAATTGATCTAACAAATAGTGAACTATAAGTCATCACAAAAAGATGCCAAGTCATACTTATAGTCACGTGCTATATAGTTGATCAAAAATATCATGTACAAAGTTGCATAAAGCAAACAAGGAGTACCATGATAATGCAAACTCTAAAGTACCATGTACAAAAGTAGCACAAGGCTAACAAAAAAATACCATGTACAAGAGTTGCATAAGATATATGAAAATAATAAAGTGTGCACACCGGTTGCATAAAGCCAACCATAAAATATCGTGTACAAAAGTAGCATAAATTCTAACAAGAAAGTACAATGATAAACCAATTGCATAATGCCAACTACATAAAAACATGTACAAAGTTGCACAATGCAACAAGAAAGTACCATGTAAAAGATTCACATAAAGCAATTACATCATATACCATAATTGCATAATGCCATCTACAAAGTAATATGTACAAAAGTTGCACAAGGCAAACAAGAAAGTACCATGTTCAAAAGAGATGCAAAAAGCAATTATAACACCAAAGATCAACTCATATATATAGCACAAAAAACCTCATAAGTATGAAGTTGTCATCACACAAGTGTAACTACACTTAATTCCCCCTTGAGGACAACTTCACCAAACCAAGTGAGTCCCTCAGCTTACAAAATTGCTCCTTGGGAAGATGTTTGGTGAATAAATCAACAGAATTATAAGATGATGGGCAATACTCCAACTAAATAGTCCCATCCAATACCTTCTCTCTGATAAAGTGGGATTGGATTTCAACATGCTTTTTCCTTTGATGCATTACAAGATTTTTAGCCAAGGCAATAGCTGATTGATTATCGGAGAGCAAACGTGAAGGACCAAATTGCTCAAAGCCAATTTCCTTCATGAGGGTACAAAGCCAAACCACTTCCTATGTAGTTGTTGTCATAGCCTTATACTCTGCTTTCATTATAGAAAGAGAAATTGTATCTTGCGTCTTGGAAGACCAAGAGATAGTAGTATACCAAATACTAAAAACATATGTTGTGGTAGACTTTTTGTCTATTCTATCCCCTCCAAAATCAGAATTAGCATAGCCCGAAATAGCAAAGGAAGGAAGCCTAGAATACTTGAGTGACAAATATCTAGTACCTGAAAGGTACTTCAGAATCTTCTTGGTAGCTTGTAAGTGCTCAATATAAGGTTTTTGCATGAACCTAGCCATCATACCAATTGCAAAAGCAATATCTAGCCTTGTGATGGTAACATAAAGAAGACTACCAATGAGCTGCCTATACAATGTAGCATCAACAAATTGAGATTTTATACTTACTTCCAACTTAACCCCTATAGAAATAGGAATGGAAGTAGGATTGCCATCCTCAAAATTAAACCTCTTAAGAATATCTTCAATATACTTGGATTGACTCAAAAAGGTACAATCCTCATGCTAATAAACTTGCATGCCAAGATAGTAGTGTAGAAGACCAAGGTCAGTCATTTCATACTATGACTTTAATTTGGAGATGAAATAAAAAATGGCCTCATTTTCATTTCCAGTCATAACAAGGTCATCAAAAAATAGAGCAATTAAAATGACCAAGTTATCCTTCCTAAGCACATAGAGATCTATATCTGAATAGCATTTATCAAAACCAAGAGACAAGAAGTAACCTAAAGTCTTCATGTACCATTCTCTAGGTGCTTGCTTCATACCACACAAGGTTTTCTTTAGTTTACACACAAGTTTTTCCTTACCTTGTACAACAAATCCTTGTGGTTGACTCATGTAGATATCCACATCCAAATCACCATTTAGAAAGGCATTTTTCACATCAAGCTAAAAAATTTGCCAACCTTGAGCAACAGCAATAGCAATGAGAAGCTGAATGGTGGGCATTTTGGCAACTAGTGCAAAGGTTTCATCATAGTAAATGCCATGTTTTTGAGAATAACCCTTAGCAACCAATCTAGCCTTATACTTTTCTATCTCTCCATTAGAATTGTACTTGATTCTATAGATCCACTTGTTCCTAATAACATTTCTCTTATTAGGATAAGGCACTAGATCCAAAGTTTTATTCTTTAGAAGAGAGTACATCTCAACCTTCATGGCATCAATCCAACAAGGGTGTTGTGAAGCTTCTTGGTAAGAAGTAGGCTCATGATAGTTCTCTATCTTATTTAGAAGAGGTATGTTAAGGGTCATACTTCTAGTTATCCTTTGGCTAGCTAAATTTTGCTCTTTACGACCCCTAGAATGATCCAACCACTTGGTCCTTCTGACACAATGATGTTAGCGCACTTAAATTATTTTGTTTTTATTACATCATTTGGCATACTGTTACAACTTCATAACAATTCAGTTCAGCCATTCAGCTGGTGTGCTATTCCCAGCAATTTGTAACCTATTTAAACAGGCTGCTGAATAAAATACTTGTTCACGTTTTATCATGGCATCAGAGCCAGCTTCGGAAATTTTCTGCAGGGAGGCGGATGAAGATATTTGCAGAAAAAGAAGTTATGCTGTGCGTTATCTTCTGAACGCAAAATTGTTTTTAGCAGCGCGTGTTTTTTTTTCGTTGCGTGCTATGGGAGAGAGCGAATTAAAAAAAAAAGGAGAATTTTTTTCACGACTAAGGAGCGGTCTAGTGCTGCGCAAGGCAGCGACGCCCACCGCCTTCCGCGCACAGGCATAGAGACGCCGATGCTGGAGTACAGCGGTCCCGCTTGACTATAAGCATCGACACATTTGCGTAGAGGCCGATGTAGCGCAAACGCTAACGTCAACGCGCAGGTGCTGACGTCGAGCGTCCACGCATTCGTGCAGACGTCGACGCATCGTGAGCCCGCGCTGCATAGGAGGAAGGGGACAGAAGACCACCCCCCCCCCCTGGGGAAGCGCTGTGTTGTGGGAGGGCCACGAGAGGAGGGGATCTCCCCCCCCCGTTGAGGGTGGCTCGGTGTGCTGTGTCACCGGCCAGCCGGGAGGACACCGCAAAAAAAAAAAAAATCAGATGCTCGGCCCCCCCTCCCTCCGCGGAACGATAAAAAATAAAAAATAAAAAAACAAGGACCCCCCCCCCTCCGTTGAAGTCGCAGCTGGAGACAGAGATTGCGTACAAATTGCAGACTGCGGCGGCGACGATTTTTTAAAAACAAATAGAGTGTCGGGAGCCGCAAAGCAGCAGCGCACGAGGCCGAGGAGGAGGACTGTTGAAAGGGGAGGAGGTCGACTGATCCTCTCGAATCAGCCCGCTGGCTGACGTGGTCGTGAGCCGTGCGGTAAGGCTCAGGGAGCCTGCAAGTCGGGGGTTCAAATCCCACCGACTCCCCCCAAAGGTATAATTTTTTTTCAAAGTTGTTTTTTTTAATTTTTAATTTTTAATTAAAATTTTAAATTTTAAATTTTTTTAATATAGTTTTTAAACTTTATAAATTAAAATTTAATTTTAATTTATTTTTTTTCATAAGTTTTAAAACTATATAAATTAAAATTATTTATTTTAATTTTAAAAATATAGTAATTATTAAAATGCTTTGTTAAAAGAGAATTTTTTAAGGGGGGATATTTTTTCAAAAAATCAAAGGGGGATTGTGAGTAATTTTTCTGAAAAATAGCAATTTGGCGAATTGTAAAAGGTGCATTTTCGGCTGTGACCGACACCTTGTGGGTTATTCCTGTGGGCATTTTTTTTGTTGTATGTTGCATATTTCATTTTTTGCACTATAACATTAAAAATTAAAATCAAACACTCCCTAAGTCCCCGGAATAATTAAAACCCATCCGTGCAATTTATTGCACTGCAGCGTTCGGTATTTGTGATACCTCTGGCCAACACTTATAGGTAAAGCTGTCGTGATTTGGCTACTGTATCCGATGCCTAATATAGCTGCTACAACGACGTCTGAGCTTGTTCTCTATAAATCGTCAGGGAGAGATAAGTTAGCCATTTTTTGCATTTTTTTACTCCATCCACTACCCTTTATCGCACTTGTGTTTAGGCATAAATCCTGACGAAGTATTCTTCATAGTGTTTAGGCGAATTTACGCCCCATGCATGAGAAGAATCTTCTATGGTAGGTGCCATCAACAAGGCAATTCCATTTCAGTACTGCTTATGTTCCACGTATCGTATGATCTCTAAAACTCACCTATAGTCTCCCTCACGTAAGGGCGGGTGATTTTTGTTGATATTTCTAAATACCTATAGTTTCCCTCACGTAAGGGCGGGTATTTTGTATGGTATAACGGCCTAGAAAAAGGTATATCGAAAGGGGGACCAATTGGTGATATAAGGAACCTTCACTATGGCCGTTGTTGCAAAGTTGATGACTGATCCGCATCAGTTATTGAAAGGTCCAAATTATACACCATGGAAACATAAGATGAAGGCAGTTCTCCAAATGGAAGATTTGTGGGATATTTTTACTGGAGTAGCAACTAGGCCTTCACCAACAGCAAGATCCACAGGTCCTTCCGTAGATCAGATAGCTTTTGACAAGAAAGACTGTCGAGCAAAGGTGCTCATCTTGTTTGTTGTTTTAGATGAAGTGCAACCTCCTATAGCTGACAAAGCAAGTGGTAAAGAGGCATGGGATGCCCTTAGAACCATATATGTAGGAAAGAATGATTCAACCATTCTTCATCTTCAACAACAACTTCATAACCTGAGTTTGAGACAGGGTGAAACAGTTGAACTCTTTTTGTGCAGAGTGTCTGAATTTAAAGAGAAATTGAATTCTTTGGGAGATACTGTGGACAAAAAGCTTCTCATTTCACTTGTGATGAGAGCTTTACCTTCTTCATTTGATATGTTGATAACCTCCATCCAGGTGTCTCAACGACAAATTACCTACATCGATTTGGTCAATCTGTTTCAACAACAGGAGGCACGCCAACTTCACAAGGATGATTCTTCCAATACAGCCCTATACACCAGCAGGCAGGGTTCTAGGAAGAAAGGTAATGGGCAAAAAGGAGGCAACTTTTAGAAAGGAGGAAATTCTCAACAAGATACGAAAGGAAAAGGCAAACAACCTCAACAGAAGAAGAGGTGGTGCAAGATCTATGAGAAAGACAACCATGACACCAACAGGTGTTGGAATAAGAACAAGTAGAAAGGCCAAAACAAACCACAAAATAAAAACAAGCAACCCCAGGTGAATGTTGCTGTTGAAGAATCTGACTCAAATTCTAAATGGGCACACAAGGTGCTCATGACTACCATAGATTCCACATAGAGGGATCCTATCTGGTATGTATATTTTGGAGCCAGCAAACATATGACTGGTGACAGATCATGGTTTGAATCATTTGTGGCCAAAGAGGGCAAACCTGTCACCATTTTTGATGATAAAACCTACAGGGTTGAGGGAGAGGGTACAGTTTCAGTCACTCTTCCTGATGGCAAGTGTCAGATTGACAAAGTCCTCTATGTTTTGGGATTGGCCAACAATTTGTTGTCAGTGACACAAATCCTGGACAAAAATATGGTTGTCAACTTTCGTGTTGAGAATGGAAAGAAGTGTTGTACTATTACTAGGAAGGGTAAGCAGATTGTAACAGCTTCATATAAGCACGGCTTATTTGCACTAGATGCTATCTCTACTCCATATGTTGCCATGACTGTCTCTACCAAGGAGGCAACTTCCCTATGGCACAAGAGATATGGGCATCTTAGTTCTGGCTACTTACTTGAGCTCAGTAAGTATGAGGTGGTAAAGCGTCTTCCTTCCCTTTCTGCCACATTTCCAGTGTGCTCGACCGCTAGCGGGGAAAGCAGCATAGAGTATCATTTGAGAAGAGCTCTACAAGAGCATGAAAACCTCTGGAGTTAATTCACACCGATCTGTGCGGTCCTTTCACACCCAACAGTTATGGAGGGAAGAGGTACTTTTAGTTATTCGTAGATGACTACTCACGAAAGATGTGGGTTTTCTTTCTACAACTAAAATCTAAAGCTTTCGCATTCTTCCAGCAGTTCAAGAAATTCATTGAGAAGGAGTCAGGAGCTTTTATTAAAACCCTCCGTTCAGATCGAGGGGGAGAGTTTACCTCTAATGATTTTTTTGCATTCTTAGATAAGCATGGAATCAAGAGACAGTTAACAACTGCCTATACTCCTCAGCAAAATGGAGTTACTGAGAGAAGGAACCGTTCTATCATGGAAATGGTTCGTTGTATGCTCACAAGAGCTACTCTTGGGCAACAATATTGGGTAGAAGCTGTCACCACTGCAGGGTATCTGTTGAATAGGGCACCCACAAAGGCCCTAAAAGGAATGACTCCACAGGAAGCATGGAGTGGTTGAAAACCCTCCATATCTCATCTACGTATTTTTGGGTGTCACGCTTTCATGCACATATCGAAAGAGAAAAGGAAGAAGCTAGATGAGAAAACACTGAGATGTATTTTTCTTGGTTATTCTGAGCACTCTAAAGGATATCGGTTGATAGATCCTTTGACCAAGAAAATTCATATCAGCAGATATGTTGTCTTTGATGAAGCTTTCACATCACAGAGCACATCTAAAGTACACCAAGATATTGTGGAATCTAAGGAAGAGAAGATTCCTTTGTCAACACAGACAGGAGGTCCTTCTACATCTTCTTCAACTCCATCGAAGAAGAATCCTAAATGGTGTACAAATACAATCAGAGATGCAAATTTATCCACTCATCCCAATTTGAATTTGGATAGACCTCGTACACGTAGTATGGCTCAAAAGGAGAAAGAAGCCAAAGAAACTGGTGAGGTTGATGATCTTTGTCAATCTTTTGAGGAACTTTCTGTAACTCCAAGTACAGAAGTAGAGGATATGGATATTGATGATGACAGGGTGTTCATGTCTACCATAGATGATATTGAACCTGCATCAGTGCAAGATGCTCTTAGTGAGCCTCAGTGGAAGGCCGCTATGGATACAGAGTATGAGTCTTTGATGAAAAATAAAACTTGGAAGCTTGTTGATCTTCCACATGGAAAGAAGCCCATTGGCTGCAAATGGGTATATAATGTCAAGTAAAAGGCAGATGGAACAATTGATAAGCATAAGGCCCGTCTTGTTGCAAAGGGCTATGCTCAAAAAGAAGGCATTGACTACGAGGAAACTTTTGCACCTACTGCTCGGATGACCATAATTCGGGTTATGTGTGCTATGGCAGCACAATATGGGTGGAAAGTTCACCAGATGGATGTCAAAAGTGCCTTTCTAAATGGTGATCTCCAATAAGAAGTCTACATGACTCAGCTAGAAGGATTTGAAGTGGAAGGCCAAGAGCAGAAGGTTTGCAAATTGGTCAAATCCTTATATGGTTTGAAACAAGCTCCTCGAGCTTGGTATATAAAAATGGACAATCACCTTATGCAGCATGGATTTAAGAGATGTCCGTCAGATGCAAACCTCTATTTTAAGAAACAGGGTTCTGAGATAGTGTTGCTTGTACTCTATGTGGATGATCTGCTCATTACAGGGAGTTCAGAAACTATGATCTCTACTATCAAAAGAAACTTGTGCAAATATTTTGAGATGAAAGATCTTGAACTTCTCCATTACTATCTTGGTCTGGAATTCAGCCAGAAGGAGCACTCCATCAAAGTGTCTCAGAAAAAATATGCCAAGACATTGTTGGAAAAATATCGCATGACTGACTGCAAGCCAATGGCAACTCCGATGGAGAATGGACTTCGGTTATCGTGATATGATGATTCACCTCGGGTAGATGGTACTCTCTATCGACGGTTGATTGGGAGTCTCATATATCTGACCAATACTAGGCCAGATCTCGTATTTGTTGTCAACTATCTTTCGAGGTTCATGCAGGAGCCTAAGACCACTCATTGGAAAGTAGCAAAACGTGTTCTTCACTATGTCCATGGTACTATGGAATATGGCCTAGAATACAAGAGGAACAACAAATTCTTCTTGCAAGGATACACGGACTCCGACTATGTCGGATCATTTGATGATCGCAAGTCAACTTCTGGATACATTTTTCATCCGGGATCCGGTCCTGTCTCTTAGCACAACAAGAAGCAACAGGTGGTTGCTATTTCATCAACAGAGGCAAAATATCACGCCGCACGTGAAGTCGTGTGCGAAGTGATATGGTTACGTCGCATTCTAACAAGTATGGGCCATCCATCAAAATCTCCAATACACTTGTTTTGCGACAATCAGGGTGTTCTGAACCTCGTCAAGAATCCAGTCCATCATGAAAGAACAAAGCACATTGACACACAATGTCATTTCATTCGAGATGAAGTTCCAAAGCACCGAATTCAACTTCAGCACATTCCCACCGATGCTCAAGTTGCAAACATTTTCACTAAGGCACTTGGACGTGTCAAATTTGAATTGTTTCGCAGCTCACTTTGTATTGCAAAATGATGTAAGGGGATGTTAGTAGTTTAGTATAGCTATTAGTTATTACATTACCCAAATAATGTAATAAAGGGGGATGTTAGCGTACTTAACTTATTTTGTTTTTATTACATCATTTGGCATACTGTTACAACTTTGTAATAGTTCAGTTCAACCGTTCAGCTGGTGTGCTATTCCCAGCAATTTGTAACCTATTTAAACAGGCTGCTGAATAAAATACTTGTTCGCGTTTTATCAGCCCACCCTTTTCTAACTCAAGAAGGTCTTCATTGAATTTGACATCTCTTGAAACAAATACAATGCATGAAGAAGGTGAGTATAACCTGTAGTCCCTATGTTTTGCATCATAGCCAACAAAGATGCATTTTTGAGACTTTTTTCCAGTTTCTTCCTCTTTTTTGAAGGAATATATGAAAATGTATCACATCCAAACACTCTTAAGTGTGACAAATTTGGCTTCTTACCATTCCAAACCTCATAAGGAGTCTTCCCCTCAACTAATTTTGAAGGACACCTGTTAAGAATGTAGATTGTTGTACTAGTTGCTTCACCCCAAAGAAATTGAGGTAAGTGGTCACCAAGCATGCATCTTACCATCTCCATGATTGTCCTATTTTTCCTCTCTGCAACACAATTTTTTGAGGAGTGTATGGACAAGTAAACTACCTTTTTATCCCATGAGAAGAATAAAACTCATTGAAATCATTGCTATTGTACTCCCCTCCATTGTAATTTCTAATCATTTTGATCTTTGCTCCCTTTTGATTTTCTACCAAAGCTTTGAACTCCTTGAATGTCTCAAAACAATCTGATTTATTCTTAAGTAGATACCCAAAGATCATTCTTGAATAATCATCTATAAAGGTGAGAATATAGGATGCACCACCAAGTGATCTAACATGTAATGGACCCATAATATCTGTATGAATGAGTTGAATAATTTGTGTGGCCCTTTTTGACTTGTCCTTTGCAAACTTTTGTTTGCTCATCTTGCCTAATATGCATGTTTCACACAAACCATGAATAGGTGAAATGTTATGCAAGCCTTCAACCAAATGTTTGGACTTTATCATTTGAATATTTTTATAGTTTGTATGGCCTAACCTTAAGTGCAAAATCTTTCTACTAGGAGAAACATTAGTTGCTAAACACACTTTAGGAGGGGCATCACCTAACACATAAATATTATTCTTCACATAACTTGTAATAATTGGTAGCATGCATTTCCTAATGCTCCATGAAGTTGCATTGAACTCAATAGTGTGACCACTTCTAGAAACTTTCAAAACTAAAATTAAATTTCTCCTAAGTTTAGGCACATATAGGAAATTATCAAGTAATTTACCTTTAATTACAACATTGCCAACACCTTCTACTTGAAGTCTAGTATTATCACCAATGACAACTGAATCTGAAGAGTGCTTATGAAAGTCCACAAAATTATCATTTTCAAAACACATATGGTTAGTGCATCTAGAATCTAACACCCATTCATTAGAAGTAGATGAGTCAATGGAGTAGAGGGCACAAACAAAGGCATTTTTATTAGAATTTTGCTTTACATTGTTGTTCTTTTTCTTTCCCTTGCCAAACCATTTCTTAGGTCCTTGTCCCTTAGCCTTTTCTTTCTCTTCCTTTTCTACAATCTTATTCTTCTTGAAACAATTTTGTTCCTTGTGGCCTTTCTTGCCACAAAATTTGCAAGTGAAATCAACTCTGGGCTTGTTGGGTTGGAAATTTTGATTTTTCCTTATCTTGTATTTCTTCTTGAAGGAAGCCTTAGTGGCAGTCAAGGCAAAATTCTTCTCCTTGACAACTTGACCAATCACTTTGTCTCTATTAATAGACTCTTTATGTTGAATCAATAATTGTGAAAGAGTGTTGAGAGGAATGCCATCCTCTTCTTGCTCTAGCCTAGTATCAATAATGGTAATAAAATTCTTGAACTTGCTTGACAAGTTCCTCAAAATTATAAAGCTTAAGAGCTTCTCACTTATCCAATCACAATTACAAGCAATAGTTGAGTTCTCATGTCTTTCATATTTGAGAGGAAGATCAAGGCACTTTATTCTTCACCTTGTATAGTGCTAAGAATTTTGAACAATAAAGTGAATTTCCTTGATGTGTTGGACCCTAGATGGACTTGTTTTAGCAAATCCCATGCATATTTAGCATGCTCACAATGGATTATAGTGAGCAATATCTCATCACTCACACTATTGATAATCATGGAAAGTGCAAGGTGACTCTTGTTGTTGTATGTCTCAAGTGCCCTTTCCTAGATTGGGATTGCTTCATCTCCATTCACAATGGCCCATAACTTTCTTGCTTGAAATTCAGCCCTCATCCTTGGTTCCCATATTCTAAAATTTGATCCATCAAGGATGTGCTTAGGTGTGAAGTATACTACACGATCAACCATCTAGAAAGTGAACATAATAAAAACATAAGATGCATTGACAAGTAGATAAACATACTTGCATATATAAAAAAAACATAACTTTCAAGTAATCTACTTTTCAATCATCAAAAATAATCATCATGAAAGATAAAAATCATGAAAGATAATCAAAATTAAGTATCATCAAGAGAGATAAGCATCATCATGAAAGATAATCAACATCATCATGAACTACTATAACCATATTGCAATAAACAACTATAACCATATTGCAATTGAATAAAGGAAATAAACCAAGATCAACTTGCAATAAGAAGGTAACTAACCATAACAATCATCTTGCAACAAAATAAACTAACTTGAATTGAACCATAAAACATTTGTTAAATGTTAGATAGTCAATAAGTTAGTAAGTTAGTGTTCATTTTAAGGTTTTGCTATAGCCTAATGAATTGCAAATTCATCTCACCCAAGGTAAACCAAGCTACCCAAAAGGGTATGGGTACGAGGACCCGAAAAGGACTTGCTACCGATAGAGCGGATTATTTTGGATTCAATAGGTGTTTAGCAAATATAAATTGTGTTGCAAGATTAAGTAAATTTTAATCAAATACTAAAGTTGTGGTTAGTAAGTTGATTCATTTTTAACCTTCTTTATTAATATGAAAATTAGTAAATTGCAAGTTAGTTGGTTAGTATATTTTTTTGTAGCAAATTAGTAAGTTAGCAGTTATATTAGTTAAGATGCAAAATAGGCAAAACACAAATACACACACTCTCTCTCTTTCTTCTCTTTTACTTTCATTGTGAAAGATACAAGTTACATTAATTTACATTATGCTTCAAGCAAATGCTTAAGAGAGAATAGAAGAAATTAATAAAAATAGGGGGAATAGAGTGAAAAAGTTGATCTAAAATTTCCTTGTATACTCCAAAACATACTTGGATAACCTTGCAAAACAAGCAAACTCAAAAACAACCATTGTTAATGTGAGAAAAAAAATGACTATAAGGTCTAAATTATTTGACAATTTGACTAAAAATTTGCCAAAAATTGCATAAAAGGATTATAGTTGCATTATACAATAATAAAAAATCCATTTCAATTTATGCAAAAACAAATTACTATTAGGTCTTAAAATAAAATAAATGACTGTTTTTTATTAAAAAATAGAATAATAAATGACTATTTTTTTTATTAAATGACTATATTTTTTTTTTTTAAAAACAAAATAATAAAAAATGACTATTTTTTTATTAAATGACTGGTTTTTTTATTAAAAAATAGAATAATAAAAAATGACTATTTTTTTAATTAAAAAATAGAATAATAAAAAATGACTATTTTTTTTATTAAAAAACAGAATAATAAAAAATTTAGACTGTACAGCAAAATGGGTGGGGGGCCATTTGGCCCCAAAATAAAAAAAAATTGCCTTAAATTTATTTTTCACCAAAATAGGGCAAATAATATATGGAAATAGGGTTTTTGGGCCTTTCGGACGCAACCATGGGGTCCGTTTGGCTCCAAAACCCTTCCAACAAAAGCTCAATGCTAAAAATTTATATATTTAAAATAAAAAACACCATGTGCAAAAGATCTAACAACTAGATAAAAAAAACACAATAAATCTATAAACCCTAATGGTAGATTTGTAAAATAAGTTTGCTTTATCAAATGCATAAAATACTCAAATATCAAATGCATGAATTAAAACAAAAAATATATATACTTTAATGGTTTTTTCACCTTAAAGGATTGAAGACACTTGATGGAGATCCCAACCGCTCTGATACCAAATGTGATACAAGCAAAGTCTCCAAAAGATTGATGAATGCTCCACAAGATCAATCACACACAAAAGAGAAAAACCCACAACACCAATATTAAGTGGTAAAACCCTACTTCAAATGAAGAAGGGAAACATCCACTATGAAGCTCACTATATTTACTCAATGATTCAACAATACAAGAATGCTTCAATGTTATGCAACAATATGCATCAACATGATATGACAAGATGTAGTAGACAACACCCCTATTTAAAGAGAAGCTTTTCTACTACAACCCTAAAATTACCCTAATCTTATCACAACCTTATCTTGAGATGTGTGACAAATCTTATCACAATATTATCTTGAGATGTGTGACAAGTGGTATCTATCAAATATTAAAAATTGATTGCTTACTTTTTAATTTTTCTAAAAAAGGGGAAATAACTTTTTTCCACAAATTAAATATTTCTAACACCCTTATTTTATTTATTAATTGGGTGGGAATAGTTTTACATAAAATAGAAATATTTTCTATTTCAAATACTAATCTTTAGACTTTATATTTTAGTCTAAGAATAATTTACACAATGTTGCATTACATATTCCAACAACCTATACAACCCACAACTTATACATCTACTCCACACACACCCCACATGCTGGGGAAACCATGATCATAGCATCACGTTTTTTATCATCATTACACACTTCACTTATCTGTAAATAGGTTCTTATAAAAATTCTCTTTCTAAACAACATAACTTTCTTCTTGTAAATATCGCATTCTTCCACTTGCATCACTTACAGTTACATTCATTGCACATATCCATATGATTTATAGTTGAAATTTTAATTCATGTTTGTACATTCTCCCCCAAAATGTGCCTCAACAGAAATAATATATGCACTTGTTAGCATCACCACTTAGATTTCCATTCCCCTTTTCAGGATTAGGGTATACATAGGTGTCGTGTTTAATTTTGACTACTCTATAGTTTAGGTAATCAAGTGTCACCCATAGCTACTAAGTCTTGTACATTATTCTTATGGTATTTTAGGCTGGTTCAACTTCTCTCATGAATCGCTCACAACAGGTTACACATTAACAATTTTGATCCTAGGAAAGAGGACATATTGAGTAGATATCACCATCTAGCGAATGGTATCCCCTGCTTGTCCTGTTGCCTGCATGGTCAACATATGACCTGGGGATAAACAAAGGGATAAAGCATAAGAAAAATTAAATAATTTGGTAGAAAATAAACTTCATTGCCCATATAAAAAGAGCAAAAAATAAATAAAAGAAATGAAAAGAGCACTACCACAATCAGATAGGTCAACACTAGAACAAGGGTAGAAAATAAAAGGAAATACCTCTTAATATCACACATGTTATGCTTATCGCCTTTGGTCCTTAGGTTCAACATAACACTATGGGATAATTCCAAAAACCTACCTACCAATGGAATAATCTTATAGGTGACAACACATCTCTTACATTAGCATCTCGCTTTTGTAGAAATTATTATTGTAGACGGATGAGCTAGCTAGTACGGTAGCATCTACAATGTGTTTATCCTACCTCTCTCAAAATGGATAAATTAACATTACACATTCACACACATAGGTCCAAGACAGACTTTGAACCATCTCGATCATGTTATAAGTTACCACAAAACTTGCATAACTAAGGGTTTGAGATTTTATTGTCATAACTATGTTAGTCAAAATAATTTCACATTCCTTACATTATACACAATCCCTGAAATCATGGAATGGATCACATCCATACAAGTCAATGCCATGATACAAGTGCTTCCTTGGCATATTTTAGTAAGTCGATACATGCATACATGCATCTATGTCAGATACAATTGATACACATTATAGTTATGCATTCATCCTACACATTTCATATCAAATTACATTTATTGCATTCATATCATATGCATTTCAAAATTGAGTCACAGCATAGCACTTACTTTACATATATTTATTACAAAATCATATTTGATAGCACATCACATCACATTGGAAATACAATCATAACACTATTCTACAATCCATTTATACCACAACACGATAATAGATCTAAACCATGTAATACATGTATATCTATTCATCAAACATGTCTACAAATTATGTTATGCTAATCCATGCAAACATAAGTAAGAACACATTTTAAACTATCAAAATAACATGTGTATATAATAGCCAAAATAAACAAAGTATATATATATATATATATATCATCCATACAAAATGCCCTAAGGCTAAAACCTGGGATCATGCCCATCATCATATATCATCAATACAAAATTCTCGTAGGCTACAATCCGCAACAGATAACCTAACTCCCACTAGGAGTCTCCCCATAGCCCTCATGGCTCACTCGCATCCCTATAGTCTAGCTTGACTGTGCCCTTAACCTTGACACCAAATCCATAGTAGGTTGATCCTGCACCTTAGCCCTAGCACCTATCTGTCCCACTATAGCAGCACTACGCTGACTCTGACACGATGGTACCCACACTTGTTACTATGATCCAGACTACACCATAATTCTACCATAATCAGGTAGAGGAATTACATGCACCAACCAGGAATTCTCACACATCATATTCTTAGTGGCCTCGACCGTTAATTGACTAGTTAGGGTATTCATCGCCTGATCCTACCTAGACATAGAAGCCCTCATCTCCATCATGTCTACCTCCAACTACTGAATAAGATCATGTAATCCTTGTACATCCTTTGCATCTGGCCTCTCCAAAATATTGTTGGGAATCTACTTTGCTATATTATCAACTATCCCAATATACATGGTATCATAGATACCACCCATACCGACCACCCTGACTCCCTCAGCCTGAGCTCCAATAGTCTACTCTAACCTAGTATCTATACCCACATCCACATCCTCTACCCTCACATCCTAAATCACCTACGCGACATCATGACCATCATCAAGGAACATCCTCCTTAGTAGTAGTTGTATTCATTGTCCTAGCCCGAGTCCTCCTACTGGCCCTCCTCTTTGGCGAAGATTCCCTAGCAGCATGTGTCATCCAATGATCCACCACACGTCTCCTAGGCTCCCAAGACTATAGCACCCACCAGGCATCAAACTCGAATGTCATCCCTGCATCCCCTACATCTAGGATATCCATAGGAGGGTCTCTCTCCCCAACCCAAGGTGGTACAATAGGGTGCTCTCCTCTATCTCCTTATCACCTAAAATAAATAACAAGAGTCCCTGGAACATCTTGTCATAATCCAAACTATCATTGTACTCAATCAAACTAAAAATACTTTGTCTACTGAGTATATATCCCAACCAACCATTTGCCCCATCATATAGCCTACAACTGCTCATCATCCTCTCTCCAACTCACTCCACCCATCCATGGTCTCCATGTAATTTCATCGGTCGTCAACTCACTAAACTTAATCCTCCACAAAATTGGATCACCCTCATGAGGCCTCTTCATACCCTGCTCTACCTCCATACTCCACCTCAAGATGTAAGGATGCTCCTTATCCTCCATGTCTATAGGATGAGGGCCTCTCAATGACTATGTGTTCCCATGCCCATACCTATAGCAAGGTAATCATACTCAATCCCATACACCTACCCCAAACCACATCATGTAACTCATGATACGCTTGGGACAAAAGCGCAGGCACCTAGGCAAACACAACCTTGTGCTCCACCAGGTCACTAACTATTTCCAGCATATTATAGGTAAACAGAAACCCAAAACTATCAGGCAGGGCATAGGTAGAGATCATCATCATAACCACACACTTCCTATTGGATATCTTCTTCTAAAACCACAACCACTCATAGTCCATCTTGGTAGCATTGATCTCTCTCCACCTAGCCTCAAATAATCTCTCCAAAACTGTATTCTTACTCCCATCTTAGGCTACCCTCACAAGAACACCCTCAATCAATAGTCAATAGATGTGATACACATCCTCCAATGTCATGGTCATTTCCCCTATAGGAAAATAAAAAGTGTTCCAGTCTGCATCCCATCGCTCACATAAGGCAGACACAAATGCCCTATTGGTGAAGATGCTCTTACACTCCCACACACCTCGGAAGTGTATGTCATCTAACCACTGCAATTCCTCCTCAATCTGCATTAGATTTTCAAAACCTTGCTTAAAATTTCTCACCTGATGACGGGGTTAAAGCACCTTCACCTGTTCAACACATAACACAACACACATCAATAACCCTAATAATAAATCAATCACATCCAACATCATCGCTCAGAATTTACAAATAAAAAACATTTAATTTGACATGCATCTCGAGACAAAATAACATACAAATAAAATGAAAAAACACATCAACAACACAATCACATATTTGGATACCCATTTTTTCATTTTATGGCAAAAATCCAAACACATATGATAAACAGTACATACTAGTCGCCCAATGACCAATAAAAAACTCAACTATACAACTACTATGGCATGCGATTCAAAACATGATCAATTAATATGGCATACAAAAACAAATCACATTTCTAGATACCCATTTGCCCACTTAATGGTAAATGTATCAACAAAATTTAGAAACAAAGCACTAATCAACATCGATCTAACAATCAAATCTATCCTAAAAACACCAAAATTTAACACATATCCAGGCACACAATCTAAAAATAATAGTCATATTTTTAGATACCCATTTTCCAATATAGTGGTGGAAGTTTAAAATGACATCAAGTACATTCTACATCGGGATCCCTATAGCTCATTTTTAGTTTAATACTATCTACACCATGGCATGTAAATCAAAGGCATGTCAAATGAAATCAACTACCAAAACAACCAACATTTTTGGACACCCATTTTGCCCTTCTATAGTGAAAGTGTTATTAGTTTTTAAATATTCTACCTCTAACATGGCAGATATAATGCCCTAGAGTTACACATTACATCTCAAACCATCGAATACCAAAATCACATCAGATGAAGTCATAGAAATAAAATAGTCACATAACGGGATATACATTTCCTACTTTAGCGGATAAAGTGCAAAAACATATCGATGTCAGTACACCATTACCTCACAAACTAACAGCCAAACTTCACATCTACTCTACCCATTACCCGGTCAAATCGATGATAAAACAAATCCAATTGAAAAATCGACTACACTTTTGGGTACCCATTTGGCCCATTTAACACTTTGTGTTCAAATTTTACTTAAAAGTTACAATTTTTTTTAAATAGGGATGAAAACCTCCCC
This sequence comes from Wollemia nobilis, assembly GCA_028583015.1. Lineage (NCBI taxonomy): Eukaryota > Viridiplantae > Streptophyta > Pinopsida > Araucariales > Araucariaceae > Wollemia > Wollemia nobilis. The sequence goes on from JAQPPZ010004166.1 coordinate 6,656,226, forward strand.
ACCCTCATTCATATTTTCCCAAAAAAATAAAATATAAACAAAACAAGGCAAAAGATCACTTATCGGTGGATCCTTGTGCTTGATGCCAGCTGGTCTCCGTCCCTTCATCATCTTTGCTCTCGCAATCACCACCCACACTTCTCTCGTACCGTCAAAAGTCTTCCCAAGTTGCTTTCCACACACGTGCATCATCCAAATGAGCCCCCACCATGCATATTTGGGCTTAAATATCATTCAGCTACTGTTTCGTGACCCAGGTCACGAGTTAGGTCATGAATGGGGTCAAAATAGCTACCCGGGTCATGAATTCAATCATAAGACACTAGAACATCCCCAAAACCCTAGAAAAGTAGGGATATGTCCTCTAAAACCCTAGGAGACTCCAAAAAATTACCTTTTAACACCACTTGCAAACACACATTGCATTTTATCGATAAAATTGTCACATTCATACTTTTGGACCACGTTGATCTGGTTGCAAAAGCATAGCAGACAAACATTGCCATTCTCAAGCAACTAGTATGGCATCATAAATGTCATACAGACTCAACAAAATCATAGCATTGCATTTGCAATCATCCATTTCATTTTACCAACATTGTTTTTATTTCTTTCCTCTTCTTCTTTCCTTCTTCTCTTCTCCCCCTAGCTATCCAATCAATGTTGTATGGTCATGCTTCGAGCGGCTACATACCTTTGATTAGACTCCATATCTTTCCCTCCTCCTTCTAGGCTATCCAGTCAATGTTGTATGGTCACGCTTCGAGTGGCTACATACCTTTTATTAGATCCCATTATTTTCCCTCCTCCTTCTAGGCTATCCAATCAATGTTGTATGGTCATTCTTCGAGCGGCTACATACCTTTGATTAGATCCCATTCTTTTCTCTTCATACTAGCAATCATATTCATCATGCATTGGTATATTTATCAATCATTACATCATCAAATCACCACATTCCATTCACATCATTGTTAATTCCTTTTTTGAGGGGGTATTCATATCCAAAGTCAGCTTTGCATGCAACCACAACATCAAAAATCCAAAAGCATGGTTAGTGCATTTGTCTACATATTATCATACGATTATAATATCAATTCCAAATAGACATGGGTTACATCAAGAGAATTACATGCTACTATGGAGAAGTCAATATAGCATTCATGTACGTCGAGTACACAATAGAAGATACATTTGATCAATCCTAGCACAACATTTGGAAATGGAATTCATGACCACGTTGATATGGTCACAAGTTGACGATCCAAATGTTAAACTAGCTCAAATGGTTTGACACTTGTCACCATGTTCTCATCAATCAATCAACAACAAATATTTAGTTAGGATTTTGTCCTAATTATACTTTTGGACCATGCTTATCTGGTTGCAAAAGCAAAGTAGTCAAAATTTGTCATTCTCAAGCAACTGGTATGGCATTGTAAATGTCATACGGACTCAACAAAATCACATCATTGCATTCATAATCATTCATTTTCCCTTATTAGCATTTTTTTATCTCTTTCTTCTTTTCCTTCTTTCCTTCCTCTCTTATTCCTCTATGGACATCCAATTGATGTTAAATGGTCATGCTTTGAGCGACTACATACCTTCGATTAGATTCCATTATTTCTCTTATTTTCCCTAGATACCCGATTGATTTGTATGGTCATGCTTCAAGTGGCTACATACCCTTTGATTGGGTTTCCCCTTCTATCCATTTTGCTTATGCACAAACTCTTCATATTTTTGTATTAAGTTGTGTTCTACACAATATAGTACAAAAAGGGGCAAAATGTAGACATCCAAAAGTCACACATTGCTATTTTTGATTATCTATAAATGATTCCAAACATCCCTAGGCTATTGTAGACTATTGTAGTCATGTGTAGTCATGTGTAGACATGCGTAGACACACATATACATGCGTAGACTTCCATAAGTTCACCATAGTAATGTGTAGACTTCCATAAATGGCTTTCAAGTCCAAAACCCTAATAAGCCCTCAAAACCACATCTTATGCATCGAGATACCTTCAAACGACAACTCAAGGTGATGCATAGCCCATTTACACTCAATTAACACCCCCACGGGGTATTAATTGGCAAAATAAATTAAAATTCAATTATCAAATTCTAATTTAATGTTGACTTCACTTGAGCCCCTTTTTAGGGTAAAATTGGATTAATTAACTCTTAATTCATAATTAGTGTTAATCAAATCCTCCCACATGTGCTAATTTAGGGTTTTCTTTTAGTCCTCCCCTAAACATGCTTAAGGCCTAATTAGGATTAGCACTAATCCTTCCTCACACATGTGAGGATAGGATATTTCCTACTTAGAATGTGATGTTGCCACATAGCATTTCTTAACCTACCCTAGTCAGAATCAAACCTAGGTTTAGTCTATCTAACTCCCCCATGCACCTTTCCTTTGCCTATAAATAATGGGTCCTAAACCCCTAATTAAGTTTGATTCCCATATTCAAAAAAGTATAGTTACTCTACAGAAATGGAAAGCCAATAGTACACATTTCGTTCCCGATGCACACAGATAGATTTTGATAGCATACAGAGACACTCCATTTGCCTTAGGATCAATCTACCGAAGATATTTCACCAAAAGAGCATCACAACTCAATTTGTAGCTTGCCCTACGAATACAACACCAATTAGCGACTCGGGTCATGAATTGCATCTGCAAGCCCTAAATTACCCCAAATTTGGGAGGTAAGCTCTATTTTAGCATATTATTACCTTCTACATATTTTATTTTGGTTTATGTTATAGTTTTACACTAATTTTTTCTTCTTAAATATGGGGCCTAACTAAGGCAATTCCTCCAATGTATTGACCCTTTCTTTCAAGTTTCTTTTAGATTATTCAACAGATTTGAAGGAAAGGAACACCAAAAAACAACCTAGCAGTGGCCCGCATACAACGAAGCCCACCTACACTGAGGGACATCAGAAAGAGGCATCAGGCCTATATTTCTTATTCATAAAAAGAAAAGGGGAAACTCTCCCTATTTGTAACCTATACAAAATTGATAATGAATAAAGTATATGTTTATGAATGACTTGTGTTATTACTTGTTGTTAGATCAAATGTCAAATTTTGGTAATTTGAGTACCTGGTTTCATAGCTAACCAAAGTTCTACTAATATAGTAGATAAATATTTCTTTATTTTCATCATGTTGAGCTAGCATGGCTCCCAAGGTGTGAGTTGTGACTGCTATGTAAAGTAACAAATGTCTACCAGGCATAGAGGGAACTAAAATAGTCATGGATGTGAGATACCTTTTGAGGTCATCAAAAGCTTATTGACACTCGAAATCCCACCAAAAAACTACATCCTTCTTAAGTATCTTAAGGAAAGGTTGACACTTATCAACTAACTAGGAAATGAACCAATGAATAGACTGCAACTTACCTTACATACTACACAATTAATTCAAGATGTGGGGAGGAGGTATATCAATGATATCTACTATCTTAGTAGGGTCCACTTCAATGCCTTGCCTAAACATTATGAAGCCTAGAAGCTTTGCAGATGTGACTCCAAACACACACTTAGTCAGTTTAGGATGAAATTTATATTGCCTAAGCCTTTCAAAGATTCATCTTAAATCATGGACATGATCCTTTCATTCTAAGGAACAAGCCAAAAGGTCATCCACATAGTCTTGGTGAATATCATGCATCATGTCATGGAAAATATAAGTCATGGCCTACTGATAGGTAAGCCAAAAGGTATGAATTTCTAGGAAAAGGTACTCCATGGAGTAGTGAATGATGTATTGTCCTGATCTTCAGGAGCAATCATAATCTAATTGTAAACTAAGAAACCATCCATGAGCAAAAGCATTCTACATTTGGTAGTGAAATATAAAATCTAGTCTATGTTGGGTAAGGTAAAATCATCCTTGGGACATGCTAAGTTAATTTCCTAAAATTCGGTACATACTTTTATTGTTCCTTCTTTATTAGAAATAGGAATGATATTAGAAATCCAATGAGAATAGTCGATGGCTTTTATAAAAATAACATCAAGGAGTTTTTGGAACTCCTCCTTGACTGAGAGGGTGAACTTCAGATGCATATTTCAAAGCTTCTACTTAACAGGATTAGCACTAGGATTAACTACCAAATGATGCATGACATGGGAGGGATCAATCCTTGGCATGTAAGCATATGACCAAGAAAAAATATCTTGTTATTATTTCAATAAATTGGTCAATTGCTCCTACTCATCCATGGTCAGGGCTTTACCTAACTTAAGGATTCTAGGGGCTTCCTCAAAACCTATGTTCACATCTATGGTCTCATCAATGAGGATGGAAAAATTATCCTCAAGAGGAGGTGGGGCATAAATCACTCCTAATTGCTCAATATCCTCGAAATACATAGAACATAAGTCCAGTTGAGAACTAGAAGACTCAACCTGTGCTATGCAAGGGATAAATCCATCAAAGTAGATGTCATTTTGAGGTAAAGCCTCATCTATAATATGTAACTCTGGGGTTAAGACCATAGGAGAGGGTGAACCCTCATCCTCAACACTCCACTCTAAACCTTGATGAGATTTTTCAAAGAGAAGATCTAAACAAGAAGAGTCATTTTGATCTTGTGATGAAACATTTGTAGAAAATTTCTTAGAGGAACATTGTGAGGAATGAATTTGGACTAAATCCTTTGCTGAGAAAAATTCAAATGGATGAGGATCGCCCATGATAGAAATGATTTTGGTTTTCAAATTCAAACTTCACACAGTGATGAAAAGTAGAAGGGGTGACCTTCATCACATGAATCTACGACTGTCCAAGAAGAATATTAAAAGATGTAGGACAAGACACCACATAAAAAATTGTGTTCAATATTTTAGGTTCATCTTTAATAGGGAGTGATATAGTACTGCAAGCCTTTTGAGAACCATTGCTAAAAGTTTTGATGATGTCACTGGTTACAAATAAATATTCCTCTTTCAACCCAAACTTCTAAAATAAATGATGTGTACATAAATTAAGCGAAGAACCATCCCTTTTTATGAGAGTATCCCCAATAAGAGTAGTGATATATAAATATGAATCTTCTTGTATTTTTGAGAAAGACATATCATTATCTGAAAATGTGAGATAAAGCATCCCAATAGAATTTAAAACCTTTGCCATATCACTAGGAGAAATATCTGGAGGTATCGGTTGTTGCTTCAAAACATTTACCATAGCTTCCTCATGGGCTTGAGAATTCTATAAAATCTCTAAGAGAAATATTTGCTGACATACTCATCTCTTGTTGAGATCACTGAATTTTCTAACTTTGTACTAAATTCTATGGATTAGTTGTTATCATTCCAACCATATTTTTATCGTACTGATGTAGCACACTCTTATAGGATACTTGTTTGGTTTATCTATTTCTATTCAGATTCTATTGGTTGTTGGAAGACTGAAAACTATTGGTGTCAATATGACCAACATCAATTAAATATTGAACCACATGATTCAACTTCTTACAAGAGTTTGTACAGTGTCCTTATACTATGTGATATGTGTAATATTGACCTACCTTATACCAATAAGTTGTAGTATCTGGTTGTCTTATAGGAGGTAGTTCAATAGCATTATCTTCTAATAATTTCTTCAAAACTACTTCCATAGGTATATTAGGTCTGGTAAAATTCCTTTGAGGAGGTTTCTGATGTACAATATTTTATAGGCTATTGGTGATATTATTAACAGGCCTACTATCATTATCACCTCCTGAATGCTTATTCTTATGTTGAGACTTAGTAGACTTTTTTTCTTTATTCTTAAGATGACCTCTTCTAATGAGAGCTTGTTCCACTTTTCTGGCTAACTCAATTGCTTAATCAAGAGAGGTAACAGTAGTAGTTTCTAGTGCATATGATATATATTTTGTAAATTACTAATGAATATATCAAGCATATATTTTTGAGACACATGTTGTCTTAATCGACCAACTAAACTTCTCCAACGAGCTAAGAATTTTGAAAAAACATTTTTTTCTTTACTTTACTTTAGGTCATATAGGTCTCTCATTGTCACTTACTTTTCAATATAAGCACTAAATTGATGAACAAATATTTTTGTAGTCTTTTCAAAGCTCTTTAAAGAATAGTTGGGTAACCGATAATACCATTGCAATGCAACCCCAACAAGACTCTTTGAAAATGTTTTCAATAGAATCATATCATCATAAATAATATCATGGAAAGCTATTCTAAATTCTCTTAGATTCTCTATTGGATATTCTGTCCCTTTAGATTGGTAAAATTGGAATAGGAAAATGCTTGGGATAAGGTCTAGCAGCAACAATAGGATCCAATGGATGACTACACATTTCCTTAAAGTTGTATGTAAACCCTGAAGGCTTAATCATATCCATCCTCAAAACCAATTGATTCACTATATTTGCCAAATTCTACATTTCTAAATTATGTGTGTTTTCAATATCCCCTTGACTTAAGTTGGATATGAGAAGGTTGTTGTTATATGTGGTGCCTTGTGAGAATGGAAGATTAAATTATGGTGGAACAAAAGCAATAGTGTTGATATTATAAGATAAAGGAGGAAATTGGAAGTAATTTTGGGTGCCATTACTAGTTGGAGGAACGAGTGGATTCCATCCAATGTTGGTGGTCACAGTAGTAGCATAAGTAGGTGGACAATTTTGATTACCATGATTCACAGATTCACAGATTCACTCAAAGGATTTTCTTGAGGTGGAATATCCTTTTCAAGTAATGCTTCTTCCTATAAGGCTATATGTAATGAATGCTTATGATATTTATAAAAATTCCATACATGGTAAAAATATTTAAATATGAGATTCCCATTGGGATATCAAATAGGATCAAGATGATTATCAGTCTCCTCTTCTAGGTTATGTTTTTCTCTATAAATTTGATCATTCTCATGAAAAATTTCATCAAACCTAAGGAGTCTTCGTCCTTACCCAAGGTCAAAAGCCATTGAGAAAAATAAAAAAGACAAGAAGAAGAACTAATACCAAAGATACCTACGCACTTACACAAGGAGATAAAAATTTTAAATATTTGGCACATAAATTAATGATCTTGCTTATTGCTTTCAAAATAAAATGAGGTGTTCACGTCGGGTTAACCAAATATGTAGAGTGTGAAAACTACCCTACCATGTACAATTCCAAAAAAAAGGCTAGATATGCAAACGTAGAAAGCCTTATGGGGTGAACCATGGGGGTTGTGTGTTCTCTACACTCGGTGCTAGGGGGAAGGGTTCACGAAGAACAGTTTTAGGAATCGCTCCAAGTCCTAGAAATTTTGGAATATTTTGATGTATTCAGTTTTTAATAAATCACCTAAGTTTGGCCTTTCTAGATCTATGCTATGAAATATAAATGAAAATGTAGCAATTAGAATGCAATAATACAAGAGCTAACCTAATATGATTCTTTCTTTGAATGCTTTCTAACCTAGGGTTTTATCCAGAAAACTTTTAAATAAAGGACACAAGATAAATGCACAACATTAACCCTAGATGCACACTATATGTTTTTACTTTCATATGCCTAAGAATAAATAATCAGATAAGATCTTCAACCAATAAAATTATTAGAGCACTTATCTTGATCTATGGTTGACTTATATTTTTCTACCTCTTTTCCAATGACATCAAAAATACCTATTTTCGCAAGATACCTTATGAAACACTTGAAAATGGGATTAGCATTAGGGGGCCTACTTAGGCCACTATACAACAATTCTTGGAGGCACATAAGTTAAGCTACCTAGGTCCTTTTAGATGACCTTTGGAGAATTAATTATAAAATAGCAATGCAACAACAGAGAAGCAAAAAATAAATTATGCTACCATACCCTCAATGTAATTTAGAAACTGCTCATGCAATCAGAATTTGATAGATACCCCTAGTTCAGTCCAAGGAAAAATTATGCCTCGTATATGGTGGGTGCAATAATGCTATAGATGAAGTCATGCTCTGTCATAATGGGGAACGATATCGCTTCTATGATCGAAAACCCTAAATTAGGATTAGTGAAGTCATACCTTGCTGGGATAGGGTGAGATTTCACTTCAGAGATACAAAAAATAAAATATAAATATAGAGCATAAATAAATGTAGGAAACAAAGTGCACACAACCTGATGGACGATGTAAAAGTAGGTAGAAGAGATTGAGGTATCCAAATGGGCACTTTATTTCCTTCTGAACTACAACACAAATCTACCAAACCACACAAAAATCCAAATCAATGTAGTAGAAGATAAAATCCAAAATTCACATTTCAGGGTTAGCTTGTGGAATAAAATAGGAAGTAGAGTGAAAGTAATAATACGAGCACCAATTAATCATAATAATTTTGAGTTTAATTATTTCTAAGATCGAGCACATGTATATCCTTTGGAGTGATTTCAACCCCTCCTTTTATAGATGAAAATTGGGGCAAAAGAAGCGGGAAAACAAACACAAGCCAACACCAAGCATGCTAAAAAGGTTAAACCTAGGTTTTAATAAATTAAAACCCTAAAATAGTGAAATTACACCTCATTATGATAGGGTGTGATATCACTTCTGCAAGTTGCACCCCATCGTAACCGGGTGCGATTTTGCTAAAAGGGTAAATAATGGCAGGGTTGGGGAAAAGAGGCTTACCCTTGCTTAGGGCAATGGTTAGGGACCTCTTAGGGGCTCTAAGGAATATTTTCCACTAAAAATGGATCAATTTTCCATGTCTACTCTAATCATTTAGCTATTTGAGATCATATATAGAGAAGTAATTTTTTGATTGCCAAAAAAGAAACTAGATGCTCATAGCTTCTCTAGAACATAAATTTTAAGAAATGAAGTTGATTTCTACTCTTACATGGAGGGCTTTAGGATTTTCTAGTGCTATCACAATAAGGTGACCTTGTGTTTCCATTATATGTGTGCATAGGGCTTCATATTTCCTCATTGTATCTCCTACTTGTCACCACATAATTGCCCCATGACACATATTCATGCACTTCACCATGGCAAGACCATTTCTAAGGTGCCCATTTTGGTCAAATAATTTGAATCTCCTTTATCCCACATGGATTGTGGGAGGGTACATGCATTCCTTTATAACTAATTTATATTTTTTTAAATATGTGGAAAAGCAGGAGGTCCATATATAATTTTTAAAAATATTGGCATATGCTTAGAATATTCCCATCAGAATATTATTTTATGCCCATGGTTGTAAAGGGAATTTTCTCCCTTTCTTTTTGTTGGATCATACATTGTTTCACTCACATTTCAAGGCATCCATATATTCCTATGTATATTCTTATATACTCATTGGAAATATTTTTTTGAGGATGATCCAATGGAACTAGTTTTTTTAGTTTTTTAAAAGTCTACTATGGCTAGTGGTGCTCCATAATTCTTGCTCCTTCACTTTTTTGAGGCTCTCTTCAATAAAATTTATGTGGAAGTGTTCAAAAATTATTGTTCTATGGAGTGAATTCTCGGTAGTACCCGATACTCCTCATCATTAATGCTCACCTCACATAATTTATTCTTCACAAAATAACACCTATGCTAAACCTCCATCTTCCCAATTTTTTATAATTTTGGTACATCCCTAGTCTTTGCTTTGGTGTTTCATGGTAGCTTACTATAGCCTTGTTCCTTCTCCACTTTCTTAATGTTTAAGAATTTTTTGGATGTATACTATTAGTTCATAACCACAACCCTTTTGTTTGATTCCATCATTATTTTAAGTTCTTCTTTTAATCAAGGAAATCATCCAAGCACTCCATATTTGGAGTTGTCATTGTCTCTTCCTTTGACCATGGCCCTTTTGTTTTGATTCCTTTGATCATGGAATCATGGGTACTCCTACAGCCAAATTTGTATTTGTGATGTGTCTCTCATGTAGTGCTTATGCTATGATGTTGTCCAAGATATTTTTGACAACATACCTTACTAGCAGTTTTAGGATAATACCATCTCATGATTGTATTTGGAAAAGCATTAGAGTCCAATGTTTCCATTTTTGGCAAGAATGGTAAGGATTAACATGGGACATAAGATGATTATTTTAATTTGTAAAAAATGAAGCACTCGTGTTGGTTTCTAAATAGTTGTTAGGTCATATTTAGATGATCTTCTAGATAACATCCAAGTTAACTAATTACTTGTTTTAGTTACAAGTTGTTTAAATCTATTTTTGTTGGGATTCAGATGTTATCCTACCTCTTATAATTTTGATATTTTATATACCTATAATATTTTTTATTTAAATAAAATAATAAACTTGATTGGATCCATATCAACTACCCATATTAGACCTTTAATCACTAGATCAATTATTTTTTTAATCCATTTCATAGTGCAAGAGAATTTGGTAGTGATATTGTAGTAAAGATTAAGCTTTGGTCATTATGATCAATGTACATAGAAAAATTGTTTCCCATTGTCTTTGAATATCTTTGTATAATCTCCAAATTACTTTTACCTTTATCGATAAGTTTGCATATATAAGATCTATTAAACCAAGACCTCCCATAGTGTTATCATCACACAACTTGCTCCATTTCACCAAAGGAAATTTCCTTTCATCATTTAATCCTGACCACAAGAATGGCCACATAATATAGATATAAAAATTTTTATACTAATTTTTGGCATAATATACAAGGACATTTATTATGTTCAAATAGACTATAAGATTAATTTAATTAGTTGCATTCTTCTTGCTAACGATAACCATCTACCTTTCCATGCCAATCATTTATTTTAAATTTAAATTTTAATTAAATTCCACAATTCTATAATTATTCTCCCATAAAATTGGGGCATCGTTTATGGAAAATTTCCTTCTCCATTTGAAGTTTCTTACATATCCTTGCTCTGATTCTAGCTGGAGTGTGTAGGAAGTAAATTTTAGGTTTTCTCCTATTAAATTTTTGCCCTAATACTTTTTTTTTTAAATAAGTTATTCAAATATCCTTGTCTAATATCCCTCTTGGATTTAAATTATTATGTTACTAGCTCATTGACCAACATTGATTATGATACTATAGAGACACAAGATTTAATCCATCTGACTTATTTCTTCCCAAATATAAGATTTCCTAACATTGTAAAAATAAAATCACATTTAACAATATCATAGGCTTTATTCATATCAAGTTTTAAAATCATTGCTCTCTTTTCTATAAGCAATTGAACACATTACTTCATGAGCTAATATGATCATGTATAGAGTATGTCTCCCTTTTTCAAATCCTCCTTGCTCCTATTAAATAAGTTTGTATAATAGTGGTATTAAATAATTTTCCATTACTTTGGATATTATCTTATATGCCATATTACATAGGCTTATGGACCTAGAAGAATAAAAAAAAATTGCATCATTGTTTTTGGAATTAGGGTAAAGATATATTGCATTTATTTTGTAAGGTATGCATTGTTTTATATTAGACTATTCCACTGCCACCAATAAAGAGTCTTTCACTATTTTCCAATTATATTATAATATTGTAGACATTCCATCCAGACTTAGGGATTTATCCTTATCAAAATAGAAAAGCATTAAATGAACTTCTAAATCAATAAGATCCATCATTTTGCTATTGTCTTCATCTATTATAATTTAAGGTACTTCTTGCAGTAATTTACCATTTAGAATTTCAATCTCCTCTGGTCCTATGATATTTTGGTAAAAATAACCTTACCCCTTTATAATTTTACTTGTACTCAATCCAAACCCCTTCTATTGACTTAATTCTATTTATTCTATATGCTAATATTTGTGCTATTGCCATCATATGATTTTTTTTTGTAATTTTATCTCATTTTAACTAAGTTTGTTTCAATTTTAATCTCTAAAATTTATCTTCCTTACTCAATATTATGATATTTACTAAGAAAATCCCTTTCCTTCAATATTGGTAAATATGCTCACCTTTTGGAATTTTTATAGTTTCTCTTTTAGTTCTTTCTTCTCAAAATTATTTTCAAAAGTATCCTTATTCCATTATTTTAGTCTAGATGCCATTGATTTAATTTGTTTTGGAAGTATATGACCCATAGTTTCCTTAATTTTTCCATGTCTACACTATCATATGAATAGATTGAGGATGGCTTTCCCACATCTAGTCATATTTAAAATATGATATTTTTGAATTCACTCACCACCACTATTTTAACTCTTATTTACCAATGATATAAACCAATTCTTGATAAGGTATTAATTTTAACATAAATCCCTTCATCTATCCAATGATATGAGAGTAGGAATCTATCTATTTTTTGCTATGAAGTTCTAGCTTGTCCTGTTGTTGGTCAATGTATATTTATCCTCTTCAAAATCAACCTACCATTGATTATTTTTTTGAATAAAAACTAAGAAATATCTCATAATTCTATTTATTTTCTTGATTACCCCAAAATATTCATCCCGCTTGGTTATGGCATTAAAATCTCCTATGATCATGAAACATGTTTCTTGGTCTTCACTTCTCACAAAGGCTTCAATCCCAATCCAAACTTCTGACCTTCCTAACTAAGTTGTGGGACCATAGAATGTTAGGATCCTATCCTAACACCATCTTGTAATTCTCATTTACCTATGTAATAATCCACTTCCAACGTGGGGATCCTATTTTAATGTTATTATGCAATACTTAGTAATGTAGGTGGCAATAAAGGTACCTCGCCAAGTGGTACCATCTCATGTAACCATTTTTATCAATATTGTAACTAATGTAGTAAGATACCTCGCCAAGTGGTACCATTTCATGTAACCATTTTTTATCAAGATTGTAACCACCATTTGGTGGGAGATTCTAGCTCTAGTGGCATTTTGCATGTAAGCCACCTCTTGAGCATTTAGGTAGGGTTGCATGTAGTTTTCCTTTAAAAATATATGAAGCCATGTACGAGATTATACTTTTGCAAGCTAATGAAATATTGAAGGAGGTTTCCCCCTCGAAGAGGCCCATGATTCAATGTTATTGTGATATTGTTTCATTTTTGTAATTGATTTCTGCATAGTGATATTGCGTTATTTGATGTATGTGAGTTATTTTTCAATATTTTGTGTGAGTGTGTTTTATTTTAATAGTAGGTCCCTAACATATAAATTGATAAGGATGTAAAAAATATCTAAAAATTAGAATGTGACTAATGAGGCTATCCAATGTCCAATTTTATGAATAGTTTCATAGGAGGTTTAGATTGAGTAGATTGTTCCTTGTTAATATTTTGATCTTGTTATACAATGTTCTCTAAATTTTGATATGCGTGTTATTCATAGGATAAAGTCTCACAATAATTAGAATTTATTATAATATCCTTACTTACTAGTGTCCATTATTTAATTACTTTCATCTTTCTAGACCTATATTTTAGAAATTAAAAACCATCCTCATCCATATCCATTTGTAAGTTTCTCTTATTTTCTACATATGTTTTTGTTGGACTTTTATTAGAGCATGATATCTCAATATGTCCCATATCATGACATATTATACATATGAAAGATATATTTTCATAATCCATGGTTTGGATCCACAACTTACTCCCATACTTAAGAATGATTAACTATAGTAAAGGTTTATTAATATCAATCATGACCAATATTTTGGTATAAATAGCTAAGACACCATATTTTATAGTATTTGAAATCTCAATGAACTATCCTAGTGTTGAGTATTACCTTGAATGCATTCATTTCCCAAAATTTAATGGTTAACCCATACATCCTAATCCTAATTGGTACTAGGGATAGATTTACATTTTCAAGTGTAAATCCTTCATACCAATGAGTAAGGAAGAGTCTTGCTCTTTTGATAAATCAAGGATACCCTTCTAATATTCTATACCTTTCCTCCTTAGAATAGAAAATATATAGGAATAAACCTTTGAGAAGAATGGATAGACTCACTCCTAGAGATCTTTATCTCCTATCAGTCCATTTTCTCAGAGCCAAAACCCCTAGCCAAGACCCACTAAATTTATCAATAACTACCTTATCTTTGAGCAACGAGGATTGTGCTCTATGTGATCCTTCCTAACCTCTACTATTAGGAATGATTATAAGGATTTATCTATAAATCAGTCCATGTGAAGCGCACTATAACTTGATATGTACTAATAATTACTATTATATCCTATAGTGATAATATTAATTGAACTAGAGTGTGCACATCCCAAAACTCAATACATCTAATAATATTACCTCTATAATAAAACTACAATAAATTACATGTATAAGATCAAATATAAAGAAGATATAATTGAGAACTATCTAAAAAATACTATACCCAAATTAAATGTCCCACCTTGTTGATGCCTTACCCCAGGAAGTCCTTACTCATTTTCCTAGTATATCGTTATTTAGTTTGACATCACTTTACTATCAATATTTATCCAAAAATATGCAAGCTATTATTTTTTATAATTAGTATTTATTTACTTAATTTAATTTCTATGGGTAGTTATTAACCTTGTTATGGTTAAATTCAACTAATAATTTATAATTAACCTAAAGCATACTTTCTATATTAGCTTAGGTTAACTTGATTATATAACTAGAGATTTGGTATTAGTTTAAATACCCTCTATTCACTCCATCCATTGAATTGGAGTGTGGTGACCCTTGTACATGGATAATACAATGACTATTTATGGTTCCAAAGGGTATCCATTAATTATGTATCTTTGACTTTCCATTTTGTCCTTTTCATGATTTTGTATAAGATTTGAGTGAATGATTTTTTTGTTTGTTACTGAAAATATGTGTGAAATCTAACACCTAAGATTTAATTTTTTCTTGTGAATCTTATTCTAGTTTGGGGTGGATTTTTTTGGTTGGATTTACCCAGGATAAAATTCTATAGATTTTTCATTTGACACTGTTGGTTTTATTCAAGGATTTAATTACCTTGTCACCAACCATGTATTTATTTTTATATTGAAATTTGGCATTACTATGTTGGGTTCTATTAGAAAGGCAATATTTATCCTCATACTTTTATTTATTTATTATTTATATTCCCTTATTTTATGAGAGTGGTTTCTACTATTTTGGCCCTATTTATGACATCCTCATAATTGGAGGTATTAGATGTTTCTTGGAAGAAAGCTAATTATTTATAGAGGTTCAAAATAAATATATCTATAAGTCTTTGAAGAACATAAGCTTATACTGAGAGGGGGTGAATAGTATAAGAGAAATTTTTACTTTTTCTCTCAAACCAATATATGAAATGTAAATATAGCAATATCAACAACAGTAATCAAAGCAATGTACACAACACCACACAAAATAGAGACACAACAATTTACATGGTTCACCCAAATATGACTACTTCCACGAAGAAAATATTTCACTAAATTTTCTTAATCAATCTCTTGGGAATCCTTGCCAAGTACAATGTTTATGGACCTTTGTCTAAAGGAGACACCAATCCCCTAAATCAATTTTATGGATATCTATCCATAGGATAACTCTTTCTCCTCTACACTGGCTGGTGATCCTCTAGAAGACACTGCCTCCACTGCACTGACTAGTGGATCTATATCCACTTGAATACTCTTCTCCTAACTCAAAAGACCTATCCTCAATGTCCTGGTTGATGGATCTCTATCCACTGGAGACTCTCTCACCTCCAAAGCTCTATCTCAATTCTATATTAATCACAGTCCATTCGGTCTAGCATAGATCTGCTCAATCTCTTACACTAAACATAGTTCATTAGATCTAGCATAACTCTACTCAATATCTTGCACTAAATATAGTTCATTCGGTCTAGCACAACTCTACTCAATATCTTGTACTAAACATAGTTCATTAGGTCTAGCACAACTTTGCTCAATATCTTGCACTAATCACAATTCATTTGGTCTAGCACAACTCTGCTCAATATCTTGCACTATACATAGTTTATTCATTCTAGTACAACTCTACTCAATAAGCTCACTCAAATTTGTACTAAATATAGTCCAATAAGTCTAGTACAAATCTATCTTCAATATTTGTCCTCAAGCCTTAACTCAAGGCTTGACTCAAATCTGCTAGATCTATCCCAAACCTTAACTCAAATTCTGAACAAATCAATCAACTCTGCTTTCAAGTCTTCTCAAATACTTATCTCAAATTTGCCTTGTAAGCTTCCACAAAATCTCACACTAATATGTTCACAAGTCCTCTCTAGAACTTGCTCAAATCTACTCAATAGGTCCACATAGAACCTACTCAAATCTGCTCAATAGGTCCACATATAACCTGATCAAATTTGCTCAATAGGTCCACACAAAACCTGCTCAAATATGCTCAATAGGTCCACTCGAACTTGCTCAAATTTTCTCAATAGGTCCACTCAGAACCTCCTCAAATTTTCTTAATAGGTCCACTCAGAACTTGTCCAAATCTACTCAACAGGTCCACTCAGAACCTATCCAAATATGTTCAACAATCTCACATAGAACTTGTCTAAATCTGGTCAACAATCTCACACAGAACTTGTCTAAATCTGCTCAACAAGATCACACAAAACTTGTCCAAATCTCATAGAAACATAAAGAGAATTGTTAGAGACTCAATATGTTCTATTCTCAAAAACTTAATCTCTTTCTCAACTCAATCTCATAGCAGCATAAAGAGAATTGTTAGAGACTCAATATGTTCTATTCTCAAAACTCAATCACTTTCTCAACTTAGAATATAGAATAGTTTATTTTATGGAACTTGAACAATCACTCTATACATCCACTTGACTAGGCTCAATCAACTCTACTCAATCAATCACTTCAAGAAACAACACTTGCTCACAAACCCTAGTCCAAGCATGTATCATCTAGCTCAAAATGTTTCCAATAATGCTCAACAACAAATCTCACATAACAATGATACTCATGATATTTTCAAACCTTAGTTCAAGTTCTTTGCATAACAACTCACTTCAACAACCATGCTCATCAAATAATTTTTTAATCACTACTCTCAATTTCAAAAAACCTTGAAGCATTAACTCAAACACTTCACTCAACCAATGATCTCAATAACATTGCTAATAAAACAAGGTTTTAATCTCAAATCTCATATCAAAAAACCTTGAAGCAATAACTCAATAACACATTATTACTCCAACTCAATAATAATTTTCACCATAGTCTTCTTATAAAATAAATAACCCCTTTTATGAAAAATTAATTCACAATAACCT
This sequence comes from Wollemia nobilis, assembly GCA_028583015.1. Lineage (NCBI taxonomy): Eukaryota > Viridiplantae > Streptophyta > Pinopsida > Araucariales > Araucariaceae > Wollemia > Wollemia nobilis. Next base: position 6,673,448 of record JAQPPZ010004166.1, read on the forward strand.
TGATTCTCAATAATGTCAATACTATCCTTCACAAACTCCTCATAACCCCTAATGACAAGTTTAATTAAATTGCCCCACTAAAATAAAAAACTTTATGCAAGTCTTATATAAAATAAAATAAAATTATAACCCCCTTTTAATTTCCCTAAGGATTAACACATAACACCCTCATAACTCCACGTGGGCAATTAAAAATATTATAAAAATTAAAATTGCCTTGGAGGGTTTTGAACCCTCTATCTCCTCCTTCCCTAAGAACCTTAGCCATGTCCAAATATATCGTCGAACCATGCACTCACACAACAACCAACAAGCACATGATTGTTATCCTTTGCGAAAATGTGTGCCTTCAATAAAAAATTGTGTGCGCCTTGGGTGCCAAAAACATCTTCCCTTTTGCACTGCTTGTGATTCGAACATGGGACCTCCTACGTCCAAACAAATCAACACACTGCTAGGCCATGCTGGCCTATGTGCCCTCAAATCATGCACCTTCTACTTTTCTCCTTTCCACAGTGTGAAGAACACAAACTTATACTGAGAGGGGGGGGGTGAACAGTATAATACCACTTTTAACTTTATCTTTCAAAGCAGCTTTCAAATCAATAACATGCAGAATAAAGATAGCAGTAATAAGAGCAGATAAAACAATGCACAAAATATAATCCACAAAGTGACACAGCAATTTACGTGGTTCACCCAAGGTGGGCTACTCCACGGATAAAACTTTTCTTCTAAAATTTGTATCAAAGTCCTCTGGGAATCCTTCCCGATTACAATGTTTATGAGCCTCAGCTCAAAGGAGACACCTTCCCCTAATTCTGCTTTGGCTGGTGATCCTCTAGAAGACCTCTATCTCCTATGCCCTTAGCAAGTGGAACTCTTCCCATAGAAGACACCTGTCTTCCCTGCTCTGGCTGGAGATCTTTGTCCTCAACTCTGTCACCGCAAAGCTGGTCCTCTTATCTGCACCAAAACATAGTCCTTCGGTCTGGCACAAATATGTCCTCTTCCTATTTTCTTTTTTGTTACAGTTGTACTTGGTTGAAACCAACTTTTCACAGTCTGCACAAACACAGCAGCACTCGATCAACTTATCCTCTTCTGCAAAAACACAGCAGCATAGTCTTCGCACATACAGCAGCACAGTCTTCGCATAAACAACAGCACAGTCTTCGCATATACTCCACGCAAACATAGCAGTATCAACTTTGTGCACTCTATGTCCTTATAGTCTCCTACACTTAGACGATTCGACGAAATGCACTCTTATACTACAATCGATCTTCGCACTCTGCTTTTTCGATGATCGAACCTCATTGTCGCACTAAATCTCGAACGCCACTCTTCGAACGCACACTTCGGATGATCGATGCAAAACTCTTCAAACAACCCTCCTTTTATACTCATAATCTCAAGATTAGAACCTTGATCTTAGTCGATTGTTTTACCCTTCGATCACGTCGGTTGCAAAACCCTACGCTGCGTCGGCCCAGATTTAACTCTGTCGGCTTCACTACCTCCCTGTTGCTTCTGGCGTGAAACTTCAACATGTCGCGATATCGCGACACCTTTGCCTGTCGTACACCTTCTATAGCTTGTTGTAGCGATATCGTGACGCTTTTGCTTTTGTCTGCTTCCTTTGCTCTTCTGTCATGAAATCGTGACACTTTTGCCTCTTGCTGACGTCATCTCACTTCTATCACGAAATCGTGATGCTTTAGACTTCAAAGCCTTCTTCTCCGCTTCTGTCATGAAATCGTGACACCTTTGCCTCTTGCTGACGTCATCAGCAACTCTGTCGTGAAATCATGACGCTTTAGACTTCAAAGCCTTCTTCTCCGCTTCTGTCATGAAATCGTGACACCTTTGCCTCTTGCTGACGTCATCTGCAATTTTGTAGTGAAATCATGACACTTCTTGCTTCTTCAACCTTTTCTTAGTTTGCACCAGCGAAAATGGAACATGTCGCGAAATCGTGACGCTTTCGCTGCCTTAAGCTCTTTTCTGCCAAAAGCCCGCAAAACTGGAACATGTCACGAAATCGCGACGCTTTCGCTGCCTTAAGAACTTTTCTGCCATATGCCCGTGAAACTGGAACATGTCACAAAATCGTGACGCTTTCACTGCCTTAAGAACTTTTCTGCCATATGCCCTGCAAAACTAGAACATGTCACGAAATCGTGACACTTTTGCCAACTGCAAGCTGCCAACTCAACCTGTCGTGAAATCGTGACACTTTCTGCAACTCAACACTGCCAACTCAACTTGTCGCGAAATCATGACAGTTTTGCCCAAACTTTCTCTCTCCTCAAACATGTCGTGAAATCGTGACAGTTTTGCCAGAACTTTCTCTCTCCTAAAACATGTCGCGAAATCGTGATAGTTTTTCCAACCGCCTGCAAACTTTTTCTAACTTATCTTTTTCTAGATCTTTTGCAACTGGGCTACTTTGATTTTCTTGGAGACTTACTGACCAGTTGAAACCTTCATCAAAACACATACTTAGACATAAAAACAAATTGCTTCAAGAACTCCTTGACATCAAAGACAACAACTACCAAGAGCTCCTTGACATCAATGACAACAACTATACTTGAGCAAAGGCAATGTACTCAAGGTACCCAAAATTGCCAACAATCTCCCCCTTTGTCATTGATGGCAAACCTTTACTAAAAACACATCTTCAAGAGCCAAAACTGAAATCAATCTCTTTGAAGTTTTGCTCCCCTGACTTGAAGCTTTCCTCTTCACTTGAAGCTCTCCCCCTTACTCATATCTCTCCCCCTTACTCAAATCTCTCCCCCTTTGTCATCAATGGCAAAGGGTCACCTTTGGGGCTTGGGACTAAGAATGAGCCTCTTAGCTTAGTCCCTCCCCCACCTCCTAATGAGGTGATTAATTCTAGGGTGGGAGTACAACTCCCAATTTCTCCCTTAGATACTCAAATGTATCTCTTGGAAGAGGTTTTGTGAAGATATCTACAATCTGCTCTTTAGTAGACACATATTCTACCTTGACTCGCTTATCTTGCACTTTCTCCCTTAGAAAGTGATACTTGATGGAAATATGCTTTGTCCTTGAGTGCATTACCGAATTTTTGGAAATACTTATGGCACTAGTATTATCACAAAATATGGAGATGGGTTGTTCATGCTTGACTTTGAAATCCTCCAAGGTGGTTTTCATCCATAGAACTTGAGTACACCCACCACTGCTGCTATATATTCAGCTTCTGCTGTAGATAAAGAAACTGAAGGTTGTTTCTTACTTAGCCAAGAAACCAAACTCTTTCCTAGAAAGAATGCTCCACCACTGGTGCTTTTCCTGTCATCATTACTGCCTGCCCAATCTGCATCTGTATAGGTTGTGAGAGTAAAATCATCACCTTTGGGATACCAAAGCCCAAAGTCCATAGTTCCCTTCAGATATCTGAATATCCTTTTAACTGCTATAACATGAGAATCTTTCGGAGCAGCCTGAAATCTGGCTACTAACCCAACAACCTGCATGATATCTGGTCTGGTAGCTGTAACATATAATAAACTGCCTATCATCGATCTATACAATTTTTGATCTGTCACTAGAGATTCATCATTTTTACTCATCGTGCACCCTGTAGTCATTGGAGTACATACAGGTTTGTTGTCCATCATCCCAAATTTTTTTAACATTTCTTTGATATATTTTCCTTGAGAGAGAAATATACCGTCTTTTGATTGAGCAATCTGAAGACCCAAAAAGAATGACAACTCTCCAATCATAGACATCTCAAATTCCTTTTGCATGGTGTTAGCAAAATCTTTGCACATCTGGGTATTATTTCCCCCAAAAATGATATCATCAACATAGACAACTACAATCAACATATCATTACCTTTATCTTTTATATACAAATTGCTATCTGCCACACCTTTCCTGAAACCTTGCTCATGAAGGTACCTGTCTAGTCTTGAATACCAAGCCCTAGGTGCTTGCTTTAACCCATACAAGGCCTTTTTTAGTTTGCACACATAGTCCGATTGATCTGAGAGAGACACGCCTTCTGGCTGTTCTACGTAGACTTCTTCATCCAAAACTCCATTTAAAAAGGCTGATTTCACATCCATTTGGTACACTTTGAATGCTTTGAAACTTGAAAGAGCCAAAAACATTCTGATGGCTTCGAGACGAGCAACAGGAGCAAACGTCTCTTCGAAATCAACACCTTCTACTTGAGCATAACCTTTGCAAACCAACCTGGCTTTGTTTCTGACAATCTTTCCATCCTCATTGAGTTTATTTCTGAAAATCCATTTTGTGCCAATGACATTCTTGTTCTTAGGTCTTGGAACTAAATCCCAAGTTTTACTTTTCTCTATTTGATTTAGCTCTTCATCCATTGCTTTTACCCAAAATTTATCTGCACATGCTTCACTGAAATCTCTTGGCTCAATCTGAGATAATAAAGAAATATTTGTAGAATCGTGTGTCGGAATGACTCTTCTTCTAGTTTGTCTGTTGTTTGGATCACCAATGATCAAATATTTGGGATGATGTTTTTGAACATATCGTGACGGTGTTTTGGGAAGCAGCTGCTATTTTTCCTCTTCTTCATCTGAAACCTCTCTGAATTCTTCTTGACAGATTTCATCACTGATTTCCTTGACAGGTTCTCTTATTCCTGTCTTTTCATCAACTGTTACATTTATGCTTTCTACGACTGTATGCGTTCTTTTGTTGAAACATCTGTATGCCTTGCTTCTGCTGGAATAGCCAAGAAAAATTCCTTCATCACACCTAGGATCAAACTTACCCAGGTTCTGATCTTCCCTTCTGATGAAGCACTTACTCCCAAACACTTTGAAATGTTTGACTGTAGCTGGTCTTCCTTTCCACAACTCATAAGGAGTTTTATGATGATTTACTCTAAGTTGGGCCCTGGTGATAATGTATACTGCTGTACTGACTGCCTCTTTCCAGAAACCATCTGAAAGTTTTGACTCATTCAACATTGCTCTAGCCATATTTTCAATAGTTCTATTTTTTCTTTCAACTACTCCATTTTGTTGAGGAGTTCTTGCTGCTGAATATTCTCTCTTAATTCCCTGATGCTCACAGTATTTCACAAAATCATTAGAGGTAAACTCTCCTCCTCTGTCCGATCTTAAACATTTGATTCTCTTTTCAGTCTCATTTTCAATCATTTCTTTGAAAGCTTTAAATTTTTCAAAAGCTTCGATTTTTCTTTGAGAAAGGTCACCCAAGTCATTCTAGAATAATCATCTATAAACAACATGAAGTAGCTTTCTCCCTGAATGCTCTGAGTTCTGGTGGGGCCACATAAATCAGTATGAATGAGATCTAATGGTTTTGAAGAAGTATACCCTTTTGATTTAAAACTGGTTCTGGTCTGTTTTCCATGTTGACAAGGACCGCAAATGGTGTTATGGGGCCTTTTTATTTTGGGCAAGTCTCTAACTCCTTCCTTGTTACTAATGTTGACAAGATTATCAAAGCTCAAATGCCCCAATATTTTATGCCATAACCAACTCTCATCTTCTTGAGTTAGGAAACACTTTTCCTTTTTTATCTCACTTAGCATGTAAAGATTGTTTGGAGTCCTTGTAGCACTTGCAATGAGTTTTCCATTTTTTTCTTTACGAATCTCACATCTATCTGAAAAGAAAGATACTATGTGTCCTTGATCACAAAGTTGACTCACACTTAGAAGATTATGTCTTAAACCTTCTACATAAAGCACATTTTTAGTTTTAGATTTTCCATCCAAGCTAAGAGTCCCTTTACCATAGATTTTAGCAGACCTATTATCTCCAAAACTAACTGTTCCTCTGTTTGTGTTTTTTAAAAACAGAAACTTATCTTTTTCACCAGTCATATGTTTTGAACAACCACTATCAAGATACCATTTCTCAACTTTGTCTTGAGCATGAAAAGCTAGTTTGAACTATCATTGACTTAGACTTAATCTCATTTCTCTTTTTAGCAGACTTTAGGTTAGGTCTATTCAAACTGCACATCCTTGCTATATGCCCAACATTCTTGCAATTGTAACATATGACATTTTTATCCAAAAGAGGTGCAAAAGAGTTAACATCTTCCTTACTATGGCTATTCATGGATTTAATGCAATGTATAGCTTTGTGACCAAATTTCTTGCAAGAAAAACAGTAGCCATGGAAAGTATTATGTAACCTATTTTGATACCTTGGATGATTGTTCTTTTTGTGACCAACTGGAATCCATCATTCTTCAGGCTGAAGATTGATCTTGCTATCTCTTCTTCCTATCATGATGCTTGAGAACAGAACTTTAATCTCTGAAATCCTTAAAGCCCAGAAGAATTTACTTTAGAGATCGAACTTATCTTTTTCACCCTTTTCTAAAACTGTATGTTCTTCTGATAGATCCTTCTCCAAGCTGTTAGGCTATATCTGGAGAAACCTGCTCTGATACCAATTGAAGAACACAAGCTTATACTGAGAGGGGGGGTGAACAGTATAAGACCACTTTTAACTTTATCTTTCAAAGCAACTTTCAAATCAATAACATGCAGAATAAAGATAGCAGTAATAACAACAGTAAAACAATGCACAAAATATAATCCACAAAGTGACACAACAATTTACGTGGTTCACCCAAGGTGGGCTACTCCACGGATAAAACTTTTCTTACTAAAAGTTATATCAAAGTCCTCTGGGAATCCTTCCCGATTACAATGTTTATGAGCCTCTGCTCAAAGGAGATACCTTCCCCTAATTCTGCTTTGGCTGGTGATCCTCTAGAAGACCTCTACCTCCTATGCCCTTAGCAAGTGGAACTCTTTCCACAGAAGACACCTGTCTTCCCTGCTCTGGCTGGAGATCTCTATCCTCAACTCTGTCACCGCAAGCTGGTCCTCTTATCTGCACCAAAACATAGTCCTTCGGTCTAGCACAAATCTGTCCTCTTCCTCTTTTCTTTTTTGTTACAGTTGTACTTGGTTGAAACCAACTTTTCACAGTCTGCGCAAACACAGCAACACTCGATCAACTTATACTCTTCTGTGAAAACACAATAGCATAGTCTTCGCACATACAACAGCATAGTCTTCGCATAAACAGTAGCCCAGTATTCACATATACTCCGTGCAAACATAGCAGTATCAACTTTGTGCACTCTATGTCCTTACAGTCTCCTACACTTAGACGATTCGATGAAATGCACTCTTATACTGCAATCGATCTTCGCACTCTACTTTTTCGATGATCGAACCTTATTATCGCACTAAATCTATGAACGCCACTCTTCGAACGCACACTTGATGATCGATGAAACTCTTCAAACAACCCTCCTTTTATACACATAATCTCAAGATTAGAACCTTGATCTTAGTCGACTGTTTTACCCTTTGATCACGTCGGCTGCAAAACCCTGTGCTGCGTCGGCCCAGATTTAACTCTGTCGGCTTCACTACCTCCCTGTTGCTTCTGGCATGAAACTTCAACATGTCACGATATCGTGACACCTTTGCCTGCCGTACACCTTCTATAGCTTGCTGTAGCGATATCATGATGCTTTTGCTTTCCTTTGCTCTTCTGTCATGAAATCGTGACACTTTTGCCTCTTGCTGACGTCATCTCACTTCTATCACGAAATCGTGACGCTTTAGACTTCAAAGCCTTCTTCTCCACTTCTGTCACGAAATCGTGACACCTTTGCCTCTTGTTGACGTCATCTGCAATCCTATCACGAAATCGTGACGCTTTAGACTTCAAAGCCTTCTTCTCCGCTTCTGTCGTGAAATCGTGACACCTTTGCCTCTTGCTGACGTCATCTGCAATTCTGTCGTGAAATCGTGACACTTCTTGCTTCTTCAACCTTTTCTCGGTTTGCACCAGCGAAAATGGAACATGTCACGAAATCGTGACGCTTTCGCTGCCTTAAGCTCTTTTCTGCCAAAAGCCCGTGAAACTGGAGCATGTCACGAAATCGTGACGCTTTCGCTGCCTTAAGCACTTTTTTGCCATATGCCCATGAAACTGGAACATGTCACGAAATCGTGATGCTTTCACTGCCTTAAGCACTTTTCTACCATATTCCTGTGAAACTAGAACATGTCACGAAATCGTGACGCTTCTTGCAATCGCAACTGCCAACTCAACCTGTCGCAAAATCGTGACACTTTCGCAACTCAACACTGCCAACTCAACTTGTCGCGAAATCGTGATAGTTTTGCCAAAACTTTCTCTCTCCTCAAACATGTCGCGAAATCATGATAGTTTTGCCAAACTTTCTCTCTCCTAAAACATGTCGCGAAATCGCGACAGTTTTTCCAGCCGCCTGCAAACTTTTTCTAACTTATCTTTTTCTTGATCTTTTGCAACTGGGCTACTCTGATTTTCTTGGAGACTTACTGACCAGCTGAAACCTTCAACAAAACACATACTTAGACATAAAAACAAATTGCTTCAAGAACTCCTTGACATCAAAGACAACAACTACCAAGAGCTCCTTGACATCAATGACAACAACTATACTTGAGCAAAGGCAATGTACTCAAGGTACCCAAAATTGCCAACACAGTGAACGAAAATGTTTTTCACGAGCTCTTTCCTCTTCTTCACATGCAATTCGATATTCGAGCAAGGGTAATTGCCAATGGTTTTTGGAAATGCTTTTATATTAATTTCTTGCCAACCTTAATACGTCGGTGCTAGCTCCTTCATGAACATCGATGAAATTATAAGGCTTAAAAGCCTTTTATTTTTAAAAACCCAACTTTGGGTTTATTAAAATATCTTTAGACTTTATAAAACCCACTTTTGCCTTATAAAACATTATAATAAGAATTATAAATGTTTTATTTGGGTTTTCACCATGGCACATTTAATATTATAATAACCACTATTATAATATTATACCTTTGATAAAGTACCTTTAATATTTATTTATAAAATTTAAATTCACACTGAATTTAAATAATTTATAAAATAAATATTATAACTCCTTTTTTACTTCTGTCTTTTGCACTATTTCACTTGATCTTTGGCCTTCTTCCTGGATATCAAATAACCATTTTTATCCCCTTTGTTTCCTGCTGAAATATTTGGTATTAATGATGACTTCATCTGGTGACATCAATGACAACTTTGACTTAGGGACTCAAAATGTCCAACAATCTCCCCCTTTGTCATTGATGGCAACCCATACTCTTCTTACCGAAACCTGACCTTTATTTTTCCTTTTGCTCCCCTTGGGACATTGCTCCCCCTGGCTCAATGCTCTCTCAAATATCAAATCTCTCCCCATATCAAATCTCTCCCCAATACACAAATCTCTCCCCCTTTGACATCAATGGCAAAGGGTCACCTTTGGGGCTCGGGGCTAAGAATGAGCCTCTTAGCTTAGCCCCTCCCCCACCTCCTCATGAGGTGGTTAATTCTAGGGTGGGAGTATTTCTACTCCCCGAAAGCACTGCTCTTTACCTTTATCCTTTTCCCTTATTTTCTGAGTTTTTTGAATCCTCTGACTGTTTCTATCCAAGTCATCATCCCTGTTCCTGTCATCATTCTTGTTCCTATTCCTATTCTTCCTATTCTTGTTCCTATTCTCATCCATGTTCCTATTCTTATTCTTGTTCCTGTTCATGTTCTCATCCATGTTCCTATTCCTATTCCTGTTCATGTTCCTATTCATGTTCATGTTCCTGTTCATGTTCCTATTCCTGTTCATACCTATTTCTGGAATGTCTGCTCTACACCACTTTGTTGTGTGACCATCATTATTGCACTTATAACACTTAATGATATTATTCCTTGGAGGTGCAAATATCTTAGGATTTCTCCTAGTGAAGTCATATCCTCTTCTTTCATGAACCCTGCAATTCATTGCCTTGTGACCAAACTGATTACATGAGTAGCAATACCCATGGAAAAACTATCCATTCCCATATTCCTATCTTTCATGTGTCCTGCATTGTGAAGCCATGTGCCCAAACCTGTGACATGAAAAATATCTTCCATTGAAGCTTCCTTGTTTTGACCTCATCGGTCTCCTGTTTTGATTGTTGTTCCATCTGTATCTTCTCTATGCATTGTTCCTATCTTTGTTGAACTCTCTATTGTCCAACTCTTCCTCTGATGTCTGACTTTCTCTTACACTATCTTCTTCTGAAGTATCTTCATCTGAAGTTTCCTCTTCAGAACTTGAAGTTAACTCTCCTTCCTATTTCTTTTGAGTTTGTTCAAAACCAAGACCTATTTTGTTTGTTGAAATTCTTTGTACCTTGAATATCTTATCCATAATATTTGAGCTATTCTTGAATCCTTTCATCTTGATCTTGGAGTCCTCTAAATATTCTTTTAGTAGTGCCACTTCTTGTGCTAACTTCTCACATTCCAAGATCTTTGCTTCTAACTTATCTTTGAACCTTTTTGCCTTAGCCTTTGATTTTTCTAAATCCTCTATGAGCAATCTTCTCTCTTCATCACATTCTTGAAACTGAATTTCAAGTTTAGAGTGTTGCTTTCTTACCTTCTTTACCATGTCAAGGGCATAGATAAGTTCTCCCTTGAGATCATAACCATTCTCTACTGAATAATCCTCTATTTTTTTACCTTTGTCCACATCATTACTTTCTTTTGGCTTGTCTTCTATAGGATCACTTACTTCTTCTTCTAAAGCCATTAGAAGATTTTCATCTAGTCCTTCAAGTGCATTCTCATATTCATCATCACTAAAACTATAACCATCCCTTGTACAATCATCTTCAAGATGTCCAAATTTACCACATCTAAAACACTTGAGAATAACTAGAGTCCTTTTCTTAACTGGTTCTTTTTCCTCAATCATAAATAGGACTTCATCTCTATCATTATCTGAAGAACTAGCATCACTATCATTTGAGTACTTACTTGCATTATCCGCATAGTAGCTCCTCTTTTGTCTTTGGAAGAACTTCCTTCCTTGTCTGCTTTGTCCATCCTTGCTTTTCTTTTGGTGCCTGTGTCTTTCTGATTCCCTGTACCTGTGATCCTATTTTTCTTCACCATTGTTGTTCTTTGGCTCTTTACAATCTGTTGCAAAATATCCATACTTTCCATAATTGAAACACTTAACAGATCTTAGATCTATGGGTCTTCTGGAACCTTTATCTCTTCTACCATAATTTGCTTCTTCATCACTGGATGACTCACTGCTTGATTCTGACTTCTTACCCTTTATCTTCTTGTTCGCTTTGAAAGCAGCCTCTTTCGAAGGGATAGGATCTTTTGTTCTTATCTCAAAAGTTGTAAGCATGCCAAGTAAAGAATTTCTTGTCAGACTATCACTATCAATTGATGTTTCTATAGCAGAGACCTTTTCACTATACCTTTTTGGAAGAGTTCTCAAGATCTTATCACAAGCATCAGATTCATCGACCTTCATTCCAAGACCTCTCATCTCATGTACAAGTTCATCAATCTTACTGAGATAGTCACGAATGTTTTCATCATCCCGCATTCTTAGATTTTCAAATTCTCCTTTGAGATTTTTGATCTTAGCTTTCCTGACACCTTTATCTCCTTCATATATGTCATGCAATAGTTCCCACATTTATTTTGTTGTTTTACAATCCATAACCTTCATAGATTTTGATCTACGCAACCCTTTTATAATTGCATTCATAGCTCTTGAATTTGCATGCATTAGAAGCTTACCTTCCTTATCTGTAGGAGGATTGACTGTTGAATCATATCCAAGTTCCATTGCATCCCAAACTTCATTGCCAAGTGCCATCAAGTGAAACCTCATCAACATACACCAATACAAGAAGTCACTTCCATCAAATACTGGTATTGTATTATTGATGGACCCATCCCTTTGATCCTTTTGATCCATTGTGTTCTTGACCACTTTTCCTTCAAGCTGTCAAACTCTTCTGAAGGAACCCACTCTGATACCAATTGAAGAACACAAGCTTATACTGAGAGGGGGGTGAACAGTATAAGAGCACTTTTTACTTTTTCTCTCAAACCAATATATGCAATGTAAATATAGCAATATCAACAATAGTAATCAAAGCAATGTACACAACACCACACACAATAGAGACACAACAATTTACGTGGTTCACCCAAAGATGGCTACTTCCACGGAGAAAATATTTCACTAAATTTTCTCAATCAATCTCTTGGGAATCCTTCCCAATTACAATGTTTATGGACCTCTATCCAAAGGAGACACCAATCCCCTAAATCAAGTTTGTGGATCTCTATCCATAGGAGAACTCCTTCTCCTCTGCTCTGGCTGGTGATCCTCTAGAAGACACTGCCTCCACTGCACTGAATGGTGGATCTCTCTCCACTTGAAGACTCTTGTCCTCACTCAGAAGACCTATCCTCAATGTCCTGGCTGATGGATCTCTATCCACTGGAGACTCTATCCTCTCTACTCTATCACCTCCAAAGCTCTATCTCAATTCTATACTAAACATAATCCAATCGGTCTAGCACAGTTCTTCTCAATATCTTGCACTAAACACAGTCCATTTGGTCTAGCACAAGTCTGCTCAACAAATCTTCTCAAGTTTATACTAAACATAGTTCATTCGGTCTAGCACAAATCTTCTCAATATCTTCTATCTATACACTAAACATATTCTTCAATCTAGCACCACCAAACTCTGCTCTCAAATCTGTACTAAACATAGTCCAGTCGATCTAGCACAAATTTATCTTCAATATCTATTCTCAAGCCCTAACTCAAGGCTTGACTCAACTCTACTAGATCTACCCCAAACCTTAACTCAAGGTTTGAACAAATCAATCAACTCTACTCTCAAGTCTTCTCAAAGACTTGTCTCAAATCTACCTTGCAAGCTTCCTCAAAATCTCACACCAAACTATCCACAAGTCCTCTCTAGAACTTGCTCAAATCTGCTCAATAGGTCCACACAGAACCTGCTCAAATCTGCTCAATAGGTCCACACAGAACCTGCTCAAATATGCTCAATAGGTCCACTTAGAACCTACTCAAATCTTCTCAATAGGTCCACTCAGAACCTACTCAAATATTCTCAATAGGTCCACTCAAACCTTCTCAAATATGCTCAACAAGTCCACTCAAAACCTATCCAAATATACTCAACAAGTCCACTAGAACTTGCCCAATATTCTCATACAAGCTCACACAGAACTTGTTAAACTCAATATTATTCTCAAAATCAAACTTTCTCAACTCAATCTCATAGAAGCATAAAGAGAATTTTTAGAGACTCAATATGTTCTATTCTCAAAACTCAATCACTTTCTCAACTCAATCTCATAGAAGCATAAAGAGAATTGTTAGAGACTCAATATGTTCTATTCTCACAAACTCAATCACTTTCTCAACTCAGAATATAGAATAGTTTATTTTATGGAACTTGAACAATCACTTCATACATCCACTTGACTAGGCTCAATCAACTCTACTCAACCAATCACTTCAAGAAACAACACTTGCTCACAAACCCTAGTCCAAGCATGTATCATCCAACTCAAAATATTTCCAATAATGCTCAACAACAAATCTCACATAACAATGATACTCATGATCTTTTCAAACCCTAGTTCAAGTTCTTTGCATAACAACTCACTTCAACAACCATGCTCATCAAACATTCTTAATCATAACTCTCAATTTTAGAAAACCTTGAAGCATTAACTCAAACACTTCACTCAACCAATGATCTCAACAACAATGCTAATAAAACAAGGTTTTAATCTCAACTCTCAAATCAGAAAACCTTGAAGCAATAACTCAACCACTTTCGAAAAGGAAACCTCTAATCAAGTCATTTTCCCCCCAAATTCTAATATCCAATCACCCAACTCAACCCCCACCTTTTTACTTCCCCCCAATCCCCCCCTCATAAATTTCTCTTTCCAATCACAAAAGGTTAAAGACTGGTAAAACACCAAAAATAATAACTCAATAACACCTTATTACTCCAACTCAATAATAATTTTCACCATAGTCTTCTTATAAAATAAATAACCCCTTTTATGAGAAATTAATTCACAATAACCTTGATTCTCAATAATGTCAATACTATCCTTCACAAACTCCTCATAACCCCTAATGACAAGTTTTAATTAAATTGCCCCACTAAAATAAATCCACTTTAATAAAAAAACTTTATGCAAGCCTTATATAAAATAAAATTAAATCATAACCCCCTTTTAATTTCCCTAAGGCTTAACACATCATATAACACCCTTATAACTCCACGTGGGCAATTAAAAATACTTTACAAAAATTAAACTTGCCTTGGAGGGTTTCGAACCCTCTATCTCCTCCTTCCCTAAGCGCCTTAGCCATGGCCAAAGCCGTCGTCGAGCCACGCGCTCGCACAACAACCAACAAGCACAACGTGCTTGTTATCCTTTGTGAAAACGTGCGCCTTCAATAAAAAACCGTGTGCGCCTTGGGCGCCAAACACGTCTTCCCTTTCGCACTACCTGTGATTCGAACGCGGGACCTCCTGCATCCAAACAACTCAATGCACCGCTAGGCCAAGTTGGCCTATGTGCCCTCAAATCGTGCACCTTCTACTTTTCTCCTTTCCGCAATGAACAAAAATGTTTTTCATGAGCTCTTTCCTCTTCTTCACATGCAATTCGATATTCGAGCAAGGGTAATTGCCAATGGTTTTTGGAAATGCTTTTATATTAATTTCTTGCCAACCTTAATACGTCGGCGCTAGCTCCTTCGTGAACGTCGGTGAAATTATAAGGCTTAAAAGCCTTTTATTTTTAAAAACCCAACTTTGGGTTTATTAAAATATCTTTAGACTTTATAAAACCCACTTTTGCCTTATAAAACATTATAATAAGAATTATAAATGTTTTATTTGGGTTTTCACCATGGCACATTTAATATTATAATAACCACTATTATAATATTATACCTTTGATAAAGTACCTTTAATATTTATTTATAAAATTTAAATTCACATTGAATTTAAATAATTTATAAAATAAATATTATAACTCCTTTTTACTTTTGTCTTTTGCACTGTTTCACTTGATCTTTGGCCTTCTTCCTGGATATCAAATAACCATTTTTATCCCCTTTGTTTCCTGCTGAAATATTTGGTATTAATGATGACTTCATCTGGTGACATCAATGACAACTTTGACTTAGGGACTCAAAATGTCCAACAATCTTTTTATGGACGTACATATTGCAACCTACTAGCTAGGGATCTACATATTTTAATGAAATTAGGATGCTTTTATCTTTTCTTTTTTTTAGTCAATATAGGTAATTGATTATGATCATGTCTTCAATATAGACCAAAAATTATTAATAGATATTTCTACTATGCCCTTGAAGCTTCTAAGGAAATGACATAGTATTTGATACTACCACTCTAATCATAGGCCTATTGATATTTTAAGGAATACCTTAATGAGTAATACTTTTATTGTAGGCTATTTTACTATATGAAGTAACTTGATATGGTTGATTGAATCTTCCTTTATTTTATATAAATAGAGTTTAGAATATTCAAAGTTAGGAAAAATTATTCTTTTGTCTATAAAAGGATATAAGAGATGATTGTAAATATATTCATATAAATACCTTTGTTTAGAAGGAGTTTGGATTGTGGTCATTTGTTGTCATAATTATTTAATTTTGGTAGTAATATCTTGAAGTTTAGTAGGTACAATATTAGGGTTTTATAAATAAGGTTGGTGGACTTGTTGATATATATGTGGTTGGGGTTAAGTTTCTATTGATAAGAAAATATCGAGAAAAAAATTATTATTGATAAGATATTAGTAATGAAATAATAATTTATTGATCGAGTGAATTTTACCTTGCAAGCTACGTAATTCCTTGAGGTTAGTTGGAGGTTGCATTTCTATGATGGCCTTAACCTTATTTGGGTCCACTTCAATGCCTCTTTTGGAGACAATGAATCCTAAAATTTTACCAGAGGTAACGCCAAAGGCACACTTCTTTGGATTTAATCTCACCTTATACTCTAGAAGTCAGTAAAAAATCTTTTCCAAGACATCAATATGTTCTTGTCGGGTTTTAGATTTAGCCAAGAGATAATCTACATAGTCTTCAATGATTTTGTGCATGTAATCATGAAAGATGTAATTCATGGCTCTTTGATAAGTAGCTCCTGCATTTTTGAGGCCAAAGGGCATAACCCTAAAACAAAATGTTCCCCAAGGTGTTGTGAATGTTGTTTTATGTTGGTCATTAGGATTTATTTGAATTTGGTTGTATCCTAAAAAATCGTCCATGAAGGAAAGCATTTCGTGGCCTACACAGGTATCAACAAGAGTATCAATGTTTGGTAGAGGGAAGTCATCCTTAGGACACACTTTATTTAGATCTCGAAAGTCATTGCAAATGTGTATCACTCTGTTAGGCTTACAAATGGGTACCATGTTTGATAGCCACTCAGGATAGTCAATAGGAACGATAAAATGTACATCTAACAATTTTTGTATTTCCTCTTTGACTATGAGGGCTATGGTAGGATGCATTCTCCTAAGTTTTTGTTTGATCGGCTTGGCATCAGGACACAAGGTGAGATTGTGGACAACAAGTTTAGGATCAAGGCTAGGCATATCCTTGTAGGACCATGCAAACACCTCTTTCTTTTTCTTGAGGAGAGCAATGAATTGCTCTTGTTCATCGGATGTTAAACTTTTGCCAAGTTTGACAATTTGGGGATTGTCAGGATCTAAACTAAGGTTCACGTTGATGGTATCTTCAATGGACATATGTGAACCTTCCTCAAGTTGATGTGGTTTTGGGATCATATTAAAGTCATCTAAGATGTTTTCTAACTTTTCTTGCTTATCGTTGTCTAACTCTGCCTGAAAGACCTCGAGACCGTTAGTGGAAGCTGAATGAGGCGAAGGTGGCGGTGAAGGAGGAATGTAGTGGGCCGAAGCTTTTAGCAATTCCTTGGATAGGGTGAACTCCGAAGAGGAGGGTGTGGAGGAAATCCGGTCCAAGTCAATAAGGCTAATGTCAATTGGAATTGGCCTAGCCAGATCGTATGGATTATGGAGCGGGGTAAATAAGTCAATAGGATTCATATTGACCTAGTGGAAGGTAGGATGGTTTGGCCGAATGGGCAGATGGAACAATTGAATTGGAATCGATGTTGAGGCATGGTATCCCTGTAATAGTGAATGTGAAAACATCAGAGCAACATTTTTTTTTTTTGAAATATGTACATATGTTACAATTCTTGGCTCATGTGGGTGGCTCAAGGTAGATTACCAGGTGGATCATCTTGTTCTTATGGAAGAAGCAAGCGAAATATGGGATGATGGATGGGGAACATTCGGAGGTAAAACTCTTCCTGTTGGGTGATGGGGACAATGGGTTGTGACTCCTCTTCAGAATCATCAGAAGCATTTGACATGACTTCAAATTCTTCATAACTTTCATCGTCGAAATCAAAGACAGGATATGAAAAGTTGATGGGATCATCTTCGTTTACTTCGTCCATGCAAAGTTCTTGAAGGGCTTGTTCAAGAGAAGATGTTGAGGGTAGTGGGTGGATGGGGTGATCTTCATCATTGAGTGTAATATTTTTAAAGGCTTGCTCAAGAGAAGCGATGGAAGACAATGGGGTATAGCCTAAACCGGAATGATCATGGGCACCTCTATATGGGACCTCTAAGATATCATGCATCCCTTGCTCATGGGAACCTAGACCTTGACCTTGCCAATGGAACATATTAAAGTATCAAGCTAGAAACTCCTCTATGTTAGGTATGTTGGCACGCCTAGGCTCATGTGGTTCTTTGGGTGGGTTTGCCCTAGTTGAGCAATCCAACCCTCCATAAACAAAGTTAATACTATTTGGAGTGGCACTCATGTCGTAAACAATGCCTATGGATAAAGGATGTTCTCGGGGACGTCCAAAATCCTTAGTTGTGGGAATGGCTAGGGGTGTAATGGTGACGTCTTGGACCACATACTCACCAATGCTCGGATTAGTGATGTGGACTTTGACTTGGGTTGATGAGGTGGATGGTGAAGGCTCAAGTGGCTCTGGATTGGTTGTGGATGGTGGCGAGTTAAATATGGCACAATCTAAAAGTTTGACTTGTGACACATTGGCTGATGGAGTGGGATTGGATGGCGGTGTGGCATGAGGAGATGGAGGTGTGGAATGATGAGATGGAATAGAAGAAGTGGTTGTAGAATAAGGGGTAGATGTGATGTACAATGTGCTAATAGTAGACTGACTGTGACCACATGTACAAGAAGAAATGGATGTTTGAGGAGATGATGTGATGGGTAGCTCCTCTATGATGGGAGCCTTAGAAGAAGATGGAGATGGATTAGAAGAAGGTGTATTGAGAGATGATGTGGGTGGATTTGATGATGGCACCAAGAATAGATGGGTGGAAGGTAACATGGATTCATAAGGATTTGAAATGAAATTACAATACTTAAAAGGTTCGACATCCATGGGGATGCAATGGACTTGTCCATCATGAACGTATTTCAAGCATTGGTGGAGAATTTATGGAACACATTTCATTTCCCTCATCCAAGGTCTACCAAGGAGTATATTATATGCCATGGCTCCTTCCAATATGTGAAACATGGTGTGCAACATTCTAGCCCCTACTTCTATAGGTAAAACAATAGTGCCAATTGTGGTACACAAAGCATCGTTAAATGCTTTGAGGGTGAATGATGACTTGGAAATGTGGGATGGAGGTAATTTGAGGTGGATAAGAGCAATGGTAGTAATGATATTGATTGATGAGCCGGTATCAATTAATACTCGTTTGAATGGATTTCCATCTATTAAGGCCATTATGTGCAATGGAGGGTCCACCGATTCTGAACTCATTGATTTTATCTCAAAGTCGTAGAAGGTAATTGATGGTTCCATGCACGTTCTAACACTCCCTACAAAGTTTTTGAAGGCATTAGAGTCTTGGGATTCTAACTCAATTGACTTGAGTATTTCCATTAAATCTTCTCTATGCCTAGGGGATTGTTGGATGAGCTCATACACAAAAAGTTTGGCTGATGCCATTTTCAAACTAGTGGTTAACCGACTGGTTAAAGTTACCGCTGGCCTTATTGGATGAAGAATGGGTGGATTAGATGGGTTGGATAGATTGATTGGCGAATATGGATTGGGTGATGTTTGGATGGGCGGTGGGTTTGAAGGTTGTTGAGCATTTTGTTGATTTTGCCTTTGCCCTCTAGTGACCACATGGACTGCTCCTACAAAGTTTTGGTATTGTTGGACATGATTTACTTGATTAGGAGGTGGTTGTTGATTGTTACCCCCTACATTATGTTGGACCTCCCCATGGTTAGGTAGAGGTGTCTGATATATGCCCAAATTTTTATTTTGTGGAGCTAAGGGGTTATCCACGCTAATGGCCCCTAAGTCTATGAGGTCTTGCACTATGTTTTTGAACACATGGCAAGAATTGATATCATGCCCATTTTGCCGATGGTATGGGAAAAACAAGTGCTCTCTATAACTTTTAGGCCTTTTGGTGGGATCATCGGGCCTAATGTCTAGAAAGGCTAATTTTTTGGTCTCATATAACCTTTGAAATATGGATGAATATGATTTCGCTAAGGGAGTGTATTGATGTTGAGGTCGATTGAATTGGCGACGGGTAGGCTGTTCCATAGTTGGTGTTGTGTTTTGTACCGTTGGTGCTTGGGTTACTGATGGGACCGCATGATAGGAAATTTGTTGTTGCACTAGTTTTTGAGCCATTACGGGCTGGCTCATGACCACTTGATTGACTTGATTAGTTGTGTTAGCCGTTGAGGCTTGTGTGGATTTGGTTTGGCCAGATTGATTATTTCGATATTGGCCTCTATTTTGCCATTCTTTCTTCTTAGGCTTAATGACACCCTCTTGGATTTTTATCTCCTCAATGACACTAGCCTGTGCTAAAGCCTCCTCAAATGTTCTATAATCCTCAAATGTTCTCTAAGGATTGATCTAAAGCATCCAAGAGATGGGTTTTAAGCAACTCTTGGTAAAAATTTTGATAATTTCTTCCATTGGGAGGGAGAATGGCAACTTTGTTATAACTGCCCTCCAACGGTTTCCAAAATCATAGATAGGTTCCTCATCCCATTGTTTCAAGTAATATATATCCGATAAGGACACCTTCTTTTTAATATTAAGGGTGAAGAGTTCCAAGAATAGATCTATCAATTGATCAAAAGTATAAATACTATGTGTGGGCAATTGATTGTACCATTCAATGGCATCTCCCCCTAATGTTTGAGGAAACGTTTAGAGCATAAGAGCATTATCATCGCTAATCCAAAAACATATGTGGACAAATGAACTCACATGCTCCTTAGGATCCTCGGTTCCCCTAAACTTGTCAAATTTTGGTATCGTAAAATCTATCAGATAAGGCGGTGATGGTACCGATGGATGGATTGGTTGATGGATCAGTTGGCTTAATGTGAGCTTTTGGCTCGTTATCCCTAGTGAGTTTTGCATCAACTGATCGATTTGCTTTTGCATTGCCTAGAATCTAAGATCTTTTGCTAGAATGTGAGGACCTTGGATTATGTGGTGGTTGGTTGATGGGTTGGATGGTAGATGTTGGGGTGTGACCAACATGGTGTTGTGGAATGAATTGGGTTGGGTATGTGGAG
Organism: Wollemia nobilis; assembly: GCA_028583015.1. Lineage (NCBI taxonomy): Eukaryota > Viridiplantae > Streptophyta > Pinopsida > Araucariales > Araucariaceae > Wollemia > Wollemia nobilis. Next base: position 6,694,103 of record JAQPPZ010004166.1, read on the forward strand.
AATATTGATGGTTGAAATATGGGGATGATTGATGAGGATGATGATGGAGAAATGGAATTGTGTTGTTGGTTAGTGGCGATGTTGATTGGTATGGTGGATGTGTGGAGTGGTGGTGGATTGGGGATGGACACTATGGAATATTGAGGGACCCATGCTGAATTTTTATTGGTGAGCGGAGGTTGATTTGGAACTCCTTGGGTCATAGGGTCTATGTAGGCTGACTATTTTCCTTTTGTTCATTGTGAAAGCAACTTGTTGATAAGCCCTAATGTATCCGTAAGTTCCTGATTTGACCATGTGTCGAATGATGGGGTTGTGGTTGGATGAGATGATGGATGAGTCGATGATGATGGGTGATTAGTCATGGTCATGTTGGCTAAGTGATATGATGGAGGGGTGGATGACATGGTCATGTTGGCTAAGTGAGATGATGGAGGTGTGGATGACATGGTCATGTTGGCTAAGTGGGATGATGGAGGTGTGGATGATAATGGATGAGAGGACATGGGTATGGTGCAAGTTGCATTTGATGTTACAACTTGGAGGCTAGGGACTTGTGAGGCAACATTGACATACTCCTCATACAAGGGGTTGGTATAGGTGGATGTGAGGTAAGTGTTTGGAACACTTGGGCTTTGTGGTGGTTGGCTCATGGAGGAAGGCATACCATATTCATAACTCGAATTAGGATATCCTTGGGCAAGGTAGGTGGTAGCCAATTCAGATTCTTCAAAACCTTCTTGGCTAAGGGGCTCTAAGATATAGTTAGAAGCCTTGTAAAGGGCCTGCACTCTATCCATGTCTATGTAGGTGGTGGTTGTCTCCACATTGTGTGAATGTGTCTCTACTTGAGAGTGGGGTGGATGGGATGATCCAGACAAAGTAGTCTAAACCATATTGGATGGGGCTACCGAAGTAGCGGGCTCATGGGAACTATTTTCCATTAAACTACTTTGGTTTATTATTTTCTTTTTTTGTCGTGTTAGCACCATAAAGTAGTTAAACCAAAGATTCAAAGCTTATCTAAATCACACAAATTAACAACTTTTCCAAAATTTAAAGCAAAGAAAACAATCAATCCTAGGTTTCACCATGTGTGGCTTACCTTGTTCATTAATTATTTTCTTTCATTAATGTGAAGTTCCTTTTAGAATTTTTGGCTTGTGTGTTTTGATGTAACTTAATCTTGTTTAATGAAAAACAAAGGTAAAAAAAACTAAGGCTAGCCAGGGCAATGAGATTCTTGTTGGTAATGACCTCCAACAAGTTTTCTTGGGGGTAGTCCTATGGTTTCTAGGGTAGATATTGGTGGATGGAAATCACGACCACTGTCACCAAATCTCAAGCAATGGCTGGTGATGAAATCCAGCCACTACTGTTAAAAATGTGAATCATGCAAGTGTGTGTGATTTATTTTATTAGATTTCTTGTTCTCTATGGTGTGCAAACAATATTAAATATTACTAACTTCACTAATCTAAATCAGAATCCAACACAAAGACACAAATTTCACCTAAAGAGAGTGGAGTACACCGCTCAAAACCCCCTGCCTACAAATGATTAAAATCACAAGAGCAACCGGAGGGTTCATCCACCTCTCTGCCAAAGGGGCCAGCCTAGGGTAGGATTACTTTATGCGTCAAGATGTTGTTCCTATTTAGATATGCAAAATTAAAGTGATCTTTAACCCTAAAATGCAAGATCTAGGATGCTTTTATGTTTCATATGCACTCAAAAATGCAAACAATCACCTAGATCTACAACTTCAGAACAAGAAATGAATTTGGTATAATGAAATACACACAAACCCTAGATTCAAATTGCTACCAATTCTTTCCCATATTACTTAGTGTTGAACCCAGAAACAACAAAAAATAGCAACAAAAAATAGAATACGTAAATCGCTAAATGGCAACCTAGGGTTATGAAACTTACTTGGAAGCCTTAGATCTGCTCCAAATTACTGCTAGGTGCAGATGGGCGCCTACGTAGGCACAGCAGGGCACCTGCTAGGCATGGGATGGCACCTACGATTGTCTACAGATGCTTTTGAACACTCCATGGATGCTCCTGAATGCCTGCGTAATCTCTAAAAATGTTGTAGACTACTTCAGAAACCCTAGCAATAAATTCGGTGACTTTTACGCTTCTATAAATCCTGCAACAAACAAAAATAAAATTAAGTTAGCAAGGTAGATCTATCAAATAATGAAACCCTTGTGGGGTCCCACCATGATCGCCATTTGTGAAGACAAAGACACGACACTTAAATAACAACAGAAAATCAAATAACACAAGGAAATACAAAGATTGCACAAATGGATGTATTCAATAAAATGGGGGGAGCCAATGAACTCATTTGTTACAATCAGTACTCAATGTGAGTATTTGATACAATGATTTACAATGGCACTAGGGTTCTCTAAAACCCTAGAAATAACAACAAAGTATCTTCATATTTGGTGTGTCCTTGCTTCCAACAGGTTGAGTGGGCTTTGAGTATCTAGTGTGGGGCCACTCCAACTTCAAAAACCGTTCAACAATGTGTAGAACTTGCAGATTTGCATACACAAAAATAGAACAAGGGGGTTAGTAATACCTATGAGGGATCCACAGTGTGAGACCCTCAGACATCAATAAAACCCTAGTTAACAATGAAGTCAGAAAGTATGCCAGATCAACAAATTATGAGATAAAATACATTAAAATGAGATATACCTTGCTTTAATTTTGTTGTTGTAGATGACATGGTGTAGTAGGCTCAGATTCATGTTTCTATAGTTGTAATAGGCTTAGACACACACTTGGTAGGCTCTGACGTGATCTTCACAGGCTCTGGTGTGCACCTACAGGATACAATAGGCTTTGGAGAGCACTTGTGGTATATAGCAGGCTCTGGTGAGCACTTCGTAGGCTCTATAATGAGCCTCAAAATATCTGGATGGCACCTATGGGTTAGGGCAGAATATGCAAAAGTAGATCGAGGGGGTGTTGATGAATGTGGTGGAAGTATGGGGGCTATGATGGTGATGGAAGATGAATGGGAATAGCTAGAACAACATAAGTCTTGTTGGCTTAGCTAGGGCTTTAGATCTTCAAACTCTATCTCTCTCTGCTTCGCTAGGGCTTCAACAGTGACTCCTCCAAGGTATAATTTCTAATCTCAAGGTTCCAAGGTTTGGGCATTTGCAAAATACCCTTATTTATAATCCAACCTAGGGTTTTCTTAGGGTTTTAGCCTTACACTTTTGATCGTGTGGCTAAGATTAAATTAGATCCTAAGGTTGAGATTACTTTTTGAATGTGACATGGATTAATGAATATGGACGGTGGATATTAGACATGCAAAGCATATAATATTTATAGCATGGAGTTATAAAGATATGAAAACCTATGATATATTAATTATTACCCATGCCATTTCTTTGAATCCTGGAATGAAGACCTTCTAAAAAAAAATAGAGACTATTGAATCCACTGCTAGAGCCTCTCATTCTCAAAGAGATACAAAAATTGTTGGTAGCTCGCATCATTTTCCTAGTAAGAAATTCTACCTAGATTGCAAATTTTATACTAGTTTGTAAAATGAATGGCAAAACATGCTTGTGTGTAGATTTTAGAAATATTAATACAACATTTGAGAAGGATAATTATCACCTCCCTTCCTTGGATGAAATACTACAAATAATGAATGTCTCTTAGATGATATATTTTCTAGATAATTACTCAAAGTACAATGAAGTCATGGTATACCCCAATGATAGGATCAAAACTATATTTACTACCAAATAAGGAATGCTTGCATACAAGAGGATGATATTTGGCCTAATAAATGCAATATAAATACTTCAAAAAGCTATGCAAATTTCCTTTAAGAATATCATTGGAAAATGTATTGTGATCTACATGGATGACCTCACTGTATTTTCTAAAAAAACTTGTAGACCATGTGGAAGACTTAAGAAGGGTACTATAGAGATTTCAAGAACATGGAATTTCATTAAATCCCAAAAAATGTATTTTTAGAGTCACAAAATCCAAACTCCTATGTCATGTCATTTTTGAAGCTAGTATTTACATTGATCCAAAAACAATTGAACCCATAAAAAAGATTCCCCTTTTAGGAAGCAAAAAGAAGCTAAAGTCCTTCAAAAAAAAAAAAAATTATAAGAAACTTTATTTATAGCTTTGTAGAAATAGTCTGACCTCTAAATACAATGCTAAAAAAGTACACCAAGATCACAAGGAAAATGGAAGCATGGGGTACCTTCCAAGACATTAAAAAAGTAATCACAAATGCTCCTGTATTAATTAGTCTAAATTATACTTTACCCTTCTAAATTTATTCATTTGTATCCAAACATTCAATGAATGGAGTTTTAACTTAGAGGAAGGAATCTAGAGATGAGAAACTAGTAGCTTTCAAAATCTCACCATTAAAGGATGCTCAAATAATATACTCAGTTATTGACAAACAAGACTTTGCTTTGATCAAAGTTGTGAAGAAATTTTGTTACTATATTCTATATATCAATTTGTTTGTAATAGTGTCTAATTTGGCTATGAAAATAATGTTGATGTAGAATGAGCTAGGAGATCACAAAGGTAAGTGGGTGTCTATCCTATAAGATTTAAATTTAGAAATTCATCCAATGAGAATTGTTAGAGGATAGGGATTGAGTAAAACTTTTGCCAATGTTGAAAATCATATTTTATGCCAACAATATTCTATGAGAAAAATTGCCAATGATGTGTAGTATCAAGACATCGTTTATTATTTACTAAATAGAGTATGTCCTGATCAATTGAATTCCACTTAAAGAAGATATTTGTGCTTTAAATATGCAAAATTCATGATTAAATTAAGCATTCCATATCAAAAAATCATGAGGGGATCTACTTGAGGTGTATAAATATATAATAAGTTATTAAAGTCCTTAAATATTTACATGGCAAATATGGGATAGGACATGGCTTAGAAAATGTTACAACACATCAAATACTAAGAGTCAGTTACTACTGGTCCCATGTTTCTTAATATGCACATGCACATGTATGATCATGTCATGTTTGTTATATTTTAGCTCATCAAGAAAGGAATTATCTCATGCAATTATAATTAGTGATTGAAGCTTAATCATTTGCACAATGGGGACTAAACTTTGTTGACATTATCAATACTAATAATTAGCTAGCCACAAATTCATCTTGACTACCATTGATTATTGCATATATTGGATAGAATCTCAAGCATCCAAAAACTACACCACATAGGTCATGATACAATTCCTTAAATATAACATAATGACTAGGTTTGGGAAGTCATATGCTCTGGTATGTGATAATGATCTTGCTTTTTATTCCTTACAATTTATTGAATGGGCTTATTATAATAAGGTAACTCTCAATTTTTCTTATAATTACTATCCTCAAGGTAATGGAGTAGATGAATCAACTAACAAAAATATTTTAGAAATAATTAAGAAAAAAATGAATAAAAACCCTAGGGATTGGTATAATAATTGAAATATGCATTGTGGTCAGATAGGATGAGGAATAAATCTTCTATAGACACATCATATTATCATTTGGTTTATAAATAGGATCCCATATTTTCCACCAACCTCAATATCCTTACTATATAATTCATGAAAATATACTTAGAGATAGATGATAATATTAGCACTAGGATATTCAATGTAATGAATCTGGATGAGAAAAGGAAATAGGTATTGCAACATTTTAATAAACACCAAGGAATGATAAAACTTTGGTTTGACAAGAGGGCCAAAATAAAAATCTTAGGATTTTAGATCTAGTGTTATTGTGGGATAAGGTACATGAAAAGAAAGGTGACAATGGAAAATTTGACCCCCTTTGGCTAGGACTTGTAGACACTAAAATCTGGTCAATCCAATTAGGCAACCAATACAAGGTCTAATTGACATCATATAGCCCTCTTGGGCAACCCTAAGAGATTTAATAGTAGTCCTAACCACTTTTTGAAAATTTTACCCCACTTTTGGGAAGTTTTTTTGCATGTAGGCATGGCCTGACCACCCAGGGATGACCACAGTTCATGGCCATCCCACCCAGGTATGACTATGTGTGGCCATCCCTGGGTAGGATGGCCATGACTTTGACCTCCCCAAAGTCAAAATATAGAAAAATGGCACCCAGAAACTACCATTTTCCCTACCTGTTCAAGCATGTAGGTCAAAGGGTGTAGAATACTTATGACATACTACATGAGGGAGGCCAAAAAGGGAGATTCTCTTCCCGCTCCAATGCATGATCATTTTTTGGCAAGTGGCACATCTTGCCCTGCATGCCCATGCATAACCTTTTGACCAAAGGCCTCCTTTGGCTATAAATTGGATTCATTTTCCACACAAGAGAGAGAAAGAGGAGTTTTGAGACATAGCAATGGAGTGTTGCTAAGATTTCCCCTCATCTTTTTGTGCCCTTTTCCCTCGAAATATCTACCTAAAAAAGGAGGTTTGTGAGTGAACTTGGAGGTGAAATTTGCTTACAAAACTGAAACAATTGAGTGAATTTAACCACCAAATTTTATTACAACACTATTGAGAAGGGTCCTAACCAATTCAGAGAGGAATTGGTGGCAAAACAAGGGCAAAATTGGTGGCCATCCCACCCCAAGACGGTCCCCATTATGTGACGGTCACCACCGTACCTACAAGGTACGGTGGAATATATGTGCATTTTTTCTTTAGTTTTTGTTTTTATGCATATTCTAGATTAGTATATGAAAATGCTGTCCAAATTTTATACATTTTGGAGCTATATTGAGTGAGATATTGTATTTTTAAGTTTTTACAGGCTTTCGGGGACCATCTAGAGAAGCACATAAAACAGTGACTAGTTTTCCAAATCTGACCTTGTGGGTTCTCTTAAAATAATCTTTTATAGATACTATCCAAGTTTCATTTGATTTGTATGTGTTTTTTTTCTAGAAATTGTTTATTTTGGGTTTTACAGGCTTCGTAGGTCTACTACGGATGCACCATGCCATCGTATGCAGTTTCTATTCTATTTTTGATGAAATATTCCTAAAACCATATATTTTACATATCTATGCAATTTCAGATCATTTGGATTTGTTTTAGATAGGTGTATCGCATATTCATTTTTTCTATTCTTTTAGTGCCTGTGGGGTTTGCATGTTTTCAATATACACACTCGATATTTAATTATTCTGGTTTCCTTGTGTGTAGTTAATGGTACTAAAACATATAAGGAAGGAGCACAAATTCATAGAACAAATCAGTGGCATCATAGGCCTGCCCACTTTGATTGTGGGTACGAGGAAGAACATTGGAAGTGCACATGAGCTTCTTTGAAAGGACTTGATCCTTTGGGCACCCCATTTTTGTAAAAAATATATCAATATAGAGCCCTCAAGGGGATATTTATGTAACCATGGTTTTGATCAATCAAAATAATATAATAAAGTTTCATTTTGCTTCATTTCGTGCATTTTGGTTATCTTTCCATGCTTACTTGAATGCTTCCATTTTGATTCTCATAAGTCATTAGCGATAGATGCATATTTTTTATCTGCATTAGGTGCACCATTTTCCCCCTAATTTAGTGGTAATCATGGTAGGACCCTATCCCTATTGCTTAATTTAAGGTTTAACCTTGGTTTTTTCTTGGTTTCTATTACAGGTACTAGTCGTTATGGCCTGAAATGACCTCTGGACTGCTCCTCATGCCACCTAGAATGGCCATAAAATGGCAGTTGTACTACCCTAGGATGGCCACAAAATAGATCTTTTACTACTCAAATTCTAAAAATAGCATGTTCCCCAGGTGATAAGGTAGGTGCCTAAACTTTTGGTTTTCTATTACATAGTCAAAAATTGCTGAAATTTGATTTTTCTCGTATGCTTTGTTTGATAGAAAGGTAGAAATATAGTTTTATTTTATTAAAAATGCAAAAATAGCAAATAAAAAGAAGAAAAATTAAAATGAAGTTAAGTAATGATGCCTTTGTATGGTTTTTTTTCATGTAGGGTACCTAATGGGTAGGCCATCATTTAGGGTTGCATCTTATAGGTCTCTTTTTATTTAACTTTTTGAAAGTAAAACACACATTTCTGCTTGCATTTAATGAATGATCATAGAATGCTTCATTGTTTACTTTCTTTTGGCTTAAAAATAACCACACACACCATGATTCACTTAAATTCTAGTGAGGTGGATTTCATCACCATCCACTAGTAGAGTTCAATGAGGTGGCTTTCATCTCCACCCATTGTCTCAAATCCCATGAAACCTTGTTATTTGCCAATACCGACTCCAAGATCTATCCTAACTTTGTAAAATAGCATGCATTCTTCTTGGGAGGGGTGTATCACTGTACATGGATGTTGGGTGAGGATCGGTAGGACCTATACTCCCTGTCTGGGTGTGGGTTTCATCTCCACATTTTTGAGGATTTACATGACCATGACTTTTATTACTAGTTTTTGAGCTATGAGAATACAGGTGAAATCCAATTAACACAATATTATCATACAAAAAACTTCAAACACATGAAACAAGGTTTCCTTTACAAAAAACACATCTAAAACACTCAAAATAGCTTAGGGACTCACATCTAAAACTTAAAAGAGATAATCACTTGTTTTTATTGAGTGTTTACTTTCTCGTGTGTTGTTTCATTAAAAATTTGCAAATGAGATAATCATCTAGGGTTGGTAGAGAGTCACAATGGTGTGCACCCACAGCCAAGCCCAATCATAAGTGAAAGCTATGAAGAGTGGACTAGGAGACATGAGTCATCTCTGCTATAGTCCCAGGGATTTGGTCATACCTCCATGGCAAGCCTCTACTCACCCAAGTCCCAAAATAGTGGGGCATGAACAACACCTATAAGGGAGCCCTATGCAGGACACCCTTATAGGTGATGGACCTTACCTGGGGGAATGTTCCCAATATCTAGACACATCACATACCTTCTTTTATGAAAGGAAACAACACACTAAGGTGTGAGTAGATAGATTGGTGCCACACATATGTGTGCTTAATAGGTCTGACACGCTAGTTCATGGGCCAGAGCATAACTTCACACATTGGGAAGAGCAGGTTGATCATACCTTACCTCTACATCACCTTGATAGGTTCCAGCAACCTAGGCAATAGGATGAGTATGATAATCATCGCTCAAGGTGAGAAAACTCTACCCTTCCCTTCCTCATTAATGAAGGAAGGCATGAGCAAATCCTTGATTATCCTCAAGATTAGTATATCGTACAAGAACAATGTGCCTCTATGCCTATTGAGTACAATGAACATATGCTCAGGACCAAAACTCAAGTAAATGTGACTACTCTTAATCGATGAAAGTGCATGATGGATATCACAAATTATTTTGAATGATGCCAGCCTTAGGGTGAGACTCCTAGGCCTCTTAGGCCCTACACAGTGGAAAAAATCAATCAAGTAGTTTCAAGATACGTGGAATGCCAAGCATAGTTTAAGCATCTTCAGTGAGATAAAGAGCAACTAGACTACTTGCATAAACTTGAGAAAGAAAGGATCAAATGGTAGACCAACGAGCTATTCAAAAAAAATTTACGTGAGAGGGTCCCTACCCCTATAACATATAGATAGAAAGTCCAATCAAGATAATCCATGCTCATTCAAGATAGGTCTCCTAGGCCTTATCCCATATTGCCTCTACAACCTCCTAGGCTAGATCGAGACTTGCCTCCCAGGCCAAACATAGGGTACCCACAATAGGTAGCTACCCCTATTTATAGACTATCTTGAGACATGCCCTATGGGTCTTACACTAAGCATGAGATGAAGGTAGAATATTTGGAAATACCTTACCAAGGTAGGGGGGTGACATACCACCACCCTGAAATAGGCTTGAGGATCCTCACCCTCAACCGTAGGATAAGAGCAAATAAGAGGAGATTAAATTATCTTATGCATATAAGGTACTGCTAGAGCGCTTAGAGTTAGTAGAGAATAGGACCTCAATGTCTGGATCTCAAAATCCCAATCTACACCAGCTACACAGTCAACCCCTTCATCTGTCGATGCCTGCACCTCCCTATCCAAAATAATTTAATATGCCTCAATTGGCTACATTTAAAGAATATGAAGATGCACAGGAGCATGTTACCAAATTCTTGAGTCAATTCTTTGGCATCCAAGATAATGATGTTTTTCTTTTTTAGATATTTATGACTAACCTCTCTAGCCTAGCCACATAATGGTTTACCAACTCCAAAAGCATAGCATCCATAATTTGGATAAACTTGTAGATGCATTCCTAAAACGCTTCACCTTAAACACCAAGAGGAAGGCAGCACTGGTAGATCTTGTTGGATTGAAATAATATGATGATGATTCAATAGTGAATTATGGTAACAGGTGGTGAGAATTTCTTGACAAGCTATCTTATCTACTCCCCATGTCAAAGTTGACTTAGATGTTTTCCAAGAGCTTCCTAAAGCTGATCTCCTTATTATTGTAGCTATAACAATTTCTAACTCTTGAAGATGCCCTGGTGTAGGATAGAATGATTAAAGACATCAAGATGTAAGAGGAAGAAATTGTGAAACCTTGCAAGAAGGAGTGGAACAAGAATGCTAATAATATGCGAGTGCATCTTAAGCCAGCAACAGTCAATCAGGTTGCCATTAGCATCCTAGGTCTAATGCAACCCATGCCACCTCGAAAGCTAAATTATCAGGCCACACTTGGGAACTATAATAATGACAACCAAAATAACTAAGGAAAAAATCAACATCGCCCCAAGCAGTAGTTCATACCCATTGTAGAGTCTATAGACTCATTGTTTTAGAACCTCTTAGTGGCTAATTTGATCAATATTCCTGAGAGTTGACTTGTCAACCCAAATGCACTGAAGCCCAAAGGATATCGAGAAGACCTATATTGTAAGTTTCATAGGAAAAATAGGCATGACATGCATATGTGCTATAATTTCAAGTATTTGGTACAAAACATAATCGATAGGAACACCCTTTGTGTAGACAACCCTATCAGACCAAACAACCAACATATGGAAATATTTAAAGACCCCTTGCTTACCCACATGGAGCAGGCCAAGCCTATTCCCTAGGTAAATGAGTTTCATCATGACCCCCCTAAGTAAGGGTATGTCAGCATGATCAACATTGTAATGAGAAATAGGTGGTACTCAAGTCCAGTTGCACCACTTGTGGCTCAGAGCGATGTTCCTTTAATATCATAGCCTCTACTGCCTCCAGTTTTGAGCCTCCCACCTAGGCCTATGGTCACAATTAAGAGCAAGCTTGCTCAAATCCTGAGAATGACATTTGTATGACTCTCCATCTATGAGTTCATTCAATAATTGCCACCTCATAGAGAATATTTAATGGAGATCCTTAATGCAATAGAGTTATAGCCCTAGGATTCCAACTCCTTAAATAATTTCATGGGGCATGTGCAGCAATGCATAGAACCGGTGATTACATTTCAAGAAGATGAACTTAAACCAATTACAAATGATATGGTGGATCCCCCCTTGCACATTTTCACATGTGTAAATAGAACACCTTACAAGAGAGTTTTGATAGACACTGGATATTCAAACAACATCATCACTACAATAGCTCTCAAGCATCTGAAGTTCCTAGCATTCCATATTGTTGCGACTACCTACATCCTTAGAGCATTTAATGATACCATATGCTCAACAGTTAGCACAATCATCCTACCCATTTAGATAGGAAAAAATACCATACCAACACTATGCCACATATTGGAGGGTGATATGACGTACAATATCTTGTTGGGTAGAACTTGGATCAGGGACATAAAGTGTATCCCTTTCATTGCTCACTAGTACCTAAAATACACCTATGAAGGGCAAGTTCATGTCATCCTCATAGACCTAGAACCCTTCAAGTACTACAACATAGTGTAATAGATCCTTGAGTCTACCTTATCATCCACCCACATGGATTTTCAATCGAATGAATCCAGCCAAGGTCTGACTCCGTCACCATCACCTTCATTCAATCCATCATCATCTCATGCCATACCATCCTCATATTTAGCACCCCCATATATACCCTCATCATTGATGAATCCACCACCAAGAGACATAGGGAAGAGGCCTTTTGATAAGAGCCCTCTGATCATATCCATAATCTCCACCAATGAGAATCCTAGCCCAATAGAGGAGGAGCTACCTTATGAGGCAAATGTTGAATCAATTTGAGCCTCACTCTCATCTCCTCCTTCTCTGTAGCCACAAGTCATTGTGGATATAGCTTCTACTAGTTTAGGAGAGTACATGGTTAAGAATATCATAACTACTTATGCTATCAATTCGGTGCAAGATATGGGTCGACCTCGTCTTACCATAGGTACTATCATACCTCTTGGCCTTCCCCCTAATCAAACAAATTTTATCTACGGGGGTCTCAACTATGGCATCGAGCCTTATCAATAGTAAGAAGAGGATGAAGAGCCCTTTTTTGAGGATATCAACTACATGTCCAACCTTGAATTTGCCATGAAGTATCTTCATCTTTGAATTGGTATGGTTATGGTTTGGGCTTGTATGAGAAAGGCACCAAATTTCCTTACCAGTCATAGTATCAAATACCTTATGAAAATTTTGGTTTGGGACACAACAAGCCTATGCCACTTGACATCCTCATGGATAGCTTAGAGTGCATGACGCTAGACTTTATATATGAGCTTGTACGTGATCCTTGCACCAAACCTAGTAGAATCTAATCACTGGGAGACTACTTCCTTGCACCCCTGAGTGACCAAAATATACCTTGTGAGGTCAACCAATATTATGAGAGAGGTGAAATTTTGCATAACCTTCCACACTATAGTGAGTAAGAAGGTTAAGGGTCTGCATATGAGTGGGCATTTGATGATGAGTTGAACTACAAGTTAGCATCCATCAAATCCTTTAGTTTGCATGTTGAGTACACGTAGATCATAATGTTGGATGATGAGCATGAGGGTTATCTATGTATGTTCCCCTTGAATGACCTTAGCTGGCACCATTTCCTCCCTATAGAAGGGCTAGTCCACCCACAACCACACCAATTGCCTTTGGTCATTCCACCTCCACCACCTAGGGTAAATCATCCATCCGTAAACATGATTTCCATAGACATTTTTGAGCCCATTCGAGATCTATATAACCCATAAAACCACTACACCTTGACTTGGGGGCAATTTACTTTGATCAAGGATATTATATCCCATCATCTTTTGAGTACTGATCTTGTGATGAGATATTACAACTATTTCATTTCTCTCCAAGGCCTACTCATGATGTCTTCCATGCTGAGGAGGAACCTGAGGTTCCAATTGATGATCTAAACCCAGTAGATGACATCCATATGATCCCTACTCCTCACTAGTTGGAGGGGTAACATATGTCAATTGAACCAATGATTGACAAAGATATCATCTCATATCCCAAGAATCCATAATATCTCAAGTTAGGGGAAATCCTATCACCTAAAGAGCAAGCTGATTACATAGCCCTTATCATAGAGAAGAAGGAAGCCTTTGCATGGTCCTACGGTGACATGCTAAGCATGGGTACACTACCTTTCAGTTGTCATCCAACTCCTTCAATAGCCATCCTGTCATTGTCTATGCTACCCACATACTCTATCCTAGATAGGCTAGATAACCCAGAGTCACAAGTGATTCAAAAACACAATGCTTTACAACAGATCTTGAATAGACTTAAAAACATCAAGTTATGGTTGTGCTATCTGAAACCTCAAACCCTTGATTATTAGGACCAACCCCCTCCCATGTATTCCATGGTAAACCCTCAATAGAGCCTGAGGAGAGGCACTAAAGCCATCAACCGTAGTGATAGTAAACCCATTTTTCAGAGCCCTTAGCATCTATCTTCAATCGATTATATGAGGTGCAAGCAATCACGCTTCCTCTGATATGCTTGCTAAAGCCTACTACACATAAATAAAAAACATACAAACAAGACTTATATTGTACTTATCATCGATAAATTGGTCATGATATCCATACATGCTATGTACTTCAAGATTTATTCTAGGATATGATTGATAGGCAAGGACTTTATATAGGAGTCTTCCAAGACTCTTTACCTTCACATAAAGTAAACACAACACCTAACCATCCAGTCAAACAACCTAATCAAGTGTGTATTACTCCACCTTCCCATGGGTTTGCATATATGATCGATTTTATAACAAAGTGGCAGGAACACCACAGTTGATATACACAACCCATGATATCCTCCAATGTTTCACCTTCATTCGACTCACCCCAGAGGAACATCAATACTGCATAAGCTTACAACTCATAGTAGGGGGGGTCAATTTTCATTATCCCCTAGGTGGTCTACGACCATATAGGTCATACCTAAATGCTCCAAGGATTTATACAAATTGGTTGGTCAAAATGAAACACCCCTAGGTGGTCTACAACCATTTAGGTCACCCCAAAATGCTCCAAGGGTTTCTAAAAATTGCTTGGTCAATCCAAAATATCCCTAGGTGATCTATGACCATCAAGGTCACCCTAAAATACCCCAAGGATTTCTACAAACCACTTGGTCAACCCAAAACACTCCTATGTGGTCTACAACCATCTAGGTCACCCCAAAATAATCCAAGGGTTTCTACAAACTACTTGGTCAACCCAAAATACCCCTAGACGGTCTATGACTATCTAGGTCACCCCAAAATGCTCCAAGGATTTCTACAAACTATTTGGTCAACCTAAAATACCCTTAGGTGATCTATGACCATCTAGGTCATCCCAAAATACTCCAAGGTTTTCTACAAACTGCTTAGTCAACCTGAAATACCCCTAGGTGGTCTACGACCATCTAGGTCACCCTAAAATTCTCTGAGGGTTTCTACAAACTGCTTGGTCAACCTAAAATACCCCTAGGTTTTCTAAAACTATCTAGGTCACCCCAAAATGCTCCAAGGGTTTCTAAAAACCACTTGGTCAACCCATAATACCCCTAGGTGGTCTACACCCATCTAGGTTACCCCAAAATGTTCCAAGAGTACCTACATACCACTTGGTCAACCCATAATACCCCTAGGTGGTCTAGGACCATCTAGGTCATCCCAAAATGCTCTAAGGGTATCTACATACTACTTGGTCAACTTATAATACCCCTAGGCAATCTACGATCATCTAGGTCACACCAAAATGGTCCAAGGGTATCTAATTATTGCTTGGTCAACCCGAAATACCCAAAAGGCATATATATAAGCCCTTTTGCCACCCAAAAATCCCTAATGGAAGTGTAGGTGGAAATGATAAGTGAAATATGGAATGATGTGGATCATTACCTAAACAACATAGATTTTGAATGATGACTAGTGTATAGTCTCAGTGCTAGACATGTATGATAAAATCTAAAATATGAAGTGCAATGATGACTATACCTAATGCAAGTGATGATAAAATACAATAGGATTAAATGTGATGCAACATGATGCAATGCAATATTTTTGTATTTTTGATGTTTTGATAATATTTTTGGATTTTTATGTGTACAGTCTCATAGTTATGTACATTCCCTTCACCTAGCGATTTTTTCTAGAATGTCATTAGGGTTTTCGGTCACTCAGCCATCTCTAGTTTTCTTTTCAGATTTTGTAGAAAGCTATCCTAATTTTTAGGAGGTAGAGTCTTGCTTAGATTATACCTTGTATATTTCAAAATCCCAACACATTTTCACACTAATAAATCCAATTTTTGCACATGGAAATATTAAACCTATGAAGTGGTCTAGGTTACTTTAAGTGAAAATTCTATCCTACTCATCCCCCTATGCAAATGGTTCAATAATTCTAAGAATTGACAAAAGCACAAGCTCATTCTTACCCAATTACCCAAAATAAACTGTGGTTTTAACCACTACCAAAAGCAAAATCTCAAAAATCAAAATATCAAAAGCAAAATAAAAAATGGTTTTCACCACTCCCCAAATCCCTTACTCAAAGAAAAAAGAATACAAAAATTAACAGTGATTTTCATCACTAAGTATGAGCAAGTATCCCTGAAATCAAATAAAAGAAAATAAGGGATTATTGAACTTGATTCCCTAGAATTCTCAGCATTTGACAAACCATTAGATGATCCTCATTACAGGTTTTGTGGCATAAAGCCTTCTTATAAATGGTGGTATCCTTATGCATGATGATATGTCTATCACATTAGATTTTGCATGTGTGTAGACCAATGTTTGTATGTGGATGAGCTAGCTTTTGGTAGCCTATACTACTTAGTAGTATAATCCAACCAAGTACAAAATCTAGGATCATGCTACTCATAGGGTGATATTCAGTATATATGGACTATGTTAATCCTATTTGGCACTGGGGTAATCTTATGCGTATCACAAAACTGAACTCACTTGCACACATAGGGATATTGAGTATCTAGGTCATCCTAGCAGAATCGTACCTTGTAAAAAAGTCTTGCATGGTTAGTATATAACTTTTGATCAGTTGACTAGAGTGTTTGAGTCTCATGAAAACCTCATAGATATTCTATAACATTCATTTCATTCATTCTATTTTTACCACATTCCATTTCATACCATTTTATCACAAATCCATTACATAGTCTCATGACAACATTACACATGAATTGATGAATTCTATATAGTCTATGGTGCTAACATAGTATGTCATATAGTATACACATTTCATCATCTAGATCAATCAATAATCCATCTCAATATGCATCCATGCATATACATATCATAAAATCAAATCAAATCACAACATATGCATACATGATAGACATCCATCATCATATCATAAAGCAAATAAACACATTACATGCATCTCATAAAGTAGTAATGGAACACATGATGATAAATAGAAAATCTCATATATATATATATATATATATATATATATATATATATATATATATATATATATATATATATATATATATATATATATAAGTACCTCATAATCCTTGAACTACCCGTAGGCTACAATAAAGTGAGTCCTTAGACCTCACACCCCTAAAGCAGCCCAAAAAGGCACCAAAAAGGGTCCAAAACACATTAAAATAAGTCAAATATGATGGAATTCACTCAAGATCAAGATTAAACTCAAATTATTCATGGATGCATTGCAAATTTACTACTTCAATCCCCAAGAAGGCCATTGTGGCTGGACCACCCCATGGGAATGAGGTATTCAACTTCTTTCTTCCATGAATCATCAACAAAATCAAAATCCTTACAAAATGGGCATATTTCCCAATGGGTAAAATTGAAGGAACCCCAATCAAGTCATATTGGTCAAGTGACTCATCACTTTTATCACTTGTCATTCCCTCAAAAACTCATCACTTGAGGGGGTAGTCATAATTAACAAATTCATAATCAAAATCAACAATCAAACACTCAATCATGCAAATTGCATTCGTCCAACGAATATTTGACAAAGACAATCATGCTTCTACTTGGGGCAGAAAACAAGAAAATATTTCAACTAAGAAAATAATAGGATAGATGACCCTACCTATTGGTACACCTAAAAAGTAAATTACCATATACTTGGTATTCTCTAACGCCTAGGGCTATAAGTCCCCTGCGCATACCTGGAAGCTGAAGAGAAACCAAGACCAATTTCTTTACCATATCAAAAGCAAGGATTCAAGAACACATACTCTTTCCATGATTGGGGTTGGTTAGGTTATTGAGTAACCCTAATCATTTAGCTTTTTTAGTCATCTATTTTTGCTCAGTGTTGTGCTGAACACAACACATATAAAAAAGGGGTATCTATAGATACTAAAATCTTGTTAATCTAATTAGGTGACCAAGATAAGGTCTAATTAACACCATATGGCCCTCTTGGGAAACCATAAAAGGTTTAATAGTGGTCCTAACCACTTTTGGGAGATTTTACCCCACTTTTGGAAATTTTTGGGGCATGTAGGCATGGCCATCCCACCCAGGGATGGCTACAATTCATGGCTATCCCACCCAGGGATGTCCATGTGTGGTTGTCCCTCAGTGGGATGACCATGTATTTTTGTCCCTCGGTGGGATGGCCATGTGTGGTCTTCCCTAAGTGGGGCGGCCATCTGTGGTCATTCCTGGGTTGGATGGACAGGAACTTTGAACTCCAAAAAGTTATAATACGGACAAATGGAACCCAAAAACTACCATTTGCCCCACCTATTCAAGCATGTAGTTTATATGGGGTAGAATACTTATGAAATACTACATGAGGGAGGCCAAAATGGTATATTCTCTTCCCCCTCCAATGCATGATCAGTTTTTGATAAGTGGCACCTCTTGCCCTACATGCCCTTGCATGCCCATTTGCCCAAAGGTCTCCTTTGGATATAAAGTGAATCCATTTTTGACATGAGAAAGAGGAGTTTTAAGACATAGAAATAGAGTGCTACCAAGATTTTCCCTCACCTTTTTGTACCCTTTTCCCTCGAAATCTCTACCTAGCGAAGGAGGTTTGCGAGTGAACTATGATGTGTATTTGTTTACAAAATCAGACAAATTGAGTGAATTTCACCACCAAATTTGATGAAAACACTATTGATAAGGGTCCCAACCAATTCATAGATGAATTGGTGGCAAAACAAGGGTAGAATTGGTGGTCATCCTACCCTAGGACGGTCCCCATTCTGTGACAGTCACCATCGTACCTGCAAGAAACATTGGCATATATGTGCATTATTTCTTTACTATTATTTTTTAGTCATATTCTATATTAGTATATGAACATGCTGTCCAAATTTCATGTATTTTGGAGCTATATTGAGCGAGATATCACATTTTTAAGTTTTTGTAGGCTTCCAGGGACCATTTAAAGAAGCACATGAAAAAGTGACTAAATTTCCAAATCTAACCATATGGGTTCTCTTAAAATAATATTTTATGCATAATTTCCAAGTTTCATTTTATTTGGATGTGTTTTAGTCCAAAAATTACTTGTTTTGGGTTTTACAGGCTTCATAGGTCTACTACAGATGCGCCATGCCATAGTATTCAATTTATGTTCTATTTTTGGTGAAATATTCCCAAAACCATCTATTTTACATATATCTACAATTTTAGATCATTTTTAGTTGTTATAGATAGGCATCTCACATATTCATATTTTCTAGTTTTTTGTGCCTGTGGGGTTTGCATGTTTTCAATATACATACTTTATATTTAATGATTCTTATTTCCTAGTGTGCAGGTGCAGGTCATACATCATATAATTAAGGAGCACAAGATCATAGAACAAATTGAAAGCATCATAGGCCCACCCACTTTGATTGTGGGTACGAGGAAGAACATTGGAAGTGCACACGAGCTTCTTTGAAAGGACTTGATCCTTTGGGCACCCCATTTTTGTAAACAATTGTATCAATCCAGAGCCCTCAAGGGGATATTTATGTAACCATGGTTTTTATCAATCAAAATAATATAATAAAGCTTCATTTCACTTCATTTTATGCATCTTGGTTATCTTTCCATGCTTACTTGAATGCTTTCATTTTGATGCTCGTCACGCATTAGAGATAGATGCATATTGTTTAGCTGCATTAGGTGCACCATTTTTACCCTAATTCAGGACCCTTCTAGATATTGAATATTTTAGGAGAAAATACCTTCAAACTAGAAATACTAACTAGAGAAGATATCCCATTACTAGTGAATGGGTAATTCCTCAAACACTACTTTAATGCCTAAAAGTATCCCTATTCTACCATTTAAATAATATTTATACATAGTTTTGTTGTTCTAATATTTTGGTGTGTTGGTTTAGCTTTATTTCACTTTTATTTTTGCTTTGATTTTTATCCTCGATTTTTCTCTATCTTATGCTTTCTACACCTTATATCATATCAGTCAAGTACAACCAAATTTTGGTTATTTTGATAAAATGCTTTGGCACTATTTGGAGATTAAAGGTCCTACTTTAAATTTGATGAAGATAAGATTGAATTAATAATCCATTTGGTGTATATCCTTGTCTTGGAGAAAAATAAAATAATATGAAAGTAATGCAAAAGGATGTTACAACTTCACAATAAAAATATTTTAAAGAAGTTCTAGATCAAGAAGAATGAAATCATTGTGGTTTGGTTCTCATGTGAAAATAATTTAGATGTTCACCCTCTTATTTTCCATAGTGATAATCAACCTAGAAATAGAACATAATGGTTGTAAATTGAGCAATATAAGTCTTTTTGGGGTCTGAATTGACATCAAGGTGAACTTGAACTATGACTATCATCTGTAATGATTTTTTGAAGGTGAACACCCACTAATCACAACCCAAACCCTGACACTGAATGGGTCAAAATTACTTTTAACCCAACCTCCAAAGTAGGCTGGTATACCTTGTCAACTTATTGAATGTTGACTCATTTAAGCTCAGTTAAATGTATAAAGATAGGGATAGAAAGGGGAAAGGATTTAGAAAGTAATGAATCAATAGTGGATAGATAAAGCTAACAACATAGGCATCTATAGAGAACTTTTGACAAATCAATTTCTAGAAAACAACACTTGTGATTAACAACATTCAAAACTTAGTAATCTTCAATATTAAGAACATATGCACACTTCAAGGATCTAGGATATCAATAATCCAAATTAGCAAAATTATATTGACACTCTAACTAATAGAAATAGAATTCTTTCCAAGCATACATTTAGAAATGAAGCATTTCAATTTTCTCTAAGCTAGCAATCCAAATTAGCAGAATAGACTAACCATAGTAGCAGTAGTAGAAATGACTTCAAAGGTTGGTAATCCACAAGAAAAGAATATGCCAGTATGAGATAAACATCCAAGTAATGCTCCTATTAATTTATAGAAATTTTACAATAGTAGCACAAGCAAATTGGTTTGACCTTTAGTTATAGTTTTGTAGTAAATTTGAAATATTTTAAAGAATTAGGAACATTACAATGAAGTTGGAGTGCTAGATCAGAAATATATTGAGGTTGTAGCCTCATATTTTGATTCAAGAAATAAGGAAATTATGTGCTCCATAGATATTTTACAACTTGGCTTCTGCAACTTGTTCAGCTCTTATGACTTCCAGCTATAGATCTAGTCAAGAAGAAATTGAGACCATATATTGTTCTTGTTGTGGTTGCCCTATCGTAGATATAAAAATAAATCAGCTCATGAATCTTGATTTTTGTCATTTCATCTTCTTGGTTCTTCTACTTCAGCTTGGAAACACCTCAGATAGAAACCTGAAACCTTATGCCACGTTGAATCTTGTATTTATATGTGATTCAAGTCAAGTTTAATGTAGATCATTGATCTACTTTTTGATGGCTAATATTATACCTTTTAAAATCTTAGCGCACTTTTATTGCTCATGGTCTTCAAAATATCATGGCCTAGAGCATATCGTAGCCTATGACATCTTTACCTTCAACTCTATTCACCCTTCATAGAATATAACATGCTCTAATTCAGTGCTTGAATCTCTAACTTGAGTCATTTGACTATTTTGAATATGGACTAGGACAAGAGTGTTCTAATCCAAGGATATACTCATGAAATTATGTTCTGGGCTACGTGACATAAAATGATGTTGTGAACCAAGATTTAAATTGTTGAGATAACAACTTTGACTATGTTGACTATGGCGTAGAACCATACACTGATTCACATAGTATAGAACCATGTTCTAGGCCACTTTCAAATTATCCAACTTGGTAATTTTATTGTGTTGACCATAGCATAGAGTGAAGGCATGTTAAGTTGAAGTTGCATTATAAGAAACCCTGCTCTAAGCTATGCGACGTAGAATCATGTTCTAGATCAAGGACTGAGATGCCTTCCAATCGCTTTAACCAAACTTAACCACAACATAAAACCAACCGTTAAGTTGCATGATGTAGAATAATGTGTTGAGTCACACGATAGGAAACCATATTTTGATCCAAGAATTGAGATTTCAAGATGCCATATTTGACTATACTAACTGCAGTGTAGAACCATGTTCGAGGTTGCACAATATAAAACCTTTGCCCTGAGTTGGGATCTCCTTTTTTGCTATAATACATGATTTAAAATGTGTGAAGGGTATTTTTGACCAAGTTGAATGTAGCCTAGGACACATCATGTTGAGCCATTATCACAGTCTAGAGCACATATTTAATTTTTTTTAGAATTTTATAAATTTTTTTGTGGTATTTTGGGCCTCCAAAAAAATAGACCTCTATATGTATACTTCATCATAGTTCAAATCCACTTCAAGGACAAACAAATTACCATGAGATAACACCCTTTTGGGATAATCTTATGTTTCTATTGTGTCTTCTTTTCTTCCTCATACAAATGATCAAAAATTTATTTAGGTGCTCATATTATCCTTTTTGCTTATTCTTTTGCACCATCTATCCCATTTCTTGTGTTTAAAATTTTATATTTTGACACTCTTTCCTTATATAGGAATGAACTGGCAGATAAGGTTTCATTAGCTGATGATTGCAGAATCACCCTTTGTGGATTTTGGAAATTTTTAGCTCGCTTAAGTTGTTCACCCATGTGTCAATTAGGTCCTTCACTCATGTTATTTCTATATATGGGTGACATCTTATGAATTTTTCTCTTGCCTTACACAAGTTTCAATGATCCCACCCATTTTCATATCAGATTTCTTAGGAATACCTTGTGTCATTCTAGAAACAGCTTATTTTTAATCCATTGGGTTACAAAGTCATGTGATATGTTTTTATGGCTTTGGAAAATAATATATATGAATTATCAATCATTATCCATCCCTCAGATCACCTCATGATTAGCTTGATCAAAATTCAACCTCTCCTTTTATTTACCTTAAGTATGTGTACTAAGTATTGTAAGGCATATGATACCACCTTACTTTTATTTATCATGACAATAGTTAACCATTTTATTTACTTGTTAGCTATTTGCACGAAAATATGGTGTGTATGCCCATGCCTAGCTTCAAAATATTTTGTGAGCCTATCCTATGAATCTACAATACCTAGACCAGATAGCACTAAATTTAAGCTTCTCTCTAATTTTTTACAACTGACAACTATCTTTGAGTTGATTTTGAATCCATTCTACCTTTTCACTTCTTTCTAAATATCTTTCTCTTTGACACACTATCCATATTGTGGCATCTAGGTCAATAACAAGTGTTTTCCAGCTCAACACCATAGGTTATGAAACCTTCTACAAATATTCATTCATGCATAAATGCTTTCGATACAAGTTTTCAAATTTATTTTTATATTTTGAAAACTCTTTCTAATTATTTACATAATATTTGAGAAAACAAAACTTCCATATCTCCTGATAAGGGGAAAAACTAATTACAGATTTACTATGCAACTTCTTATATGAACCTTGATAATGCACTAACCTTCCTTCTTGTAGATAAATCTTGTCTATATATTTGTATCATGGTTACCCCCCTTTAGCAAATTAATTTGGCATTGCTCATATTTTTCTAAAAAGAAAGGATGAAGTCTTTGGATGGATACATTGGTTACATTATTTGCTTTGAAGATCTTAATCTAGTTTGGCTCCTAACAGAGATAAATTCTAGACTATTTGAAGAGACATTCAAATAGGAATATGTTGAATAATGGAGGTACATCAATGACCATTACATCTTGTACAATGACTAAATTAGGGTGTGCACATAACATCATTAAAAATTACTTCAAGATAAACATCTTTTTAACAATCCTTGCTTTGAATCGTAGCCATTCTAGCTCTATGATATCCATGGTTAATCCTAAAATTTGAAAAATTCCAAGTGGAATTATTGATATTCTAGATCTTATATCAATTATGCAATTGTGTAATACATATTTCTCAAGAAATAGAGGTAGGTAAAATGGGGTAAAATTCTCATTTTCTATTAATTTTTCCAAGAAGAGATTTGATCAAATTCACTTTTGAAGGTACTAGCAGAAACTCTCTCAAATCCTAATTTGGTGGAAAATATTTTTTGAATAAACTTTTGAATTGGATCACCTTTTATTTCCTCTCATCTAGGATCAAAGATATAAAATATAAATTTTTATACACTTTCAACCTTTTTTGATTTAAGGATGTCACTTCTAGCAGTTGTTCTTGAATATCTGTATGATCCTTATCATCATCTCTTGGGGGGTTAGAGACCATATAATATTGATTACTATTACCCTACTATTTGGAAGCTATTGTGTTGAATTCCATAATTCCCTCAAAGATCCTTAGGCTTATATTCTCTATCTAAAGGATAACATATGATGGGATTGGAGGTGAGGCAAGCACGCTAGCACTTTCCTCTTTGTTGTATTCTATGTTCTATTTTGATTCTTTTTCATTGAAGCTATATTTTATGAGTTGTAGCCCACAACTTTGATGAGGTGGTTTAAATAGAAAAGTATTATTGTTTGTTTCTCTCTCTTTAACTTGCTTGAAATGTGGTTCTCCTTATATTGCATCTTGCTCCATGTGTTGCATCATTGTTGTCAACTCTTGTTCTCTCTAGACCTGATTAGCTTGATCATTAGGAATAGTACCATTTCTAATTCCTTGTGTTATCCATGACTTTACCTCCCCTAGAGGTTTACAATGGGGGGTTGGGATAATTATAAAAATAGGTATCTATTACTTGAGGAGGTAGTTTACCAACTATGATAAACATATTTTCAGCCCAGATGACCTCTTGAAATATATGGAGAAATATTTTCTCTTTAGACTTCTGAATTAGGATACTTAAATCAATATGAAATACATGGAAATAATAAAGATAGGCTTGAGGGTGGGAGGGTTGTTATTCTTGGAAAATTCTTCTCCACATTCTCTTAAATCGGACATTAAAAGTAGGAAGGATTTCATGATAAAATTTCTTGATGAATGAGAATTGGATGATCAACAAAAAAGGGTCTCTACGATAATCAAATTCATAAATAAGAGCTCTAGCTAAATCAACCCAATTAGAAATACTTTTGTATTCTATATACTTGTACCACAACAATACTTTGTATTTGAAGGATGGAATAAGTAGTATATCCATGACATATTCAAATATGATGTTATAAATAGAGGACACAGAAGCTATATCCTGATAATGATTGACTACAACTTTCCCTCTCCCTTCATAGTTGGGTAGGTTTCTCAGAGCAATCTTAGGAATTTCATGTAGAATCAGGATGTCGAGAGGACCAATATCATACCAGAGGGATAATGTTGGTGAGACATAGGACCTAACATATATGCTTCGTTTGTGTCATATGATAATGGGAGTCTAGGTAGGACTGCCAAGTAAACATATAAACTAGAAACTAATCTAAGATTATAGAAACAAAAATGTAAAACAAGACTTCTAGCCTCTTAATCTTATAGAGTTACTAGTGAGCAAAAAATATGTTTTTAAAAATAGCTAATTATGCTTCCATTTAATTTTATCAATCCAAGGGTTCATAAATTTGTTGAGTAACAGTACAAATTATATGGCTATAGTAAACTAGAGATGAGTCATGTGTGTCACTTTGGTTTGGGGGATGAATAACACAAGCTTATACTGAGAGGGGGGGTGAACAATATAAGACCACTTTTTACTTTCTTTCAAAATCAATATCAATTAATGTCCTTAATTGAAATAAAAAAATATAGTAGTGTGCATTAATAACTCAGATACCAGTAGTAAGAAAGAGCACAAGTCACCACACACAATTGAGACACAATATTTAACGTGGTTCCCCCAATGTGGGGTACTCCACAAGCTAATCTCCTTATAATATTTCACACAAAAATATCCAATACAATAATTTCTTTGATCTTCTCAAATCTAGGCAATAACAAGTTCACACATAACTTGTCCAAATATGAATAACAAGCTCACACATAACTTGTCCAAAGCTGAATAACAAGCTCACATAGAACTTGTCCAAATCTAAATAACAATCTCACACATAACTTGTCCAAAACTGAATAACAAGCTCACACAGAACTTGTCCAAAATTTCTCTAGCAATCTCACCAAGAACTTGCCCAAAAATATTCCAAATCTATCCACAAATCTGTCCCAAAACTATCCATAAATCTGCCCACAAATCTACCCTAAAACTGTCCACAAAGTTTTCTAAAAATTGTCCACAAACTCCTTCTCAAAGACTCAATAAATCATGCTCAAGTAGCACTCAAATATAATCCACAAATATATCAAGTCAAAGCTCAAATATGAACTCAACAATGAATGACAATGTACTCTTTAATGGATGACAACAATGATCCACAATGATCTCAACTCAACTCAACTCAAATCAACTCATAGAAGCATAAAGAGAATTGTTAGAGACTCAATATGTTCTAGGATCAATCTCAACTCAACTCATATAAGCATAAAGAGAATTGTTAGAGACTCAATATGTTCTAGGCTCAATATCAACTTAAATCAAGTCTTATAGAACCATAAAGAGAATTGTTAGAGACTCAATATGTTCAAAACTCAATCTCACCTAATCACCACAAAGGACAATTCTTCCTCACACAACCCTAGTCCAAGTATGTATCAACAAACTCAAATGTTTCCAACAATGCTCAATTACAAATATCACATAACAATGATACTCATGTTCTTTTCTAACTCAAGTTATTTTACAACTAATGGGCTTCAACAACTATGCTTATAAAACAAGGTTTAAACACAACTCTCAATTTAGAAATCCTTGAAGCATTCAATACACTACTTTTGAAAAGGAAACCACAAACAATCATTTTCCCTCCAATGATATTTCAGAAATAAACCACCATAGACAATCAATAGGAGAATGTGCCCATACCTTTTATGAAGATCAAGAAATCCCTTTGGAAAAATCTACCACACTCAACACACTTTGAAAAGAACAAAATAACCTTCACTTGAACCCTTTTAGAAAAATAGAAATATCTCTTTATGTATACCTTATTTCTCCTTCTAAACAAAATAATCAAATAGCCCTCGAAATAATATTTCCAACAATATATAATATGATATACAAAATAAAATCACCAAAAATATTTCTTTTTCACAACATGCACCACTAACCTTATCTCTCCTAGGGCAACCTTAGAAAAATAAAATATTTGGAAAAATTAAAAACTTACCTTCAAACTAAGTGGGATTCGATCCCCTGTCACTGTACCTATACCACTCAAACTACGGTGCCAAAAACCATGTGATCCAACCACTCACATAGAAACCAAGAGTGCAAGACCTCCTTCTTGCTTCCTTTGAACTTGCCCTCAAAAACCACGTGCGCAAAAGGTTCTCCATTTTTACCTTGTAAAAACCAGTGCTTGCGGGATTCGAACTTCAGATCTGCTGGTGCTTAAACACCTTATGCACCTTTCTCTTACCACTAGGCCACAAGTGCCTACGTTGATAGGTAAGGAACCTCACTTACCTTTTTTCCCTCTTCTCTTCGCTGGTTTTCGAATGGATACGACACTTCTTCTCCCTTAGTGCTTCGAACGAATTATCTTCTTTTTTTTTTATTTGTGGAAAACATCCCAAAAGGGATGCCACTTTCGGGTAAGACCCAAGGAGGCAGGGGTATCCATTCCGCCAAAAATGCCCAGGACTCGGACCTGGCCTACCACCTTTGACATACTCAAGGAGCAAACAAACACACAAAACCAATTTAAAAATAAGTAAATAACAACAAAAATAATAAAATAAAATAAAAAACATGCTCCTTGAGTGTGTCAAAAACAAAAGCACAACCAAACACGCACAATAAGATAAAAGAAACCACAACACAAACCACATAGAAAAACACAAGAACCACATAACAAAACACAAACAAGACAAAAACAACAGAACACTACAAAGACATAACCCAAAAAAACATGAAAAATAAACACAACCAAAACCTAAAAAATTAAAAAATAAAAATAAAAATAAAAAACAACCAACAACAGACAATAAACAAAAACAAAATACATAGAAAACACTCACACATAAAAACACGAAATAACACAAACAAAGAGAAACCCAAGAACAAGAACGAAAAAAACACAAGAACAATAACAAAAAACATAAAAAACAAAACAAAACAACAAAAACACAAGAACAACAAAAAACAACACAAAGAACACAAAAACAAAACAAAACAAAAGAACCCACCCACCTTAAAAAACTAAACAAAAAAAACAAAAAAAAAAAAGAAAAAAAATGAACAAAACAATGACCTATCTAGACCAGAAGACTATTAAGGCAAGAATCAACAGAGGAAACAAAATAAAGAATAGAATGAGCTAGGGAACTAAAAAAAAACTGAATGAACCAAAGAGAAGCAAAAAAAAAACAAAACAAGAAGAAACTAGGTACCTTCATAACTCGGAGCCATCCAAAGAAATGATAGAAAGAAGAGCTTCCCTAATTTGAGAAGCCCACCATATAGGAGGGTGGCCATAACAAGTAAGATCACCTTTGTCCAAAGCCCAATTAGCTAAAGCATCAACACTCTTGTTTTGATCTCTAACCACATGATTGTAATCAACTTTCAAAAATCCCATCCTGGATTAACCGAATCTTCTCAATAATTCTTTTTATTCTCCAATCCACCTTATGATTCTTAGAAGGAGTCTTCAAGAGATTAATCATAAGTTGAGAGTCAGACTCAACTAACACCTTTTCCCATCCAACCTTAGTAGCCTCCTCGAAGACCTCTCGAGGATACCATACCCCTCAACAAGGTTATTGGAAAGAATACCCAAATTCTCAAGCAAAAGTAAAAACCAGGGAGCCATCTCGAAAGTCTACCAATTCCTCCCACACTGGCTTTTCCAGGGTTCCCTCTAGAGGCTCCATCAGTATTGACTTTTCCAAAATCCTTAGGAGGAGGTTGCCAATTTCTAGTCCTATCCATATTACTAATACTCACATTCCCTTTAAGTTGGTTGCCCTTAGAAGGTTTAATCTTCAATCTTTGCATCACTTGATCCCATCTTTGGTGGGAGTTTTGGGGGTGATTAAGGAGTTGATGGACTGATTCAACTAAGTTGGCTATGGTATTTTGCCAAATATAGTGAATATCCTTCCTATCTTGATTAAAAATTTGGTTGTTCCTTTCATTCCAAATATTCCAAAGAAGAATGGTAGAACCCATCCAAACTAACTCGCCTAATAAAATGATCAACACCCTCTTGATTAGGCCAATCCCTCCAAAGCTGTTCAAAAGTAAAAAAATTGGACCACTCGTAAGCCAAGTAAAGTGGCCATTCTCCTCCATAGCTCGGAGGCTAAAGTACACTCAATAAAAATATGGTTGATATTTTCTACATTCTCTTCACACATTTCACATCTAAAAGGGCCATGAAAACCATGCTTCATAAGTTGCTCACCAAGAAGCACCCTACGATGCAATAAAATCCAATTAAAGAACCTCACCTTAGGCCAGAGCTTTTGAGCCCACAATCGAGAAAATATGTCAGAAGAATGGTTGGGATTATTATGGCATAAGGTCAAATAACCTTGAGCAACCGAATACTCACCCTTAGTAGTGTTGTTCCATCCAAAACAATATTTTTCATGGGACCAAGAGAGGGATCTCATATGAAGGATGCCTTGGATATCTTGTCTTTGCCTTTCTGGGATTTGAATAGGCCAATCCTCAATAGGGATCCAATATCTACCAACATTTGAATTACCAGTATGGTACCGACAGTAATTAGCCACCTTTATCCAATTAGCTCGGTGAAGCTCCTCCATCCAAGGCCTCCAATCGGGAAACCGAGTTATCAAAGGCTTGTGACCATCCCAAGAATCTGTCCAAAAATTTGCATGTTGACCATTATGAATGATCCAAAATAATTTTTTCTTTATCAAATCCTCACCAGTCTTAAGAACTGCTAAAATGGGAGAACCTTTGGTAGGAAGTTGATAGCGAACAAGGTCTTCAGGACTTTTGTTCTCAAGATATTTAGCACGGAGATTATTGGCCCAAAGAGCATTGGGGTTATGCAACATCCTCCAATATAATTTAGCAGCTAAAGCTTTGTTGTTATTAATTGAAGACCAGAATCCTAACCCCCCTTCACTCTTAGGAAGACATAAAGTATCCCATTTCACCAAGGCCCATTTTCTTTTCTCCTTAGTACCACTCCAAAGGAAACGATGACCGATTTGATCCAATTCTCGAAGAACAACCTTTGGGATATTCAAAATGGAAGAAACATAAATAGGAATAGCTTGAAGGACTGATTTTACCAAGGTGATTCTACCCCTGAAGAAAGCCACTTGTTGGTCCACTTTCCAATTTTCTTCTTGACTTTGTCCAACAACCAATTCCAATATTTATTTTTCTGCCTTTGAATATTTATGGGAATACCTAAATAAGTGATTGGAAGAGAGGTCTTCTTATATCTTAATTTATCCAAGACCATGGATTCCTGTCTAGTAGAGCAATGAAAGAAAATAACTTTAGATTTGTCTTCATTGATCAACTGCCCAATAGCCTTAGAAAAATAGCTAATGATTTGCTTAATATTAGAAGCTTCCTTAACCGTAGCTTTACCTAAAAGAGTAGAGTCATCCACAAATTGAAGATGAGAGATAGGTCTAGCTCCATGAGCAATGGTAACTCCCTCAAGGGTTTTGTTTTCCCTCTTTTTGGTTATAGTCCTACCCAAGCATTCAACAAGAATGATGAATAAATAAGGGGATAGCGGGTCACCTTGCCTAATACCTCTGGAAGCTGGGAAAGACCGAGAAGGCCTGCCATTGATAAGAACTAAGTAGGAAACTGAAGAGATACATCCCATAATCCAATCCATCCAATCCTTAGAGAAACCAAATTGCCTCAAAACTTTGATAAGGAAGTGCCAATCCACTCTGTCATAAGCTTTGGATAAGTCTAACCGAATGAACATGGAAGGAGAATTTTGCATATCCATGGAATGGATGGCTTCTCGAGCAAGAACTATCTCATCTACTATTTGACGTCCTTCCACATAACCCCCTTGCTCTGGGGAAATAATCTTATGCAAAAGAGGCTTCAACCTTTCTGCCATGATTTTAGTAATG
Source organism: Wollemia nobilis (assembly GCA_028583015.1). NCBI lineage: Eukaryota > Viridiplantae > Streptophyta > Pinopsida > Araucariales > Araucariaceae > Wollemia > Wollemia nobilis. The sequence continues at coordinate 6,725,170 of JAQPPZ010004166.1, forward strand.
ATTTTGAGAAGAACATTACATAAAGCAATAGGTCTAAAAGTTGAGATATGATCAACCTCTTGAGCTTTTGGAACAAGAGTAATATAAGTTTTATTGATAACCTTCAAAATTTCTTTGGCTTTCCCGGCTTCTTCCACCACCTCTAATAAATCAACATGAAGGATATCCCAAAACTCTTGGTAGAACTCAATAGGAAAACCATCAGACCTGGGGTTTTCCCTTTTTGCATTTTAAAAACTACTTGTTGAAGCTCATTGATAGTAACAGGAGCAATCAAAATAGAGTTCTCCTCATAAGTGATAAGAGAAGGGATTGCTTGAAGAACATTATGTTGAGAAGCCGAGTCAAGAGGAGTAGCAACAAAAATATTGGAAAAGTAATCAACAACAATAGAGTTCATGCCATCCCAAGTATAAACAACATCTCCAGAATCTGATTTTAAGGAAGAAATAAAGTTGTGAGATCTTCGAGCTAGAAGAGATTTGTGGAAGAAATTTGTGTTTCGATCTCCTTCTTTGAGCCATTGAATTCTAGATTTTTGCTTCCATAAGATTTCTTCTCTTTTTTCCCATTCCTCTAACCGAGTTGTGAGTTTAATTTCATCCTGCACTTCTCTTCTCTGTGAGGCCATCTAAACGGATTTTCTTATTCAAATTTTCAAGATGAGCAATAACTTCATGTTTTTTTTATGAACATCCCCAAACTCTTTCCAGCTCCAAGTCTTGATTTTGGATTTAATGTATTGCAGTATTTTGGCAAAACAGAACATCTTAGTCCCATGCCTAGGTTTACCTTCCTTCCACCATTGTTGCACACGAGGTCTCAAGGAAATGTCTCTAAGCCACATTAATTGAAAATGAAAAGGAGAGAAACTCACATTGGTTTTCCACATTTCCACCATGATCGGCCAATGATCCGAACCAGCATTATTAAGAGTCTTCACTTTAGGAATGTGACCATGGATTAAGAAATTTTCAGAGAGCAAAAACCTATCCAATCTCTCCATTATACAAGCTAAGCCTTGCCTTCTGTTAGACCAAGTCATAAGGCCATTATCTCGGTTGGATATCCACAAGATGGAGGTTTGCAATATATTCGCTCATGAGGTCAGTGCTTTTGTCCAAATTTCTATTTCCCCCCTTTTCTCATCCAGAGAGAGGATGGTATTGAAATCTCCTCCGATCAAGATCCAAGATTTAGGAAAATGAGAGATAATATGAGTAATATCCTTCCACTGCCTTCTTTTTTCCTCCAAAGAAGTCGGAGCATAAACAATAATGTAGAGCATAATCTGGTTGGAATGTCTACTTTGAATAGCTATAGCCAACAAACCCCAACTGCCAATCATATGGTGAATAACTACCTCTTTTGGGTCCCAAAGACAAGCAATGCCACCCGAAGTCCCTTGGGAACTGAGGGAAACCACTTTTCCAGCTGGCCAAATTTTACTGGCAATTAAGTCCATATCCTCCATTGACATCTTTGTTTCTTGAAGGAAAACAAGATGTGGATGATTTATCTCGAATCATTCTTCTAATTTCATTTTGTTTTGAAAGACTCCCTTTGAGTCCTCTAATATTCCAAGTGATGATCTTCATTAATACCAGGGCTAAAAAAGTTGGGAAGGGCATTAATCTTACCTTCCTCTACAAGCTTTTCACCTTCTTTTACCATATGATATTGATTGGTCTTGCGACCTACTTTTTGATTAGAATCCATCTTCAATTTTTTTTCCCTATTTCTTGACTTATTCCAATTGAATCCGAGATGGCTTCTAACCTTGAAGAATGCTCGTACATAGCCAAAATTTTACTAGATGGTTCAACGGAGTCTATATTGGGACCTGCATTATTTGAAGTTTTGACATTTGAAATATTGTTTTTCTTGTGTAAATTTTCTCCTTTTTTTTTCTGTTGAAAACCTTTGATTTGTTGGTTTGTCTCTCGAGTTCTTCCCTTCATATTTAAATTGTGTTTCTAAGATTTCAGTTTCCATTATTTCCTCTTCCTCACTTGGGACATCATTTGTGGAAAGGATTTCAAACATATTAGTAGATGACTTTGATTGATCCTTCATAACTGGTTTTTTTTTAGTGTTCTTCTTCTTAGGTATTTGGAAACCTGCTGAGTTTATATCTTCTTTCTTTTGATCAAGAATTTTATTTGGGCAAGCACTGGCCAAATGACCATATTCATGGCAAATTCTACAACGAAAAGGAATGTTCTCATAGTCCACTACTTGCTCCCAAGTGTCTTCCCCAAATTGTAATGTGATCTTTTTAGGTAGGGGTTTGTCAAAATCCATTAAAACACAAATCCGAGCATAAATAATATGTTCAAAATTTTGAGTACAATCAACAATCATCATAAAAGTTCCTAAAGAGTTTCCAATTGAAGAAAAAATAGTAGGATTCCAAAATTCAATAGGGAGGCCAAAGAGTCTAACCCACACGGGAGCTATAGAAGGCATCTCTTCTTCAACTTTAAATTTAGTATGCCAGGGCTTCATGAAAAGCCCCGCCCTTCCAAAAACCAAGGACCCCCTTGAAAAGTTCTCTCTATCTTCATTATTAGCAAATAAAACAAGAAAATAACCATTTGGATAAATAGAGATTTGTAACTCACCTTTAGTTTTCCAAATTTTTGCAGCCTAGACTTTGAAAGCAGATAGACTCGGACGAAAACCCATGAACCGACAAATTAGTCCTCTTTTTTCCAAATCTTCAATGCCAGTCTGAATGTTACCCATATCAAGCTTAACAATAGGAGTTCCATCATCTGCTTTAAGACATCCAGACTCTATTTTCCTGGGATCAATCTTAGGCATTCTTAGAGGTTTATGGGAAGCCCTAATATTGATATTAGCATTGGGCCGAGGCTGTCCACCATGAAGGGCATCCCTAAAATTCATTTTTGGGACTGAGTCTTCGAAATTCTTACCCTTGACAGGGGTTTTCATAGTAGAATTATTTTGTGGGTGCACCTTAGCACCAGATTCACTTGAGATATGAGCCATTTTTTGATCAACTACTTGAAACTTGTTTCGTGATCTCTTTAATCCTTGCCCTAGACACCGTGGAAAGGTATGGTTTTCACTTTTCTTTTGTGCAGAAAATTGGAAGCCGTTGTCACTCAAGTTCATAGTATGATCTGTTGAAAGACAAATTTCTAACCCATATTGTATCCCCTGCAACATTTCCTACTAAAATATTGAGCATAAACCACAAAAATATTGGCCTCTAGGGCCCGAAGGCCCTAAAAACCAACCTCTGGAGCTGCTTGCACTCAACCCAGATGAAACCCTCGCATAGTCACTTGCCAAATATATCATTCACACATAGGGATGTGCTAGGATCTGTGTTGCTCCAAATGATATGAAAATTGGTGGAGATGTTCTAGGGTTTTTCAGGCATCTACCCTCAAAATTTTAGCTCAATCCGAGTCCGGATGAGTGAGATATGACTGAAACGAGTTCGAAAGTTTGGGCAGTCCTACGAAAAACGTCTAATCAATTTTGCAAATGAGCTCTTTTTTCTATCTCCTTTATCCTGCCTTCATATTTAGACTTAAATCTCGAACGAATTATCTTCATCGAGGACTTAGGCAAAATAAAAAGTTTAGTGGCATATTTATATATGCCCACATTTTTCTTTTGATGTCGGATATAACTTAATATTATTTTCCTCCTCCTTTTTGATGTCGGTAATAATAAAATATTAATTTTAATTTTAGTTTTAAATTTAAATTTTAAAGGATTAAAATTTAAACTTAAATATTTAAAATTAATTATCTCCTTCATCGGGGTACCTTTTTTGACGAAACAAAAATCCAACCTAGGTTTTAAGAAAAAACCATTTCAAATCTGCTATCCATAGTTTTAAATAAAACCTTTTATTTTACCTACCTTGGTTTTCACAAAAACTCTGTAAATAGCCATGCTTTCCAAAATATCATAAATTATTATTTATGAAATATTTTGGCCACCAAAACTCAATGTGATCCATGTGACATCAATGACAACATTAAATGCCTCAAATTACCTTAAATTTCCAACAATATCCACCTTTGTCATTGATGGCAACACCTCTAATGCAAATCACCACAATCACTACAAAAACCAACTCTGAGAATCAAAGCTGCTCCCCCTAACTCGATACTCTCTATGGAGGCTACTCCCCATAACTTAATACTCTCTTTGTAGGCTGCTCCCCCTAAGTCAATGCTATCCCCCTTACTCAAATCTCTCCCCTTTTGACATCAATGGCAAAAGGGACACCTATGGGGCTAAAAGATATGACTCTTAAGCTTAGTCCCCTCACCCCCTTCTCTCTTGAGGTGATTAATTTTGGGGTGGGAGTACTTTTACTCCCATATTACATTGATTATTTCCTCTATCAACTTCCTTCCATGTTTTTATGATATCCTTATCTTGATGAATTACTTGATCTTCTTGTCTAGAACCTGTTTGACCTTCTTACCTTGAACTTGTTTGGAATTGAGTTCTACACCATTTTGCAATATGCCCAAAGTTATTGCAATTAAAACACTTGATATTGTAGCCTTTGGATGGTGCCCATATCCTGAATTCATTCTTAAAATATTTTCCATATCCATTCCTTTCCTAAACCCTGTATTGTGAAGCTCTGTTTTCATGACCATTATGAATTCTGAATTGTGTATCTCTAAAACCAAAACCATGTTTCTCATTTCCTTTGCACTAAAAATATCTATGACCAATCCCGTGACATGAGAAGCAATGTCCTTGAAAACCATACCTTCTTCATTTGAAGTTCCTTCTAGCAAAATCAAACTTCTTTGATCCATAGACCCTACAGTGTATAGCCTTGTGTCCAAATCCATTGCAAGAAAAATAATGTCCTTGAAAAGCCCTTTGTTCATGCCCTGGTTCTTCATACATTTCTTGACCATTATCCTTATGATCATTTTCAACTTGTGCATTACATCCTTGAACCTTATTTGTAGTATCTAAAACTTCTTCCTTAGTTTCTTCCTTGCTTTTCTCTTCAAGAATTTATTTTCCTTTTGAACTTGATTCACCTATCTCAAAACAAGAACCAAACTGAATATTTGGAGCCATAGGAACTTTGGAGCTTTCCTCACAAATCTTAGGTGCTTCCTTGCTTTCATATTTTAAAACTTCCTTTCCTTTTGAATGTGATTCCCCAAACCTGAAATATGAGACTTTTGGTGCTTTGGAAACTTCCTCTTCTTTCTCTTTATTTGTGTCAAGTAGCAAATTGGCACACATCTCTATAGCCTCTGAAATGCAAGCATCCATTTTTGCTGCTTCTTTTTCTTTGGAAACTAGTTCTTCCTTATAGATTTCTGAAACAAAACCTCCTGACACAAATATAGGACCTTGTGTACTTATTTTTTATTTTCCTTCATAATAAAGCCCTGTCTTTATAAATGGATCTCATTGTAAATCCAAAAAATTATCCAGATTTTTTGAATTCCTTTGAAATCATGCTAACTCATTTATGTAGGTCCCAAAAATTTCCTAATATTCTTCTTCTAAATGACCACATCTTTCTTTCCTCTCCTTTAGTTTCTAAAAAATAGTGATGCCAAGCTCTTTTGATTCTTGAAGCTCTTTTTCCAAATCTTGAATGTGTTGATTAAGAAGCATATTGACATTTTAATTTTCATGAACCTTATTTTCAAGCATCTTGATTTTCTTTTCAAACCTCCTGATTTTATTTTCTTGTTTTGTGGAATTATCTTCTTCATCATCACTTTTGCTGGAATTGTCACTAAAACTATTGCTAGAACTATTACTAAAAATATTGCTTTCTTTTTCAACAAATAAACTTTCCTTGTTGCAATTGTTGTAGTATGTGCAATCATCATCTATATGTCCAAAATCTTTGTATATGAAGCATTTTAGTATCCTTAGACCTTTATTATACCTATTTTCTTTCTCAATGGCTATGGCAAGCTCTTCATGTCTTTCTTAAATAGATATATCTTCTTTAACTTCAAAACCTAGGAATATGTGTTCTTGTATTTCTTCACTTATTCCAAATAATGTACATTCTTCTTCATTTGACTGGTTTCTATCACCGTAATCTAAACTATCACTTGCATCTACAATGTAGTAAGATTTATTTGCCTTACAAAAAATTTTCTTCTTCTCATACCTGTTTTGCTTGAATCTGTCATCTTTTTCATGCTTATGCTTTCCATCTTCTTTTCTTTTATGACCCTATTTTTCATCATCACTATTTTCTTCATGTGGACACTTGTATGCATAGTGACCAAGATCACCACACTTGTAGCATCTAACTTTTCTTATATCCCTAAAATTCCTTGAGTCCTTATTCCTTTTGATGAATTTACCTTCCTCATCATTATCTGGAACTTTACTTATTTTTGAAATTTTCTCTTTCTCTTTTTTTGAAGCCTTGAATGCAATCTCTTTTATTGGAACCTGATGCTTACTTACCCTCATATCATAAGCTATGAGAGTACCTTGCAATTCTTCCATTGTTAGCTTGTTGATATCCATTGTCTCTTCTATTGCTGAAACCTTAGAACCATATTTCATGGGAAGTGATCTCAAAACCTAATCCTCTCATGGTGTTAGTGATTTCATCAAATTTAAGTAAAAACTTTGTAATATCTTCAGAATCTTCCATTTTCAATTCCTCAAATATTTTTCTATGAGTTTGTAGTTTTTCTAACTTTACCTTGGAATCTCCTTCATAAGTATTCTGCAACTTGGTCCATATTTCATTAGCTGAAGTACATACCATGAATTTTGCAAAATTTGTCTCACGAAGCCCACTCAAAATATAATTCATTGCTCTTGCATTGATCTCAACCAATTTCCTAATAGTCTTATTTTCCTCGGGATAACCTTCAACTCTATACTATTTTTCAACCATTTGCTATATCTCATATCCTTGTGATATCAATTAGTTCTTCATCCTCATGCTCTAGAAAGCATAATTGTTACCATAAAAAAAATGGAGCCTTATTTGTAGATGATCCATTTTGTGATGTGAAGACATATGTGTTCTTGTAGAATATGCCCTTAATATTTTAGCCTTTCTGAAGGAACCCACTCTGATACCAATTTAAGAACACAAGCTTATACTGAGAGGGAGGGAACAGTATAAGACCACTTTTTACTTTCTTTCAAAATAAATATCAATTAATGTCATTAATTGCAATAACCAAATATAGCAGTGTGCATTAATAACTCAGATAGCAATAGTAAGCAAGAGCACAAGTCACCACACATAATTGAGACACAATATTTTACGTGGTTCCCCTAATGTGGGGTACTCCACAAGCTAATCTCCTTATAATATTTCACATAGAAATATCCAATATAATGATTTATTTGATCTGCTCAAAGCTAGGTACTAACAAGTTCACACAGAACTTGTCTAAATCTGAATAACAAGCTCACATAGAACTTGTCAAAGTTGACTAACAAGCTCACATAGAACTTGTCAAAATATGAATAACAAGCTCACATAGAACTTGTCCAAAACTGAATCACAAGCTCACACAGAACTTTTCTAAAACTACTCTAGCAAGATCACCAATAACTTTCCCAAAACTGTCCCAAATATATCCACAAATCTGTCCCAAAACTGTCCACAAATTTGCCCACAAATCTGCCCCAAAACTGTCCACAAAGCTTTCTCAAAATTGTCCATAAATGCCTTCTCAAAGACTCAATCAATCATGCTCAAGTAGCACTCAAATCTCACCCAAAACTCTATCAAGGCAAAGCTCAAATATGAACTCAACAATGAATGGCAATGTACTCTTCAATGGATGACAACAATGATCCACAATGATCTCAACTCAACTCAACTCAAATCAACTCATAGAAGCATAAAGAGAATTGTTAGAGACTCAATATGTTCTAGGCTCAATATCAACTCAACTCAACTCAACTCATAGAAGCATAAAGAGAATTTTTAGAGACTCAATATGTTCTAGGCTCAATCTCAACTCAACTCAAGTCTTATAGAACCATAAAGAGAATTATTAGAGACTCAATATGTTCTCAACTCAATCTCAACTAATCACCACAAGGTATAATTCTTCCTCACACAACCCTAGTCCAAGTATGTATCAACCAACTCAAATATCTCCAACAATGCTCAATTAGAAATATCATATAACAATGGTACTCATGTTATTTTCTAACTCAAGTTTTTTCACAACCAATGGGCTTCAACAACTATGCTTATAAAATAAATTTTAAACACAACTCTCAATTTAGAAAACCTTGAAGCATTCAATTAACCAATTTAGAAAACCACAAACAATCATTTTCCCTCCAATTATATTTCAGAAATCAACCACCATAGATAATCAATAGGAGAATGTACCCATATCTTTTATGAAGATGAAGAAACCCCTTTGGAAAATCTGCCACCCTCAACACACTTTGAAAAGAACAAAACAACCTTTACTTGAACCCTTTTACAAAAATAGAAATATCTCTTTATGTACACCTTATTTCTCCTTATAAATAAAATAATCAAATAGCCCTCGAAATAATATTTCCAATGATATATAATATGATATAATTCTAAAAATAAAATCACCAGAAATATTTCTTTTTCACAACATGCACCACAAACCTTATCTCTCCTAGGGCAACCTTAGAAAAATAAAATATTTGGAAAAATTAATAACTTACCTTTAACCTCAGTGGGATTCAATCCCATGTCGCTGCTCCTGAACCACTTAAAATGTGGCACCAACAACCATGTGAGCCAACCACTCACATAGAAACAAAGAGTGCAAGACCTCCTTGCTTCCTCCGAACTTGCCCTCAAAAACCATGTGCGCAAAAGGTTCTCCCTTTTTACCTTGTAAAAACCAGCACAGACGGGATTCGAACTTTGGATCTACTGGAGCTAAAACACCTTACGTGCCTTCCTCTTGCCACTATTCCACAAGCGCCTACGGTGATAGGTAAGGAACCTCCCTTACATTTGTTCCCTCTTCTCTTCACTGGTTTTTGAGCGAATACGACACTTCTACTCCCTTAGTGCTTCGAACGGATTATCTTCATCGAGGACTTAGGAAAAATAAAAAGTTTAGTGGCATATTTATATATGCCCACCTTTTTATTTTGATGTCGGCTATGACTTAATATTATTTGCCTCCTCCTTTTTGACGTCGAAAATAATAAAATATTAATTTTAATTTTAAATTTAAATTTTAAAGGATTAAAATTTAAACTTAAATATTTAAAATTAATTATCTCCTTCATCGGGGCAAATTTTTCAATGAAATGAAAAACCAACCTAGGTTTTAATAAAAACCCATTTCAAATCTGCCATCCATGGTTTTAAATAAAACCTTTTATTTTGTCTACCTTGGTTTTCACAAAAACCCTAGAAATAGCCATGCTTTCCAAAATATCATAAATGATTATTTATGAAATATTTTGGACACCAAAACTCAATGTGATCCATGTGACATCAATGACAACATAAAATGCCTTAAATTTCCTCAAATTTCCAATAGGGGAGTGGTTGTTGGTGTAGTTTGAATTCAACCAAGCCAATATATTTGAATTACAGGAAAGTAAATTCTACAAGAAATTGTAGGAAAACTAATTTATACTATCAAACACATGATTGAAAGGAAATGTGCAAAAAAGTAAATTACAAGAAAACAAAACACACTTGTAGAATTTAAATAAAGAAAGAAAATGCAGAATTAAAACACTATGTGTAGAAATAAATAAAAATAGAAAAGACACAATTGTAGAAGATAAATGATAGAAACTAAATATTGAAAAAAAAATGAAACACAGAAGGAATACTACCTGGAGTCATCCCAGGCTCCTGAAGACATCATCCTAGTTAATTCACACAATAACTCTCCATACATAATGGAAATAATCAAACACTCAAGATTTTATTATGCAGTACCAATTTTACAAAGTAGGTTTAGGATCCTTTCTTCAGGTGTGACCTGTATTTTTATATAGAACATGGTTGTCCCCTATTAAAAATTTAGATGATACCAATTTTATGCATTCTAACGCAATTCACTACGGTGGGTGCATATAAAATGATTAGATGCTTAATAAAATAAAAGTCATGCTAAAATTAACCCTTACGAGATATTGATAGTGTTTCCTATGTTTCCTTAATAAAATGTGTCTAATTTTATACATGGTCTTCAATATTTACAGTCAACGTGCGCATTTTTATTCCCTAAAGTATACATGTTGTTTGGCTTATCGCTGGAAAACAGACACCTTTCTGGCATTTCATTGGGATAAATGCATCGTATTTAGCCTTCTCTTGTTCACTAAAGATTATCATTTTTTTGGATGTCGAACAATGAACACTTTTGTTATATCATCGAGAGACAAGCACCGTCCAACCTATTGTTGGAAGACAGGTGATGTCTTGTGTACTGGGAGACAAGCACCATCCAACTTATTATCGGGAGACAAGCAACATCCTTTTTACTAGGAGATAAGTGCTTCATTTTCGCTAGGAAATAGACACCTTCTAGCCTATGGATGGTAGACAAGTATCATACCTTAGCATATTTCAAAATGCCTTACTCCTTTGCCACTATCATTGTTTAATCATAAACCATTCTTTAATCGCATTATGAAAGTATCAAACTCCAGTTCCGCATGGGACCTCGACTAAAAATTGCAAAAATATATATAAGGTATTGCATCTACACATAATTTTCACTCAAAACACACATTAGTTATAATACATCATTTTCCATTAAATTTATATAAAAATATCATAAAAAATTTATTTCTAGTATAATAATGTTGCATATTTATGTTATTTTTTTTAGTAGGTAAAATTGCTTAAGTGTGGGGTTTAAATGGGCCTTAAACCCAAGTACATAAATTTATAGCTAAAACAATAGCATAAGATGACATAGGCCTACACATTGGCCAGCTGCAACCTGAATGAAAAGGACCAAATAGTAGTAGAGAAGGCTGAGTGGATGCTTGACGTCATAAACACAAAAATACAACCTAAGCAATACCCACGTAGGGGTTGCTTAAGAGAAGTAACTACCTGTAAACCTTGTAAAGGATAAATAACATAATTCCATGGAAGGGATGCTCATAAAGGATTAGAAAAACTATAATAGATACCTAAATAGGAAGAAACAAAGTATTCAAAAAGGCCCACACTGTTGGACATTGTGAGCCCCTAAGCTAAAATGTTGTCATTGATGTCAAAAGGTTCTTTGATGTCAAAAGGATCTATGATGGCATGCGCTATGTTTTGTGAAAGTACAAGGAAGGTTTTTTGTGAAAACCAAGGTAGGCAAAATAAAAGGTTTTATTTAAAACCATGGATGGCAGATTTGAAATGGGTTTTTCTTAAAACCCAAGTTGGCTTTTTTTTTCATCGAAAAAGGTGCCCCGGTGATGGAGATATTTAATTTTAAAGATTTAGTTTAAATTTTAAAATTAATAAAAAAATTTCCCTCCATTTTATGCCAACGTCGACTTTTATTCTTCCCCATCAGCATCATGTATAAAAGGTGCCTTGTTAAGCAATGGTTTATGTCCTCCAAAATTTGAATGATAAATCCTCTTTTGTAAAAGTTATCCTCCTCCAAAATCGTGCACTATTGATGGCGAAGGTTTGGGAGAAGTGCAATTTGTAAGTTCATGGGCACCAAGAGGAAGTACTTCAAGCATGAAGTGGAATAGATTCCACATGGGAAGCTTAGCCCACTTGGTGGGCGGAAGGAGTGCAAAGGTGCACTCGCTGTTGCAGGTCTTGGGTTCGAGTCATCTGAAATTTGTTTTTCGCTTGTGTGTTGTCGCTACAATTTTCGGAGCAGAAAACAATTTTTTCCAAGGTATGCCATTGTCGCAATTTTTGGAGATTGAGATATAAATGTTTTAATTTTCCTAAGCTAAGGTTAATGCATCATTATTGAGGGTTTTCCATGGTGGTATAGTTTATGAGTTGTGGATTTTTGCATTAAGGACCTTAGTGAGTTGTGCATTAGTGCAAAGTGTTTTTAGGATAAATAAGGGAATGGTAAATGGTTGTGGTGATATTATGCTATTCTTAATTAGATAAGGAAATAATTATCTTTAATTATTTTCTAGTGGTGGATGTGATTTTTGACTAGGATAAATAAGGTGTAAAATGTTATGATAGTTGTTTTGTAATTTATCCTAACCCTCATGAAGATCGATAAAAGAATATTGTGATTGTGGTAGATTTACAAAGAGGTTTTTCATCTTCATAAAAGGTATGGGCACATTATCCTATTGATTGTTTATGGTGGTTGATTTTTGAAATATCATTGGAGATAAAAGGATTGATTGTGGTTTCCTTTTCGAGAGTTGTTGGTTGAATGCTTCAAGGATTTTTAGTTTGAGAGTTATGGTTAAAACCTTGTTTTATAAGCATTGTTGTTGAAGCCATTAGTTGTGTGAAAAACCTGAGTTAGGGTTTGAGAAGCACATAAGTATCATTATTATGTGAAGAATTTTTTATAAGAATTATTGTTGAAGCCTATTAGTTGTACAAAGAACTTGAACTTAAGTTAGAGAAGAACATGAGTATCATTGTTATGTGAGATTTTTTGTTGAACATTGTTGGAAACATTTTGAGTTGGTTTATTCATGTTTGGACTAGGGTTTGTGAGAAAGAGTTCCTTGTGGTGATTGGTTGAGTAGCCTAGTCAAGTGATTGTGTGAAGTGGTTGTTCAAGTTCCATAAAAAAACTATTATATATTTTGATTTGAGTTGAATTGAGATTGGGATTTGAGTATAGAACATATTGAGTCTCTAAAAATTCTCTTTATGCTTCTATGAGATTACTGAGTTGAGATTAATTTGAGTTGAGATTGGGATTTGAGTATATAACATATTGAGTCTCTAACAATTCTCTTTATGCTTCTATGATATTACTAAGTTGAGATTGATTTGAGTTGATATTGAGATTTGAGTATAGAACATATTGAGTCTCTAAAAATTCTCTTTATGCTTCTATGAGAATGAGTTGAGATTTTGTTGAGATGATTTGAGGCAAGTCTTTGAGAAGTCTTTTGGAATGATTTTGAGTAATATTTTATGAAAGCTTGCTATGCATATTTGAGAAAGTCCTAGAGAGGACTTATTGAGAAAATTTGGACAATTTTTGAGTGATCTTGTTGAGTAGATTTGAGCAGGTTCTGAGTGAACCTATTGAGCAAGTTTTGAGTGAGCCTATTGAGAAAATTTGAGCAGGTTCTGAGTGGACCTATTAAATAAATTTGAAAAGGTTCTGAGTGAGCCTATTGACAAAGCTTTGGAGGTGATAGAGTACAGAGGACATAGTATCAGTGGATAGATATCCAATAGCCAAGACAATTGAAGATAGATCTGAGTGAGGAGTCTTCCAGTGGAGAGAGATCCACAAGTCAGTGTAGCAAAGAGATAGAGTCTTCTAGAAGATCACTAGCCTGAGGGGAAAAAGTTCTCCTATGGAAGAGATCCATGAACTTTAGATTTAGGGGATCAACATATCCTTTGGATAGAGGTCCATAAACATTGTAATTAGGAAGGATTCCCAAGATATTGATTGAGAAAGTTTTAGCAAAATATTTTTTCCGTGGAGTAGCCCGCATTGGGTGAACCATGTAAATTGTTGTGTCACTTTTGTGGATGGTGTTTTGTGTATTGCTTTGATTATTTCTATTGATACTGCTATCTATACACTGCATAATATTGAATTGAAAAGAAAATTAAAAAGTGGTCTTATACTATTCACCCCCCTCTTAGTATAAGCTTGTGTTCTTCACATATAGGGGCAATAAATAACTTAGAAATAGTAATGGGAAGCCCTGGAGCTTAGGTTACTAGTTATGATGACCTCTTTGCACCGCTTGCCCTTTTATCAAAATTTCTATCACCTTGATCATAAACTTAACAGTAACTCTGATATCGAGGTTACACACAACAACATAACCATTATTCCATGAATTGACAAAGGCTTCAATGATATCTTTATTAGCCCCTTTGAACTTTTTGAGAAAAGGAATGATACCATGAGCTTCCAGAAAGGTTTGAGATAGGGGATCAAGCTAAAGGCTATATGGCTCAAGCAAGGCCATGTTGGTAAGATTGAGGAAAAAGGAATACCATAGAAACCATTCACTACACTTCTTTCTACCCAAGACACACAATAGCAAACAAAACTAGACGACAATGGATTGACATAGACCAGGGTTGTAAATATAGAAATGTTTGGTATAATAAACAACCTTTTCAAAATATGATTTGGAGTGATTGGTGGACCAATTGGTAATTATTCATAGGGAATAAACATTGGAAAATACAAATATGGCACAAGATAAACTATGCAAGTATTGGACTGAGATAATATTGGGAGTGCCAATTGACTAAAAAAACGATTCTCAAAATTTGTAAGATACAAATTAGAGGATCTCAAGACTTGACGCATATTGACCTTGTTTGACAATATCTAATTACACTGCCTAGATCTACTAAGGGACTTGACATGCTTTGAGAATACCACCATGAGACAAACTGATTGATAGGGCCTACCTTGGACATAGCATACTTCACATAAAGGAAATGGGAAAACCAACCACAAATACTGATAATAAGACTGAAATTCACACTAATAAAAAAATCTACCATAATAATTGTAACCAAAGAAATAAATCATGTTGAAAAAGCTAGAGTTATCATTGGATAAGCTGAGCCACAAAAACCTATGACCACATATTTCAAACCAAATAATTATTAGTAGCATTTAAAACTTCTTGGGAAAATATTTCTTTCCAAATGAACAGTGATTTATGGATAACTCCCCAATTGGCAAGAATATCTGCAGGCCTGTTAGCTTTGCAGTACACATGATTGATAAAGATATCATTGAAATTTTGGGATAGCTTCTTATCTTCCTGAACAATGGTTCTGACATTCCAAGAAGACACCCTATTGTTTTTTAGAGAATATATAAAATTCAAATAATCTACCTCAATAAAAAGGTTACTTTTGTAATACTTGAGAATATCTAGCCCTCTTCACAGTGCACGACCTTCAGCAAATAATTAGTTTGACACTCTAGATACTTAGCATAAGCTATAATAACTTGACCACTATGATATCTAACAAGACCACCTACACCTGCATTTCCTGGATTTACTTTGGAGGCACCATTAAAGTTAAGTTTCAACTACTCAATTAGGGGAGGAATCCAATGGGCACCCACTCTAGGATGGGGGGTTGAAAAACTAGAACTGGACTTGTAGGGAATTTTTAAGGAAGAGAACATAATAGACTCCAATCTAGAATAAGGAGATTTGGGACATGGGAAGATCTGGGAATTTTTGAAAACAAAGGTAATAGATTTATTGGAAATATATATGTGATCCTTAGATGAGGAAGAAAAACCCTGCTATTTCTTTCAAGCCATACTTGCCATAAGATATGATGAAGGGTCACTTTCCATAAAGAAGATAATATGAGGTTTTTGAAAGGAGCTGGCCATTGGATGAAAAGGTGACTCAACAAATTTAGAGGAACCCATGAGATATGAAAAGTGGACATAAGGTGATAATTCCCCCAAAAAGTGAGCATTTTATATGCTCATCATCCCCCCATGCCTAATTATTGCCATATCCTCATGGAACCTATTATTGATAATCCCCTATTTTAGCAATAGCCTACTAGTATTTCCTATTCCAATGCTTCCTCTCTTTAGCTATGGCTCTATCTCATTTATTGTTGCATTTATATTTTCCACAATGTTTTGATTGATTGGAACTTGCTTCTATATCAAGTGCTTTCTTGCGTTTACTACATTGTAAGGGTTGGCTAGGCCCTAACCCTATATTCGGCTTTGTTCTGCTCCACCCATTATTTCCTACAACTTTCTTCATGGATAACCCTATGAATGTAGTGGCATTATTTTGGAATGTCAACTCAACTTGCTTCCAGTATTGATAGTTTAGGGGAAGATAATCTGCTACTAGGGCTTATCCCAAGATGGATAATGGGATGTATGATATACCTGGACCTTTTACAATTATGCCTATTTTGGATCAAGTGTTGTGTCCTTTGTGTTATTATCCTCTACATATTTAGATGGAAGAGAATTGGGTGCTCGGACTAGTGATGACATCATTGGTTATTTGTTAAATACACCCATCTTCTATAGATATTCCTGCATCCTTGAGGGATTGCCATTAGTTGAACCATACAGGTTACAAAATTATTTTGGCTATGCATGATTGATAGAAATACCTAGCTATTTTTCCATCCATTTGTGATCCCTTAACTCTTTCTTAGCCTCCTTTGGGTTCTTCTTGAGATCTTGGAAATACTCTTTCTGGTTGGTGAACACTTTCATGGATGTAGCCCATTCTTCATCTAAATTTGGGTTTGGCTGCATCTTAAACTTTTTTTTGGGTACTTTCTATTTTTTTAGGTTGCTACTTCAGCCCTTATTTTATGCCTTCTCTATAGTTCTCTTTCTACTTTTTGTTTGGGCCTCAATTTATTGGTTGGTATAAGTGCTACTGCATCATATGTGTATTATGAGGGGTCAACCTCCTCTGTTATCTATGGAGGTGGAATTTCTTAGACCTTGTAAGAATCTATTTCTTGCATATCCTGGTCCACTAGTGTATTCCCAATTGGTTTAGCTACAATTTTCCCATAAAACTAATCAACCAAGGTTTTATCAACCAATGGTTGACTAGCTTCCTATACAGCCTCTATGGGATCAGTTGACTCCTATGGATGGTTCACCTCATGTTTTTTATTGGCACCACATGACATAGTAAAAATTTGGGGCTTGTATGATTGGATACGAGTTTCATGGGACATGTGCCAACACATTATACAAAAAAAAATCTTTATGAAAATCATGCATACACATAATAGAAAGTTTGATACATACCTAAATTGTATTTTATGATTTATCATATGTGAATGTTGATGATGCAATTTGATTGGTTGATGTGTGACAACAGTATCTCTAGGGAAAAATAATGGTGTATGTTTTTTCATGCAAAAATCATGTCAAATTGAATCATCATTGGGTATTGCAATTTTATTAGTCTTGAGGTATTGTGTAAAAAGTTGAAGAAAACATGAAATGTTTATTTTATCATGGGATGACACACGTACCCTCATTGGAAGTTGTTTTATTTTCCTTGGGAGCATGCATGGGTTACCTATGAAAAATTGTGAACTCCTTAGGTCAAAAACCAAGAAGTAAATGAATTTCATCGATAAAAAGATAAATAAACATATATTTATCTATGTAAAAGTTTGACTCTGATTGCAAGTGGATTTTGGTGCCAACGTGGCTCCAATCACTTGTTCGATGTCAAATATAGGAGTTGTCACTACATTTGAATACAAGAATATTAGCTTTTGATACCACATTCATTGGGATATACCATTCACAAGATGCAGAAAGAAATAAAATAGATCTGCGAGATGACTAAAATATGCTATAATAGAAATCAATAGTAGCAATGGAGGAAATGGGTACTCCATAAGATATGCTACTACTCCATGAGGGAGCTTTGAGCTTATAGCTCACACACACTACCCTACTACCTATCTACCACACTCACTATGATGCTTCTCTATCTTGCTATTCTATGATCTATCTATGGCCATTATATAGGAAGATAAGTTCATTGGTCAACACTCTATCTAGTTGTACAAGTGGACACCTTGCACATTGACACTTGTGCATTTATTACATTGCATGAAGTAATTAAATAACTCCCCCTAAAGTAACCTTATGTCCTAAGTATGTACCAAGGAAGGTACATTTAAATGACCCAAATAATGTAATATGCTCTATTTTCTAACACCCCCTATATTACAATATTTGGGTACTAAAAAAATTTATCTTCAATGTGGATCTTCTTCCATATGATGGCTCTAAATTAGATCTTCTTCAGCTGCTTCATGGCTTCTGATTTTTTCCAATTCTTGGTTCCTTAATGTCAAACATTTTTTATGAACTATTGTTCTCATGATTCTACACATCATGAGTGGATCTGAATATGGTCTTCTTCTTCCTTTTGTACCTATGTAACACCTGTTTCTCTATTCTTCATAAGCATTAGCCTTGAGATCAAAGTTAGTAGACCCATATGAAATAAGTTCTTGAAGATAACAATTTATTTTTTGTAGTAGTCTTCTTTCATGACCCTTATAGTACCTATGTTTGAAATAACAGGAAAAATATGAGTGATTTATCCCATCATAATATTTGCAAGGATGGAAACTCCAACAATTAGTTTTTTCATGACCATATTGATTGCAATGGGTGCACAATAGAGATGATTTGGTGGATTTGAAGTCTAATTTAGGGATATCATATTTGTCTATCTCTTTAATAATATATTCTAACCAAATGTGCACAATTGAAGCTATTCCATATTTTCCTTTTTGTATGAAGACTTGTTGGTCCCATTTTTCCTATTTTGGGTCTTTCTTGGTATTAGATTCACTGGATGAATATCCCTTTATATGGCTGCCAATTTCAGAACTTATTTTGCATTGTATTGGTTATTTCTTTTCTTTATCATTTTCATCATTGTAATCCATCAGATTTTTAATCCATATTGGTATCTTTCTCATTCCACTTCTAAGAGTATTGCTTAGCATGCTAGTAGCCATTGGTATTGCCTGAATTCTTTGGGATAGAGAAGTTCTATCTTATGGCTTCCTACTAGAATAATTGATCTCTGATAGAAGTATATAAGCTTGATTTGATAAAACCTATATTGATCCTTGATCCTTGTGGGCTTCCTTATGTCTCCCTAGTAATGAGAATGAGTACTCTTAAGGATTTTTAGGTTTTGTAGATAGATTATATATTGTTAATGGATTTGCAACTTGATAAACAATAGAATATGATATTACCAGGTTTAGTAGAATTCCTTATGACTCCATAGTATGAATTGGACAAGATATAAAGTGCCTTTGAGATATATAGTTCAATCTTGGTTGATTTTGTAAAGTTATGAAAATGCTAAAAATCAACTTCAATTGTCCTTATTGTTCCTACAAACTAAGCACTTTTTCTAGATATCAAGAGGTTTTTAATGTTGGATCTGTAGAAACTAAATTACAGCCATTAATCCTCCATCCTAACCATCCCACCATCCACTTGTCCACTGTACACCCTTTTCACCATCCATTCAGCCACTTTAACCCTTTCCTGCCATTTCCTAACCCAATTAGGCTTATTTTTATATTATTTTATATTTAATATAATATTTTTTATTATATTATGACATATTTATTATAAATACATGTATTTATAAACCCAATTAACCTCAACCGTCTGATCCAATATAATATCCACCGTCCATATTCATTAATCCATTCCACTCTAAAATGTCAAAAACCCTAGCTTGTCATAGGACTTCACCATTCCAGCCACCTCCACATCCATCCCCCATTGCCATCATTATCCCCCATCCACTGTAACCTTCACATCCCCGTGATCTACTTCTATAGATTTAACCCTCACCCACAGGCACTCTCCAGAGCCTATGAAGCTCACTATAGAGCTTGCCAAGCACTCACTAGAGCCTGTCGTATCCCACAAGTGCGTACCAGAGCCTACAAAACTCATGCTAGAGCCTGTTGTCATCATCAATGTACTACTAAATTGCTATGCCACATCAACTACTATGGTTAAGACATCACACCAACGGATCTGCAATGAAGCATCATCATTGTAAGCAAGGTAAATCATCTTAGTTGTTATTTTATTACATGATATGTATATTTTCATATGCCATTTGATTTATTGATAGCTAGGGTTTATTGATATCTGAGGGTCTCACACTGTGGAGCCCTCATAGGTATTACTAATCTCTCTTTCTATTTGTGTATATGTAGATCTGTAGGTTCTATCTATTGTTGGACAACTACTGAAGCTGGAGTGGCCTAAAATTGGATACCTGAAGCCCACTCATTCTATTGGGAGCGAAGCACATTGAAGACACTTTTTCATTGTAGCTAGGGTTTCGAAGAACCCTAGCAATCTATATTCATTGTATCACAACATTTTTATCAAGGCAGAATTAATTGTACAAAGGATTTTTTCAGCTCCCCCCATTATTTAATAAATAATATTTCTTGTGCAATTACACTTGTCTTATCGGATTTGTTTACTTTTTGTTGTTATTTAGTGTTGTGCTTTTAGCTCTACAAATGGCGATCACGGTGGGACCCCACAAGGGTTTCATTATTTAAATTTATTTACTTTGCTAACTTGATTTTCTTTCTATCTATTGTAGGGATTTTCAAAAGTACAAAAGTCATTGATCTCGCTGCTAGGGTTTCTATAGCATTTTGTAGCTCTTTTTCAGAGATTACATAGGCACCCTACTGTGCCTGCACAAGCACCCTGACATGCCTATGTAATCACCCTACTATGCCTATGCAGGCACCCTGCTATGTCTACACAAGCACCCGACTACACCTATCAGTGATTTGAAGCAGATCTAAGGCTTTCGAGTAAGTCCCATAACCCCAGTTGTTCTTTTCACAATTTACGTATTCTATATTTTCTACAATGTTACTATTTTGGGGTTATAAAAGGAACTATACACTAAGTAATTTGGGAAAGAATCCTTAGCAAGATTACATTTAGGGTTTTGTGCATTTATTTACACAAATTTCATTTCTTGTTCTAAAATTGTGGATCTAGGTGACTGTTTGCATCCTGGCTTGCATTGAAATAAAAAAGATCATACCTAGTTGCATTCTTAGGGTTAAAATTTGCTTGCTTTCTTTTTTAAAATGGGAATAACATGAACATACAAAAAGTAGTCCTGCTCTAGGGTGGCACCTTTAGCAGGGAAGTGGATGAACCCTCTGGTGCTCTTTTGATATCATTTGGTATCATTTGTAGGTAGGGGTTTCAAGCGGTGTACTTCACTTCCATTGACAAAATTTGTAT
The DNA here is from genome assembly GCA_028583015.1 of Wollemia nobilis. Classification (NCBI taxonomy): domain Eukaryota; kingdom Viridiplantae; phylum Streptophyta; class Pinopsida; order Araucariales; family Araucariaceae; genus Wollemia; species Wollemia nobilis. Next base: position 6,746,145 of record JAQPPZ010004166.1, read on the forward strand.
CTTTATGTTAGCTTCTAGTTTAAAATTAGGAATCTTGTTCCTTTTAATATTGCTTGGAACACAATAAACAACAAGAAATATAAAATTAATCACACACACTTGCATGATTCACTTTTTAATAGTAGTGGTTGGATTTCATCACCAACCATTGCTTGAGATTTGGTGATGGTGGCAGTGATTTCCATCCACCAATATCTGCCCTAGAAACCATAGGATTACCCCCAAGAAAACTTGTTGGAGGTCATTACCAACAAGAATATCATTGCCCCAACCATCCATAGATTTTTTACCTTTGTTTTCTTTAAGAAAAGATTAAGTTACATTAAAACACACAAAGCCTACAACTCTAAAAATAATCTCACATTAGCAAAATAAAATAATTAATGAACAAGGTAAGCCACACATGGTAAAACCTAGGATTGATTTTTTTCTTTTACTTTAAATTTTGTAAGAATTTTTCATTTTGAGTAATTTTGATAAGATTTAAATTTCTAGTTTAAATACTTTTGGTACTAACGAGACAACAAAAGAAAGTAATAAACTGAAATTGTTTAATGTAAAACATTTCCCATTCTCTCGCTACTTCGATAGCCAACCTATCTAGTATGGTTTAGACTACTTCATCTGGATCACCATTTCCATCCCTACCTCAAGTAGGATCCCTTCCACACAATGTGGAAATAGCCACCACCCACATAGACATGGACAAAGTGAAGGCCATCTACAAGTCTTCCAACTATGTCTTAGAACCCCTTAGCCAAGAGGGTTTTGAAGAACCCAAACTGGATACCTCCTGCTCCACCCAAGGATATCATAATTCTATTTATGAATATGGTATGCCTTCTTCCATGAGCCAATCACAACAAAATCCAAGTGTTCCTAACACTTACCCCACATCCACCTATTCCAACCCATTGTATGAGGAGTATGTCAATGCTGCCTCACAAGTTTACAACCCCCAAGTTGTCACATCAAATGCAACTTGCTCCATGCCCATGTCTTCCCATCCTTCTTCATCAACCCAACCCATAGTAACCAACCCAAATCCAACTTGGATACCCCAATATTCGGAGGTGTCCATTTCCATACCTCCATCAACCCATTCCATTCCTATGAATCCACCCATCCATAGCCCCCATACATCATATCCTTTTCTTCATTCACAATCATTTCCTCACCAACCCCATCATCATCAAATTCATTCCATGACCCCCAATTCATCACATCTCCAACAATACATTCAATTTCATCCATTCATTAATCCATTCACCACATCCCAAGTCACTCAACAAGCCAACCAAGGCTTACAATCAGATTATCAACACACTAAAATTCTACAACAAATCTTAACTTGACTCATCAACATTGAGTTACAGTTGAGTCATCTTCAACAACCACAACAGTTGACACATCCATGTTCACAACCCACATCTCAGGTTTTTACACTTGTACCACAAATTCAAAGTCCAACACAATCGGACACAAGCACCAAGCACCCCAAAAAGCCTCATCGCAACTACACAAGACTTTCAAAATCTTATGCAACCATTTTTCAAAGGCTTTATGAAGCACAAGAGATTGTACTTCCAAAAATAAAATCAAGTGATCCTAACAAGCAATATGCAAAGAATTATAAGAAGCACTTGTATTGTCCTTATCATCAACAAGCGGGCCATGACATCAACAATTGTAAAGTATTCAAAAATATTGTCCAAGACCTTATTGATCTCAAAGTCTTCACCCCAAATGGTCCAACTAACTCATCTGATCAGGACATTGGTACCAACTCAATCACCAAGGACAGTGGGGACTCTCAAGATATCACATCCTCCTAGTCATCCACATCATTTCAATTTTCAAAAAGCCCCAAAGGTTCCTAATCCCTTTGGTCACATTCAATTTTCAAAAATCCCCAAAGGTCCTAACCCCTTTGGTCACATTAAATTTCAAAAGCCCCAAAGGTCTTAACCCCTTTGGTCACATTCAATTTTCAAAAATACCCAAAGGCACTCAATCCCTTTGGTCACATCAAAATTCAAAAATAAAAAGCTCCACAATCCCTTTGGTCACATAAAACTCCAAAATAAAAAATCCCCAAAGGTACTCAATCCCTTTGGTCACATCAAAATTCAAAATCAAAAAACTCCAAAGGTACTCAATCCCTTTGGTCACATTCCAATTTCAAAAATCCCCAAAGGCACTCAATCCCTTTGGTCACATCAAATTTCAATTTCAAAAAGCCCCAAAGGCACATAAGCCCTTTGGTCATAAGCTTCCCAAGCTAGGGGGAGTAGAAAAACCCGAGCCAATGAACATCATACACTTGAAAGCGTTCCATGCTTACTATGATTACTATATATGTATATATACATGGCTTAAAAAAAAAAAAACAAATCATTCACATAGGCATTTCCACATTGCATATATTCCATTTACATTTAAATTTAGGCATTTGACATGCATTTTCATTTTTGCATTCATGCATTGTTTCATTTGCATACATTAAATCATACATATTCCATTGCATTGTACAATTTCCATTTGCATATCAACACTCCATTGCATTAGGCATATACATTTGCATCCATCCCATCCCATGTTCAAAGATCATTTATGGTAATGATGATATGGCCAAAAAAAAAAAGTTAAGTTATACAAATTGGGGGTACCTAGTTTGAAGAAATCATGCAACCCTCGCAAAAGTCATATGTCAACCACATCATGTGTCAAAAATCATAAGGCCTAGATTTTCAATCACTCATCCATTACTAGTGTAGCAAGCAACCTCCAAATGGATGTTCGATTTTCTTTAGGACCAAAAACACACTTTACACACTAAGAAAGTCTTGAGCATTGCCGATTGATTCTGAATACAATCCTGAACCAACCACATTTCCTCACATCTTAAGAATATTTTGAGTTAAGGAGGGTTAGTACCATACTTGGGTAGCACCTTAAGGCAAAAATGAGATATCCCTCGCTTGTCCCATCATGCAACATAGTCCAAAAATAGTGGTTTTCACCACTACCAACATTGCTCCAAACATAAACATAAAAACATAGAGTAGTAAGGATAGGGTCAAAATTCTCATCACACTTCGATTGAGAATATGATTCCCCAAAGCTCTATACAAAGTTAACAAGTTCAATTCCCCCACCCTTGATCACTAAAGTCGTAAGGATTCATACTACACGTCCATGAGAAGGATGGGTAGTCATCCCCAAGAGCTAAAAGATCAATCCCAATTGGACTATGGAGTGAATATCCACCGGGGCTAGAAACATAGACAAAATCATTCAGCATCATCCATTAATTTATCATTATGCAACATTCACAAGTGAACCTTATATTTAGTATTTTATCCTAGAAACCTGGTGGTTGTAGGACACTTTCATCATCACAAACCCCTTTATTTGTTAGGGCAAAAACAAATACATTCATCAAATTTCCACATTTCAAAAACTCCATCTGTTGGGACAAAAATAGATCACACTTACATTTAACATCATCTATTCATTTATCATTATGCGACATTCATAAGTAAACCTTGTATTTAGTGGTTTATCCTAGAAACCTAGCAGTTGCAGTGACTGGTTATCCATGCAATCCGGTAGGATGGGTAGATTACCATAAGGACACTTACCTCATCAAAAACCCCTTCATCTATTGGGGCAAAAATAGATAACATTCACTTATCATCATTAATGTCCTTGTTTGTGGGGCTAGAAACACAGACAACAAAATCATAATGTCCTTGTTCATGGGGCTAGAAACACGGACAAAATCATAACTCATCATCCATTAATTTATCATTATGCAACATTCACAAGTGAACCTCATATTTAGTAGTTTATCCTAGAAACCTGGCGGTTGCAGTGACTGGTTATCCATGCAATCCGGTAGGATGGATAGATCACCATAAGGACACTTTCATCATTGAAAACCCCTTTATCCGTTAGGGCAAAAATAGATACATTCATCACGTTTACACATTTCAAAAACCCCTTCATCTGTTAGGGCAAAAACAGATACACTCATTGCAAACTCCCCTCATATGTTGGGGTAAAAACATATCACATTCACATTCAACATCATCCATTCACAGGTGAACTCTACATTGAGCGAGATATCCGCATTGCTTCATCCAACATTCTTCCATCACCATATTTCATCAATCATAAAATTTTTCAAACTTCAAGTAGCATGCAAGTGAACCTTGTATCTAGTGGGTTATTCTACAAACTCGACGATTGCAGCAATGGGAATCCATGCAATTCGGTAAGATGAATAGCCTACAATAAGGACACTTGACCATGATCATAATCAATTATCTTATTATCCAAGATCACAATCACATTAGGCACTTCACATTTTGGAGTGAAACCTTGCCAAAGAACAATTTGCACAATTTTTGTCATTGATGGCCTAGTTTGTGAGGCTTAACACATGAACAAAAACTTAAATTTCATCATTTTTATTCAAAAACTTAATGATAGAAACTAGCTAGGATGATTAGTTCCAATTGTGGGAATAGTCACCAGCAGGCTATCCATGGTTCTTTTTTTCTTTTTGTCTGCATCATCATACTTGCTGTATCGCTCCAAATTTTTCGCATCCCTACCTTCAGGCTATAGGATCCGCGCCCGGAAGGAGGATGGGAAAAGGATGTTGTGGTACCTCAGACTGAGAGGACTTTGCGAAGGTCCCACATCTCAAGGGAGGTGTATTTTGATGATTTTTCGATGGATGGTAGGTTCACCAGGAAACATTTGACGGTAGTTTCCACACCTAGGTTTTGGAATGTGTTTAAATGTGTTCGTTTTAACCTTAAGCATTCATATCCTAGGTTTTGCCAAATGCATCTAGATTACTCTATATGAAAATGCAAGTTCAATGAACACAGAAAATAGATTTAAAGACATAAACATAGAGATTACAGAATGCAAATGATGAATACCTGATCCGGATGTCTGAAGAAGATTCTGATGTTGAAGTAGTCTGGATCATCTGAGATTCGACAGAATCATCTGCAATAAGACAAGATCATCTGAGATCTGACGAATTCATCAGAGACTTGCAAAACCGAAAATAGATGCAAAATACAAAAAATACTATAGTGCTAACAGAGGGAAATGATATAAAATGGTAGCAATGTTATCAAACTGCAACTTAAACACAGAAAAAAAAATGAATTGTGCTAATTTGATGATAATTAAGATTTAATTATGCACTTAATCTAAATGGGTGAACTCCAAATGCAAAGTAATATAAAACACTAAATAGATTATCTAATTTGCAGAATAAAATGACAGAAAAAGGGTTGAGGATCGCAAACTTCAGGCACTGATTGCCTTAATATGGACTGTAGTCGATATCATCTCGCATCAGTACACAATCGCCTCGAATTCGACAGGTTCACATCCGATCTGAACAGGTTCGTCGGCGACGATAGGTGCTGGCTTCGGCTGAAAAACAGTGATGTACCTACAACAAAATTGATGTGGAACTAGTGCAAATGTAAGATAGAGATGATTTAACGTATATGGAATTGAATTGCAAAGAATTTCGGCCAGGGGTTGGGAAGGGAAAATCCTAGAGACTAAATAGGCTTAGGGGAGAAGTTATGAGGTTGGAGATCATCCCAATTTGGGAGATCTCCAACGGGGGAGGGTCCCAACGGCGCAGACACACTTCTACCCAGATTGGAGACCCGTTGGAACAAATTCCAACTTTGCAAAATCAGTTTTGCGACAAGATCGTCTGGACGTCCTAGTCCAGACGAAATCGTCAAATCTAGGGCGATATCATTTTATCGGCGATGATATCGTCAAACGGTCAAAAAAACCTCTAAAAATGGCACGAAAAATGGGGAAACGGATTTCTCGACGGTTAACGGGGGATTTGGGAGGTTAAATTTGAATTTTAAATTATTTACTAAGGTTAATGTAATTATTGTATTTTTACTGCGTCAATTTTAGGGTGCTACATTTTGCCCCCTCTTTAGCGAATTTTCTGAATAAAATGCGTTAAATATGAGTTCTTCTCGATCTATGAGAAAGCAAAAATTATTCTCATTTTTAGGCAACGATTCTTGGTCGAATCGTACGACAGCTTACTATGGTGCCCCCTCCGTGTTTTTACCCAAATCGAACGTTTGAGGTAAAAACGCGAAAAAGCAAAAAATTATTTTTGAATAAAATTAAGAAAAATAGGGTAAAACCCTAATTCATTTTTATTGTTCATTTTCTGGTTTTAGAGCTCTAGAAGCAAAAATGGTGGAGATGATGCACAGATCAACAGAGGTCCGACGCGGTCTACGGGTAAGAGTCTAGACTGATCTAGAATGCTTTAATTTTAACTTTACATGTTTTTTAGATGAATTTTAGATAAATTTTGAGCATCGCGGCCATTTTTGGGCCATCGACATCGTCGGGACGAAATCATCCCGATTTCGACGAAATCGTCTCAATTTCGGCAATTTCACCCGAGGGCGAAATCGTCGAAAGGGGGATGATTTAGTCAAATTAGAGATAATTTCAAACTGCAAAATCGGAAATGATTATGCTCCAATTTGGGACGATATCGTCCAATAGTGGGCAATATCATCAATTGCACAAAGTTGAATTTTTAATTTGCATTATTGATTATTTGAATTGTTGATTAATGATTGTTTATTGTTTTGTTGTTTATGTTTGCAGAGAGGATTACTAAAGAGTAGAGAATGGAAATATGGAGGTTTGAGAGATGACTTGGCCGCTCCTGACACAGGCAGAGCGAGATCAGCTGGCACAGGGCAGCTTACTGCATGTGGTAGAAATGCCACAAGTATCTACAGACATGGGGCTACTGACGGCCCTAGCAGAGAGGTGGTATCCGAGGTCTTCATGTTTCTCGGCTACCGATAGGGGAGATGACTCCCACACTAGAGGATGTATGGAGGATTATGAGAATCCCCATACAAGGACGGCTCATTACTCCTATGGCCAATCAGGGCCGTGCTATGGGACGGTTATGCGGTGACCCGAGCTTCGCCCTAGAGAAGGGCGAAGTTAACATCGAGGCACTACGCCAGATGCCTGGGGCATCTACACTCACACGGGTGCTAGCTGGAGTAGTTGGTGGACTTCTGCTGTGCCACCAGAGTGGGTGTAGGGTGCCATGGATGCTCGTAGATGTGATCTATGATATGAGAGACCACGACTATAGGTTTGCTTGGGGCAGTTTTGTTCTATGTCGATTGTACAGGATCTTATATGGGGTCGTGTACAAGGGCGGTCGATGTCTGGTTATGACATCGCTACTACAGGTTTGGTGCTGGGAGCACATTGTGATGCGGAGGCTGGTAGGGCTTCCTATAACAGGGGTTGACAGGGAGAGGCCCCGAGTCTTCTACTGGTGGCTCCGGAGAGGGTCACAGCGGCGGATCGACTTGCTGATGTCTCGGAGGCTATTGGATGACCTAATCTCGGACCAGATCACATGGAGGATATGGAGAGAGCATCTAGGGTGGCCAGAGGATGGACAGGAGCTGGATCGCATCAGGCGAGTTTGCTGGCTGAGGATGGAGAGGGGAGAGGTGGAGCTCTATAGGTACGATCAAGTTTTGAGGCAGTTCGGTCTACAACAGGGGATCCCATCCCTCAGAGACTATGAGTTTTCCTGGACTATCTAGGATAACACTACAGTTAGTGGGGCTCCAGACATGCAGCGGTTCTAGAGCCAGGACACAGATGATGCCCCCACCTAGCCAGTGGATGGGGATGATGCAGGGGTAGCCGATGGATACGATGCCTGGTACGTAGGCATCTGCCCTTCTCGGATGACGAGGGCATAGGGTTCGATCCATGCAATTGTGCATCGAATAGGGAGGCGGTGCCAGGCGGCGATGGAGGTAGCCTAAGGTCGTGGCGGGAGAGAGGTGAGGCGGCCACAGGCACAGGAGCAGCCGTGATAGAGAGAGAGGGAGAGGAGGGAGGTGAGACCCCCATCTCCACAGAGGCCACCATCACTCGATAAGGGCAAGGGTGTGGACATAGGAGAGAGTAGCGAGATGGCTACTCTCCGGGCAGAGAGAGATCATCTGCAGGCTCAGGTGCAGATGCTACAGGATGCGGTTGCACGACACCGGGCTGAGGTGTCACAGCTACGGGATGAGATTGCATGCCTCAGGGCACGGGCGGAGGGGTGAGCACACAGGAGCTGGCGCAGTTGATTGCTCAGACCATGTTTTACTAGGGCATCTACTTCCATATGGTGCCAGAGGGTCAGAGGGTACAGCTACCAGCCAGCATTGTTGACCCTATCAAGATTGGGTCCTCGAGGACTACGTCTCGATCGAGGACGAGGACTACACAGACGGCGATGGGGCCACCTCCTCCACCTCAGGGCGAGGGAGGAGATGAGGCAGAGAGCTCGAGAGGCTCTCGAGGCTAGAGGGCGGGATTGACATTTGTATGATATGATTATTTTTTATAGAGGATTGAGTATGCCGAGGTACAGATTGTGGCATACCAATCTAGTTTTGATGATGTACATATGTTGATATATATATATATATATGAGATATTTTTGATCATATGACTTGTGTCTTTGTGTATGTTTATGATGCTTTTATGTTTTGATTGATAGATTTGATAATTGGATGTAATTATGTCGTTGGAGATATTATAATTTGAATGTCATGGTGATATTTTTAAATGAAAATAATCTGATGTAACAAATTGATTGTTTATGATGAAATGTGATAAAAATAAAAAATAAAAAGAGACTTCTAACAATAATTTCAAAGGACATTATCGCTATTATAGACCATTTCACGGAGTCACTGCTCACTCGGTCGTCAAGCTAATCCCAAGATAGAAATATTGTTAAAAGTAAAAGAGTGCTTAAGAGACTGTCTTAAGACTTTGTTGTGATAGTGCAAATGATAATGATGATGATGGTTTGTTTTCAGATTTTCATAAAAAATGTTTGTGCATAAAATGATGTTCAAATGATTTTTGCTAGGCATAAATTCCTAAGGGTGATAAATTTTTTGGATAATTCTTTAGGAATTATACCATCATTGCAAAATTGAAGGTTGACATAATGACATGAAATAATGAAAATGTGTTTGCTTTTGAAAAGCATAATTTGTGTAACGTAATGAATTAAGCCATATGGTTTTCATGATTTTTGAATAAATGGGGAATAAAAATTGTTACAATGGTTTGCGCTAGGCATAGAATATGTAGGTATAGACTTATACCATCATCGTGAAAATCCAAAAAAAAAAAAAAATAGTTTTATTGCATGGTTGATTTTTGATGAACAGAAAATATGAAAATGAGGACTTGCACTAGGCATAATATTTCAATTTGGGTTTTGAAACTATACCATCGTTGCGAAATTCAATCAGATATATATGTATATGTTTTTATTGTATAGTTTGAAAGAAATTTTTGATTTTTCTATTATACAGTTGTCTTGGTGGTAAACGATTGTACTTGATTTATTCCAAACAAGTTGCAAAAATAATATTTCAAATTATTTTGAAGACAAAAGTTAGATTTATAAGGAATCCCATGTGCATATGTGAATTCATTTCTGATCTTGATTTATCATAATGATACATGAAATCTCTCAAATACAAATGTGTGTGCAATTGCATTGTTCATTTACCAGTTTTGAGCAAGATACTATGATACAAGTGATTTGAAGAAACCAAATAAGTGTTCATTAACCATGATGTAGATGCATATAACCATACTAGGTTACTATGTAGATCGGATTATCAAAAGCTAGCTAATCCATAAGCAGACATAGGTCTGTACAAAAGAAGGTCGCTAACGTGACAGACATATCACCACGCTAGGAGTTACCCAAGGCCAAGCAAGTTGGGCACAAACCACTTGTTATGGGGCTTACCTCACAGTTTTCGAATAATTGAGAATTCCGGGGATTCAAGCTCATCAACCCTTCTTTTCTTTTCAAAGGGTAGGGAAAGGGATTTTATTGCTTTCTTGCTTTCTCTTGAACTTTGCTTATTTTTCTTTTGCTTGATTTTTGAGATAGTGCTTGAAATATTGCTGGAATGATATAGAATAACATTTTTCTTTTCTCTTTTCTTTTTTTTTTTTTGCTAGGGATACTTGCTCGGATTAGCTGTAGAGCAAGGGATTTTTATTCTGGGTAGGGGTGAGCTTGTCCTTTTGCCAATTCTCAAAGATTCTAGACCATGTGCATGATAGGATAGCAAGGGAAACTTTTCGCTCAAGAAATCAGTTCTACTATGTAGCAAAACATGGAAATTACAAATATAATCATTTTATTGTGAAAAGATGTGCTTGGTTTAAGTAAATAACAAGATCAATTTTCTATGCTCAAACTTTATTTAATTGAATTTTGTGAACTTTGATACAAGAGAGATTAGTAATCATGTCAGATAAAATCAAGATATTTATTGTTGTGAGTGTGCAAGTGAGGGATTCAAAATAAATGCTAATTTATCCAAAATAAGTTGAAACATATAACTGCAATAATTGTAAGAAAATATATATAAATGATTTGAGAAGTTTTGAGACTGTTGACTCTCGCTTTCTTCTGTATATTGTTTTGGTTTCGAAAGAGTCAAGCATATAGCTGTTTTTAGATTTTTATTTTGATTTTTGTTTTTGAGTAAACAATTTAACAAGTGCTTTAAATAAATGCAATAGATAGTGTTGAAGATTTTGGATGATTATGAATATTTTTGATTTTTTTGAATAAATTGAAAGAAATACAAGAGAGTAATTTTGAACAAATATATACATGGATGAAATGACCAGATTTATGCATAGTAACGTTTAAGATGCAAAATATTCATGGGTTCTTTAAGTTCTTTACCATCTAAGGTAGATAATTTGTATGCTCCTGATTCAAATTTAGCAATAATAATGTATGGTCCAAGCCAGTTGGGCACGAATTTACCTTTAATTTCCTTAGTTGCATTTGTATTTTTTTTATTTTCTTTTAAAACAAGGTCACCAATCTCAAAGGAGCGATGACGAACTTTCTTAGCATATGATCTTTTAAGCTTTTTTTGGTAAGCATGGAGATGCTCCAAAGCATTGATGCATTTTTCATCTAGGAGTTCCAACTGATTGAGTCTGCCAGCACGATATTCATATCCTACTTCGGTATCTTGAAGTAGCAGAGCTAAAGAAGGAACTTCCAATTCAAATGGAAAAACTGCTTTAGCACCATACACCAAAACAAATGGTGAAGTTCCAGTGGGGGTTCGAACACTAGTTCGATAGGCCCACAAGGCTGGATATAATTGAATGTGCCAGTCACGGCCAGTTTTATTGACCAATATTTTGAGAATTTTGATTAGGGTTTTGTTAGATGCTTCTGCTTGACCATTACCTTGAGGATAATAGGGAGTGGACCAGCGATGTTGAATCTTATATTTTTGACATAATTTTTTAACATCTTTATTTTTAAAACAAGTTCCATTGTCAGAGATGAGATTGGTAGGAATTCCAAACCTGCAAATGATTTGATTAAAAATAAATTTAGAAACTTGTGTGCCAGTGTAGGAAGCTAAAGGCATAGCTTCAACCCACTTCATGAAATACTCAGTGGCAGTTATGATGAACTTGTGTCCATCAGATGACACAGGATTGATTTTGCCAATAATATCCAAGCCCCATTTAGAAAAGGGCCATGGAGATGAAATAGCCTGCAGCTCTTGTGCAGGCGCATGGACAAGGTCAGCATGTTTTTGACACTTTTCGCAATGGCACACATATTCATGTGCATCCATTTCCATGGTAGGCCAAAATTATCCTATCCGAAGGAGCTTTTTAGCAATAACACTACCACTAAAGTGTCCTCCACAAGATCCATCGTGGGCTTCACTCAAGGCTGATTTAAACTCTTCTAAGTTTAAGCATCTTAATAGGATACCTTCAAAAGATCTCCTATATAAAGTATTGCCAATTATTACGAATCAACTTGCTCGTCGACGTAATAATCGATGCTGGTTTCTATTAGAATTGGCAGGGAAAGTCCCATTTTGAAGAAAATCAAATATGTCTGTATACTAAGGCTCGGGAGTAGTTTCATTGATTAGAAACACATCCAAAGGCTCTAAGCATGACTTATTTGAGGCGGGTTCCTAGAGTCGATGAATAATGATAGTGGCATATTCTTCATCTAACTCCAAGGGCAAGAGAGATGCAGCTGCGGCCATAGCATCAGCTACACGGTTGCTAGTTCGAGGAATAGCTTCCAAGGTGACTTGATCGAATAGGGACATTAATTGTAAAACATAGGCCTTATATGGGCGCAGTTTATCATCTCTAGTTTGATAAACTTCATTAATTTGGTTTATAACCAGTTGGGAATCACCAAAAACTAAAAGATGTTTAATTTTGAGTGCTAGAGCAGCTCGTAATCCAAGGATTAGAGCTTCATACTCAACAGTATTTTTGGTGCAAGCAAAGGTCAGTTTGAAGGACAAAGGAATAAGATGTTTTTGTAGAGTTATTAAAATAATACCCGCACCAGCCCCACTCATGCATCGGGCTCCATCAAAGTATAAGGACCATTGTTCGGGATGGTCTACCTCTAATTGAAGGCATTCATCTAGAAACTCGATGATGAGGGGATGGGTAGACTCTAAGGGTGCAGTAGCTAATTGATCTGCTATGATTTGACCCTTAACAGACTTCTGTCCTATGAATGTGAGATCAAACTTGCTTAGAGCAAGAACCCACTTGGTTGTGCGACCCGATAAATAAGGTCGACTCATCAGATACCTTAAGGGATCATATTTAGCAATGACATAAGTTTTTTGGCTAAGCATATAATGTCGTAATTTTTGCATAGCAAACATGACTGCTAGACATAGTTTTTCCAATGCTGTGTAGCGGGTTTCATAACTGATGAAGGTTCGGCTAATATAATAATTAGCACGTTCTCGCTTTTCATCATCAAGTTGGGCTAACATAGCCCCTAAGGCAGAATCTGAAGCTGAAATATATAGGAGAAATGGGCGATCGAATTTAGGTGGTGAAAGCACAGGTGGATTAAGGAGGTATTGTTTGAGAAGTTCAAAAGCTTATCTACATTCGGTATCCCAATTAAAGGGGACATCCTTCTTAAGGATTTTAAGAAAGGGACCGATTTTATCCGCCAGCTTATCGATGAAGCGACGGATGGCTTGAAGCTTACCTTGTAAACTTCGTAACTCAGATATATTAGTCGGTGCGGGCATATCGGTGATGGCCGCAATCTTGAGAGGGTCGATTTCAATACCACGTAAAGAAACTAAAACCCCTAAAAGTTTGTCGAATTTAACTTCGAATATGCATTTTGTTGGATTTAATCGAATGAGATATTCTCATAATCGATTAAAGACTTTCCTTAAATCATCTAAATGATTATTTTCAATAATAGAGCGAGCTATAATATCATCCACATAATCATGTAGGATATCATGCATAATATCATGAAAAATGTAGGTCATAGCTCGTTGATAAGTTGCACCGATGTTCTTTAAGCCAAATGGCATCACTTTCCAGCAAAAGGTACCCCAGGGGGTGATAAAGGCTATTTTAGCCTGGTCTTCAGGAGCTATCCTGATCTGATTATAACCGAAGAATCCATCCATTAAGGACATCATCCCACTTCCGACAGTGAAGTCAATGATTTGGTCCATGTTTGGAAGAGGAAAATCATCTTTAGGGCATGCAGCATTAATATCTCTAAAATATGTGCAAACCCTAACTTTGGTAGCTTCTTTCTTGGTGACTGGAACTACATTTGAGATCCATTCAAAGCATAATCAATAGCTTGTATAAAGATAACATTCGGGAGTTTTTCTAACTCCCCTTTGACTATCGGAGCCACTTTGGGATGCATTTTTCTGAGTTTTTGTTTGACAAGTTTAGCATCCGGATGGACCACTAGATGATGCATGACTACGGAAGGGTCTAGACCTGGCATATCTTCGTATGTCCAAGCGAAGACATCTTCATACTCTTTAAGGAATGCGATGTATTGTTCTTGTTTTTCTTGACTTAATTCTGATCCAATATTTATTATGTGAGGATTGTCCTCAGTTCCAATGTTAATTTTAATGACATTTTCTACCTCCATGTGTAGATCTCTTTCAAAATTAGGTGGGGCGGGTGAAACGCCCAATTCTTGTAATTCTTGTAAAGTTAATTTAGATAATTCATTCTGAGGATTAGTGGTTTCAAGTTGAGCTATAGTTGGTATAGAACCATCAAAATAAAATCCATTGTGTAACATCTCTTCAACAGAGACATCATGGAAGATATCTCCTTCCAACTCTTCATCGGGGTCGGCAATCATTTTAGGGTATGCTATGGACAACATGTTGCATGAAAACGATTGATTTTTAAGAGGCAAATCAACATGCCTATCCAAATAATCTTGATAGCGGATGAGATGATCATCATCCTCAAAAGGAAAGGGTTGACCCTTACTAGGAAATAGGCCCACACCACATCGGGAAGGCCACGGTTCTACCTCGAAAGGTTCTTTCATGCCTTTTTGGAAAGGTCCCAAGCCTTTCCCTTCATATCCCATTTTAAGCATCATGGGTTTAGCTTTAATATAATCATTGGTAAAATAACACCGAGCGTATCCTTCATGGTGAGTTTTGATATTCCGAGGGATTCTTCCCCAGTCACATCCTTTATAAATGAAGGCACAACTCCCGACTTGGTAAGTACTTCCCATAGGTTGTGGGAGGCCCAAAGTACGAGGAGATGGTGACAAGTTATTTAAAAGGTTTGAATATTGCATGAAAGCATTCATTTTTTCTGATATTAAGGTTGTAGATAAATCTGGTAAAAGTTCATCAGAAAGGGCATAAGATGTAGAAGGCTTATTACCTACATCTTTAGTTGTGGAAGGTATGATAGATGTGTCTATAGGTCTTGAATTTATAAAGATAGAACTTGAAGGATTGGTTGTAGACTTAAGATCTATTTGAGGTTCTAAAATGATTTGTTTAGAGGATTGTTGATCTATATAGGAGGATGAAATTAATGGAGGGGAAATAGGTGAAGTTATGGGTGTATGTTTCACATTTTTAGATGAAAAATATGAACTAGGTTGTGTGGATGACAGAGCTGGGCAAAATTGCACTCCAATAGATTCTACCAAAGCACACATATCAAAAGGTCTAGGGTCACCATGAAAAGTGACCAACTGATTTTTGAATTCAAATTTAACACATTGGTGTAAAGTTGATGGGACCGCTCGCATGGCATTGATCCAAGGGTGACCCAAAAGTATATTGTACGACGCTGGGCAATGTACAATAAACACGATTGTTTCTAGGGTTCTAGGACCAACTTGCAATGGGAGGGTAATAACTCCACACGTTTCTTGTGTTTCATCATTAAAAGCTTTGATAATCATATCAGTTTTCTTCATTTCATCACTTCTAAAGCCAAATTGTTGGTAGAAGTCAAAGGTGCAAATGTTTAGAGATGAGCCATTATCAATCAAAACTCGTTTGACAACTACATCTCCAATTAAAGCAGTAATGTATAAAGGATTGTCCTTATGTAAACCGTGTTGTGGGATATCTTTATCCCGAAAGTCAATACAATCAATCTCTCGAGTGATGATAGTATTGGCCATAGCTTCTGGTTGAATGTTTTGAGGTACCATCATTTGGCTCAATGTAAGCATCAACTCATCCCTATGGGTGGGAGAGGATCTTAATAAATCTAAGAGAGAAATTCTGGCCGTAGTGTTAGACAATTGCTCATTAATGTTGTAAGGGGGTTTAGATTGAACATTAGGAGCATGATTCCCTTTATTGGGATTTTTCAAAACGAATGGAGCTGATCCATCGTTCTGATTTGGTTCTTGTTGAGAGTTTTGAGCTTGTTGTCGAGTAACGACTCCAATGGTACCTACGATGTTATAGTGAAGACGTTGAACTGGTCTCAATTGAGCATTAATGGCTTGTTCATTAGAAAGGAATATATTGGAAGAAGGATGAGTAGTGACTCTTCTAGGGATTGGTTCTTCTGGAACATTAGCATCTGTGACTAGTTGAATAGGATCTGATTCATTTTCAGAACTATTCGATTGGTTTGAAGTAATGTCTAGTTCACTTTCACTACCTGATTCTATATCACTAGAATCAGAAGTTTGAAAATTATGTAAGGGCCTAGTCGTAACCAGGGATAAGGTCGTGTCAAATATTTGAGGATCTTGAATAGGTAATTGTCCGCTAATGGTTCTACATAGTGGGTAGGAGGGGGAACATTATGATGTTTGATTTGATTGGCTACATTTTTACCATGTCTTGGTAAAGGGTGTTGAAATATGTCTAGAGTTTGATTGGCATTTTGATTTTGATTTTTGGGAATGGTCTTTTGAGTATTATTAGGAGGGTTTTTTTTAGGTTGGAATGCTTGTACTTCCATTTCATTATTTTCAATCAAATCTTGTATTTTATGTTTCAATCTTTTACAAGCGTTCGTAGAATGTCCAGGTCCTCTATGGAAATCACAGTGCAAGTCAGCTCTGTATCCAGGTATAGTTGGGTCAGGTTCTTGGATAGCTGGTAATTGGATCAAACCTCTTTCAAGTAATTGAGGTAAAATAGTTGATAAAGGTTGGTTTAATCTAGTGAATTCTCGAGGAGGCTTGTCAGGAGGTTTTAATATGAATTTTTCTGTTGTCTTCGTTGCATTGATATTAGCAACGTTTCTGCTGTCAGTGACTCCGTCACCGACAACTTGTTTGTTTTTATATTGATTTCTTGGATGTTTTCTCATCATTCTTCTTCCTAAGTTGGCCTCTCCTAATGAGGTCATCTTCTACTCTTTGAGCTAAATCTATAGCTTGATCGAAGGTAGTTAAAGTAGTGGTTGATAGCTCATAAGATATCTGTTCTTGTAAATTGTTGATGAAAATGTCCAACATTTCCCTATACGGCAGCACAAAGTGTAGTTTTCCTATCAATTGCCTCCATCTAGCTAGGAAATCAGCAAAACATTCATCCTTGTCTTGTTTTAAATTGTATAGGTCTTTAATAGTTACATGCCTCTCGATGTAGGCACTAAATTGATGGACAAATGATTCAGCTGTTTCTTCAAATTTTCTCAAAGAATGAGTGGGAAACTGATAGTACCACTCTAATGCCATCCCACCTAAACTTTTGGGGAACATTTTTAGTAATAGCAAGTCGTCATGCGATATGTCGTGACATGCTATCCTAAACATGCGAAGATGCTCTATGGGGTCTTCGGTTCCTTTATATATAGGCAGGACGGGCATGGGAAAATGCTCAGGGTATGGTTGAGATACAACTATGGGATCCAAAGGTTGACTACATATCTCTCGATAATTATACGAGGGACGGTAGGGATCTATCTAGTGCATACGTGAAGCCAATTGTTTCACCATGGCTTCCAGATTACTAGTTTGCCCCCCATATTGGTTTGGTAGGGCATTGACATGGGTTTTATGGGCGTAGGATGGAGGAACATGCAGATTAGATGCCATGTTACTATTGTGTAAAGTATTGGTAGGAAAAGTATTATGGAGGAATTTTGAAGTTGGATTATGTTGTATTCTGGATTGTTGAAAGTTTGTATTTGGCTTTGTTTTAGGTTTTTGTTTATTTGAAGCATATTGCTCAATAGTTTGGCGGAACAAAGTAGTGAAGGAAGGTTTCTTTTGTGTGGGAGTGATTTTAGGTTGAATAACAGGTTCCTTAGGAGGTTGGGTAATCTGTTGTTTTAACATTTTTTGAGCCATAGTGACCATATCCGTATTGGATGGCCCAGCCTTGTCACTTTCTTGATCAATGAAAGACAAGGGATTAATGCACATATTAAATGCCTATTCTATAACTGCTTGAGCGTCACTGATTTGTCCTTTATCAAGGTGAATTGCCACATTAAGGTCATCAATGTTATCTATGAGAAATTTCTTGAAATGCTCTGCATTGTCAAAGGCAATAGTTCCATTAGGAGCTACTCTAGGGGATGAGGATCCATCCTCTTTAACACTTCCTTCTTGTTCCTTATCTTCACCTAAGTCTTCGTCTGATTGACCTAGAGTTTCTCCTTCCGGATTTGTATCTCCAAGAAGGACATTTGGGTCTTTAGTTGTATCTTGTAACCAATCTTCTCCTTCCCCTAAAGTTTCTTTACCATTCCTAAGTTTAGGCATGGTGCTAAGTTTTGATTTCAGCAAATATATATATATTTATATATATGCAACAAATTAAGAGGTATATATTTACTATATACCTACTACAATATTTGAAAATGAAATGTTTAAGTTTTTGCTAAGTTTTTGATTTTTAGTTTTTTAGTTTTTCTTTGAAACAATATAATAAAGACAACAAATAACACAATAAATGCAAGAAATAATACTGAAGTAATAATCTAGTTTTCTATAAACAATTTATGAATATCATTGATAGGTTCGAGTTGTTCAGGAGTCATGAAGTGTTCTTCTTCAAATTGAAAGTTTTCTTTTAAAATTTTGATGAAAAGAGCTATAGTGATGTTGTGTGTTTCAGATGCTGGTTGATAAAAGTAAAGCTCGTGGTAATACTCTCGATATAACACAGCTCGCGAAACTCTATTCCATCTTTCCCTATCTGTAAGAACAACCTCTTGGTCTTCTACACAACCTAGGAACTGGTGCATAATGGCTACATTCTTGAGGTATTCCTCGAAGGTGAACAACTCTGAAGATACTAAAGCTCTCCTATAGGCTAACCATCTATGGTAGGCTCTATGAAGTTCATGATAAAAAACTAGTTGGTGAGGATCCAGGATTCTATCTAGGACTAGCCTCTTGATTTGCTTAAGTTGTGTGGACCTAGATGAGATGAGACTAAGTCTTCTATAAAGTTCATTCCAGAAGAATTGACTTCTACTTGTTTCAGGCACACTAAGGACAGAATTAACTTCTATAGCTGCCAATTGATTTTCTACGTTTATAGTAACCGCTAACATTTTCTTAGGAGCTACCATCTAAACATGTTTTTAAACTTAAATGTTTAAAATGCATCTATGTTTCAATTGTTCTATATATTTTTTTGTTTTTGTTTTTGTTTTTCAAAAGGTTATGATGCATTCAGGTCGGGTTCACCAAAATGTATCGCTCCAAATTTTTTGCATCCCTACCTTCAGGCTATAGGATCCGCACCCGAAAGGAGGATGGGAAAAGGATGGTGTAGTACCTCAGACTGAGAGGACTTTGCGAAGGTCCCACCTCTCAAGGGAGGTGTATTTTGATGATTTTTCGACGGATGGTGGGTTCACTAGGAAACATTTGACGGCAATTTCCATGCCTAGGTTTTGGAATGTGTTTAAATGTGTTCGTTTTAACCTTAAGAATTCATATCCTAGGTTTGGCCGAATGCATCTAGATTACTCTATATGAAAATGCAAGTTCAATGAATACAGAAAATAGATTTAAAGACAGAAACAGAGAGATTACAGAATGCAAATGATGAATACCTGATCCGGATGTCTGAAGAAGATTCTGATGTTGAAGTAGTCTGGATCGTCTGAGATTCGACAGAATCATCTACAATCAGACAAGATCGTCTGAGATCTGACGAATTCGTCAGACGAATTCGTCAGAGACCTGCAAAACCAAAAATAGATGCAAAATACAAAAAATACTACAGTGCTAGCAGAGGGAAATGATATAAAATGGCAACAATGTTATCAAACTACAACTTAAACACAAAAAAAATTAATTGTGCTAATTTGATGATAATTAAGATTTAATTATGCACTTAATCTAAATGGGTGAACTCCAAATGCAAAGTAATATAAAACACTAAATAGATTATCTAATTTGCAGAATAAAATGATAGAAAAAGGGTTGAGGATCGCAAACTTCAGGCACTGATTGCCTTAATACGGATTGTAGTCGAGATCATCTCACATCAGTACGTAATCGCCTCGAATTCGACAGGTTCACCTCCGATCTGAATAGGTTCATCGGCGACAATAGGTGCTGGCTCTGGCTGAAAAATAGTGATGTACCTGCAACAAAATTGATGTGGAACTAGTGCAAATGCAAGATAGAGATGATTTAACGTATATGGAATTGAATTGCAGAGAATTTCGGCCAGGGGTTGGGAAGGGAAAATCCTAGAGACTAAATAGGCTTAGGGGAGAAGTTAGGAGGTTGGAGATCATCCCAATTTGGGAGATCTCCAACGGGGGGAGGGTCCCACAAGTGCAGACACACTTATGCCCAGATTGGAGACCCGTTGGAACAAATTCCAACTTTGCAAAATCAGTTTTGTGACAAGATCGTCTGGACGTCCTAGTCCAGACGAAATCATCAAATCTAGGGCGATATCGTCTGATCGGCGATGATATCGTCAAACGGTCAAAACAACCTCTAAAAATGGCACAAAAAATGGGGAAATGGATTTCTCGATGGTTAACAGGCGGTTTGGGAGGTTAAATTTGAATTTTAAATTATTTACTAAGGTTAATGTAATTATTGCATTTTTACTGCACCAATTTTAGGGTGCTACACTTGCATATCAATGGCATCAGAGAGCATACTATTCAATAGCATCGAATCACCCCCAAATTTGGGGCAACCATAATTTGATCTTGATCCTCCCACAATGGGATACATATTACATGATCATGACATCTACACTTGACAAAACCCCCTTTCAACCATTGGGGAAAAAATGGTATTGCATTTGACATCATCATTTATCCACAAGCATCATGGTACTTCACACCAACCCTTTTTCACCATTGGGGCAAAACGGTCTCACATTTTACATCATTCATATCATCTACAATCACATCGCATGTTACATCATTCATGCATCACTTGCACATCTATCATCACTTGCACAAATTCATTTTCAATTGGCTCATGAGAATCTTCTCATTTGCCAATTGAGGGGGTAAGCTACGCAAAACTCTAAAATTCTTTTACCTTCAATGCTAGTACTTGTTGAGTGGTATTTTCACACACTTGTGAAAGTGCACTCTTCTTTAGGATTTGGGTTCCAAATCCCCTCTTGCAAAGAAGTTAAACAACCAACTTCTCCAAGGTCTCCACTGTATTAGCATTTGCAACTGAGTATTAGTAATCTCAAATAAAGATATTCAATTTAAATGCTTGGAACACCTTAGTGATTGCAAGTAACTGTAAACAAGGGGCAATGTTGGTTTATTCCATCATGCAACTTTAGTGATTGTTCATTTTTTTTAGATTTTGAAAATTTTAAATATTTACTTTAACTAAGTTAAACCATCTGGAAAAATAAAATAAAATGAAAAGAAATGCAAAAAATTAAAAATTGAACACGTTCAGTCTGATGCTATCCCATTCTGACAAAACTAAAGATATGAGGTTTTCATGCATGCAACCTAACTTATTGGACCTGCAAAACATGCACAATCCTGATAAGCTAAGTGCTGGCTCCTAGGGTTTTAAATAAGATTTTTCAGATTTAAACATTAGCATGAAGCAACCAAGAAACTTGCGTAAACTCCATTTACAAGCCTAAAATCTGAAAAGGGAAAATAGACATTTAATATTGCATGCAGAAAATGACTCCTTCTTTCTTGCCCATAAGATGCAAATTTCTAAACAATTATCTACAGTAAATATTTGTCATTTTACAATAGCAGAATCTCTGGTTTTTCCCAAAACCAGCAAAATGTGGAAGAAAAACACTCCACAGCAGGCCCAAAATGGCTAATCACCCTCAACTCTACAACCCCGCTTGCAGCGGTTTTCGACCTCTGTACCTGTCCTATGCTTCTACTTTTAAAGTTTTGGTAAATTGCTTCTCCTTCCACGACGGTTCATTTTGTCTTCCAGATTGCTTCGTTTCACCTTCCCTGCCTTTCCATTGCTTTTTATTTTATGCTCGAGATCTTCTCTGTGAACTGTAATGCCTCTGTAGCCCTTACACATGTATGCCATGTGTTTTGCACTTTTCTGCATTTTCTGTAATGGCCCCATGTAAATCACGACAAAAAATAGCATGTAGCTTTGCTCCTTTACTTTCATCGCAAAAACACGACATGTCACGATATCATGACATTTTCCTGCCAACAGTCTTGTCCACTTTCATGCACAGCGAAAATGAGACATGTTGTGATATCACGATGTTTTTTTGTCAGCAGCTTTGTTTCTCCTCATGCATCGCGAAAATGATACATGTCACGATATCATGACATTTTTTTGCTTCGGGCCGCGTGGATGCAACCTATCGTGAAATTGTGACGCTTTTCTCTTTTGGACTATCTCACTGCTTTCTGTCGTGAAATCATGATGCTTTTCTCTTTCGAGCTGTGCAGATGCAATATGTCATGAAATCATGACATTTTTCTATTTTAGGCTGTCTTGCTGCATTTGGCCGCGAAAACGCGACATGTCATGAAATCACGACATATTTTCCTTTCGTACTACTTCGCTGCTTGGAGCTGCAAAAACATGACCTATCACGAAATCATGACATTTTTTTGCTTCGTGCCACTTTGTTGCTTCCTGTCACGAAATCGTGACACTTTTCTGCTTCGTGCCCCTTTGCTGCTTCCTGTCGCGAAATCGCGACGCTTTTAGTGCCTTGCCCTGTTTGATTGGTTTGACCATGATTTTGTGACATGTCATGATTTCATGACAATTTTTCATTCTGTCTTTCTCTCTCCTCTCTGGACCGCGATTTCACAACACGTCGTGAAATCGTGAAAATTTTCATTTCAGGCCGTGACGGAGCAACATGTTGCGATATCGTGACAACTTTTCTTTTTCGGCAGCGACGGAGCGACATGTCGTGATATCGCGACAACTTTTTATTTTCGGCCACGACAGAGTGACATGTCACGATATCACGACATCTTTTTATTTTTGGCCGTGACAGAGCGACATGTCGCGATATCGCGACACTTTTTCTCCTTAGTGAAATTTTTTCTTTTTCCTTGATTTTTTAGCATCTGGGCTACTACAGTTTTCTTTGAAAGCATGCAAAAAAGGTGGGTCCCCAATTTTGGGGTGTGTTGTGGATCAACCACAACAAATAGCGACTCTACTGTCAAATGCTCTTGAGCATTTTGGTGAGAACCCAACCTGAAACATACAAGCTTAGATACAGGCGTCAACACATAGAAGATAAACAAATATCGATAGATCAGAAA
This sequence comes from Wollemia nobilis, assembly GCA_028583015.1. Lineage (NCBI taxonomy): Eukaryota > Viridiplantae > Streptophyta > Pinopsida > Araucariales > Araucariaceae > Wollemia > Wollemia nobilis. The sequence continues at coordinate 6,769,323 of JAQPPZ010004166.1, forward strand.
TACATGAAACATCAAAATCATTAAGTATCAGCTCGGTGTGTGTAATATGTTTCATTTCCTATCATTTGAACTTTTTCAACATTCCATTGTCAGTTTCACTTATTATTTGTATGCAAGGCTATGAATGATTTGTGTAGGATTTGATGTATGATGAAGATGTTAGAGATGTAACAACCTGCTTTATAAATGCTCAAACCTTCTAATATCATGGACAAACATACTAAATGTCAAACCCTCTTAGGAACAAAAATATGTATACTGAATTAATTTACTAGATCCCAAAGTAGGTCATGTGTCACTACCATCTTGCACCCATGTGCAAGTGTAAGTGAAATCAAAACTTTAGGGAATAGGATTCCCAACCTAAGCGAGATGGGAATTTAACCCTATCCTTACTAGTCTGATTTGGAGTTCATTACCTCATCTTGAACAAAATAATTTAACCTGTTATGGATGAAATGGTCGGGCTAGTCTATCCATATGAGCAATCAGTGGTCTTGCTTTTAGGCAAGACATGTTGCCACGCATGAGCATACTTAACCCCATAATCCATGACTTGGCTTTCATTCATTCTTTTCTCTCTCTTTTTCTTTGGACCTTTGGGATGACTACCCATCCTTGCTAGGGACATGTAGTACGATCCCTCCAATCCAATATTAATATGAAATGGAAAATATTATCTTTTATCTCTTGGACCTTGGGGATGACTACCCATCCTTTGCAGAGGACACGTAGTACAATCCTTCCAATCAAATATTGAGATGAAATGGAAAAAAATAGTTTTACTTTTATTGCTTGGACCTTTGGGATGACTACCCATCCTTTGTAGAGGACATGTAGTACGATCCTTCCAATCCAAGCCTTATGATGAAACGGGAAAAATGGAAGCCTTGGGGAATTGGATTCTCAACCTAAGCAAGATGAGAATTAAGTCCTATCCTTACTACTCCATGTAGGTCAAACCAGTGCTTTGGGGAGTTGGATCCTCAACCTAAGTTCGATGAGGATTTAACCCTATCCTTACTACTCTGGTTTTAGGCTTTAAGCTTGATGGGAATTGTAAAAACCACTTTTTTAAGGATTATGTTACATGATAGGACAGACATGAAATATTCTTTTCACCTCATCTTTTCATCCAAGTATGGTTTTGACCATTTTGCTCAAGATTCTTTTTAATTTGCATGGAATGTGCTTGGTTCAAGATAGCTTGGGCAGCAGTTCCCAACCTTAGGATCTTTTTAATATATGTTATGTAATAATCCTAAGAGGATTCAACACCTTCTCAATAATTTCCCATGGAATGAAAATGTAACTGAGATGACATGTATATGCAATGTGGAATATGACATGAGATATGAATGCACTACTTCTTTTGGAATATATCATCTGTTTTACCATAATGTGCAAAACTAAAAACTTCATGCATCACAAGATCCAAACGATAATATTTAAATGTTTGTGTTACTTGTGGAGCTTTCTACAACACAATTCCAATGTTTCATATTTCCCTGATCTTAGGCATAAGTTGACATCTCAAAATTTTCTTCATTTTTTTTTTTTTATATATAAAAAACCAAACATGTCCATAGGACCAACACATAACTTTAAATTAAAACTTATTCAATCCAAAACCAAACTGCCATCCAAAAATGAAAATTTGAAAACACACCAAAACCCAAAACCATGTATATACAATATAGTACAAGATGATGCCAAGCTTGGACTATTACTTTCCTGGATCCCAAACATGATTAGAACATTTCAACAAAAATATAACATGATATGCCTGCCAAATGTTGTGGGCATCCAACAAAAACAAGACTAGACCAAACAATGCAACCCACTTCAACTTTCTTCTCTCACCCCACCAATTAAATTTAGTTCCATTAGTATTCTCATAGGTGAGATTCAAATTTTCAAATTGATTAGACAACGATTGATTTTCAATTTTATTTTGTCCATTCTTTAAAGTGCAAGTTTCATCATTCCATTCATGATTTAGAAGTAGGCTTTCCTTTTCAAATGTGAGATATTGCAAACAAGAGCCTATTTCTAAAAGTCTTAAATTCAAATTATTTTTTGAGATTTTAAAACCATCAAAATCAATCAAAGCTTGACAAACATCACCAAGATTTGACATTTCATCATCAATGACATTAGCATCCAAAGGGACATCATGTAACCCATCACTTAAAATTTTTGTGGCTACTACCAAAGGTAAAGATTTCACCTTGTCACCCATACTCAACCCATCATGATTAGAATTTATCACAACTTGATGAGTGTTAGTAGCTTTTTCTTTTTCTTCATTGTCTTCTTCATCATCCAATACCTGTTCAAAAACACCAAAGTTAGGCACCCAATCAAACATGCGTCCATATTTTTCAAAACAAGAGCCTAATTTTTCAAGATATGTGTCACGTGACACCTTTCCATGATCAATGGCTTGAGTTGCCTCAAAATTCATATTTTCATTAGGATCATCAATAGTATCAAACCCACACCACTTAGGCTTTGTAATTTCATCATTTTGAGATGGCATAGACATTGTAGAAACAATAGGTGGATCAAGATTTTTGATTTCTTGCCCCTCAAGGGGAACAAAAAAATTGATTCTCCTTCTTCATCCATGGTAGTAGAATCAATATCCTTCTCCAACATTTGATGAGATTCCAACCCTTCTTCCAAAACATTCTCAGATTGCACAGGACTTGTAATATCCTCATGTGAAAGGGCAATTGTATCATCCTGCATATCAATAGGCACACAAATTTCATTAGCAGTTTTGGAGTGAGCATACTCTTCCCAAGAATCATGATGATCATCTTTCAAAATCAAATTGTGATGCTCAACTATTTCTTCTTCATCTTTTAATTCATCAACATGTTTCTCATCAAATTTATCTTCACCTTCCTTAGATGGTTCAATTACTTCCAAAATTGGGTTATTGCTTGAATTCAAATTGATAATGCTATCATAATCCACATGTGTAACCCATTATTCACGTTTAACATGATTTGGAAGGTGTGAATTTTCTAGGCCATTACTTTCAACAATGTCATCCAATGTGTCATCCGCAACAGATTCATCCTCATAGAATTCATCTTTTGGTGAGTCAAGGGTTTCCAATCTGTCACATGTTTCAATACTAGTTGGATCCATTACCCCTCCCTTGCCTAAAATCATATTCTTGTGAAAATCATTGAAATTGATTTTAGAAACATCTTTTGAATCAAGATGAGTATTTTGAAGTTGATTCATACTTAAGAAAGATGGTGGATCTTGCATAGTAGGTTGAGGATTTTGAAATTGATTGAAGCTTGGGAATGATTGTTGATTTTGAAATTGATTTACACTTGAATTTGGTTGAGGTGGATAAATCATTGGATGGGTAAAGGAGGTATTAAATGATTGAATATTATACGATCCAAAACCCACACCATAATTTTGACAACTCAATTGTTGCTCAATTGCCATTGCTTGAGTATAGGCTTGTGACAAAGATGTGATTAGAGGCATCCCTCGCAAATATGTGGAAGTGAGTGGGTCAAGAGCATTGACATATATTTGGAGAGCCACTTCTTCTTGCAGAACATAAAATGTCACTAATTGAGTGTATAATCCAAAGAACCTTTCAGAAAATGACTTCACATTTTCACTTGGTCCTTTTTTAATAGTGACAAACTGCTGATACATGTGAATTGGGTCAACTTGCTTTTTGTTGAACTGATTAAGAAATGCTACCTCTAGTTGAGCCCAAGAAGTGATAGACCCTAAGGACAGACTTGTAAACCAATCATATGCCACTTTGTCCAAGGTGTACAGGAACATTTTACAAGCAACATCATCATACCAACTTGTTAAGTGATTCGCACAGAATTTGAATGCTCGAATGTGTTCTTCTGCAGTATTTGTCCCGTTAGACAAAAAATGAGGAAGACATCCCTCGACACCAACGGGAAAATAATTTTGAACTCCTGGTATGTTCAATGGGCTACCTACCATCCACGATGAAAACATAGCCATTAGTGAATCTTAAAGAATTAACTTTAATATCAATTTTTTTTTTTTTTAAATTAAATTAAATCACATTATTCCTATATGAACCATCAAAGCGTTAGGAAAGTGCATAGCAATTCATGTCCTCCTTTTAACAGTACAAAGTTGTATTGTTAAAAGAGGGCTAAAGATAATAATCAATAGGGCATGAAATATTCAAAAATTTAAATCCCTATAACATTTAAATCAATATAAAATAAAACGGTTCAGGCCTTCCTTCTAGTGCCAAAATGTTGAGTGGTGTTAGAGGAGGCCGAAGATGCTAATCAAATGGACTTGAAATATTTAGCAATGTAAAGTTCTTAAACAATTATAAACCTATAGCATCTAAAATCACGATAAAATAAACCCTTTCATGCCCTCCTTCTAGCGCCAAAATGTTGAGTGGTATTTTCACACACTTGTGAAAGTGCACTCTTCTTTAGGATTTGGGTTCCAAATCCCCTCTTGCAAAGAAGTTAAACAACCAACTTCTCCAAGGTCTCCGTTGTATTAGCATTTGCAACTGAGTATTAGTAATCTCAAATAAAGATATTCAATTTAAATGCTTGGAACACCTTAGTGATTGCAAGTAACTGTAAACAAGGGGCAATGTTGGTTTATTCCATCATGCAGCTTTAGTGATTGTTCATTTTTTTTTAGATTTTGAAATTTTTAAATATTTACTTTAACTAAGTTAAGCCATCTGGAAAAATAAAATAAAATGAAAAGAAATGTAGAAAATTAAAAATTGAACACGTTCAGTCTGATGCTATCCCATTCCGACAAAACCAAAGATATGAGATTTTCATGCATGCAACCTAACTTATTGGACCTGCAAAACACGCACAATCCTGCTAAGCTAAGTGCTGGCTCCTAGGGTTTTAAATAATATTTTTCAGATTTAAACATTAGCATGAAGCAACCAAGAAACTTGCGTAAACTCCATTTACAAGCCTAAAATCTAAAAAGGGAAAATAGACATTTAATCTTGCATGCAGAAAATGACTCCTTTCTTGCCCATAAGATGCAAATTTTTGAACAATTATCTGTAGTAAATATTTGTCATTTTACAATAGCAGAATCTCTGGTTTTTCCCAAAACTAGCAAAATGTGGAAGAAAAACACTCCACAGCAGGCCCAGAACCACTAATCACCCTCAACTCTGCAACCCTGCTTGCAGCGGTTTCGACCTCCGTACCTATCCTGTGCTTTTGCTTTTAAAGTTTTGGTAAATTGCTTCTCCTTCCACGACGGTTCGTTTCGTCTTCCAGATTGCTTCGTTTCACCTTCCTCGCATTTCCATTGCTTTTGATTTTATGCTCGAGATCTTCTCTGTGAACTGTAACGCCTCTGCAGCCCTTACACATGTACGCCACGTGTTTCGCACTTTTTTGCATGTTTTGTAATGGCCCCATGTAAATCATGACAAAAAATAGCATGTAGCTTTGCTCCTTTACTTTCATCGTGAAAACGTGACATGTCGCGATATCACGACGTTTTTCTGTCAGCAGCTTTGTTTCTCCTCATGCATCGCGAAAATGATACATGTCACGATATTGTGACATTTTTCTACTTTGGGTTGCGTGGATGCAACCTATCACGAAATCGTGACGCTTTTCTCTTTCAGGCTGTCTCGCTGCTTTCTATCGTGAAATCACAATGCTTTTCTCTTTCGGGTTATGCAGATGCAATATGTCACGAAATCACGACGTTTTTTTGTTTCGGGCTGTCTTGCTGCATTTGGCCGCGAAAACGCGACATGTCGTGAAATTGTGATATATTTTCCTTCCGTACTACTTCGCTGCTTGGAGCCGCAAAAATGCGACCTGTCACGAAATCGTAATGTTTTTCTGCTTCGTGCCCCTTTGCTGCTTCTTGTCGTGAAATCGCGATGCTTTTCTGCTTCGTGCCCCTTTGCTGCTTCCTGTCCGAAATCACGACGCTTTTAGTGCCTTGCCCTGTTTGACTGGTTTGACTGCGATTTTGTGACATGTCACGATTTCGCGACAATTTTCCATTCTATCTTTCTCTCTCCTCTTTGGACCGCGATTTCACAACACGTCGTGAAATTGCAACAATTTTCATTTCAGGCCGCGATGGAGCAACATGTCGCGATATCGCGACAACTTTTCTTTTTCGGCAGTGACGGAGCGACATGTCGCGATATCATGACAACTTTTTATTTTTGGCCGCGACAGAGCGACATGTCACTATATCGCGACAACTTTTTATTTTTGGCCGCGACAGAGCGACATGTCACGATATCGCAACACTTTTTCTCCTTAGTGAAATTTTTGTTTTTCCCTTGATTTTTTAGCATCTGGGCTACTGCAGTTTTCTTTGAAAGCATGCAAAAAAGGTGGGTCCCCAATTTTGGGGTGTGTTGTGGATCAGCCACAACAGTACTCAAATCCAATAGAAAGAAGCTGCTTCTGTGCCCATATCCCAAGTAGGTGTCTTGTGTTTTTACACCCTATTGTGTTTCATGCAACATGGTACAAAAAGGGGCATCTGTAGACACCAAATTATAGTCATTAATCCTCCATCCTAACCATCCCACCACCCACTTGTCCACCATACACCTTTTCCACCATCCATTCAGCCACTTTAACCCTTTCCCACCATTTCCTAACCCAATTAGGCTTATTTTTATATTATTTTATATTTAATATAATATTTTATATTATATTATAATATATTTATTATAAAATATGTATTTATAAACCCAATTAACCTCAACCATCTGATCCAATCTAATCTCCACCGTCCATCTTCATTAATCTATGCCACATCTAAAATGTAATCTCAACCTTAGGATCTGATTTGATCTTAGCCACACGATTAAAAGTGTAAAGTTAAAACCCTAGGCAAACCCTAGGTTGGATTATAAGTAAGGGCATTTGCAAATGCTAAAACACTAGAATGCCTTGGAATATATTTGCACATAGAGATATCAGTGAAAGAAGCCCCTATGAAGCATAAGGTTATAGAGCCCTGAAGATCCAAAACCCTAGCTTGTCATAGGACTTCACCATTCCAGCCACCTCCACATCCATCCCCCATTGTCGTCATTATCCCCCATCCATCGTATCCTTCACATCCCCGTGATCTGCTTCTACATATTTAACCCTCACCCGTAGGCACTCTCCAAAGCCTATGAAACTCGTTGTAGAGCTTTCCAAGTGCTCACCAGAGCCTATCGTATCCCACAGGTGTGCACTAGAGCCTATGAAACTCATGTCAGAGCTAGTCGTCATCATCAACCACTACTGAATTACTGTACCACATCTACTGCTATGGTCAAGACATCACACCAATGGATCTACAATGAAACATCATCATTGTAAGCAAGGTAAATCATCTTAGTTGTTATTTTATTGTGTGATCTATAGATTTTCATATGCCATTTGATTTATTGATAGCTAGGGTTTACTGATATCTAAGGGTCTCACGCTATGGAGCCCTCACAGGTATTACTAATCTCTCTTTCTATTTGTGTATATGCAGATCTACAGGTTCTATCTATTGTTGGACAATTGCTGAAGCTGGAGTGGCCCACAATAGAATACCTGAAGCCCACTCATTCTATTAGGAGTGAAGCACATTGAAGACACTTTTTCATTGTAGCTAGGGTTTCAGAGAACCCTAGCAATATGTATTCATTGTATCACAACATTTCTATCAAGGCATAATTAATTGTACAAAGGAGTTTTTCAGCTCCCCCCATTATTTAATAAATAATATTTCTTGTGCAATTACACTTGTCTTATCGGATTTGTTTACTTTCTGCTATTATTTAGTGTTGTTCTTTTAGCTCTATAGGATATTTTATCTCTATTTGAGAGTATTTGAGACAAGTAAATAGTATAATGTCCAACCTTTATATTATATTGATAAACCTCTTATAATGGCCCTTTGGAATTTGATTTTAATTTTGCTAATTTTCAATAAATCAATTTGTAGTAGTAGACCTTATGACTCCCAACTTTGGAAAATTAGAAAATATAATAATATTTGCAAGATATTTAAATGATTCAACCTAATTAGAAGACCTTATATATCCTAGGTTAATTTCAAAATAGTATTTTGATTTTTAGGAAAGTTATCTCCTACATCTTTTCTCTCTCAATCTTAAATTTAATCCATAAATATATTACCTTATAACTCCAATGTTTGAAAGTAATATTAATGAGATATTTTTCTTACCTTAGCCCTCTTAACTTCACACTTGGATGGCACTAATTTGGCTAAATTATGATAGTCCTCTACGCACCCATTCTGCAATGTTTGATTTGATGAGGCTGAGGAAACAAGTGTGGTATGGCTACTAGGCTTCTTCATTGACGTTTGGAGAGTAGATGTTGGTCCTTCCAATGGAGTATTTAATACTCCTATGTTCTCCTTCTTCCACTCTTGGTATGGCTACTGAGCTTATGGATTGATATTGGGAGAATAAATGTTGGACCTTTCAATGGAGTCTTTAATGCTCATTTAATGGAAATTTTTTGATCTTTTGGCCCTTTATTTGGCCTTTCCTTTGGCTGCTTCTTCCCTATACCTATTGTGCCTATTGTGGCACCTTTAAATCTGCTCATTTACCTGCATTTTATGTAATGTATAAGTGCAACACCATGTAATATAGAATAATTATATTGCACATTTTCCTTGCACTCTTTTGCAGGTCTAAGATTATTATTTTTGTAGCAGATTTATGAGTGCAAGAAGAGGGTTTTAAGGAAGTCTCTTTGGCTATAATCCTTACCATTTTTTCTTGTATGATTGATGGTGAATCCAAGCCTTGTAAATGCTATAGAATAGAAGCTTTATTTTAGTTGCACTAACCCTAAGTGTTTGGATTTGAGAATCACCAAGTCTCAATATTAGAATTTTTTTTTTTGTTAGATTTTTTATTTTTCCTTTGCTTGTACTAACCAATTTTGGTGGCTTCTATTGGCCACTCTGAGTTGCTGATTTCTGTGCTTTAAAAAAATGTCTTTAGACACTTTATCTAAACTAGATTTTGTAGCCTTTATTTCAAAGCACAAAACTATTTTTTTTATAGTAATAATAGTGCAAATAGCTCTAATATATTCTACTTTTAATGCACTAACAAATTACACCTTATCACTCCAAAATACTCTCAATAAAATGTACTTAATCAATTCACTGCAACTAATCAAGAATAATCTCAAATGAACCTTCAAAATTTATTCTGTAAATTTCTTACAAGCAAGATATTAGGAGATAGTCTTATTTTGCTTTCCAAAATAGATAATAGGCTAGTTGACAGATTATTAAAAATTCTGAAATCTAATCAACTCCTAATGTACAAAAAAACCTTAAAAAGAATCTTTCTTTTTGCACACTTGAATACTGTAATACAAATCTCCTTTTGGCAACTTTAATCAAGATGAAGGTGCTTTAATAAATCTAATAAGTAATTCACCTAATGAATATACTTGCACCAATAGTTGTATACATTTTTTTTGAACGATTTTTATCTCCTTTTATGATTCTATAGAGGATGTAGGTCTTGGTGACTAAGAACACCAAGTTGCTACCTTGAATAGGATCTTGTAGCTCTCTATCAACTATTTTGGAACAATTCCTTCTTCACCAATTTGATGGTCTTAAAATTTCTTTCAAGAGACCAAGATTTTGTGACTTTGATCTCCTCTTGTAATCTCCTCCTTCTACTATAGATTTAGATAAGCTTATCTCTCTGAAGCAGTGACCTCTTTCTAGAGGAGACAATATTCAAATCTCTTGGATTTGACAAGCATATTCTGCTTTCAAGTCTTCTTATCGAATTTTTATTTCAAGCAGGATCTTCTCCTTAAGATTTTAAATATCTTGAGGTCTTCACTAGATTCTTCTTCTACTTGAATTTGGTACTCCTTGTCAAATTATCCTCCTCTTGGGCTTGTTATCATATGGTGATAATTGTCCCAAGTCCTTCACTATCAAGGGCTTCTCCTTGGTAGTGGATTTCTCTATTGAGTTCTTCTTTGAGGATTTATTCAACAAGAATCTCCTAGCATTTTACTGGATGCTCATTGAGACCTAGTCAAGGTCTTTGATCTTGCATCTTCTCTTGGTATTCCTAGAGACCTTATCTTCAACCTTATATTTTTGGAAGTGTTGATGTTGAGATATTATCTTGGATCTCTAATTCTGCTACTTCTGGATACGAGCAAGACTCTCCTAGTCCTTCTTCTTCTTGGCCTAGAATTTATTCAATGAGATATCCTCTTTATATCCTTTTTTCTTCAAGTACTAGATTGATTTTAAAGAAGCTTTTCTTCCTAACTTTCTTGTAGGAAGCTTTTTCGACTTACTAGATCACCTATACCTGCAACAAAAATATTAGTACTAAAATATTCTTCTAAATTAGATCCTTTCTTGTAGAATATTATTCAAGATAAAAGGTATCTAAGGTATATTTTAGTATGAATACTTCTATGGCCTATTATTCAATGTTAAGGCTTATATGGCCTTTTTACCTAGATCAAGGCTTCTATGGCATTTTATTTTGGATCAAGGCTTCTATAACATTTTCTTCTGTATCAAGGCTTCTATGGATTTTACTTCTATATCAAGGCTGCTATAGCCTTTTATTCTAATGAATTTCTTCAATATATCATTGGAGATCTCCTATCTCCAAACTTCACCATGATTATTTTCTAGAAGATTCTTTTGAAGTATTCTCCCTTCTGCAACAACTAATATTTACACTATGAAGGCACTTCGACCTTTAGGCAACAAAGTTGAGGTCTCGTAGATTTTTTTTGTAGGAGGTATCCTAGTCATATAAGTATTAATTACCTATAAAAATAAACTTTTAGGTAAGTATTTCTATATCTCTTAGCTTCACTACTTGATTCATCAACCTAGTGGATCAAACGTTGAGTCCTAGTATTCATGATTTTTCCTTCAACTCTGTGGAAAGACTCTAGCTCTAAGTAATCTTAGTATTTTTGAAACTAATATTTTAATCCTCACTTGTAACTCTCCCCAATTCTACCACCTAAAATCTTCTAAGAAATCTTGATAGTGACTGGTCCAATGGCACGTCAGGTTCTCAAAAAACTTAGGATAAAATAATGGTGGTTCCCTCTAGGCCTACTGTGGCTTGATCTACCATAGCTCTGATACCATTTTTATATTTTGATACCACATACATTGGGAAATACCATTCACAATATGTAGAAAGAAATAAAATAGATCTACGAGATGACTTAAATATGCTATAAATAGAAATGGTAAAAATATTACAATAGTAGCAATGGAGGAAATGGGCACTCCATAAGATATGATACTTCTCCATAAGGGAGCTCTAAGCTTATAGCTCACACACTCACTATGATGATGCTATATCTTGCTATTCTATTATCTATCTATGGCCATTATATAAGAAGATAAGTTCCTTAGTCGACACTCTATCTAGTTGTACAAGTAGACACCTTGCACATTACAACTTACACATTGACACTTGTGCATTTATTACATTGCATGAAGTAATTAGATAAATTTCCCCTAAAGTAACCTAATTTCCTAATTATGTACCAAGGAAGGTACATTTACATGATCCAAATAATGTAATATGCTTTATTTTCTAACAAAGCACCTTTATTTGTATGGGAGATAGGCGCCCTATCAACTGGAATATAGACACCCTTATTTGTATTATGGAGATAGGCACATTTAATTATATTATGGATACAGGTACCCTATCTACTATAATATGGGCACCTATCTATTATTGTGAATATATGTGCCTGTAATTAATTTTTTTCAAACAGGTAAGTATTTTTTTCACCTACTATATATGGGAGATAGGAACCTTTATGAATATAGGTACCTTCAAAATGTTACATATGTAGGTACATTTTGCTATATGTGGGAGATAGGTACCTTCTCTTGGCTAGATAGTCATATCCATTGATTTGACCCGCAGTTAGATCCATTTCATCTGTCTAAATACAAGCGCTTCTTCTTGGTGATAAAGTTGGCCTCTGATGCCTTGACCCGTATATAGGTATTTCATTTCCTAAGGAAGTAGACACTTGTATACATGTCTAGCTATAAATAACCCCCTCCTGGAAGGTATTTGTTTTTATTTCATTTATTTATTCAAAAAGGTTACCACCTAGTAAGACAACCCCATAGAAGGTTGAATCCAGTTATGAAAGATGTAGTTTAGGAAGAAATCATTAAAATCTTGAACACAAGATTTATATATCCAATTTTTTATAGTCAATGGGTATCACCATTAGTGATAGTCCCTAAAAATAATGGTAAATGGAGGATTTGTGTGGATTATAGGGAACTGAATAAAGTGATAAAGAAGAATTATTTTACCTACCATTCATTTATTTTAGTTCTTGATACCTTGGCTGGGAAGAAATAATTTTATTTTTTGGATGGCTTTAGTGGGTATAATGAGGTTTCCATAGCTAAAGAAGATCAGGAAAATATAACTTTCACATGTCATGTAGGCACATATGATTATAAAGTCTTACCTTTTAGATTATGCAATGCACCTTTTAAAGGGTTGTCTTAGCCATTTTTTATTATTTGGTTAATGAATTTGTAGGTCTATATGGATGACTTCACATTCTATGGTAACACCTTTGAAGAAACTTTATCGAGCTTACAAAAGGTTCAAGTTAGATGCCAAGGACAAAACCTCTCTTTGAGTCATAATAAGTATTTCATGATGATAAGAGGAGGTATTATTTTAGGATATCACATATCATAGGAAGGTGTTAAAGTAGATCCTACATAAATTCAAGTTATCCAATCCCTCCAACCTACAAAAACACAAATAAAGGTAAGGAGTTTCTTAGGACATACAAGATACTACCATAGATTCATTAAATATTTCAACAAAGTTGTTGCTAATATGATTAAACTCTTAACCAAAGAAAGTGAATTTAATTGGACTGAAGCATGTCAAGAATCCTTTAAAATTATAAAGAATAAATTGATTACCACTCTAATTCTAAGGGGACCAAATTGGGAATTATCCTTTCACATACATTGTGATGCTTCAGTATATGCAATAGGAGCAATATTGCAACAAATAGAGAATAAAATACCTTATGATATTTATTATGTAAGTAAAAATTTGTATGGGGTCAAACTGAATTACATGGTTACTAAAAAATAATTCTTAGTTGTATTTCATGCTATTAATAATTTCAAACATTACATAATAGGATATGAAGTATTTGTTCACACTGATCACTCTATCGTAAGATACTTAATGAACAAAACCATAGTGGGAGGTAGAGTGGTTATATGACTTCTCTTATTGCAAGAACTTAATGTCACAATTATAGATTAAGTAGGCAAGGATAATGTCATTGTAGACCATTTATCTCATATGCAAATATTTTATGATGATGAGTTAATCCCTGATAATTTCCTTGATGAACATTTATTTGCTCTCTATTTTCACTCCTTGGTATGCTGATATTGTAAATTATTTAGTAATAAGAAAGATAGCTCAAAATTTTACATCACATGGACTTAGAAAATTGATATATCAAAGCATCCCTTACATGTGGATTAATGAAGTCTTGTTTAAGTCTTGCTCTGACCAAATAATTAGGATATGTGTGCAAGAAGAAGATGTCTATGGCATCATTCGGGTAGCACATGAAGAACCCTATGGAGGACATTATGTTGCCCAAAAAATAGTCAATAAAATATATCAAACTGGTTACTTTTGACCTACTATGAATAAATATACCTATAAGTTTATTGATAGATGTGATGCTTATCAAAGGGCTAGTAAACCTACACCTTTAATGGAGATGCCTTTGGTACCAAAAATAGTGTTTGAACCATTCAATAAATGGGAAATTGATTTTTTTAGACCAATAGACCCTCCACATGTAGGTAATAAATACATACTTGTGTGTACATATTATGTCAACAAGTGGGCTGAAGTAAAAGCCTTACCACGAGCACAAGCTGAACCTATAGCTGATTTTCTTTATAAAAATATTATGCAACACTTTGGATCACCCAAAGAACTAGTTTTAGATCATGGATCCCATTCCTCTCCAATGTGATAGAATGTTTTATTTAAATCTATCAAATAAAACACAAAAAAACCTCGCCATATCACCCTCAAGCTAATGGATAAGTAGAAGTCACAAATAGAGAACTTGAAAATATCATTACAAAAATTGTAACTATGAATAGGGTTGATTGGGTGGAAAGGTTAAAAGAATTTGTATGGGCATAACACAACTTGGAAAACCACCATAGGATTTTCACCTTATGAAATAGTGTATGGCTTGCAAGCCATTATGCCTATTGAATTTGAGATAGAAACTCTTCACATAGTGGTACAACTTGACATGAACTTGGATCAAGCACAAAAATCTAGATTGGAAAAGTTAAACATTCTGGATAAAATAAGACTAGAGGTATTACACAAGACTGAATTAACTTAGAAACAAAGAAATAATGGCATGATAAATACATTGTACCATGAACATTTTGATAAGGATATTAGACCTTTTTATTTGATTCTCTCTACCAATATGTTCAAGGTAAGCTAAGAACGATATGGATAGGACCTTACAATATTGAATAAATGTTTGGAAATGGTATAGTCAAACTTAAGCCTATAGATAACTCAACAATAAAATTACTAGTAAATGGGCATAGACTTAAACTCTATAAGAATCCATTATATAAAGAAGATTTCATATATTATATTAAGCAACATTTTGACTTACAGTGCATTTTTGAACTGCAATCAACTATTACTGAATGACAACTTCTCTTTCTTCTTCACACACACACATCTATATATATATATATATACATATATATACATACATATATATATATGTGTGTGTGTGTGTGTATGTATATATATGTATATAATATACCTATATATACATAGGAATAATATTTAAGAATAAATAAATATATTATTGTTAAATACCACTTGGCAGATAAAAGAAGACTATCATATACTTATTTTGTTTCATGATGGAGTTCCAATATCTATAATATTTTCATATTATTTCTCATTAATTTTTAGTATCAATATTGTTTGAAAAATCTCTAAAGAAGACATCTCTTCTAGCTAAATCATTTTGAAAACTTGTAGGAAAATTACTGCCACATATTACATAACAATTTGTTTGCTAAAAAAAATTCTAGGTGTTTTCAATCACTCAACCACCCCTAGTTTTTTAAGAAAATATCCATTGAAAATAAAAAAATTCTTAAAGTGCCATAGATTTCTCCTAGTCAATCAATTTTTCTCTTGGACTATGCACATTATAACAAATAAAAACATTGTGAAGTTGGGAAAGAATAAACCATGAAGTTACTATTGCTATAAAGTGAATGGTTTCTCTTGCTTATCTAATTATGTGCATGGCCTATAAAGCTAAATAATTGAAAAAAATACAAGCTCTCCCTTCACCTTTGAAAAAAAATATCCCTTGCTCTAACTCAAAACAAGTAAGTATCCCAAAAAAATAATAAGAATTTCCTTGCTCCTCAAACGAGCAAGTACCCCAAAAAGCAATAAAAAAAATCCCCTTCCTCTTCTTCAAAATGAGAAAGTATCCCAAATAAAATCTAATAAAATAAGAGAAAATAGCTTGAATCCCTAGAATTCTTAGTGTTTTGAAAACCATGAGGTGATCCTCATTACAACAATGGGTTGAATGAAACATGCCTAGCAATAAGGTATCCTTACGTAGTAGCCACAATTCTGTATAAGACCTATGGATGCTCACAAGATAATCTAGCTTGTTGGTATAAGTGACCAATGGAATAGTCCATCCTTATTCATAATGAGAAATGAATATTCATTGCACACACAGTTGGTCCTTCATATGCTTGAAACCACTAGGAAAAACTTAGCATCATATCGATTTATGAGATGAATAAATGAACTTGTTTAAAGATCACTAAGATGTTTGAGTCTTTGCAAAACAACTCTAGATCATTTATACCTAAGAAAAACATATTCATAAGCAAATATTATCATCACATTACCATATACATATCATAATCCATTTCATCCTACAAAAATATGGCTTGAAATTCCAAATCTTTAATGTTTACTTGTAGGGGAAAAGCAGATAGGGTTATAATTCCCATAAGAAATTTGATAGAGTGGTTGGGAATTCAATTACCCAAATCTTGCACCCCTATAATAATACCAAATAGATGCACATTTATATAGCAAAGGCCATCAAGATAATACTAGAATGACTATCCTATTTTTTTTGTTTGAGATAAGTTTTGAGAGCACCTAAGCCTATGATGAAGATCTATGTTGCAAATATTGATGACTGATATTAGAATAAATCCATTATTCTTCTCATATGGAACTCCTTAATGGAAATAAAGGAAGAAATATAAGAAATAATATCCCTAAGGCATTAACTGGAGTTGTTAATAAAACCATGGGATCACTTATTTAGAAGCCAAGAAGGTAAGTCTAGTTTGTAAAGAGATTGTTATTCTACAAGCCTACTTAATGACTTGGCATAAATAATATATAAATAAACCCCCCATATTCTTTAATAATTAAAATAAAACAAATTACTATATATAATATTTGTCATAATATAATTTTTTACAAAATAAAATTATCTTTATCATGTTTTGGCTATATTTCCAAAATACAATTTGGGGGAGGTAAGTAGAAGATTTATTCATAATTTATGATACAATTTGGGGGAAAGAAAAAAATAAAAAGAAAAAAAAAGAAAAATGAAGAAACAAGTAAAGTATTCTTTCAACTCTACAATTACAGTTTCTATAGACAGTTTCTGTAGACAGTTCCTATAGACATTTTCTGTAGATAGTTTCTGTAGACAGTTCCTGTAGACATTTTCTGTAGACAATTTTTGTAGATAGTTCTTGTAGATAGTTTTTGTAGATAGTTTCTATAGATATTTTCTATAGATATTTTATGTAGATATTTTTTGTAGATAATTTTTATAAACGTTTTCTATAGATATTTTTCGTAGATACTTTTCATAGATACTTTTTGTAGATGCTTTTTGTAGACATTTTTCATAGATATTTTCTATAACATATCTCTAAAAATACATATTTAAAAAATTAAGTGTCAATAATTCCAGATTTGTGATACGTGTCAAAAGTAGAATTATACAAGGCAAATATCAAAAATTAATTATGCAAGGGTTTTTGAAGAGAAAAGGATAAATTTGCATAATATTTAAAAATTATTGCAATGATACAGATATTTTCAAGCCTGTGAATCATGACACATAAATTAAAACATGATTCAATATTGAAATAAATGCACAGTAGAATGGGCCATTAAAACTTGACTTTAGGAAGCATGTGCACAAGGTCTAGTTTTTAACAAGCTGGACACTCTAAACTTTGAACATTGAAAACCATAACCGAAACATTAAGTATGACATGGATATTTATGATTGGTCAAAGGAAGAGTGTCGTGAGCATGTTTTAATAATTCATCGTAAGAAGAAGGTAAAAAATATGGATCAAAATACCATTAATGGAAGTGATTATGTGGATATAAGGCATCGTATAGGGTTTATAAAAGTCTAAAATATCAAAATATGATGTGGAGGCCAACTGTACATGTGAAAGGTATGGCACAAGATACTGAATAAAGAAATAATACACATTAAGACTAGGCAGTTTATGATAGGACAATGAAATGTACGTGTTAAATCATGACAATGAGACATCAATGAAATGGGTATGCATGCACAAATTCGAAGAAAATTTGGATTAAAAAACCTTAAAAAATTTATTGTTTTAAAAATTTAATTTTCTTGTGATAATCAAATTCATAACATAAGATATCAAGGTATTAAAAATATTTTAATCTTACCCCATGCAAGATGGTGGGAAACATCACACCAAAACAAGAAACATGACCACCTTGTAACTCTAGCATTTGATGACTAACACTTGGCCACACGAACTAGTAGGAGAAGATACCACAGATAATGATTCTTGACCATCAATTAAAAGGAAACATATGGCTACAATTTAGGTTTGGATTAAAACACATACCACTGATGAAATATTTGCCCACAAGATAACATCGACCACCATGTATGAAGAGGGATGATCTCTGACATGTGGTCACAAGAAGCAAATCAAGGAAAGTATGGTGGATTAGAAATATGGGTCATCGATTAAATAATATTAGAAGGCTAATATTATCCACATATTACATTGGATGTTAAAACCTAAAAATTATGAAAAATTAGCCCTACTATTTCTATAGCAAGCTCTATAACCATAAGGGAGAATATGTTGTGTAGTCAAAAATAAAACTGTTGTAGCTGAGTAAAACTAGTAAGCAGTTGGCAAAAAAATTACCATGTAATTATGTAGGTTGAAGGAGAATTGTAGGTGGAAATAGTTAAGGGAATGCATGAAGTAGATGACAATGAAAATTCATGCAAGTAAGATGGCAAACACAATCTCAAAGCTTTAGTTTTTTCCAAAGAGAATATCATTAAAAAAAGAAGTCATAGAATATATCTTGAAAGAAGAAAACAATTTTGTTTTCATGCTTATAATAAAATATAGGAAGATATGCAGAACTAAAAGTAAATATAAATGATAATCTCAACGTTACATTTGCATGGGTTGAAATAGGTAAAAAAAAATTATTTTATAACCCCAAAGGGTTGAGATATGGAGAAATTTTTTTGTTTATGCATGCATTTTTTATCTGAAGAACACAAGCTTATACTGAGAGGGGGGTGAACAGTATAAGACCACTTTTTACTTTTTATTTCAATTCAATATTATGCAATGTATAGATAGCAGTATCAATAGCAGTAATAAAAGCAATGCACAAAACACCATACACAATAGAGACACCACAATTTACGTGGTTCACCTAATGTGGGCTACTCCACGGAGAAAATATTTTACTAAAATTTTCTCAATCAATCTCTTTTGGGAATCCTTCCCAATTACAATTTTTATGGACCTCTGTCCAAAGGAGATGTTGATCCCCTAATTTCAATTTTGTGGATATCTACTATAGGAAAACTCTTTCCACTTCTACTCTGGCTAGTTATATTCTAGAAGACTCTATCTCTCTGCTGCACTGACTGGTGGATCTCTCTCCACTCAAAGACTCCTCAATCATATCTATCTTCAATTATCCAGGCTGCTGGATCTCTATCCACTGATACTCTATCCTCTGTACTCTATCACCTCCAAAGCTTTGTCTCAATACTATACTAAACATAGTCCAATCAGTCTAGCACAACTCTACTCAATCTCTTACACTAAACATAGTACATTCGGTCTAGTACAATTCTGCTTAATATTTCCACATAGAACCTGCTCAAATATGCTCAATAGGTCCACATAGAACCTACTCAAATATGCTCAATAGGTCCACATAGAACCTGCTCAAATCTGCTCAAAAATATCACTTAGAACTTGTCCAAATCTACTCAACAAGCTCACTCAGAACTTGTCCAAATTCTATCAATAAGTCCTCTCTAGGACTTGCTCAAATCTACATAGCAAGCTTCCACAAAAGATTACTCAAAATCATTCCACAAGCCTTCTGAAAGTCTTGTCTCAAATCTAATTAAAAAGCTCACACAAAAATTGTCCAATCTCATAGAATCATAAAGAGAATTGTTAGAGACTAAATATGTTCTATACTTAATGCTCAATCAATATTTCAATTCAATCTCATAGAAGCATAAAGAGAATTGTTAGAGACTCAATATGTTCTATACTCAAATCCCAATCTCAACTCAAATCAATCTCATAGAAGCATAAAGAGAATTGTTGGAGACTCAATATTTTCTATACTCAAATCTCATTCTCAACTCAAATCAATCTTATAGAAGCATAAATAGAATTGTTAGAGACTCAATATGTTCTATTCAATTTAGATGTAGAATAGTTTGTTTCATATAACTTAAACAACCACATGCATCCAATTGACTAGGCTCAATCAACTCTACTCAACCAAACACCTCAAGGAACAACCCTTTCTCACAAACCCTAGTCCAAGCATGTATCAAATAACTCAAAATATTTCCAATAATGCTCAACCACAAATCTCACATAACAATGATACTCATGTTATTTTCTAACTCAAGTTCAAGTTCTTTGCACAACCAATTGGCTTCAACAAAAATACTTATAAAACAAGGTTTAATCACAAATCTCAAACCAAAAAACCTTGAAGCATTTAACCAATCACTTTCTAAAAGGAAACCACAATAAATCCTTTTCACTCCAAAGGTATTTTATAATAAAACATCATAATCAATCAATAGGAGAATGTGTCCATACCTTTTATGAAGATGAATAAACCTCTTTGGAAATCTGCCACAATCACAATATTCTTTTGCCAATCCTCACAAGGGTTAGAAGATCACAAAATAATCAACATTACTCCACGTCACAATAATATTCACCAAGGCTTTTAATTAGAAAACCTTCTTAAGAATTAATGCACAACTTCCTTATCACTCCTAAAACCACTTATACCATAAAATAAAATAAATCAAAACATTGCATAACCTTATCACTCCAAAAACCACTTATACCATAAAATAACTCAAATATTTATATCCTTCCTTTCAACACTTTTGCACTTAAAAAAATAATCACAAAACCTTCTTAGGCAATATCCCACATTAATCAAATATCAAACCTTAGCCATATGCAAAAATTAAATCCACTATACTCTCCATGAAAATCGACGCTTAACACAACTTTAGAAAATTAAAAATATTTCATGCACCCAAAAATTTTGGCGATCGAATTATGGCATACCTTGCAAAATGGCTTCGGGTGGTTTCGACCCCGTGTTACTCCTCATCATGCATCTTAGCACATTATCTGCCCACCGTGTGGGCTAGGCCTCCCACGTGGAGGCTTTAAGCCTTTGAGACTTATATTTTCATCCTCTCCATCTATGCCTTGAAACTTCTTCCCTCTTTCCACATGTAGTGCGCAAAAGAAAATCAGAATGGGGTTATTGATGATTGCGAAGGAGGGGATAATCGAATGTGGACTATATTTCTTGTCACCTACTTGGTTGATAAAATCAACCCCTTTAAATATTCAAACCTTTGCATTATAAAATATATGACGTCAGTGGAATGGCGGGAAAACTCTTTTATTTAATTTTAAAATTTTAATTTTAAATAAATTAAAATTTTAACTAAACCTTTAAAATTAAATTTCTCCATCACCGGGGCACCTTTTTCGATGAAACAAAAAGCCAACATGGGTTTTACGAAAAACCCATTTCGAATATGCCATCCATGGTTTTAAATAAAACCTTTCCTTGCCTTCCTTGGTTTTCATAAAAACCTTTTGCTAAGCTTCCCTTGAAGATCCTTTTGGAACCAAATGCCATGCATCCCTTCTTGAACCTTTGATCAAAAAATTTGCTTCTCATGAAGATCTTTGTGGAGAAAAATCATAGTGCTTACTTACATAGGTCCTTTTGACATCAATGCCAACTTTTAACTTGGGGACTCAAAATGTCCAACAATCTCCCCCTTTGTCATTGGTGGAAACCCATATTCATTTTACTGAAACCTGACATTATTTTCTTCTCCCCTTGGGTCTTTGCTCCCCCTGGTTCAATGCTCTCTCAAATATCAAATCTCTCCTTATATAAAATCTCTCCCCAATACACAAATCTCTCCCACTTTGACATCAATGGCAAAGGTTCACCTTTGGGGCTCGGGGATAAGAATGATCCTCTTAGCTTAGCCCCTCCCCCACCTCCACATCAGGTGGTTAATTCTGGTGTGGGAGTATTTCTACTCCCTGAAAGCATATATCTATACCTTTATCTTTCTCTCTTCCTCTGTGAGTTTTCTGAATCCTATCACTATTTATTTCCAAGTTATAATCCCTATTATTGTCATAACTTATGTTCCTGTTCATGTTATTGTTCTCATCCATGTTTCTTTCCTGTTTTTATTCTCATCCTTATTCCTGTTTCTATTCATACCTTTATTCCTATTCATATTTCTATTCCTATTTACATTCATGTTCTTATTCATATTCCTATTCCTGTTCATGTTCATGTTCCTATTCATGCCTATTTTTGGAATATTTTCTCTACATCATCTTGCTATGTGACCATCATTATTGCACTTATAACACTTAATGTTATTATTCCTTGGATGTGTAACTGTCTTAGGATTTCTCCTAGTGAAGCCATATCCTCTTATGTCATTAATCCTGCAATTCATTGCCTTATGACAAAAACCATTGCATGAGTAGAAATAACCTTGTAAAAGTTATTCTTTTCCATATAACTGTCTTTAATGAGTCCTGCACTTTGAAGCCATGTGTCCAAACCTATGACATGAATAGCATATTCCATTGAAACCTCCTTGTATTGACCTCATTGGTCTCCTATTCTGATTACTATTCCATCTGTATTTTCTTTGTGAATTTTTCCTCTCTTTATTGAAATATTTGTTTTCCAACTCATCCTCTGATGTCCCACTTACACTTAAACTATCTTCTTCTGAAGTTTTTTCTTAATCAAGACTTGAAGTATATTCTTTTTCCTATTTATTTTGAGCATTTCCAAATCCAAGACCTGTTGAACATGATGTTTGTTGTTGTCCACAGATTAACTTATCCAAGTTCTTAGAGCTATTTGTGAAACTCTTCATCTTCATCTTGATCTTGGAGTCCTTTAAATATTCTTTTAGAGTAGCCACTTCTTGTGCTAACTTCTCACATTCCAAAATATTTACTTCTAAATTATCCTTGAACTTGCTTTCCTTAGACTTTGATTTTTCTAAATCCTCTATGAGCAATAATCTTTCTTCATCACATTCTTGAAACTAATTTTCAATATTAAAGTGTTTCTTTCTAACCTTCTTTACTGTTTCAAGGGCATAGATAAGTTCTCCCTTGAGATCATAGTCATTCTCTGCTGAATATTCCTCTATTTTTTTACCTTTGTTCATATCATTACTTCCTTTTGGCTTGTCTTCTATAGGATCATCTTATTTATCTTCCAAATCCATTAGAATATTCTCATCTGGTTTTTCAAGTGCATCTTCACATAATCATCACTAAAAATATAATCATCCCTAGTGCAATCATCTTCAAGATGTCCAAATCTACCACATCTAAAACACTTGAGAATAACTAAAGTATTTTTCTTAACTGGATATTTTTCTTCAACCATAAATAAGACTTCATCTCTATCATTTTCTGAAAAAACTAGCATCACTATAAATTGAGTACTTACTTGCATTTTTCGCATAGTAGCTTCTCTTTTGTCTCTGGAAGAACTTCTTTCCTTATCTTCTTTGTGCATCCTTGTTTTTATTCTGGTACCTATGTCTTTCTGACTCTCTGTATCTATGATCCTATTTTTCTTCATCATTGTTGCCTTCTAGCTCTTTGCATTTTGTTGCATAGTGTCCATACTTTCCATAATTAAAAAATTTGATAGATCTTAGATCTATGGGTCTTCTGGAACCTCTATTTCTTTTGCCATAATTTGCTTCTTCATAACTGGATGATTCACTAATCGATTCTATCTTCTTTCCCTTTTTATTTTTATCTACTTTGAAAGAAACTTCTTTTGAAGGAATAGGATCTTTTGTTCTTATCTCAAAGTAGTAAGCATGCCAAGAAAAAAATTCCTTGTCAAATAATCACTATCAATTGATGTTTCTATAGCAGAAACGTTTTCACTATACCTTTTTGGAAGAGTTCTCAAGATCTTATCACAAGCATCAGATTCATCAACCTTCATTCCTAGACCTTTCATATCATGTACAATATCATCAATCTTACTGAGATAGTCACAAATATTTTCATCATCATTCATTCTTAAGTTTTCAAATTCTCCTTTGATATTTATGATCTTAGTCATTTTGACTCCTTTATCTCCTTCATATATTTCATGTAGAAGTTCCCACATTTCTTTTGTTATTTTACAATCCATAACCTTCATATAATATGATCTAAACAATCCTTTTATAATTACATTCATAGCTCTTGAGTTTGCATGAATTAGAAGCTTACGTTCCTTATCTGTAGGAGGATTGACTGATAAATCGTATCCAAGTTCCACTGCATCCCAAACTTCATTTCCAAGTGCCATCAGGTAAAATATCATCAGCATACACCAATACAAGAAGTCACTTCCATAAAATACTAGTACTACATTATTGAAGGGTCCATCTCTTTGATCCTTTTGATCCATTGTGTTCTTAGACAATTTTTTCTTCAAGCTGTCAAACTCTTCTGAAGGAACCCGCTTTGATACCAATTGAAGAACACAATATTATACTGAGAGGGGGGTGAACAATATAAGACCACTTTTTACTTTTTTCTTTCAATTCAATATTATGCAATGTATAGATAGCAGTATCAATAGAAGTAATCAAAGCAATGCACAAAACACCATACACAATAGAGACACCATAATTTACGTGGTTCACCCAATGTGGGCTACTCCACGGAGAAAATATTTTACTAAAAATTTTCTCAATCAATCTCTTTTGGGAATCCTTCCCAATTACAATGTTTATGGACCTCTATCCAAAGGAGATGTTGATCCCCTAATCTCAATTTTATGGATATCTTCCATAGGAGAAATATTTCCCCTTCTACTCTGGCTAGTGATCTTCTAGAAGACTCTGTCTCTCTACTGCATTGACTGGTGGATCTCTCTCCACTTGAAGACTCCTCACTCAGATCTATCCTCAATTGTCCTGGCTGTTGGATCTCTATCCGTTGAGACTCTATCCTCTGTACTCTATCACCTCCAAATCTCTGTCTCAATACTGTACTAAACACATTCCAGTCAGTCTAGCATAGCTGCTCAATCTCTTGCACTAAACATAGTACATTCGGTCTAGTACAATTCTGCTCAATAGGTCCACACAGAACCTGCTCAAATCTGCTCAATAGGTCCACATAGAACCTGCTCAAATCTTTTCAATAGGTCCACACAGAACCTGCTCAAATATGCTCAACAAACTCACTCAAAAATTATCCAAATCTGCTCAACAAGCTCACTCAGAACTTGTCCAAATCTACTCAATAAGTCCTCTCTAGGACTTGCTCAAATATGCATAGTAAGCTTCCACAAAAGCTTACTCAAAATCAGTCCACAAGCCTTCTCAAAGACTTGTCTCAAATCTGCTTAACAAGCTCACATAGAACTTGTCCAATCTCATAGAATCATAAAGAGAATTGTTAGAGACTCAATATGTTCTATACTTAATGCTCAATCAATATCTCAATTCAATATCATAGAAGCATAAAGAGAATTATTAGAGACTCAATATGTTCTATACTCAAATCCCAATCTCAACTCAAATCAATCTCATAGAAGCATAAAGAGAATTGTTAGAGACTCAATATATTCTATACTCAAATCTCAATCTCAACTCAAATCAATCTCATAGAAGCATAAAGAGAATTTTTAGAGACTCAATATGTTCTATACTCAAATCTCATTCTCAACTCAATTCAGATGTAGAATAGTTTGTTTCATGGAACTTGAACAACCACATGCATCCACTTGACTAGGCTCAATCAACTCTACTCAACCAAACACCTCAAGGAACAACCCTTTCTCACAAACCCTAGTCCAAGAATGTATCAACTAACTCAAAATGTTTCCAACAATGCTCAACCATAAATCTCACATAACAATGATACTCATGTTCTTTTCTAACTCAAGTTCAAGTTCTTTGCACAACCAATTGGCTTCAACAACAATGCTTATAAAACAAGGTTTAATCACAACTCTCAAACTAGAAAACCTTGAAGCATTTAACCAATCACTTTCGAAAAGGAAACCACAATCAATCCTTTTCACTCCAAAGGTATTTTATAATCAACCACCATAATCAATCAATAGGAGAATGTGCCCATACCTTTTATGAATATGAAGAAGCCTCTTTGGAAATCTACCACAATCACAATATTCTTTTGCCAATCCTCACAAGGGTTAGAAGATCACAAAATAATAAACATTACTCCACTTCACAATAATATTCACCAAGGCTTTTAATTAGAAAACCTTCTTAAGAATTAATGCACAACTTCCTTATCACTCCTAAAACCACTTATACCATAAAATAAAATAAATCAAAACATTGCATAACCTTGTCACTCCAAAAACCACTTATACCATAAAATAACTCAAATATTTTATATCCTTCCTTTCAACACTTTTGCACTTAAAAAAATAATCACAAAGCCTTCTTAGGCAATATCCCACATTAATCAAATATCAAACCTTAGCCATATGCAAAAATTAAATCCACTATACTCTCCATGAAAATCGATGCTTAACACAACCTTAGAAAATTTAAAATATTTCATGCACCCAAAAATTTTGGCGATCGAATTATGGCATACCTTGCAAAATGGCTTCGGGTGGTTTCGACCCCGTGTTCCTCCTCGTCGTGTGCCTTAGCGCATTCTCCACCCATCGTGTGGGCTAGGCCTCCCACGTGGAGGCTTTAAGCCTTTGAGACTTATATTTCTATCCTCTCCACCTATGCCTTGAAACTTGCTCCCTTGTTCCATGTGCAGTGCACAAATGAAATCAGAAGGGGGGAATCGACGATTGCGAAGGAGGGGATAATTGAATGCAAACAATATTTCTTGTCACCTACTTGGTTGATAAAATCAACCCCTTTAAATATTCAAACCTTTGCATGATAAAATATATGACGTCGGCGGACATGGCGGGAAAACTCTTTTATTTAATTTTAAAATTAAAATTAAAATTTTAAATAAATTAAAATTTAAACTAAACCTTTAAAATTAAATTTCTCCATCACCGAGGCACCTTTTTCAATGAAACAAAAATCCAACTTGGGTTTTAAGAAAAACCCATTTCAAATCTACCATCCATAGTTTTAAATAAAACATTTCCTTGCCTTCCTTGGTTTTCATAAAAACCTTTTTCTAAGCTTCCCTTGAAGCTCCTTTTGGAACCAAATGCCATGCATCCCTTCTTGAACCTTTGATCAAAACCTTTGCTTCTCATGAAGATATTTGTGGAGAAAAATCATAGTGCTTACTTACATAGGTCCTTTTGACATCAATGACAACTTTTAGCTTAGGGACTCAAAATATCCAACATTATCAATGTTTTCTATAGGTTTTCTTTCTAGCCAAAAAACTTCATGATAATATTTTAAAATCGATGCAAACACATATTCTAAATTATCCTACATCTCCTTCACCTAAAACCCTATCCTATCTGTTAAAACTGTAACCATGTCGAGAGACATCTTCCATAAGGAAAGCGAAACTAAATTTATTCACACCCTTTACCCCAACAAAACCATGAAGAAGATGTTCCAAGAGGTACATTGGTGGGATGCCCTAACTAAGTTCTAAGGATACAACTAGTTGGTAGCAAAGTAGTTCATTATGAATTGTGATCCCACGACCATGGTGACCCACGTAGGAGAAATGTAAATTAAAATTACTGCTAGTTTGATATTTGAAGTATTAAGACTTTCTAAATTTGGCCAAAAATATTATAAATTGACCTATAAGGGTGTAAACCAGATGGTCAAGAGGTTCCGAGAGAGATTCACTATGACTAGAGGTAAAGAGGGGTGGATCAAAGGGGTAGCAACCTCCTCACTTCCCATAAAATGGCAAGAGGTTACAACAATTCTCATGAATTAATTTACACTAGAGGGGAGACTATCTAATTGTGGGGGATAACACCTTAAAATGATGTTGAATCTCAAGTACCCAAAGCACAAGGATTGTATCATAAACCTTCCTTATTTTCTTTACCACTCGATTAAAGCTACAATTACCTGAGTCTAATCGAAAAGTTCCAAGGATAGCCCTAAGTTTCACCTAATCGCCCATCATGGGTTGATTAAATTTAGTGCTACATAAATAAAGTGAAATTAGGATATCATAGGATATAGTAGTGGAAGAAGCTAACCTCTCTATCCATTCCATGCTGAGTATGTCTGAATCTATAGGATATAGTACATCTAAGGGTAATTTTGAGTCTAAGAGTTTGGAGGAGGAAGAATACCTTGTAGATAAATGCCCTAGCTATTCCAAAAGCTCCAAGTCTTATCAACCTGTTAGAAAAACTAGACATGAGATATTCATTCCAAAAATTCTAGGAAAAGAAGAAGCATCACCTCCATTAAATCCATCTATAGAGATGCTTGAGAAAATCTGAATGCAACAAACTGTGTTTCATATCAAGCTGGATATACTCATAAATGTGTTTACCGAGCACACCACCCTAGTAAAATGTGCTCTCACTATCTAGCTTGATCTCTTCAAACAACTCTCCATGGATAGGGTGGTGAGACCAGCTAACTCAGTCATCCAAATAGAAACTATTGGTACCTTTTCCAATAAGAGCTCCACATATGGTAGAAAATTGAATAAATCGATAAACTTTAGCAAAGCCATTGACTTCACCTAAGTACTTGAGGAGGATAGCTCTATGCCCTTTGCCAAAGTATTTTAACAAAACCACCCTCAAATACCAAAACCATTCGTCAAAGAAGGATACCTCCAATGGGATTAGTCCTTAATGTCGGTATGCCTAGCGATATAGATGCAATTATCAATTGTATCATTGAAACAACCAAACCTCCTCCTCCTCCAAAAAGCAAGATACATAGTTTGATTTATAGGATGGAATATCCATATAAGTTGAGCACATCAAAACCATATTTGTCGAATTACCACTTGACTCCATGGTGGCTAGAGAACAGGTGCAGAAGGTGAATAAGAAAAAGAATTTAGCATCAAAGTGACCACAACCTCCACAGATTTCCTCTAGACTTAGATCTAGAGTTGAATAATCTATATTAAATATTTGATTAAATTTACATAATTTTTTAGACTTTATTTAATATTGTTCTTATCTCAAAAGTAGTAAGCATGCCAAGCAAAAAATTCCTTGTCAAAGAATCACTATCAATTGATGTTTCTATAGCAGAAAAATTTTAACTATACCTTTTTGGAAGAGTTCTCAAGATCTTATCACAAGCATTAGATTCATCAAAATTCATTCCCAGACCTTTCATCTCATGTACAAGATCATCAATCTTACTGAGATAGTCATAAATATTTTCATCATCCTTCATTCTTAAGTTCTCAAATTCTCCTTTGAGATTTATGATCTTAGTCATTCCGACTCCTTTATCTCCTTCATATATTTCATGTAGATGTTCCCACATTTCTTTTGTTGTTTTACAATCCATAACCTTTATATATTCTAATCTACACAATCCTTTTATAATTGCATTCATGGCTCTTGAGTTTGCATGAATTAGAAGATTACCTTCCTTATCTGTAGGAGGATTGATGTAGGAGCATCTAGTGGCAGCAGAGCAATCTTGCATCAACAAAAAAAAAAACAAAAAAAAAAAAATTCTAAGTGTTTTGCCTTGGTGTTTTTCAGTCGCTAGTTGGACGGGAAAGTAGAATTTAAAATTTTGTCAGCCGGCAGTGGGGCGGGAAAGTAGAATTTAAATTTTTAGCCACCAGTTGGGCGGGAAAGTAGAATTTAAAATTTTATCAACCGCCAGTTGGGCGGGAAAGTAGAATTTAAAAGGAGATTTTGGATCTGGAAATATGGTCTTTGATCTGGGATTGGGCTTTAATATTGAATAAGTCTAGCATTGTAATTTCTGCCCCTTTAAGCTGGCATTATGAAAATAATTCTAATTTAACTCCTTGTATTTTTTTTTTGTTCATGTTTGTTCATCCTCACCAAGTGGTATCAGAGCAAGTTTGGCTCTCCACCAAGTGGTATCAGAGCAATTTTGGCTCTCCACCAAGCAGTATTAGAGCTTAGGGGTCCTGAGTGTGTGAGCAGATCATCAAAAGTGAGGTAATTTGCACTAGGATCTATGGAAGGGTTGTGAGAGAAGTGTGCAGAATGCCTCCACAAAGAAATTATGGTGGTGGGAGAAATGTGGTATCTGAAGGAGATTTCAAAGCTTTGTAGATGCAAGTGCAAGCCCTGTAAAAAGAGTTACAAAGAGGGGTTGAGCCAAGGAGAGAAGACCATAGTGAAGATGAAACTTGGGAGGTTGATGATCCATCAGATGAAGAAGAATCAATGGATCCTGTAGAAGCTAAATTATTTAGGGCCATATCTCTGATCGAGAAGATGCCAAAGTTTGATGTCTCTATGTATTTTGGGAATCTCAACCCAGAAGAGTTGATTGATTGGATTAATGATATGAAGGAGTATTTTGAATATGAAGAGGTTGTAGATCCAAATCGAATCAAGTTTACAAAAATGAAGTTGAAAGGCCATGCTAGAATCTGGTGGAAAGGAGTACAACTTGACATAAATAAAGGAGGAAAAAAGAGGATCACTAAATGGGAACAAATGGTGGAAAATTTGAAGAGGCAGTTTATTTCGATAGATTATGAGTTGGATCTGTTGAAAAAGATGCAAAGTTTGAGACAATCAGGCAAGTCTATCAAAGAATACACTGAGGAGTTCTATAATATCTTGATCTAAACCAGCCATTTTGAGGCTAACAAGGAGAAGGTAGCCTGTTACATGGGTTGAGAACTAGTATTCAAGAAGAGTTGAGTCTAGTTAGGATGAGCACCATTGAGGATGCTTACCAGTTTGCTCTAAAAGTTGAAGAGAAGCTAAATAGAATGTTTGAGGGTAAGCAGAAAGGAAGAGGTCATGGAGAAAGAACTGATGGAAGAACATATGGAAGACGAGATGAGAAGAAAGAAGAAGCTAGTAGCAGTCAAGATCAGAAGGGAGATAATGATTATAGATCCCGTGGTCAAAATAACTACCCAAGAGGAAGAGGTAGATCTGGTCGAGGAAATGGAGAAAGAGAGTTTCGTAGAACTTTTTTCAACTATGGAGAAGGAGGACATTAAGCATATGAGTGTCCATAGAACCAAGAGAAGCCAAATAGGAGGCCAATGGGTAATGCCAAAGCTTCTATTGTAGATGAAAGAGCTAAATCAGAGTACTCTAAGGAGGTAGAGAGAGGAGAAGTTATGTTCACAAGGAGAACATTGTTGAATGAGGAGAAGGAACCAGACCAGAGGAAGAGCCTATTTCACACAAGGTGCAAATGTTTAGGTAAGGTCTATAATGTTATTATAGATAATGGCAGTACTGATAACTTGGTATCTAAAGAAATGGTTACTAAGTTATAGCTAGAGAGGAGGAGAAACTCGCATCCATACTGGATTGTATGGTTGTAGAAGGACCATAAGGCATTGGTCAGTGAACAGTGCTTAGTCAAGTTTAATATTGGGAGATACCAGGATGAGGTCTTGTGTGATATCCTACCTATGGATGCTTGTCATATGCTGTTAGGAAGACCATGGTAGTTTGATCGTCGTGTAGTCCATGATGGACATGCCAACACTTACTCCCTAACAAAGAAAGAAGTGCGCCATAAACTGAAGCCACTGAAGGATATGAACGAAAAGAGTTTGCTAACAACAA
Source organism: Wollemia nobilis (assembly GCA_028583015.1). Taxonomy (NCBI): domain Eukaryota; kingdom Viridiplantae; phylum Streptophyta; class Pinopsida; order Araucariales; family Araucariaceae; genus Wollemia; species Wollemia nobilis. The sequence continues at coordinate 6,800,866 of JAQPPZ010004166.1, forward strand.
TGAGAGTGGAAGTTATGGAGTTTGAAGAACTTAAGGGTTTGTACCCTGAAGACCCAAATTTTGTTAAAGCTTGGAGAGTTTGTACAACCCCAATTACTCTGGATAGGACTGTCAATAGGAGTATTGGTAAATCACCATTCCAGATTGTATATGGGAGTAGTCCAAGAAATGCTTATGAGTTGAGGAAGTTGGACAAGGGAGAAAAGAATAGTGCTAAAGTTGAGAACTTTGTAGAGCACCTGAAGGATTTGCATGAAGAAGTAAAATAACACACCAATAAGATAAACACTCAGTACAAGACAAAGGCTGATTAGAAAAGGAGGTTTAAGGAGTTCCAGGTTGGTGATGAAGTCATGGTGCACTTGAGAAAGGAGAGGTTTCTTGCTAAAACATATAACAAGCTAAAAATGAAGAAGTTTGGACCATGCAGGATCATACAAAAAAGAGATTCAAGAAATGCATATGAGGTGGAGTTGCCGAGTGGATTGAACATATCACATGTGTTCAATATTTTTGATTTGGTAGAGTATCATGAAGGTGATAGTTTTAAGGAACCAGTTGTAGAGTTGTGGAGTGTTCCGACATCGGATCCAGTGATATAAGATATAGAGGAAATCCTAGATACTCGCATCAACAAAATTAAAATAAACAGGTAGTATGAAGAATATTTGGTGAAATGGAAGGGAAGGCCTATAGAAGATTCAACTTGGTTGTCCAAGTCCGAGGTTGACCGCCTTGGTTTTCCTCCAATAGCAAAGAAGTGAGGTCACTTCTCAAACTTACCCTAGGTGTATGATGCAGGAGCATCCAGTGGCAACAGAGAAATATTGCATCAACAGAAAAAAAAAAAAAAAAAAAAAAAAAATTCAAGTGTTTTACCTTAGTGTTTGTCAGCCACCAATTGGGCGGGAAAGTAGAATTTAAAATTTTGTTAGTCGCTAGTTGGGCGGGAAAGTAGCATTTAAAAGGGGATTTTGGATCTGGAAATATGGTCTTCGATCTGGGATTGGGCTCCAATATTGAACAATTCTGGCATTGTAATTTCAGCCCCTTTAGGCTGACATTATGGAAATAATTCTAATTTAACTCCTTAGATTTTTTTTTTGTTCATGTTTGTTCATCCTCACCAAGTGGTATCAGAGCAAGTTTGGCTCTCCACCAAGTGGTATCAGAGCAAGTTTGGCTCTTCACCAAAGATTAACTGATAAATCATATCCAAGTTCCACTGCATCCCAAACTTCATTTCCAAGTGCCATCAGGTAAAATCTCATCAGCATACACCAATACAAGAAGTCACTTTCATAAAATACTAGTACTACATTATTGAAGGGTCTATCTCTTTGATCCTTTTGATCCATTATATTCTTAGATCATTTTTTCTTCAAGCTGTCAAACTCTTCTAAAGGAACTCGCTTTGATACAAATTGAAGAACACAAGCTTATACTGAGAGGGGGGTGAACAATATAAGACCACTTTTTACTTTTTTCTTTCAATTCAATATTATGCAATGTATAGATAGCAATATTAATAGTAGTAATCAAAGTAATGAAAAAAAAACCATACATAATAGAGAAACCATAATTTACATGGTTCGCCCAATGTGGGCTACTCCATGGAGAAAATATTTTACTAAAAATTTTCTCAATCAATCTCTTTTGGGAATCCTTCCCAATTACAATGTTTATGGACCTCTATCTAAAGGAGATGTTGATCCCCTAATTTAAATTTTATGGATATCTTCCACAAGAGAAATATTTCCCCTTCTACTCTGGATAGTGATCTTCTAGAGGACTATCTCTTTGCTGCATTGATTGGTGGATCTCTATCCACTTAAAGAATCTTCACTCATATTTATCCTTAATTGTCTTGGCTACTGGATCTCTATCCACTGAGGCTCTATCCTCTGTACTCTATCACCTCCAAATATTTGTCTTAATATTTGTAGCACCCTAAAATTGGAGTAGTAAACCTTAGCAATAATTAAAATTATCTTGGTAATAATTCAAATTCAAATTTTCAACCCCGAACCGCCTTTTAACCGCTTTCCTCATTTTTCGTGCCATTTTTAGGATTTGTTGTGACCGTTGGACGATATCGTCGCCGATCAGACGATATCGCCTCAGATCGGATGATTTCGTCTAGACTAGGACGTCCAGACGATTTCATCCCAAAATTAATTTTTCATAATTAGCTTCTATTTCAACGGCGTCTCTAACCTGGGCAAAAGCGTGTCTATGCGGTTAGAGACCTCCCCCATTGGAGATCTCCCAAATTGGGATGATCTCCAACCTCCCAACCTCTTTCCTATGCCTATTTAATCTTAGGCCCTCCCCTTGACATTCCCCTGGCTGAATTTTTTTGCACTTCGAGTTTTACATGCATTAGAATATCCTAGACTATTGTTTGCCTTTGTCCCTTTTCAAATTTTCTTGCAGGAACTTTGTTATTCTTCAGCCGGAGCAAGCTCAGATCATCGTAGATGATCCTGTCCAATTCGAGATGATTTCATACCAATCCGAGATGATTTCGACTACAGTCAACATTGGGGGCAATCAGTGCCCTGAGTTTGCATTCTTTCTCCATTATCTACTATTTTGCTTTGCATTAGTTAAACTTATTATTATTTTGCATCCCGGAGTTCACCCATATAGTCTTAATGCATAATAAAATCATAAATTGTCATTAAATCATTGTAATGCACTCGTGTTTTTGTTTATTATTATCATTTTAATATTATTACTGTCATTCTACATCATTGCCCTCTGTTGGCATAGCTGCATTTTCTATATTTTGTATCTATTTCTCTGATTGCAGGTCTTTGATGAATTCGTCAGATCTCAGATGATCTTGTCTGATCGCAGATGATTCTGTCAGATCAGAGGCGATCCTGACTGCTTCAAGAATCAGAACCTCCATCAGACATCCGGATCAGGTATGGCTCTTTAATCTAGCTTATTCTCTCTATTTTCTATTCAAATCTATTTTTTGTATTCATTTAAATCTGCATTTCATATAGAACAACTTAAATTCATTTGGCCAAACCTAGGAGTTGAATGATCAAACATAAAATTGAACACATCAAACACATTCCCAACCTAGGCGTGGAAACTGCCATTCAAAAGTTTCCTGGTGAACCCACCATCCATCAAAAAATCACCTTAATACACCTCCCCCGAGAGGCGGGACCTTCGAAAGGCCTCTCAGTCCGAGGTATTGTCCCATCCTTCCCGCATCCCCCTTCCGGGCGTGGATCCTTTAGCTTGAAGGTAAGGGTGCGGAAAATTTGGAACGATACATTTTGGTGAACCCGACGTGAAACTAAAACCTTTTGAAAACAAAAACAAAAACAAAAAAATAGATGCATTAGAAAACTACTAAGTTGCATATCATGTTTAGATGGTAGCTCCTAAGAAAAGACTAGCAGTTACTATAAATGTTGAAAACCAATTAGCAGCCATAGAAATTAATTCTGTGCTTAGTGTGCACGAAACAGATAGAAACCAACTTTTGTGGGACGAACTTGATAGAAGACTAGGTATCATTTCATCTAGGTCAACAGAGCTTAAACAAATCAAGAGGCTTGTCCTAGATAGAATCCTGGATCCTCATCAACTTATTCTTTATCATGAACTTCAGAGAGCTTGCCATAGGTGGTTAGCAGATAGAAGAGCCCTTGTGTCTTCTGAATTGTTTACCTTTGAGGAATTCCTCGAGAATGCAGCCATAGTGCATCAATTCCTAGGTCGTGTAGAAGATCAAGAGGTCATTCTTATAGATAGGGAAATATGGAATAGAGTTCCTAGAGCTGTGTTATATCGAGAGTATTGCCATGAGCTTTACTTCTACCGACCAGAGTCTGAAACAGATAATATCACCATAGCACACTTTGTTGACTTCTTGAAAAACAATTTTCAATTTGAAGAAGAACATTTCATGACTCCTGAAGAACTCGAGCCCATTAATGATATTTATAAATTGTTTATAGAAAACTAGATCATTGCTTTCATTATTATTATTTCTTGCATGTTGTGTGTTGTTTGTTATCTTTATAATATTGTTATAAAAAAAAAAAATAGAAAAACAAAAAAAAAAACATAATCAAATCAAAACATTTTTTTTAATATTATAGTAGGTATATAATTAAAATATATACCTCTTAAGCTTGTTGCATATATATATATATATATATATATATATATATATATATATATATATATTTGCTGAAATCTAAGTTTAAGCACAATGACTAAACTTAGGAATGGTAAACAAACTGAAGAAGAAGAAGAAGATTGGTTAGGCAAGAAAAATAAAAAATTAAATACCCTTCCTGAGGATTCAATTCCAGAAGAAGAAACTCTAGAACAACCAGAAGATGACCTGGTTGAAGAAAATGAACAACAAGAAAATGTTAGAGAGGAAGGATCCTCATCCCCTAGAATGGCTCCAGATGGAACTATTACTTTTGATAACATAGATCATTTCTGGAAATTCTTCAACAATAATATTGGTGCTCTTAATATGGCAGTTCGTATTGATAGGGGACAAATTAGTGACACTCAAGCAGCCATGGAACATATGTTTGACATACACACTAATCCCTTGTCTTTCGTTGATCAAGAAAGTGATAAATCTGGACCATCCAATATGGATATGGCCGCTATAATTCAGAACATGCAAAAACAACAGGTTACCCAACCTCCTAAGGAACCTGTTATTGAGCCTAAAATCATTCCCACACAAAAGAGACCTTCATTCACTGCTTTATTTCGCCAAACTATTGATCAATATGCTTCAAATCGACAAAAACCTAAAATGAAGCCAAACACCAATTTTCAACAATCTGGATACAACATAATACAACTTCAAAACTTCTTCATAACACCCTTCCTACCAACAATTTACACAATAGTAATATAGCATCTAATATTCATGTCCCTCCATCATATGCTCACAAATCTCATATTTATGCCCTACCGAACCAATATGGTGGGCAAACCAAGTAATCTGGAAGCCATGGTGAAACAGATTAGCTTCCCGCATGGACCAGATAGATCCCTACCGTCCCTCGTACAATTATCGAGAGATGTGTAGTCAACCTCTAGATCCTATGGTTGTAGCACAACCATACCCTAAGCACTTTCCCATGCCCGTTCTGCCTATATATAAAGGAACTGAAGATCCCATAGAGCATCTTCGCATGTTTAGGATAGCATGTCATGATATATCACATGATGACTTGTTATTACTAAAAATGTTCCCGAAAAGTTTAGGAGGAATGGCATTAGAGTGGTACTATCAATTGCCCACTCATTCTTTGAGAAATTTTGAAGAGACCGCTGAATCTTTTGTGCATCAATTTAGTGCCTATATCGAAAGGCATGTAACCATTAAAGATTTGTACAACTTAAAACAAGACAAAGATGAATGTTTTGCTGATTTCTTAGCTAGATGGAGGCAGTTGACAGGAAAATTGCACTTTGTGCTACCTTATAGGGAAATGTTGGACATTTTTATTAATAATTTGCAAGAACAAATATCTTATGAGTTATCAACTGCTACTTTGACTACCTTCGATCAGGCTATAGACTTAGCTCGAAGAGTAGAAGATGCTCTCATTAGGAGAGGCCAACTTAGGAAGAAAGATGATGAGAAAACATCCAGAAATCAATATAAAAACAAACAAGTTGTAGGTGACGGAGTCATTGACAACAGAAATGTTGCTAATATCAATACAACGAAGACAACAGAAAAATTTATATTGAAACCTCCTGATAAACCTCCTCGAGAGTTTACTAGATTGAATCAACCATTATCAACTATTCTACCCCAATTACTCGAAAGAGGCTTGATCCAATTACCTACTATCCGGGAACCTGATCCAACCATACCCGGATACAGAGCAGATTTACACTGTGATTTCCATAGAGGGCCTGGACACTCTACCAACTCTTGTAAAATATTAAAACATAAAATACAAGATCTGATTGATAATAATGAGATGGAGGTGCAAGCCTTCCAACCTAAACAAAATGCTCCTAATAATGCTCAAAAGAACATCCCCCAAAATCAAAATCAAAATGCTAATCAATCATTAGATATATTTCAACATCCTTTACCAAAACATGGTAAAGAGGTGGCCAATCAAATTGAGCATCATAATGTCCCTCCTCCTACTCGATATGTAGGAACTATCAGCGGACATTTACCTAATCATGATTTACAAAAATTTGGCACAACTTTATCCATGGTCACGACCAGGCCCCTACATAATATTCAAACACCGGATCTCAGTGATGTAGAATCGGATACTGAAAGTGAAATAGACATCACCTCAAATCAATCGAATAGTTCTGAAGATGAATCAGACCCTATTCAACCTATCACAGATTCTATGATTCCAGAAGAACCATTTCCTAGAAGAGTTACTACTCGACCTTCTTCTAATCAGTTCCTTCCTAATGAACAAGCTATAAATGCTAGACCAAGACCTATTCAGCATCCTCAATATAACATTGTAGGTACCATCGGAGTCGTTACCAGACAACAAGCTCAAAATCTTCAACAAGAACCAAATCAGAATGATGGATCAACTCCATTTGTTTTGAAAAATCCCAATAAAGGGAATCATGCTCCTAATGTTCAACCTAAACCTCCTTATAATATTAATGAGCAATTATCCAATACTACAGCCAGAATTTCCCTTTTGGACTTATTAAGATCTTCTCCTACACATAGAGATGAATTGATGCTTACATTAAGCCAAATGATGGTACCACAAAACATTCAACCTGAAGCCATGGCCAATACTATCATCACTAGAGAAGTCGATTGTATTGACTTTCGAGATAAAGATATACCACAACATAGTTTACATAAGGATAACCCCTTATATATTACTGCCCTAATTGGAGATGTAGCAGTCAAAAGGGTCTTGATTGATAATGGTTCATCTCTAAATATTTGCACTTTTGACTTCTACCAAATATTTGGGTTTAGAAGTGATGAAATGAAGAAAACTGACATGATCATAAAAGCTTTCAATGACGAAACACAAGAAACGTGTGGAGTTATTACCATCCCATTGCAAGTTGGTCCTAGAACCCTAGATACGACCGTGTTTATTGTACATTGCCCCGCATCATACAATATACTCTTGGGTCATCCTTGGATCAATGCAATGCGGGCTGTCCCATCAACTTTACACCAATGTGTTAAATTCGAATTTAAAAATCAGTTGGTCACTATCCATGGTGATCCCAGACCCTTTGATATGTGTGCTTTGGCAGAACCTGTTGGAGTTCAATTTTGCCCTGCTCTGTCATCCACACATCCTAATTCTTATTTTTCATCTAAAACTGTGAAACACACACCCATAACTTCATCTATTTCTCCTCCATTAATTTCACCCTCATATATAGATCAACAATCTTCTAAACAAACTACTCTAGAACCTCAAAAAGATCTTAAATCCACAACCAATCCTTCATGTTCCATCCCTATAATTTCAAAATCTATAGACCCATCTATTAACAACTCCACATTATCTACATCTATCATACCTTCCACATCTAAAGATATAGGGAATGATCCTTCTACATCTTATGCTCTTTATGATGAACTCTTACCTGATTTATCTAACATTCTTATATCAGAAAAAACAAATGCTTCTATGCAAAATTCCATTATCTTAAGTAATTTGCCGCCATCTCCTCGTACTTTGGGCCTCCCACAACCTATGGGAAGTACTTACCAAGTCGGGAGTTGCGCCTTCATTTATAAGGGATATGACTGGGGAAGAATACCCCGGGAACATCAAAACTCATCATGAGGGATATGCTCGATGTTATTTTACTAATGAGTATATTAAAGCTAAACCTATGATGCTTAAAATGGGATATAAAGGGAAAGGCTTGGGACCTTTCCAAGATGGTATGAAAGAACCCTTTGAGGTAGAACCATGGCCCGCCCGATGTGGTGTGGGCCTATTTCCTAATAAGGGTCAACCCTTCCCTTTTGAAGATGATGATCAACTCATATGTTATCAAGATTATTTGGATGGGCGTGATGATTTGCCTCTAAAAAATCAGCCATTTACATGTAATATGCTATCCATAGCTTATCCTGAAATGATTGTTGAATCCGACGATGAGTTGGAAGGAGATATCTTCCATGATGTCTCCGTTGAAGAGATGTTACACAATGGTTTTTATTTTGATGGTTCTATACCTACTATAGCCCAACTTGAGGCCACTACTCCTCAAGATGAATTATCCAAGTTAACCTTAAAAGAATTACAAGAATTGGGCGTTTCACCCACCCCACCTAATTTTGAAAGAGACCTACACATGGAAGTAGAAAACGTCATTAGAGTTAACATTGGAACTGAGGATAATCCCCACATAATCAATATTGGATCAGAATTAAGTCAAGAAAAACAAGAGCAATACATTGCATTCCTTAAAGAATATGAAGATGTCTTCGCTTGGACATATGAAGATATGCCAGGTTTAGACCCTTCCGTAGTCATGCATCACCTAGTAGTCCATCCGGATGCTAAACCTGTTAAACAGAAACTTAGAAAAATGCATCCCAAAGTGGCCTTGCTAGTCAAAGGGGAGTTAGAAAAACTCCTGAATGTTGTTTTTATACAAGCTATTGATTATGCTTGAATGGATCTCGAATGTAGTTCCAGTCACCAAGAAAGAAGCTACTAAAGTTAGGGTTTGCACAGACTTTAGAGATATTAATGCTGCATGCCCTAAAGATGATTTTCCTCTTCCCAACATGGATCAAATCATTGATTTTACTGTTGGGAGTGGAATGATGTCCCTAATGGATGGATTTTTTGGTTATAATCAGATCAGGATAGCTCCTGAAGATCAGGCTAAAACAACCTTTATTACCCCCTGGGGAACCTTTTGTTGGAAAGTAATGCCATTTGGTTTAAAGAATGCAGGTGCAACCTATCAACGAGCTATGACTTATATCTTTCACGATATGATGCATGATATTCTACATGATTATGTAGATGATATTATAGCTCGTTCCATCAAAGAAGATGATCATTTAAATGACTTAAGGACAGTGTTTGATCGGTTAAGGGAATATCTTATCCGACTAAATCCAACTAAATGCATATTCGGCGTGAAGTCCGGTAAACTATTAGGGGTTATAGTTTCTTTACGTGGCATCGAAATCGACCCTCTCAAGATTGCGGCTATCACGGATATGCCCGCACCTACCAATATATCCGAGTTACGAAGTTTACAAGGTAAGCTTCAAGCTATCCGTCGCTTCATTGATAAGCTGGCGGACAAAACCGGTCCCTTTCTTAAGCTCCTTAAGAAGGATGTCCCTTTTAATTGGGATGATGAATGTAAGGAAGCTTTTGAACTCCTCAAACAATACCTCCTTAACCCACCTATGCTTTCACCGCCTAGACCTGATCGCCCATTTATCCTGTATATTTTAGCTTCAGATTTTGCTTTAGGAGCTATGTTAGCTCAACTTGATGATGAGAAAAGAGAACGTGCTAATTATTATATTAGCCAAACTTTAATCAGTTATGAAACCCGCTACACAACATTAGAAAAACTATGTCTAGCAGTCATATTTTCAATGCAAAAATTATGCCATTATATGCTCAGTCAGAAAACTTATGTCATTGCTAAATATGATCCCTTGCGGTATCTCATGAGTCGACCTTATTTATCGGGTCGCACAGCTAAGTGGGTTCTTGCTTTGAGCGAGTTTGAACTCACGTTTATAGGACAAAAGTCTGTTAAGGGTCAAATCATAGCAGATCAATTAGTTGTTGCACCCTTAGAGTCTACCCATCCCCTCATCATTGAGTTTCCTGATGAATGCCTTCAATTAGAGGCAGACCATGTTGAACAATGGTCCTTATACTTTGATGGAGCCCGATGCATGAGTGGGGCTGGTGCAGGAATTATTTTAATATCTCCATAGAAACACATTATACCTTTGTCCTTTAAATTAACATTTGCTTGCACCAATAATACTGCTGAATATGAAGCTCTAATCCTTGGATTACGAGCTGCCTTGGCGCTAAAAATTAAACATCTGCTAGTTTTTGGTGATTCTCAACTTGTTATAAACCAAATTAATGACGTTTATCAGACCAGAGATGATAAATTGTGCCCATATAAAGCATATGTTTTACAATTAATATCTTTATTTGATCAAGTTACCTTGGAAGCTATTCCTCGAACTAGCAACCGTGCGGTTGACGCTATGGCCGCAGCTGCATCTCTTCTGCCCTTGGAGTTAGATGACGAATATGCCACCATCATTATTCGTCGACTCCAGGAACCCGCTTCAAATAAGTCATGCTTAGAACCTTTGGATGTGTTTCTAATCAATGAAACTACTCCTGAACCTTGGTATACGGATATATTTGATTTTCTTCACAATGGGACTTTCCTTGCCAGTTCTAATAGAAACCAGCGTCGGTTATTACGTAGACGAGCAAGTCGATTTGTCATAATTGGCAATACTTTATATAGGAGATCTTTTGAAGGTATCCTATTGAGATGTTTGAATTTAGAAGAATCCAGATCAGCTTTGAGTGAAGCCCACGATGGATCTTGTGGAGGACACTTCAGTGGTAGTGTCATTGCTAAAAAGCTCCTTCGGATAGGATACTTTTGGCCTACCATGGAGAATGATGCACATGATTATGTGCGCCATTGCGACAAGTGCCAGAAACATGCTGACCTTGTCCATGCCCCTGCACAAGAAGCTGCAGAGCTATTTCATCTCCTTGGCCCTTTTCAAAATGGGGCTTAGACATTATTGGCAAAATTAATCCTGTGTCATCCGATGGACACAAATTCATCATAACCGCCACTGAGTATTTCACGAAGTGGGTTGAAGCTATGCCTTTAGCTTCCTGCACTGGAACACAAGTCTCTAAATTTATTTTTAATCAAATCATTTGTAGGTTCGGAATTCTTGCAAATCTTATCTCAGACAATGGAACTTGTTTCAAAAATAAAGATGTTAAGAAATTATGCCAAAAATATAAGATTCAACATCGCTGGTCCACTCCCTATTATCCTCAGGGTAATGGCCAAGCAGAAGCTTCTAACAAAACCTTAATCAAAATTCTCAAAATATTGGTCAATAAATCTGGCCGCGATTGGCACATTCAATTATATCCAGCTTTGTGGGCTTATCGAACTAGTGTTCGAACCCCCACTGGAACTTCACCTTTTGTTTTGGTTTATGGCACTGAAGCTGTTTTTCCCTTTGAATTAGAAGTTCCTTCTTTGGCTCTACTACTTCAAGATACCGAAGTAGGAGATGAATATCGAGCTGGCAGACTCAGTCAGCTGGAGCTCCTAGATGAAAAGTGCATCAATGCTTTGGAGCATCTTCGTGCCTACCAAAACAAGCTTAAAAGATCATATGCTAAGAAAGTTCGTCATCGATCCTTTGAGGTCGGCGATCTTGTTTTAAAAGAAAATCAAAAGAATACTAATGCAACTAAAGACCTTAAAGGTAAATTTGAGCCCAACTGGCTTGGACCATATATTATCACTGCTAAATTTGAATCGGGAGCATACAAATTATCTACATTAGATGGAAAAGAACTTAAAGAACCCATGAATATTTTGCATCTTAAACGTTACTATGCATAAAAAATTGGTCATTTCATCATTGTATATATTTGTTTAAAATATTTCAAAAAAATCACTATCTTATATTTCTCTCAATTCATAACTTAAAATTAAAAACACCAAAAACATCCAAAAACATCCAAAATCATCAAAATCTTCAAAAACATCTTTTATTTTGTACTTCTCAAATTGTGACATATTGCAGTTATATTTTCAAGTTATTTTGGATAAATTAGCATTTATTTGGAATCCCGCACTTTCACATTCACATGAATAAATATCTTGATTTATTTGGCATGATTACTAATCTCTCTTATATCAAAGTCCACAAAATTCAATTAAATAAAGTTTGAGCACAGAGAATTGATCTTGTTATTTACTTAAGCCAAGCATATCCTTTCACAATAAAATGATTATATTTGTAATGTCCATGCTATGCTACATAGTAGAAGTGGTTTCTTGAGCGAAAAGTTTCCCCTGCTATCCTATCATGCACATGGTCTAGAATCTTTGAGAATTGACAAAAGGACAAGCTCACCCCTACCCGGAATAAAAATCCCTTGCTCTACAACTAATCCGAGCAAGTATCCCTAGCATAGGAAGAAAAGAAAAGTTCAAGAAAAAGAGAAAAAGAAAAAGGTTATTTCAGCATTATCTCAAATATCAAAGCAAAAGTACAAAAAAAAAAATACAAAAAGAAAAGAAAGCAAAAGAAAGCAAAAGCAAAAGCAATAAAATCCCTTTCCCTACCCATTGAAAAGAAAAGAAGGGTTGATGAGCTTGAATCCCTGGAATTCTCAATTATTCGAAAACTGTGAGGTAAGCCCCATAACAGGTGGTTTGTGCCCAACCCGCTTGGCCTTGGGTAACTCCTAGCGTGGTGATATGTCTGTCACATTAGCGACCTTCTTTTGTACAGACCTATGTCTGCTTATGGATTAGCTAGCTCTTGATAACCCGACTTACATAGTAGTCTGGTATGGTTATATGCATCTAAATCATGGTTAATGAACACTTATTTGGTTACTTTAAATCACTTGTATCAAAGTATCTTGCTCAAAACTGGTAAATGAACAATACAATTGCACACACATTTGTATTTGAGAGATTTTGTGTATCATTATGATAAATCAAGATCGGAAATGAACTCACATACGCACATGGGATTCCTTATAAATCTAACTTTTGTCTTTAAGATTCTTTGAAATATTTTTGCAAATTGTCTGGAATAATTTCATTTTCTTCTCTGAGAACAGTTGTTTAGTATAAAGACAACTACATGCATTACCAAAAAAAAATCAAAATCATTTTTCAACAACATGTAATAAAGTTACATATAACTTTTGACTTTCGTGACGATGGTATAGTTCCAAAACCACAAGTGGAATTTTATGCCTAGCGCAAGTCCTCATCTTCATATTTTCTGTTTATTTTCAAAAATTAAAAATTAAACCATGTAATAAAACTACAATATCAATTTCTTCTTCGGATTTCGCGATGATGGTATAAGTCTATACCTAAATATTCTATGCCTAGCGCAAACCATTGTTTTACTTTTATTTCCCATTTATTTCAAATAAATTCATCAAAAACATATGACTTAAATCATTGTGTTACACAATTATGCTTTAAAACAAACGAACACTTATTCTATTTCATGTCATTATGTTCAAATTCAATATTGCAACCATGGTATAATTCCTAAGGAATTGTTCAAAATTTTATCACACTTAGGAATTTATGCCTAGCAAAATCATTTTAAAATATTTCATGCATACTATTTTTATGAAAATCTGAAAACAAATCACCATCATCATCATCATTTGCATCATCACAACAAAGTCTTAAGACAGTCTCTTAAGCACTCTTTTACTTTTAACAATATTTCTATATTGGGATTAGCTTGACGACCGAGTGAGCGGCGACTCCATGAAATGGTCTATAATAGCGACAATGTCCTTTGAAATTATTGTTAGAAGTCCCTTTTATTTTTTATCAAATCACATCACAACAACCAATTGTTTACATCAGATTATTTCATTTAAATTTTAAAAGCATGACATTCAAACCATAATATTTCCAACGACATAATTACATGAATCATCAAATCAATCACACCAAACATTAAAGCATCATAACAAACACATAAGACAAGTCATATGATCAAAAATATCTCATCTCTATATATATATCAACAATATATACATCATCTCAAAACTGGATCGGTATGCCACAATCTGTACCTCGGCATACTCGATCCTCTATCAAAAATATCAACACTATGTATCAATCTGTGCAATGTAGTCTGTAGCAGCTAGCCTCGAGAAGCCCTCGAGCTCTCAGCCTCATCTCCTCCCCCCCCTGAGGTGGAGGAGGTGGCCCCATCGTAGTCCGTGTGGTGCCATGAGTCCTGGACGTCGATCGTGATGATGTCCTAGATGACCCCATCACGACAGGCTCTGCAATATGAGCTGGTAATGGCACCCTCTGCTCTGTTGGCACCGCCTGGTAATATAGAGCCTGATAGAATGTAACCTGGGCAATAGCTCATGCTAAATCTCGAGTGCTCGCCCCTCCACCCCGAGCCCTGAGTCGTGCAGCCTCATCCTGCAAGGACTGCACCTGAGCTCGGAGATGAACAGTCTCCGCCCGGAGAGTAGCCATCTCGCTACTCTCTCCTGCCTCGACACCCTTGCCCTTATCGGGCGATGGTGGCCTCTCTCTCCATGGAGAAGGGGGTCTCTCCTCCCTCCTCTCCCACTCGTCATGGCCTCTGCTGAGCCTGTGGCCTCCTCTGCTCTCTCCCATCGTGACCCTGTGCCGCCTCAATGGCCGCCTGGCGCCGCCTCCCCATCCGACGCACAACTACATGAATCGGACCCTGAGCCCTCGTCATCCGAGGAGGGCGGATGCCTACGTACCAGGCATCATAGCCATCTGTGACCCTTGTGTCGTCCCCATCCACTGGCTGAATGGGGGCATCATCTACGTCCTGACTCCAGAAGCGCTGCATATCTGGAGCCCCGCTAACTATAGTGTTATCCCGGATGGTCCGAGAAAACTCGTAGTCCCTGAGAGATGGGATCCCCTGCTGTAGACCGAACTACCTCAAAACTTGGTCATACCGGTGGAGCTCCACCTCTCCCCTCTCCATCCTTAGCCAGTAGGTTCGCCTGATGTGAGCCAGCTCCTGTCCATCCTCGGCCCACCCTGGATGATCTCTCCAAGGCCTCCAGGTGATCTGGTCGGAGACAAGGTCATCAAGTAGTCTTCGGGACACTGGCAGATCTATCCACCGTTGTGACCCTCTTCGGAGCCACCAGTAGAAAACTCGGGGCCTCTCCCCATCAATCCCTATTAGTGGGAGCCCTACCGGCCTTCGCACCATGATGTGCTCCCAGCACCAAACCTGTAGTAGTGATGTCATGACTAGACATCGGCCGCCCTTGTATACGACCCCATACAGGATCCTATACAATCGGCATAGTACAAAGCTCCCCCAAGAAAACCTGTACCCATGGTCTCTCATGTCGTAGACCACATCTCAGTAGCCATGGTAGTCTGCATCCACTCTGATGGCATAGCAGCAGACCACCTACCACCCCAGCCAAAACCTATGTCAGTCTAGATGCCCTAGGCATCTAGCGTAGCGACTCGATGTTCACTCCGCCCTTCTCCAGGGTGAAGCTCGGATCTCCGCACAGTCGCATCATCGCGTGGCCCTGATTGGCCGTGGGAGTGATTAGCCATCCTTGTATGGGGATCCTCAAAATCCTCCATACATCCTCCAATGTGGGAGTCATCTCCCCTATCGATAACCGGAAACAAGAAGAACCCGGATACCACCTCTCTGCTAGGGTTGTCAATAGCCCCATATTTGTAGACACCTGTGGCATATCTGCCACATGGTGCAAGTCGACTTGAGCCAACTGATCTCGCTCTACCTGAGATAGAGTGGCCAAGTCATCCCTTAGTCCATCGTATTTCCATTCCTGGCTCTTTAATAATCCTCTCTGCAACATAAACAACAAAACAATAAAAATCATTAATACAATCATTAATTAAAAAATGCAAGTAACATAAGTTCACTTTCATATAAATGATGATATCGTCCACTATTGGATGATATCATCCCAAATTTGAGCAAATTCATTTCTGATTTCGCATAAGGGAATCATCCCTTATTGGACGAAATCGTCCCCATATCGTCGATTTCGCCCTGGACGAAATCGGCGATATCGAGACGATTTCAAATCGAGATGATGAAATCGAGACGATTTCGTCCCGATGACGTCGATGGCCCAAAAATGGCCGCGATGCTCAAAAATCAGTCAAAATTGATCTAAAAAGCATAAAATTCTAAATTAAAGCATTCTAAACTAAGTTTAGACCCTTACCCGTAGCCCGCGTCGGACCTCTGTCGATCTGTGCGCTGTCTCGACCATCTTGTCTGCAGAGCTCTAGAAATCAGTAAAAATGAACAGTAACAATGAATTAGGGTTTTACCCTATTTTTCTTAATTTTATTCAAAAACAACTTAACAACATTTTAAACTTTTGCTTTTTCGCGTTTTTACCTCAAACGTTCGATTTGGGTAAACACACGGAGGGGGCACCATAGTAAGTTGTCGTATGATTCGACCTAGAATCATCGCCTAAAAATGGGAATAATTTTTGCTTTCTCGTAGATCGAGAAGAACTCATCTTTAACGCATTTTCTTTGAAAAATTTGCTAAAGAGGGGGCAAAATGTAGCACCCTAAAATTGGCGCAATAAACCTTAGCAATAATTAAAATTATCTTGGTAATAATTCAAATTCAAATTTTCAACCCCGAACCGCCTTTTAACCGCTTTCCTCGTTTTCCATGCCATTTTTAGGATTTGTTGTGACCGTTGGACGATATCGTCGCCGATCAGACGATATCGCCTCAGATCGGACGATTTCGTCTGGACTAGGACGTCCAGACGATTTCGTCCCAAAACTGATTTTTCATAATTAGCTTTTGTTTCAACGGCGTCTCTAACCAGGGCAAAAGCGTGTATGTGCGGTTAGAGACCTCCCCATTGGAGATCTCCCAAATTGGGATGATCTCCAACCTCCCAACCTCTTTCCTATGCCTATTTAATCTTAGGCCCTCCCCTTGACATTCCCCTGGCTGAATTTTTCTGCACTTCGAGTTTTACATGCATTAGAATATCCTAGACTATTGTTTGCCTTTGTCCCTTTTCGAATTTTCTTGCAGGAACTTTGTTATTCTTCAGTCGGAGCAAGCTCAGATCGTCGTAGACGATCCTGTCCAATTCGAGACGATTTCGTACCAATCCGAGATGATTTCGATTGCAGTCAACATTGGGGGCAATCAGTGCCCTGAGTTTGCATTCTTTCTCCATTATCTACTATTTTGCTTTGCATTAGTTAAACTTATTATTATTTTGCATCCCGGAGTTCACCCATATAGTCTTAATGCATAATAAAATCATAAATTGTCATTAAATCATTGTAATGCACTCGTGTTTTTGTTTATTATTATCATTTTAATATTATTATTGTCATTCTACATCATTGCCCTCTGTTGGCATAGCTGCATTTTCTGTATTTTGTATCTATTTCTCTGATTGCAGGTCTCTGACGAATTCGTCAGATCTCAGATGATCCTGTCTGATCACAGATGATCCTGTCAGATCAGAGGCGATCTTGACTGCTTCAAGAATCAGAACCTCCATCAGACATCCGGATCAGGTATGGCTCTTTAATCTAGCTTATTCTCTCTGTTTTCTGTTCAAATCTATTTTTTGTATTCATTTAAATCTGCATTTCATATAGAACAACTTAAATTCATTTGGCCAAACCTAGGAGTTGAATGATCAAACATAAAATTGAACACATCAAACACATTCCCAACCTAGGCGTGGAAACTGCCATTCAAAAGTTTCCTGGTGAACCCACCATCCGTCGAAAAATCACCTTAATACACCTCCCCCGAGAGGCGGGACCTTCGAAAGGCCTCTCAGTCCGAGGTATTGTCCCATCCTTCCCGCATCCCCCTTTCGGGCGCGGATCCTTTAGCCTGAAGGTAAGGGTGCGGAAAATTTGGAACGATACATTTATTTTCTGCACCCTTACCTTCAGGCTAAAGGATCCGCACCCAAAAGGGGGATGTGGGAAGGATGGGACAATACCTCAGACCGAGAGGCCTTTCGAAGGTCCCACCTCTCAGGGGAGGTGTATTAAGGTGATTTTTCGACGGATGGTGGGTTCACCAGGAAAATTTTGAATGGCAGTTTCCATGCCTATGTTGGGAATGTGTTTGATGTGTTCAATTTTATGTTTGATCATTCAACTCCTAGGTTTGGCCAAATGAATTTAAGTTTTTCTATATGAAATGCAGATTTAAATGAATACAAAAAATAGATTTGAACAGAAAATAGAGATAATAAGCTAGATTAAAGAGCCATACCTAATCCGAATGTCTGATGGAGGTTCTAATTCTTGAAGTAGTCAGGATTGCCTCTAATCTAATAGAATTGTCTGCGATCAGACAGGATCATCTGAGATCTAATGAATTTGTCAGATGAATTTGTTAGAGACCTACAATCAGAGAAATAGATACAAAATACAGAAAAAGCAGCTATGCCAAAAGAGGGCAATGATGTAGAATGACAGTAATAATATTAAAATGATAATAATAAACAAAAACATGAGTGTATTACAATGATTTAATGACAATTTATGATTTTATTATGCATTAATACTATATGGGTGAACTCCGGGATGCAAAATAATAATAAGTTTAACTAATGCAAATCAAAATAGTAGATAATGGAGAAAGAATGCAAACTCAGGGCACTGATTGCCCCCAATGTTGACTGCAATCGAAATCGTCTCGGATTGGTATGAAATCGTCTCGAATTGGATAGGATCATCTGCGACGATCTGAGCTTGCTCCGACTGAAGAATAACAAAGTTCTTGCAAGAAAATTCAAAAAAGGACAAAGGCAAACAATAGTCTAGGATATTCTAATGCATGTAAAACTCGAAGTGTAGAAAAATTCAGCCAGGGGAATGTCAAGGGGAGGGCCTAAGATTAAATAGGCATAGGAAAGAGGTTGGGAGGTTGGAGATCATCCCAATTTGGGAGATATCCAATGTGGAAGGTCTCTAACCGCGTAGATACGCTTTTGCCCAGGTTAGAGACACCGTTGAAACAGAAGCTAATTATGAAAAATCAGTTTTGGGACAAAATCGTCTGGACGTCCTAGTCCAAACGAAATCGTTCGATCTGAGGCGATATCGTCTAATCGGCGATGATATCATCCAACGGTCACAACAAATCCTAAAAATGGCATGAGAAATGAGGAAAGCGGTTAAAATGCGGTTTGGGGTTGAAAATTTGAATTTGAATTATTACCAAGATAATTTTAATTATTGCTAAGGTTTATTGTGCCAATTTTAGGGTGCTACAATATTGTACTAAACACATTCCAGTCAATATAGCATAGATCTTCTCAATCTCTTGTACTAAACATAATACATTCGGTCTAGTACAATTCTACTCAATAGGTCCACACAAAACATGCTCAAATCTGCTCAATATGTCCACATAGAACCTGCTCAAATTTGCTCAACAGGTCCACACAGAACCTCCTCAAATATTCTCAACAAACTCACTCAATAATTATCCAAATATGCTCAACAAGCTCACTCAGAACTTGTCCAAATATACTCAATAAGTCCTCTCTAGGACTTGCTCAAATATGCATAGTAAGATTCCACAAAAGCTTACTCAAAATCAGTCCACAAGCCTTCTCAAAGACTTGTCTCAAATCTGTTTAACAAGCTCACATAGAACTTGTCCAATCTCATAGAATCATAAAGAGAATTGTTAAATACTCAATATGTTCTATACTTAATGCTCAATAAATATTTCAATTCAATATCATAGAAGCATAAATATAATTATTAAAGACTCAATATGTTCTATACTCAAATCCCAATCTCAACTCAAATCAATCTCATAGAAGCATAAAGAGAATTGTTAGAGACTCAATATATTCTATACTCAAATCTCATTCTCAACTCAAATCAATCTCATAGAAGCATAAAGAGAATTTTTAGAGACTCAATATGTTCTATACTCAAATCTCATTCTCAACTCAATTTAGATGTAGAATAGTTTGTTTCATGGAACTTGAACAACCACATGCATCCACTTGACTAGGCTCAATCAACTCTACTCAACCAAACACCTCAAGGAACAACCCTTTATCACAAAACCTAGTCCAAGAATATATCAACTAACTCAAAATGTTTCCAACAATGCTCAATCACAAATATCACATAACAATGATACTCATGTTCTTTTCTAACTCAATTTCAAGTTCTTTGCACAACCATTTGGCTTCAACAACAAATCTTATAAAACAAGGTTTAATTACAACTCTCAAACCAGAAAACCTTGAAGCATTTAACCAATCACTTTCTAAAAGGAAACCACAATCAATCCTTTTCACTCCAAAGGTATTTTATAATCAACCACCATAATCAATCAATAGGATAATGTGCCCATACCTTTTATGAATATGAAGAAGCCTCTTTGGAAATCTACCACAATCACAATATTCTTTTGCCAATCCTCACAAGGGTTAGAAGATCACAAAATAATCAACATTACTCCACTTCACAATAATATTCACCAAGGCTTTTAATTAGAAAATCTTCTTAATAATTAATGCACAACTTCCTTATCACTCCTAAAACCACTTATACCATAAAATAAAATAAATAAAATCTAAATTTATTCACACCCTTTACCCCAACAAAACCATGAAGAAGATGTTCCAAGAGGTACATTGTTGGGATGCCCTAACTAAGTTCTAAGGATACAACCAGTTGGTAGCAAAGAAGTTCATTATGAATTATGATCCCATGACCATGGTGACCCACGTAGGAGAAATGTAAATTAAAATTACTGCTACTTTGATATTTGAAGTATTAAGCCTTTATAAATTTGGCCAAAATTATTATAAATTGACCTATAAGGGTGTAAACCAGATGTTCAAGAGGTTCAGAGAGAGATTCACTGTGACTAGAGGTAAAGAGGGGTGGATCAAAGGGGTAGCAACCTCCTCACTTCCCATAAAATGGCAAGAGGTTACCATAATTCTCATGAATTAATTTACACTAGAGGGGAGACTATCTAATTGTGGGGGATAACACCTTAAAATGATGTTGAATCTCAAGTACCCAAAGCACAAGGATTGTATCATAAACCTTCCTTATTTTCTTTACCACTTGATTAAAGCTACAATTACCCGAGTCTAATCAAAAAGTTCCAAGGATAGCCCTAAGTTTCACCTAATCGCCCATCATGGGTTGATTAAACTTATAGTCCTACATAAATCAAGTGAAATTAGGATATCATAGGATATAGTAGTGGAAGAAGCTAACCTCTCTATCCATTCAATGCTGAGTATGTCCGAATCTACAGGATATAGTGCATCTAAGGGTAATTTTGAGTCTAAGAGTTTGGAGGAGGAAGAATACCCTGTACATAAATGCCCTAGCCATTCCAAAACCTCCAAGTCTTATCAACCTGTTAGAAAAACTAGACATGAGATATTCATTCCAAAAACTCTAGGAAAAGGAGAAGCATCACCTCCATTAAATCCATCTGTAGAGATGCTTGAGAAAATTTGAATGCAACAAACTGTGTTGCATATCAAGCTGGATATACTCATAAATGTGTTTACCAAGCACACCACCCTAGTAAAATATTCTCTCACTCTCTAGCTTGATCTCTTCAAACAACTCTCCATGGATAGGGTGGTAAGACCAGTTAACTCAGTCATCCAACTAGAAACTATTGGTACCTCTCCCAATAAGAGCTCCACATATGGTACAAAATTGAATAAATCGGTAAACTTCGGCAAAGTCAGTGACTTCACCTAAGTACATGAGGAGGATAGCTCTATGCACTTTTCCAAAGTATTTTAACAAAACTACCCTCAAATACTAAAACCATTCATCAAAGAAGGATACGTCCAATGGGATTAGTCCTTAATGTTAGTATGCCTAGCGATATAGATGCAATTATCAACCATATCATTGAAACAACCAAACCTCATCCTCCTCCAGAAAGCAAGATACATAGTTTGAGTTATAGGATGGAAGATCCATATAAGTTGAGCACATCAAAACCATCTTTGTCGAATTACCACTTTACTCCATGGTGGCTAGAGAGCAGGTGTAGAAGGTGAATAAGGAAAAGAATTTAGCATCGAAGTGACCACAACCTACATGGATTTCCTCTAGACTTAGATCTAGAGCTGAATAATCTATATTAAATATTTGATAAAATTTGCATAATTTTTTAGACTATTTAATATTGATCATGTTGTTAATCCTTTGCAGAAGTTTTCATTTTATTATATGTATATTTCTACAAATATTTTTCTGTTGCATACCTAAAAATAGATATTTAACAATATGTTGTTTCATATTTCAACCAATTTATTTCTATAAAACTGTATAAAAATAATTTATGAAAAATTATAGTTCCTTGTTGATGATAATTGCCAAAATGAATTCTGAAAATAGTTGTAGTGTCTTGATTTAAATCTATAAAAAAATTACGTAAACACTACACTGTTCTATTTTATTTTATGTCTGCAAAAATTGGTGAAATGATTGAACAACTGTTGTAATTATTTTCTTTAGACAAAATGTAATTTCAAAATTGTATGCATGAGGACATGCATCTCCTTCAGTTTGGGGGAATGATGAGTGCTAAAAAAACACATATTTTATGTAGTTTGATTCATTTTTGTTTATAGATTCATGAAAATAGATGTAGTTTTATGATCATTCTTATATTATTTATGTGATTTATGAATGAATTTGATCCTTGATGATAAAAATAGTTTATGTTCATATTTTATACAAAAGTGTGCAAGTTGTGTATTTTGGCAGTAGAACGTTGCAGAAGCATCGTAGAGCAAGATGAGGCAAGGCACATACCAAATAATAGGTGTGGACAAATTAGTTGCAAGGATGACGTGTTAAGGAGACTCGTGGATGGATGCTATAGAAAGATGCTATAGAATACAACTACAGAAAGCTATTATAGAAAGCATTTACTGAAAGACATTACAAAAAGGATGTTGATTGGGTTAAACTATCCAACGCATCAATATGCCACATCCAATGATAATGTAGTAGTATTAAAAGGCATATCCAATCAACATAGTTGACTATCATGTTGGCATTATGCATGCAAATTTTATATTTATTAGAGTTGTTATAAAGTTATTATAAAGTTGTAAAATTATCATATTGTTAAGATGTTTTGATTCGGACGCAAGCTATTTTGTCTTCTCTTAAAATAAAGGGGCATATAGTTGTATTGTTGTGTCAATGAATTATTTAAATTAAGACATTTTGATTATGTTAGTTCATTAGTTACCACTTGGACCATAGAAAGTGTGACAAAGTCCAATCTGGTTACAAATTAGTATAAGTTTAGATTTTTATTGTTGGAAAGATAGTTTCTAAATCATCAAGCCAACACAGCCACATGGGAAATACATGGAAGAATTTCATTAAGAATGTCCAAGTGACATTATATATTACAAGGGAGACCTTTGAAAAGGTCTAATGTTGAACTAATGCTAGAATGCCAAAGAAATGCTGAAATGTATAATGTTCAAATATTATGTATATAATTTTTGAATATTTGATGCTCGAGGATATTGTACATTTTAATTTTTAGTAATAAAGCAACAACACTTTCCATCATGTCTTTGGTAACTGCAATTTTCTTTATAATGATTTATTTATGTATGTAGACTTTAGTATATTTTCCTACATTTATAAAATAGAATAATGTTAGTAGTATTAATGCACACTAGTTACTAAAGTAAAATAGTTTAGGGGAGAAATATTTACACTATCCTCTAGGAGGCAGGGCCCACTCCTACAACCAATTCCTATTCTCTCGCACTTAAAATAGGATAGGAATAGTTAGTACATAGATTAAATTTAATTTATTAATTAAAATAAATTGCATCATCATAGACTATAAAGTAAAAACATATAGTTAACTCAATATGTTGCACATGGATCCACATCAACAAATATAAAAAGCATTTAATTAAATATAAAATAATTCATTGCATTTATTTCAATTCAACACAATTTATTTTCCTATAGCTATTATTATTTTCTACAAACCTGAAACTAAGAGAAATAGAATTAAGTCTAAAGATTAATCATTTGGTATAATCTATATTGGATTTATGCCTTTTAAATAATTCACCCTCGGTTGATAAATATATTTAGAGTTTACAGCTAGAAAATACCTCTCCTAATTCTAGCGAACATGCAAAGGCGATAAGGAGTAGCCTTAAGCACAAAATATGTCTAATATCTTTTTAAAGACACTTCACTCTCATTTGTGACATAAAGAAGTCCATGCAACTTACCAAATTCAAATAAAGTATTAACATATACAACTACATCCACTTCTCTATCAGAAATTCCAAATAAAGTCTCAAACCTATCTTTAGTTATTGAAATAAAGACTTAATTAAATGATGGTTTTTATTTAGATTTTCCCAACATTAGCATGTAGAGGTATACAAAAATATGTTAATCCATCGTCAAAGTCTTCATAACCTAAGTAGTCACAAGGTAAAACATTAATCTAATATTTAAAATATGCATCAAAATATTAGCACAAGTCCATAGGATAAATTTCCATTATTTACAAATACCCTGCAAAACTCAAATGACAAAAATCATTCCCATAATTCATGTCTTACATAACCTGACACAAGAAATAATAAGTCATTCCATCAATAAAATATCATATTTTCCATACAATATATATTTTTGCATAGCTAGACATAACACACTCAGTTCATCTGTCTCATGATAGCATAGCTAACCATAAATTCATCAAATCAAAATATCTACCAAGGGAGGGTCATGACATCCTCCTCCCTTAGGCTTAACATAGTCCTCTGTGCTTTTTAAATAATCCATCATAAAAAAATAATTACATATTACTCTCAAACAAGAATGAAAAATGTCTTTGTATGCCTACCACTTTCTCCCAAGTAGCATTTCTTTTGGATTAGTGGTCCCATTAGACCTTGCATTACTCCAAAGTCCCTTTCCTCATCGATTTGGAATGGAACTCAAGGATTTTTATTGGTAGAAACTCTATAGCCTCTAGATTCACCATCTGCAAATTAGAAAAGTACCATACATGATCAAGATTAGCTACATATTTTCTAAGTAATAAAATGTGAAAAGTGTCATGAATCTTTGACAAACTAGGTGGTAAGACAAGTTGATATGCTATAGGATTGATCTTATATATAATTTCAAAGGGTCCAACAAAATGTGGATCAATTTTTATGGATTTAATAGCACTATTATTTGGTCTCACCCTTAGAAATACTATATCACCTACAATAAACTCTCTTGGTGATCTCTTAAGGTCAACATAATTTTTTTTATGATCCATAACTCCTTTAAGTCTTTCTGTGATAGTTCTTAATGTTTGCTCCATTTCCTTGACCATATCTAGTCCAAGCATAAACTTATCCTTTGGATTGTCCTAGGACAATGGTGTTCTACACCTCCTACCATAAAAATATTTAAATAGTGCCATGCCTAAAGTCCAATGGTAATCATTGTTGTAGGTAAATTCTACCAAGTGTGGCTAGTCTTTCCATTAGGTTTTATGATCCATACAATACATGCGAAGCATGTCCTCTAATACCTGATTTACCCTCTTAGTTTACCCATTGATTTTTGGATGATATGTAGAACTGATGATTAGTTTGGTGCCAATGGCATGATGTAAAGCTTAACAAAACTCAAATGTGAATCTCGAGTCCCTATCTAAAATGATCACTTTTGAAAAACCATGAAACTTGAATATTTCCTTGGCAAATATATTAGCCACAACCATGACATCATCCTTGGTATTTCTAGGTATAAAATGTGTAACCTTGGTTAGTCTATCCACCACAACTATGATTACGTCATGTTGGAATATGGTCTTTGGAAACCCTATGATGAAATCCATAAAAATTCCTAGCCATTTCTAGGCTAGTGCGTCATGAGGGTACAATAATCCTATAGGATGTCTATTTTATACCTTTAATTTCTAGAATTCAAGATATTGGGCAACAAATCCAGTTACGTCCCTCTTCAATCCTGGCTATTAAAAAGTTTTCTTCATATTCTACCTCTTTTTTGTCCTTATCGAGTGAGCAAAATATGAAGATTTTTATGTTTCATTCATGATCATTTTCTTCAAACTACAAGCCTCAAGGATTATTACCCTATCCTTAAAATATAAGAAACCATCCTTGATGTTGAAATCCTCACATTCATCAGGTTTCTTTTCCATCCTTTCTCAATTTTGATTGCAAAACACATCTTGATGTTGCATTTCCTTAACATGTTTCATTAGTTCTATATGGATGGAAGACAATACAACTATGTGTCTTCTCCCACTAAGTGCATCAACAAATTTATTTTCCTTCCATTTTATGTATTCAATACCAAAATCATATTCTACGAGAAATTCCATCCACCTTCTTTGCCTAGAATTTAGCGAATATTGAGTAAATATGTACTTCAAAATTTGATGATATATCCTTAACTCAAAGGGTTTCCCTACCAAATAATGTCAATAAATTTTGAGATAAAAAACCATTGTTGCCAATTCTAGATCATGGGTTCCATAATTGACCTCATATCATTGTAGTTTCCTAGATATATAGGCTACCACTACTTCATATTGTGAGAGCACTCCTCCCAAACCTTCCAATGATGCATTTGTACACACAAAAAACTACCCTAAGGATTTGGTATATTTAGTATGGGATATGTAGTGAGTTTTTTTTTGAGCAAATAAAAAGCTCCCTCATATTTATTCATACACTTGAACTCTTTTCCATTCCTCTTAAGGTTAGTTATTGGAGCAGTTATCTTGGCATAGTCATTCATATATTACCTGTAATATCTAGTCAAACCCATGAAAATCCATACTCCAATAATATTTGTGGGTGGTAGCCAATTCAGTATAGCTTCTATTTTTTTAGGATCAACTGCAATCCCTTCTTATAATACAATATGCCCTAAATATTGCACTTCCAAAACATAAAATTCACACTTTGAAAAATTCTCATACAACCAATTCTTCCTTAGCAACTCTAGAATGATCCTAAGGTATCTGTCATGGTCTAACTTATTCTGAGAATATATTAAAATATCATCAAAGAACACAAGAATAAATTAGCCTAATAGCTTCTTAAAAATTTTATTCATCAAATTCATAAATGTTGTTGGAGAACTCGATAGACCAAAAGGAAAGATAATAAACTTATAATATCCATAATGAGTTTTTAAGGCTATCTTATTGTGTATCCTCTTCTTGAATCCTCAATTGGTGATACCTTAACTTCATATCAATATTTGAGAAGATAGTGGTATCTTTAAGATGATCAAAGAGGTCTTTGATTCTGGGTAGAGGATATTTGTTTTTAATGGTTGCGCTGTTTAACATTCTATAATTTTTATACATAGTCATAAGGAACCATTATTTTTCTTGATGAACAACACTGATGCACCCCATGGTGACACACTTGGTATAATTAATCCCTTCTCCAGCAATCCTTGTGACTACACTTTCAGCTCTTGCATATCAATCAAAATCATTATGTAAGGAGCTCTATGAATAGTTTTTTTCTAAGTTGAAGTTCAATTGTGAAGTCAAATTCACATTTAAGTGGTAATATAGGTAAATATTCTAGAAATACATCTATGAACTCTTGAAGAATTGGGTGTTTCTCAAACAACTCTTCCTTTCTTTTAATCATCTATCTCATTTAACTTCACTACATAAAATTTTCCTCCTCTCTTCATTGCCTTCTTAAGCTACATTGCAAAGAGGATTTGGGATAAAAAATCCCCTTGTAGGTTGTACACCCTCTATACTTTCCTACCATATTCTAAGTACTCAATCCATCTATCCTAGAAATTGATTACAATATTATGTGCTTATAACCAATCCATGCCTAGCACTACATCAAAAGTGTGCAATGAAACTACATACAAGAATACAATGGTAATACCACTTGGTAGGGTAATTTTTTCCATGGGATAGCACTAATTTATAGAGTAGGTTTATCCAGAAACATACTCAAAATTCCACCCATGTGCAATATTCTTGGCCTTTATGGTATATCTTTAACTAAGCTAGTGGAAATAAAACTATCTGTAGCACCACTATCAATCAAAATTTTAACATTCCTACCAAATATCTTACCTTTTATTAGTAGTGGAGTGGCTTGTCCTTATAGATTTTGACTTCCTACCACTGCATAAATTTTATGTGTGAAGAACACAAGCTTATACTTAGAGGGGATGAAAAATGATCTTCAAGATGAACAAAGTTACAACACTTAAAAAATTTGAGTATTCCTAGTTCCTTATTATTCCTTTTTACACAATTAGCTTATTTTATGTTGCTAGATCATGTTTTCACTTCTCCTCTTAGAGCAAAAATATCTTTGCAAGTTAAATCAAATTTATTTTCCTCTTTTCTGCTATTATACCCATTTTGTGGACAATAAATTGCCATGTGACCAAGCTTACCACACTCTACAAATATCACTAATTTTTCTTCTTCCCTTCTCTTAGTCTCAAAATTAAATCTTCTATTTTTTCAAGTCTCATAGTTCTTCTTTTGTCTTTTTTGCCATGTGTGTTCTTATAGATCTTCCTTCAAGTTGTTAGGCTTCCATGAAGGAACCTACTCTGATACCAATTGAATAACATGAGCTTATATTGAAATGGGGTGGGGGCGAACAGTATAAGATCAACTTTTACTTTTCTTTCTTAAAATAATATTATCCAATATTATCAATGGAAATATCCATAGTATTAATTAAAGCAATGCAAAAATCATCACACAAAATAGAGACACCAATTTAATGTGGTTCACCCAATGTGGGCTGCTCCATAGAGAAAATATTTCTACTAAATTTTATCAACAAATATTCTTTGGAATCAATTTCCTATTACAATGTTTATGGATGTCTGTACAAAGGAGACACCAATACCATATGCTTTGACTTGTGGATCTCTCTCTACTAGAGAACTCTTTCCCCTTTTCTATGGTTCGTAGAACTTGATCCATGATACCTCTATCTCCTCAACTAGTTCATGGATATCTCTCCACAAAAGAAATCTATCTTCCTAGCTAGTTCACGGATCACACTCCATAGGAGAACTCTTTCCCCTTGCTTTGGTTCATGGATCTCTATCCATAGGAGAACTCTTTCCCCTTGCTCTGGTTCATGGATCTCTATCCATAGGAGAAATATTTTTTCTCTACTCTAGTTCATGGAACTCTACCCAAAGGAGAACTCATTCCCCTCTACTATGATTGGTAATATTCTAGAATACTTCTACCCCCACTACTCTAGCTAATGGATCTCTATCCACTAAATACCTCTATCCTCACTATCCTAGCTAATGGATCTCTATACACTGGAGACTGTTGTCCTCTGTACTCTATCACCTCCAAATCTTACTTTCAACTCGGTCTCAAATCTACACCAAATTCTATCCCATGTCTAGTACAAATCATTTCTATATCTACTTAAAAATATGCTCACAAATATACACTAACTTCTCTCTCAAATCTATCCTCAATCCTTAATATAAATCTTGATCAAATTACCAATCAAATCTGCTCAGATCTTCCCCAAGCCTTAACACAAAGCTTAAAAAAATAAATCAATAAAATCTGCTCAAATCTACCCCAAGCCTTAACACAAAGCTTGAACAAATCAATTAATCAAATTTGCTTATAACTACCCTCAATCCTTCTCAAGAGCTTTCTCAATTCTATCCTCAAGTCTTCACCAAGACTTTCTCAAATATACCTTCAATTTCAATCAAGAACTTGCTCAATCTACTCTCAAGTCTTCAACAAGACTTGCTCAAATCTGCCTTCAAGTTCACTCAATAACTTGCTCAATTTGCTCTCAAGTCTTCACTAAGACTTATTCAAATATGATCTAGTACATGCTCAAACCTGCTCTAACACATACTCAAAACAACTCACAAAATATGCTCAATCAATATTAAATCTTCCTCACAATGCTATCAAATGCTTTATCTAATCTTCAAAGTAATTCCTTTAAATTTGAAGTAGTTTAGATATTTTATATTTAGAATTCATTTAACCTATGGAACATATAGAGAATGATGTACTCTATCAAAAATTCAATATGTCCTACTCAATCATTAAGTCTATAACTTTCAAAAAATTGATTTCTAATATTTGTACTTTCACTTTCAATATCACCCAAAACCAATGCTCAAGAATCTCACTCAATCATTCAACCAATGAAACACAATTTTTCTCACAAACCCTAAACAAAGATTTTCACACTTCTTTCAACAAAGAGCCTAATGTAGGTCTCAAACCCTAACTCAAATAACTCACAATATCTATCTCAAATGTTCTCAAAATATTCAACAATGAAGCATGTAAAACTCACTCAAATATTTCCAACAATGCTTATCAAACAAACCTTTTCACTCCACCTTATATTTTACAACATTAATTCCAACATTTCAAACAAAATATGATGTGCCCATACCTCTTTGTTTTGATGGATATATATCTTCAAAACCTATTTTACTCACAACCAATTCCTTTTGTATCACTTCCAAGGTTGGATAACAATGGTCTATCTCAAACTATTTACAAGAATATTTACCTCAACAAATAATTTTTTTTTGGTAGATAAGATACTATAGCATTAATACTGGTTTTTACAGGTTGACCCAAAACCTTTTACAAAAATCAGCCTAGGGCTGTTAATGAACATGTCCTTACTAAGGATCCTATATATGTAAAATCTACATGCCGCCAAAGCCATTACATCCGATAAGGCACATAGCCTGTTATCAAAAAGAAACTTCCCATACAACATTTTGGGTATACCTCAAGAAAACACACCTGCATCATAATTACAAAAAAATAAACAAACATAGATCCCTTCCTTGAAACAGTGGAGAAAAAAAAAACTGCAGACACACATAGTAGAGTACTGAAAAAACTCCCACAAGATCTATATTGATAGTTTCTCGTAATAATTATTTGGTAATTACTTACTTTCGTATATGATATTCTTTGGGACCACATCCAGTCTTGGCCAATCAGCCTTGGAGAAGTGAACCTACTGGCTAGATTTATGGTGGTAGCTATCTGGTGGTCCATGTGGCTCTAGTTCGAAATCTTATATTACTGTTTTAAAACCTTTATATTAAGGAAAACCATTCCCCAGGCTATTCAAGGGGGTTTTTGTATCTGGCGTAGGCTACCAGGCTTGAACCTTGGACCTCATTTCGAGGATTGAGGTATCTTTCCAGTAAGGTACCTAGTGCGGATACCTCAACAAATATTTCACTATACAAGAAATACAATAAAATATCAAGTCACAAGTACACCTTATCACTCCACTTTCAAAATAATATTCAACATACATAAAAAATAAAGTCCCTTTGTTTACACCTTATAATATTCAATACTTGGTTTAATTCCTAATCACCCAAAATAAAATATTTAATTAACACCCCTTATGACTCCCTAAACAATTTCACTTATTTTAATTTCACGATTTTGAAACCTCAAAGTCAAATCACATATTCCAAGACCATAGAAGCACATAAATTAAAAAGTATACCTTTAATATTCTGCCTACAAAAAATATTGCACAAGTCTCAATGACCAACACCCAAACTCTAACCCATGACCTAAGCCACCACAATGCCCTAGCCCAAGACTAGGCTGTTGCATGGGCTATATGCCCGCACACAACTAAATGTCCATGATTTTGTATTTGAAATTGCCTTCACTGAAAATGAAAAATGTGGTTTACCCTTTTGCAAAAAAACTTCGTGGGATTCAAAATAAAAAACTTCCCTTTGTAAGTGCCTTAGAAACATTCTTATACCACCTGCACTACCCAACACTATGGGATATGTCTTTTGCTCCAGGTGAATTTCAATGCAACTCTGCCTCCCTTTCCTTTAAGACTCACGAACGTCTTCTCCTTTTTTAAAATAGAGTGCATGAATTATCTCTTCCACATAGACATTCAAATTATTACACTTTGGAAATGAAAAATCATTTCCTTTAAATACTCTTTCCTTTGGTTTAAAAAACATCAACCCTTTCTTGCTTTTGAATTCAAATTTGATTTGAAAATTTGGCACCATAAATTATTTTAAATTAAAATTATAACTTTTGTTAAAAAAATTTAATAAAAATAATTAAAAGAAACCTTTGCAACCTTTTATAAAAGCTCAATAAACCTTGTCCAGGATATCTCCCTTTTTATTAATGATTTCTTGGACCCAATTATTATAATATTGAAAAATATTATAATAATATTTGTCTTTATTTTTAAACCATGGCCTGTTATTTTCGACCAATTTGCTTGCTTTTGGGATGAAATTTATCTTGATCAATTTCAACCATATCAACCATAGAAGAATATTCCTACCATACAAAGTGCTCTCTAACATCAACCTTTTGACATCAATTACAATGTAACTTACTCAAAATTTCCAACAATCTCCTCCTTTGTCATTTATGGCAACCCTTTTCCTTAATCGTTCCTTTTCTCTTTTTCCAATTCTACTCCCCCTAATTGAATTCTCTCCACCTAATTCAAATTTCTCCTCCTTTGACATCAATGGCAAAGGGATTCCTTTTGGGCTAAATATAAGACTCTTAGCTCAACCCCCTCCCCACCTCCTCTCTTTGAGATGATTAATTTTGGGGTGGGAGTAAAATTACTCCCAACATACAATGCTCTTTTCCTTTATCAAATTGCTTTCTCAATATACCCTTTTGGTTCCTTTTAGTATCCTTGTTCTTGCTTGTCTTAGAAAGCTCTGGAAACTTTGTTCTACACAACTTGGCCATATGCCCAACATTATTGCACTTATAAAACTTAATGTTGTGGTTCCTACAAGGTGCAAATATTTTGAAGTTCCTCCTGGTGAAGCCATACTCATTTCTATCATACAATCCTGCAATGAATTATTTTATGATCAAACTGATTACACAAATATCAATACCCTTGAAATAGATATCCATTCTTGAAATGTCTCTTAGTCAAACTATATTCCTTGTTTTCATTACCCCTACACTGCATAGCCTTATGACCAAACATGTTACATGAGAAGCAACATCCTTTGAAAAAATGTTACCTTGGACCCACTGGTCTCTTAGTCCTTCCTTCTTTATGATGATCCTTGTACCTTGTTTGTGCATTGTTTCCTTCCTCTTTGATGTTGTCACTTCTCAACACATCAGCATAAGTCTTAGGTTCTTCTTCAGTCACTTATTTTGATGTTCCCTTTGAGACTTCCTTTTCTTTTGAGCTTGATTCCTCTTTCTGTACTTCTAGATCTTCTTCATTGCCTAGTCCTATTTTGATAAATGAAGATCTTTGTGCTTTGGTAGTATTATCCAAAGCTTTTGAACTTTTCTCAAACCTATGTAGCTTATATTTATACTCTTTCACTTCCTTCCTTAGTGAAACTACCTCATGTTCTAATATTTCACATTCTAAGACTTTTGCTTCTAAATTTTTAGTCATACCTTCTTCAATTTTCCTTACCTCTTCAACCTTAACCTTAAGGTCAGTGAGATCTTGTAGAAACTTTGCCTTTGTTTCCTTATCTTCTTGTACTTGGGCTTTCAATCTTGAGTTCTCCCTTTTTAACTCAACAAGTTCCTTAATTGTGGCTTCCTCCTTTCCTTTTTTTGAATCTTCCTCTTCTTCTAGGTTTTCAAGAGCATATTCATACTCTTCAATATATAAAAGACTTTCATATTGTCACTTGAAGCACTAATTGCTACTTCAATAGGAGCATCTTCTTTTATTCTATTACCAAAAGTATAATTTCCTTTGTACACCTTATTTAACTATCCTTGTTTTCTTTTTTATATTAACTGCTATGGAAACCATTACAATAAGCTGCATTGTGGTCAAGATTACCAAAATATTCTTCTTCACTACTACTATACCCAAATTTTGAACAATGATCTTCAATATGACCAAATTTACCACACAAAACATTTGAGTATTCTTAGTTCCTTATTATTCATTTTTACATAGTTAGCTTCTTTTCTGCTGCTAGATCATATTTCCACTTCTCCTCTTAGAGCAAAAATATCTTTGAGAGCAAAATCAAATTCCTTTTCCTCTTTGCTGCTATTATACCCATTTTGTGGATAATAAAGTGCCATGTGACCAAGCTTACCACACTCTACACATCTCACTAATTTTTCTTCTTCCCTTCTCTTAGTCTCAAAATCAAATTCTTCTTCCTTTTCAGGTCTCACAGTTCTTCTTTTACCTTTCCTTGCCATGTGTGTTCTTGTAGATCTTCCTTCAAGCTATTAGGCTTCCCTGAAGGAACTTGCTTTGATACCAATTGAAGAACATAAGCTTATACTGAGAGGGGGGATGAACAGTATAAGATCAAATTTTAATTTTCTTTCCCAAACAATATTATCCAATATTATCAATGGCAATATCAATAGTAGTAATAAAATAAATGCATAAATCATCACACATAATAGAGACACCAATTTAATGTGGTTCAAGCAATGTGGGCTACTCTAGGAAGAAAATAATTCTATTAAATTTTCTCAATAATCTTCTTGGGAATCAATTCCCTATTATAATATTTATGGACCTCTATCCAAGGGAGACACCAATCCCCTATGCTTTGATTTATGTATCTCTCTCCACAGGAGAAATCTTTCACCTTTTCTTAGGTTCATGTAACTTGATCCAGGAGACCTCTATCTCCTCAATTGGTTTATGGATCTCTCTCCACAAAATAACTCTATATTCCTAGCTGGTTCATGGATCACACTCCATAGGAGAACTCTTTCCCTTTACTCTGGTTCGTGGATCTCTATCCATAGGAGAAATATTTCCCCTTGCTCTGGTTCATGGATATGTATCCACAAGATAACTCTTTCCCCTCTACTCTAGTTCATGGAACTCTATCCCCTCTACTCTAACTAGTGATCTTCTAGAAGAGTTTTACCCCCACTACTCTGGATAATGGACTTTATCCACTGAAGACATTTGTCCTTACTTCCCTAGCTAATGGATCTCTATCCACTAGAGACTACTATCCTCTATACTCTATCACCTCCAAATCTTGCTTTCAACTCTATCTCAAATCTGCATCAAACTCTATCCTAAGTCTAGCACAACTCTGCTCTATATCTACTCACAAATCTACACTAACTTCTGTCTCAAATTTATCCTCAAGCCTTAATACAAATATTGATCAAATTACCAATCAAATCTTCTTAGATCTGCCCCAAGCCTCATCATAAAGGTTGAAAAAATCAATCAATAAACTATGCTCAGATTTTTCCAAAGCCTTAACACAAATCTTGAACAAATAAATCAATCAAATCTACTTATATCTACCCTAAATCCATCTTAAGAGCTTTCTCAATTATGTCCTCAATTCTTCACCAGGACTTGCTCAAATCTGCCTTCAAGTTCACTCAAGAAATTGCTCAATCTTCTCTCAAGTATTCACCAAGACTTGCTCAAATATACCTTCAATTTCACTCAAGAACTTGCTCAATCTACTATCAAGTCTTCACCAAGACTTGCTCAAATATGATCTAGCACATGCTCAAACCTACTCTAACACATGCTCAAAATAACTCACAAAATATGTTCAATCAATCTCAAATCTTCCTCAAAATGCTATCAAATGCTTTATCTAACCTTCAAAGTAATTCCTTTAACTTTGAGGTAGTTTAGAAATATTCTATTTAGAATTAATTTAACCTTTGGAACATATAGAGAATTATGTACTCTATCAAAAACTCAATATGTCCTACTCAATCATTAAGTCTATCACTTTCACAAATCTGATTTCTAATGTTTGTACTTTCACTTTCAATCACTCAAAATAAATGCTCAAGAATCTCACTCAATCATTTATAAATGAAACACAATTTTACTCACAAACCCTAAACAAAGGTTTTCAAACTTCTTTAAACAAAGAGCCTAATGTAGGTCTCAAACCCTAACTCAAATAACTCACAATATCTATCTCAAATATTCTCAAAACATTCAACAATGAAGTATGTAAAACTCACTCAAATATTTCCAAAAATGCTTATCAAACAAACCTTTTCACTCCACCTTATATTTTACAACATTCATTCTAACATTTCAAACAAAATATGATGTGCCCATACCTCTTTTCTTTGATGGAGATATGTCTTCAAAACCTATTTTACTCACAACCAATTCCTTTTGTTTCACTTCCAAGGTTAGATAACAATGGTCTATCTCAAAATCTCCACAAGAATATTTACCTCAACAAATATTTCACCATACAAGAAATACAATAAAATGTCAAGTCACAAGTACACCTTATCACTCCTTCACTTTAAAAATAATATTCAACATACATAAAAAACAAAGTCCCTTTGTTTACACCTTATAATCTCCAATACTTGGTTTAATTCCTAAGCACCCAAAATAAAATATTTAATTAAAACCCATTATGGCTCCCTAAATAATTTCACTTATTTTATTTTCACAATTTTGAAACCTCAAAGTCAAATTATGTATTCCAAGACCATAGAATCACATAAATTAAAAAGCATGCCTTTATTATTCTTCTTGTGAAAAATATTAAACAAGTCTCAATGACTAGCGCCCAATCTTGAACCTGCGACCTAAGCCACCACAATGCCCTAGAGCAAGGCTAGGCTACCGCTTGGGATATACACCCACACACAAACAAATATCCATGATTTAGTATTTGAAATCACCTTAACTGAAAATAAAAAAGGTGCTTTATCCTTTTGCAAAACAACTTTGTGGGATTTGAAATGGAAACCTTCCCTTCGCAAGTGCCTTAGCCATGTTATTCCTACCACCTATGCTATCCATCGCTATGGGATATATCTTTTGATCCAGGTGAATTTCAATGCAACTTTGCTTCCCTTTCTTTTAAGACTCATGAATGTCTTCTCCTTTTCAAAAATAGAACACACAAATTATCTCTTCCACATAGGCATTCGAATTATTACACTTTGGAAATAAAAATAATTTCCTCTAAATATTCTTTCCTTTGGTTTAAAAAATGTCGGCCCTCTCTTACTTTTGAATTCGAATTTGATTTGAAACTTTGGCACCATAAATTATTTTAAATTAAAATTTTAACTTTTGTTAAAATATTTTAATTTAAATAATTTAAAAGAAACCTTTGCAACCTTTTATAAAATCTCAATAAACCTTGTCCAAGATATCTCTTTTTTTAATGATTTCTTGGACCCAATTATTATAATATTGAAAAATATTATAATAATATTTGTTTTTCCTTTTAAACCATGGCTTGTTCTTTTCGATAAATTTGCTTGCTTTTGGGATGAACTTTGCCTTGATCAATTTCAACCATATCAACCATAGAAGAATATTCCTACCATACAAAGTGCTCTCTAACATCAACCTTTTGACATCAATGACAACATAACTTACTCAAAATTTCCAATAATATCCCTCTTTGTCATTTATGGTAACCCTTTTCCTTAATCATTCCTTTTCCATTTTTCCAACTATTATCCCCCTGGGAAATTGCTCCTCCTAACCGAATGCTCTCCCCCTAAATCAAATATCTCACCCTTTGACATCAATGGAAAAGGGACTCCTTTGGGATGAAATATAAGACTCTAATCTCAACCCTCTTCCCACCTCCTCTCTTTGAGGTGATTAATTTTGGGGTAGGAGTAAAAATACTTCTAGAATACTATGCTCTTTTCCTTTGTCAACCTACTTTATTAACATACCCTTTTGGTTCCTTTGAGTATCCTTGTTCTTGCTTGTCTCTAGAAGCTCTAGAAACTTTTTTCTGCACAACTTAGCCATATGCCAAACATTATTGCACTTATAACATGTAATGTTGTGGTTCCTAAAAGGTGCAAATATTTTGAAGTTCCTCTTGGTGAAGCCATACCCATTTCTATGATGAACCCTGCAATGAATTGCTTTATGATCAAACTGATTACAAGAATAGTAATACCCTTGAAAGAGATGTCCATTCTTGAAATTTCTCTTAGTCAAACCATATTCCTTCTTTTCATGAGCCCTACACTACATAGCCTTGTGACCAAACCTTTTAAATGAGAAGCAATATCATTTGAATAAATCTCACCTTGGACCCACTAGTCTCTTAGTCCTTCCTTCTTTGTGATGATTCCTATACCTTGTTTGTGCATTGTTTCCTTCCTCTTTCATGTTGTCACTTATTAACACATCGGTGTAAGTCTTAGGTTTTTCTTTAGTCACTTATTTTGATAATCCCTTTGATACTTCCTTTTATTTTGAGCTTGATTCCTCTTTCTGTACTTCTAGATCGTCTTCATTACCTAATCCTATTTTGATAAATGAAGATCTTTGTGCTTTAGTAGTATTATCCAAAGCTTTTAAACTTTTATAAAACCTGTGTAGCTTGTCTTTAGGCTCGTTCACTTCCTTCCTTAGTGAAACTACCTCATGTTCTAATCTTTCATATTCTAAGACTTTTAATTCTAACTTTTAAATCATACCTTATTCAATTTTCCTTTGCCTCTTCAACCTTAACCTTAAGGTGAGTGAGATCTTGTACAAAATTTTGCCTTTGTTTCTTTATTTTCTTGTACTTGGGATTTCAATCTTGAGTTCTCCATTTTTAATTCAACAAGTTCCTTAACTATGGCTTCCTCCTTTCCTTTTTTGAAACTTCCTCTTCTTATAGGTTTTCAAGAGCATCTTCATGCTCTTCAATATATAAAAGTCTTTCATCACTGTCCCTTGAATAATTGATCACTAATTAAATAGGAACATATTCATTTTTTTCTATTTTTGAAAGTATAATTTCCTTTGTACACCTGATTTGACTATCCCTATTTTATTTTTCATCTTTACTGCTACTGAAACTATTACAATAAGCTACATTGTGGTCAAGATTACCAAAAAAATCTTCTTCACTGCTACTATACCCAACTTTTGAAAAATTATCTTCAAGATGACCAAAGCTACCACACATAAAACATTTGATTATTCCTAGTTTCTTCTTATTTCTTTTTACATAGTTAGCTTCTTTTCTACTTATGGATCCTATTTCCACTTCTCCTGTTAGAGCAAAAATCTCTTTGTGAGAAAAATTAAATTCCTTTTCCTCTTTGCTACTATTATACCCATTTTATGGACAATAAAGTGCCATGTGACCAAGCTTACCATACTCTACACATCTCACTAATTTTTCTTCTTCACTTCTCTTAGTCTCAAAATAAAATTCTTCTTCCTTTTCAGGTCTCATGGTTCTTCTTTTACCTTTTCTTGCCATGTGTGTTCTTGTAGATATTCCTTCAAGATGTTAGGCTTCCCTGAAGGAACCCGCTTTGATACCAATTGAAGAACACAAGATTATACTGAGAGGGAGGTTGAACAATATAAGACCAACTTTTACTTTTATTTCTCAAAAAATATTATCCAATATTATGAATGGTAATATCAATAGAAGTAACCAAAGCAATGTACAAATCATCACACACAATAGAGACACCAATTTAATGTGGTTCACCCAATGTGGGCTACTCCATGGAGAAAATATTTCTACTAAATTTTTTGACCAAATTTTCTTGGGAATCAATTCCTTATTACAATGTTTATGGACCTCTATCGAAAGGAGACACCAATCCCCTATTATCTGATTTATGGATCTATATACATAGGAGAACTCTTTCTCCTTTTATCTGGTTCATGGAACTTGATCTAGGAGACCTCTATCTCCTCAATTGTTTCATGGATCTCTCTCCATATAAGAACTCTATCTTCCCAGCTAGTTCATTGATTACACTCCATAGGATAACTCTTTCCCTTTACTCAGGTTCATGGATATCTATCCATAGGACAACTCTTTCCCCTTGCTCTGGTTTGTGGATCTCTATCCACAGGAAAAATATTTCTCCTCTACTCTAGTTTATGGAACTCTATACATAGGAGAAATATTTCCCCTTTGCTCTAACTGGTGATATTATAGAAGACTTTTGCACCCACTACTCTGGATAATGGATATCTATCCACTGAAGACCTCTATCCTCACTACCCTAGCTAATGGATATCTATCCACTAGAGACTGCTATCCTCTGTACTCTTTCAACTCTAAAGCTTACTTTTAAATCTATCTCAAATTTACACCAAACTCTATCTCAAGTCTAGTATAAATTTGCTCTATATCTGCTCACAAGTCTGTACTAATTTCTATTTCAAATTTATCCCCAAGCCTTAATACAAAAATTGATCAAATTACCAATAAACTATGCTCAGATCTACCCCAAGCCTTCACACAAAGCTTGAACAAACCAATCAATCAAATCTTCTTAGATCTTCCCCAAGCCTTAACATAAAGCTTGAACAAATCAATCAATAAACTCTTCTTATATCTACCTTCAAGCCATCTCAAGATCTTTCTTAATTCTATCTTCAAGTCTTCACCAATACTTTCTCAAATCTGCTTTCAAGTTCACTCAATAACTTGCTCAATATGCTCTCAAGTCTTCACCAATTCTTGCTCAAATATACCTT
Organism: Wollemia nobilis; assembly: GCA_028583015.1. Lineage (NCBI taxonomy): Eukaryota > Viridiplantae > Streptophyta > Pinopsida > Araucariales > Araucariaceae > Wollemia > Wollemia nobilis. Next base: position 6,841,242 of record JAQPPZ010004166.1, read on the forward strand.
CAAGTTCATTCAAGAACTTGCTCAATCTGCTCTCAAGTCTTCACCAAGACTTTCTCAAATATTCTCTAGCACATGCTCAAACCTGCTCTAACACATACTCAAAATAACTCACAAAATATGCTCAATAAATCTCAAATATTCCTCACAATGCTATCAAATACTTTTTCTAATCTTCAAAGTAATTCATTTAACTTTGAAGCTGTTTAGATATATTCTATTCAAAATTCGTTTAACTTATATAACATATAGAGAATGATGTACTCTATAAAAAACTCAATATATACTACTCAATCATTAAGTTTGTTGCTTTCACAAATTTGATTTCTAATGTTTGCACTTTCACTTTCAATATCACTCAAAACCAATGCTCAAGAATCTCACTCGATCATTCAATCAATGAAACACAATTTTTCTCACAAACCCTAAACAAAGGTTTTCAAAAATATTTCAACAAAGAACCTAATGTAGGTCTCAAACCCTAATGCAAATAACTCATAATATCTATCTTAAATGTTCTCAAAACATTCAACAATGAAGTATGTAAAACTCACTAAAATATTTCCAACAATGTTTTCAAATAAACCTTTTCACTCCACCTTGTGTTTTACAACATTCATTTCAACATTTCAAACAAAATATGATATGCCCATACCTCTTTGATTTGATGGATATATGTCTTCAAAATCTATTTTAATCACAACCAATTCCTTTTGTTTCACTTCCAAGGTTAGATAACAATGGTCTATCTCAAAATCTCCACAAGAATATTTACCTCAACAAATATTTCACCATACAAGAAATACAATAAAATGTCAAGTCACAAGTACACCTTATCACTCCATTTTCAAAATAATATTCAACATACATAAAAAATAAAGTCCCTTTGTTTACACCTTATAATATCCAATACTTGGTTTAATTCCTAAACACCCAAAATAAAATATTTAATTAACACCCCTTATGACTCCTTAAACAATTTCACTTATTTTCTTTTCATAATTTTGAAACCTCAAAGTCAAATCATGTATTCCAAGTCCATAGAATCACATAAAATAAAAAGCATACCTTTAATATTTTGCTTGCAAAAAATATAGCACAAGTCTCAATGACCAGTGCCCAAGCTCGAACCCGTGACCTAAGCCACCACAATGCCCTAGTCCAAGGCTAGGCTATCGCTTGGGCTATATGCCCACATGTAACCAAATGTCCATGATTTCATATTTGAAATCACCTTCACTGAAAACAAAAAAGGTGCTTTACCCTTTTGCAAAACAACTAAGTGGGATTCAAAATAGAAACCTTCCCTTCACAAGCGCTTTAGCCATGTTCTTCCTACCACCTGCACTACTTAGTGCTATGGGATATATCTTTTAATACATGTGAATTTCAACGCAACTCTACCTCCCTTTTATTTAAGACTCACAAACATCTTCTCCTTTTCAAAAATAGAGTGCATGAATTATATTTTTCACATAGGCATTTGAATTATTACACTTTGGAAATGAAAAATCATTTCCTTTAAATACTCTTTACTTTGGTTTAAAAAACATCGGCCCTCTCTTGCTTTTGAATTTGAATTTTATTTGAAACTTTGGCACCATAAAATATTTTAAATTAAAATTTTAAATTTTGTTAAAATATTTTAATTTAAATAATTTAAAAGAAACCTTTACAACCTTTTATAAAATCTCAATAAACCTTGTCTAGGATATCTCCCTTTTTTTAATGATTTCTTGGACCCAATTATCATAATATTGAAAAATATTATGATAATATATGTCTTTCCTTTAAAACCATGGCCTCTTATTTTCGACCAATTTGCTTGTTTTTTTTTTATTTGTGGAAAACATCCCAAAAGGGATGCCAATTTCGGGTAAGACCCAAGGAGGCAGGGGTATCCAATTTGCTTGTTTTTGGTATGAACTTTACCTTGATCAATTTCAACCATATCAACCATAGAAGAATATTCTTGCCATATAAAGTACTCTCTGACATCAACCTTTTGACATCAAACCTTTTGATATCAATGAAACACACCTTACTCAAAATTTTTGACAGTGTGCAAGTTCATTGTGGGCAATTTCTTTTCATTTCAAACTTTTCCTTGTTTTGTATGGACATATTAGCATAGTGTGGTCCACCATAATCAAACATCCATCCTTAGGTCCTAGGAGAGTCTTTTTATTCTATCCTTATTTTTCTTTTACTTGTACTGAAGGATTAGCCTAACCTTGTGGTGGTGGTTTGTTATCACCATTGTTGTGATTTTTAGGAATTCAATTCTTCTCTTTGAACCTTTTCCTAAATTTCACTTGTTTCCTATCATTCTTTCTATCCTATATAGGGGAACTCTTGTTTTCTTGTTCACTTTCCTATTTCATGAACCTTACACTATTTCTTTTTCTTAGTGCCTCTCTATCCTGCTCAGATGCCCCTTCATAGTTGAAGTAGGGCTTGAGATAAGTTTTAGCTTTCCTAGCTAGGTCATATGCCTTCTAAAGGGTATTAGGTTCTCGCATGTTCACCTCATTTTCTATTCTAGGATCCACTCCTAGAATAAATTTATGGACTTTCATTTTCTCATTATATGTGAGCACACATTTCAATAGCTTAACAAATTTATGATAATATACCTCCATAGTCTTATTCCCCTATCTAATTTTGGTGAATTCCTCAAATTTTAGGGTATAAAAATGTTCAATGAGGAACCTTTCCTTAAAAGCTACAACAAAGTCTTCCTATTTCTGATCAACTACAACTTCAATACACTTTTCTCCACTAAATGTTTCCCACCAATCTAAACTAACACCCTGTAAATGTAGAGTGGCATACAATGTTTGAGTCCCAAAGGAATAATTCTTCATGTTGTAGAAAGTCTCTATCTCCTTCAACCAAGCTTCAACTGCATCACCACCTTCCTCTCCTTTGAACTTAGAATATTTAAGATGCTTTATATCCTTGCCTAATTTTACCTCTAGCTAAAATCTAGCCTATTGTACCTCATTAAGGGGTTCATTATCTTGTATTCTCTTAGAGTTTCTAGCTTGAGTTTCTTGATTCAACATAGCTTCCAATAATTACTTTTGTATTTCCACCTGTTCACAAAGTAGTGCAACTGTAGTAGAGATATCCTCCCTCTCATTACTAGGATTATTCACACCTACATCAATGGTCCTAAATTCTATATTATTTTGCTATGTCTACCTTATTGATGGGGCATCCCTCCCTCTCCTCTTGGGTAGCATTATCCCTAGCCACACACAGGAGATATTGTAGGAGTCAATTCACAATCTCATATTTGAATTATTTTTCCTACAAGTAACCATGCACCTAGTTATCCTAGCTAGGTAAATGGATTTGACTTCTAATAGGTAGTCTATTCATACATAGTATAACCCCTATATGGGTATGTATTACCCTATACATTACCTTCTATGTTTACATAGGTAACGTACATCCCTATGAACCACACTTTGATACCAAATATCACAACCCAAAATCTCACATCATATATATGGACACCTATCCCTAAACTACTAATCAAGAACTCATCATAAATTTGACTTGATTAAATTAACCTCAACAAGTTATTTTCCTAGAATTCTTTTAACAAGGTACACCCATCCTTACTCTTTGTGTACCTCATTTTATGTAAGAGTACTAGGTGACTCATACGATAGCTATCATTTTCATTCGATCCATGGTCTAGACCATCCCCTTTTTCTATCCCTTAAAAAATGTATGATTATCCCTTCACCTACATAGGTCCTTCTATGACTATCCCTCTCATCTCCCTGATGAGCTAGTATTTTAGGATTAAGTTGTTTATGTCCTTAGTTCAATCCATTAGAGTGCCTCATTACAAAACTTAATTTGTATCATTTACACTTGGTATCCGTACTAACAATATACCATTAGTGGATTGTCCACTCTCAATTTTTACCTTGAAGAAACAAGAAATTCTTCTCTCACTCTAATTCATTTAAGCTATCTAGATACTATACACCACAAGATTCCCTACTCTTGTATTTGTATAAAGTGTGCTCCAAATATTCTATGGTAAATTGGGAAGTAACCAAGTTTAAATAAAATTAACCTTTTAGATGAGTAATAACCATTTCACTAGCATAAGTAAACCATAAAAAGTATTATTTTTTTAAAGGTCTATAATACTTAACTAAAATCTCCAAAACCTGTTTCAAATTAACAAATTGAAAAGCAACCATACCACAAGCACTAGTAGTGTAATATATATACAAAACTCATAATTTGTCCATAGTTTCCATACCATATTTTTAGAAAATAATTAAGCTAAAAAAAATCATAGCCATTTAATTTATTTAAGAGATCAAGAACATATGAAAACCCATTATTTTGCAACATTTGGCCATGAAGAGAATCACACAATAATTCACATAACATATGTTTACCCTGGGAGAAAAATCTGAAGGGAAAAACCAGCTTAAATTTTTTCTATTCTCATTCCATGAAGAGTAAATAAAATTACATTATTGCAAGGCTTACAATTGAGCCTTTAATCCCACATTGAGAGGTCCATGTATCTATATAATTACATTCTGAACTTATCTATCAGTTCATAATAAAAAGGCAACGTGCTTTAGGAGTTACTCTTTGTTTCTTCAAAATACATTGATCACTCCAACTTAAGCTAAAATGAATACATACCAATATTCACAATAAATCGTAAGAAGATCATTCTCATAAATATTTCATATGAAACTTGTTATTCTTCATTTATGCACATTGATCTAGATTTAAACGAATTTACCTAGAATAATTACTACCAACTTTGCCCTTCTAGAAGCATATTATATACACATCTATTTTTACAAAAAACACTATCCTAGTTTGACTTACCTCCAATTAAATCAAATAAACAATTTTCTATTCAGGATACATAAGACATGACAATCCTTCCTTGTTATTTACCCTAAATATTCACTCCTTTGGTCTCTATTCACACAGTATAAGAGTTTAATAAACCAATAAGGTACATACTTTAATCCTTATTTTTCTAACTTACACAACAAAACTTATCTACTCTAAACCATTTGAAAGGAACCACTAACTTGCTTAAAATACCAATGAAGCCTACAAATTTGCAATAGTGGATTTACCATTCTTTAGACTAACCAATAAGGCAACAGGTTTAGATTACTATGCTACTCAAAAGCCTTTACCAATCATGGTAGTGAACCTCTATTATCAAGAGGTGTTCATTCACCTTAAATCTAGTAAGAATGGGCTTGGTTAGTGTTCTTAAATAATATTCTCCAATTCCCATCCATTATATACGAGCATCCATCGGTGGAAACCATCAGATCGTATGCACAATAGTTTAATTTAAAGGTTTCCAAGTGAAACAGACCAAACAACAATAACACTACCATATAAATTTATATAGAGATGCCCATATCTGATGGAGTAAAATGACATAAATAAACCATTCCAGAATTAACTCTAATCGATGTCATTTCACTACGCTAAAAGACATCTCAAAATAACTTTTATAAAATTTTTGAAACACAAAATTTAAATATTGAAAAATAGATCAAGCTTGTGTTCCTCAACCGCAACTATCTATTATTTCAAAATAACAATAATAGTGCTATGTTATCTCTTCATAATGATGATATAGCACTAGAATAGCTTCATACATCAATGGTTGAGCTAAAACTATTATTCTGGAAAGCCATAGTGATAGAATTTTCTAGAACACCTCTCCTAATTCTAGCAAACATGCAAAGGCAATAAGGAATAGCCTTATGCACAAAATGTGTCTAATATATTTTTAAAGATGCTTCACTCTCATTTGTGACATAGAGAAGACCATGCAACTAAACCAAATTTAAATCAATTATTAACATATACAACTACATCCACTTATCTATCAAACATCCCAGATAAAGTCTCAAACCTATATTTACTTATTGAAATAAAGACTTAACTATAAGTTCCTACCCCATGCTTATTTCCCAACAAGAATGAGCATCTAGCTTACCCCCAAACACATAGATTCAGTAAAAAAATTCAATAAGGAAAAATTAGTATTCTTGGGGTGAGAGCTTATCATTGCTTTCCTCTCAAATCTACATCCAAAATTTCCTCGACGTCTTTTCCCCATAATTTCATGCACCAATATCTTTTATCCATATCCTCGATCCCTCCATATGTTCTCCCCCATAACAAAAAACTTCAACCTCTTTTCTCTAGTGGTCCCAAGACTACTCTTCTCCCTTCCATCATCTTTGTATTTTCCAACCTACTCTACTACCACCACTCAGTCCACTTCCCTTAGTATTAATTTTACGTATTCCTTTCGATGCAGAAACAATAGCTCATATTTTAGTCTATGATATGATAAACCCATATAGAAAAAAACATTTGGGTTAGCCTCACATTATTTAATAAACACTCTCATAATGTGATAAATAAATAATGGTTTTTATTTATGTTCAACATTAGCATGTAGAGACATACAAAAAGATGTTAATCCATACTCAAAGTCTTCATAACCTGAATAGTCACAAGGCAAAACATTAGTCTAATATTTAGAATATGCATAAAAATATTAGAACAAGTCCATAAGATAAATTCCCATAAATTACAAATACCCTACAAAACTCAAATGAAAAAAATATTTTTTGTAATTCATGTCTTACATAACCTGAAATAGGAAATAATAACTCATTCCATCAATAAAATATCACATTTCCCATACAATATATATTTTTGCTTAGCTAGAAATAACACACTCAGTTCATCTATCTCATGTTATTATAGCTAACCGTAAATTTATCAAATCAAAATATTTACCAAGGGAGGGTCATGACAATCCTGAACAAAGGCTAAATATCATATAGGGTTTTCTAAATATTAAATATACATTTTTGCATTTAGTGAAAGATCATTTGTATGCTCTTTATTTCCTTTTTACAAAAATTTTAAAATGAACCCACACACTCATGAGGCAATATAACATCAGTTAGTTGGATTTCATCACCAACAATTGACAAAAATCATGCAACATGGGTATTCATCTCCTGCCATAGATTGGCCCCTTTACAAACCATAACAGACCCCGTGAGTGGCTTTTTAGACTTCATCACTAAAAAATTCCCCTACTCTTGGGTGCATCCTAGGGTAGGTTAGGATTAGATGCCCCTTAACCATAGGGCTCAATAATTAGTGGATCATAGATATTGATATTATCCAAGCATGCTTGAGTGTGAAGCAAAATACTAGTTGGGCAAGTAGTAGGACTCAAACAGTGCAACCTCTTTCAAGAGATAAATTATTTCCTTAGGATACCCATAAACCATAATGTTTTTTCCATTGCAAAAATTATCCCAATTGGGGATCCACTTAAATATTTGGTTTTAATTTGATATTTTTGCTTGCATCAAGACCTTTGAAAAAATTTGCTTACATTGAGAATTTTAACATTTTGATTACATTGAGGTTTTAAAATTGTTGACATTTTTGCATCTTAAAGACTTGGATTTAATTGTAGTGATTTAGATTGAATATTTCTTAATATTTACATTTTAATTGTATTATTTCAAATTAAATATTTTAGAATTTTCAAATTCCAATAGTTTTTTTAAGGTCCTAAAAAAATTAATTTTAGGGTTGTTCAAATCTTGTCACTTCTACCCTAAAATTGATGCAAATTTGAAATGGACATAACCTAAGCTAGACAAATTTTTTTAAGTTGATTCAAAAACTGGTAGAAAGAGGTTAATCTCCTATTTACATTGATATAAAATTTGTATATTTTTAAACAATAAATTCTTTCCAAAAATAGCAATTTCTCATCATATTCCGTGAACTTGTAAATATGATATCTCATAATCCATAATAGTTTTTTGACTTTTTCTAGCATATTCGGATACCCATTTGGCCCATTTAGACACTTGCAAAATATTGTGAAATTTTGGGCACTTTCATTTTTGACCTATTTTTCAAGTCACATGAATAAAGTAGGCAAAATCCCGACAATGAACATTACAAAAATTTGGGTTCAATGGAATATAAGGAGAAATACATAAATTCATTGGATCTTGAAAAAATAGTGATCCATTGCTTTGCAGAAATGCACTACAAATTCATTGGCACACATTTCAATGCACGAAGTGCATGCTATCTCGAGTTTAGGTTAAAATCAATGAATCTTTGTTTTGCAAGAAATTGGGCTCAACCAAAAATATGCTGACCTTATAAAGGAAAGAGATAAAATAAAATGTGCAGACCTTACAAAGGAAAAAAAGAAAATAAAAATTTGTGGACCTTACAAAGGAAAGAGAGAACAAAAATTCATCGACCTTACAAAGGAAAGAGAGAAAACAAAAATTTGTGGACCTTACAAAGGAAAGAGAGAAAACAAAAATGTGTAGACATTACAAAGGAAAGAGAGAAAATAAGGTTTCATGAGAAAATGAGGCTTCGGGAGAAATTCTTAAGCTTCTTTGTAAATGGAGCACAAACAAGGATGTGCTAAAAACAAGAATGCTCTAGAAAATAAGGTTTCACGAGAAAATGAGGCTTCGAGAGAAATTCTTAAGCTTCTTTGTAAATGGAGCGCAAACAAAGATGCGCTAAAAACAAGAATGCTCTAGAAAATAAGGTTTCACAATAAAATGAGGTTTCAAGAGAAATTCTTAAGCTTCTTTGTAAATGGAGAGCAAACAAGAATGCTCTATAAAATGAGGTTTCACAAGAAAATGAGGGTTCCAGAGAAATTCTTAAGATTATTTGTAAATGGAGTGCAAACAATATTTTGCACATTCCTTTGCAATTTGAGATTGTAGTGAATTGAATCGCTAAAAAGCACCAAATCCTGAGACAAAAGTAAATTAAAGGAATTTCCAAGGAGTGGAGTATATCACGCATATTTTGTTTCTCTTCATATAAGAGTGCAGATTTGAATTTTCATTATATTTTCATTAGGAGAGCATATTTAGGATTTTCATTGCATGAGTGCAGATTTGATAAAAGAATAGGCGTTGAAATTTAAAAAAATGAATATAATATTTTGCCGTAAAATTAAATCTCAAACATTAAGGATGGCGTATTTCAAATATGATCAGTGAGTGTCATAATCTTACCCATTCTCTGGCTACTGTAGAGTTTCACCATATTTTTAGAGAAGGTAATTCGATGGTAGACTTTATGGAAAATGTTGGTGTAGCCACTCGGAGCCTCTCAGTTTGGCATTCAAATTTTTTGCCCGAGTTGATGAATCTGGCCAATGTAGAAGTCATTAATTGAATTGATTTATTGGTTGAGTTGATCTTTTTTTTTACAGTGGCTTCAACTCTTCTCTTTAGTCTGGCCTTGTCAGCATTAATAGTCGAGTTGGTGTTTCGATGGATGATTGGGTGGATTGTCAGGATTTTCAAATTTTTAATTCTTCCTTCCTAATTGGTTCTTCTTCGGTTGAGGTGCTCCTTTCCAGTTCTTTGGAGGATTTGGGAAGCTTCCTTTCATGTGAATGGGCCTATCTTGCCTTGTTTTGTTCACATTGGTTTGACTATTCTTATTGTTCTATTCTCCTGGCATTCAAGTATTTTGTTGTATTTAAACTTGAAAGGTGCTTTAGATAAGTCTATGAAAGTGTCCATCCTAGAAACTATGGCTTCTTAGAAGGCTAATTTTGTAGTGTAGAATCACCTCGATTCTCCTTGGAGGTTCTTTTGAGTAAGTTTTGTAGTAGTTTGTCCTTCCACCTTGATCACGACTTGGTTCTGTTGTTATTTTTATTTTATTTTGTTTCTTACTCTCTGAGCATGCACTATGTAAAGGTTGTGGGATTCCTTTAAAACCCTCTTCTTATTAATATTACCAAAAAAATTAAAATAATTAATTAATTCAAATTAATTAATCATTGAAAAATCAAAAGTTCAAACTATAGAAGAATTAATTAATTTAATAATTGAAAAATCAAAGGTTTACACCTTAGGAAAATTAATTAATTCAAATTAATTATAATATTAATGTTCTAATCCTTGTCTTTTTCAATTTTTTTGTAGAAAAAATAAAAATATGGTCACGATATGGTGGGAGATTTAATTTTAGGAAAACCATCTTGAAATCATAGGACAATTAATTGCAAGATGTAATGCTAGGTGAAGGCAAAAAAAAATTGTATATATAGTGGCTCACTAGCTAGTTACAAAGACAATAAAAGAAACCAAGCATAATACTAGAAGATGAAAGTTGAAGAAATTTTAGATGATAGAAAGTTGTAGACATCTATAGTTGCAAAATAGTTACGAAAGGGTAACTAAATCAGAAGATGATACTTCATCATTTACCATTGCAAATGACAGGCAGTTGAAGGATGTAAGGCTATAAATAGTCTATTAGGATTCCATATCCTAACCTATTTATCACTTATTTATCTAATTAACTATGTTTTATCATCACAAATGGACCATCGTGTCCTTTCATCATAACCCTAGCTAGATATAAAATAGGGCAATATAATATTGTAGGAAATCATCCATTAAAGTATAAAAAATATAATTCATTTTAATCCATTGGAAGGATCTCCTTACCAGTGCAACAATGATTCATTTAAAATAGTGATTCAATCTTTTATTCTGCATATTCTAGTATTAAATACCAATTATTTCATTGCGTAAGCAAGATAGATTTGAGGAACCTATCATTTGGTATCAGAGCATAATTTTTGGATGCTTGTGTGAAGGTTTGAAGGAATATAAAATTTCCAATTCATCTTTCATTTACTGCACATTTTAGCGATAAGAGCAATACTTGGCAAGCATCAATTTTGAAGCAAAAATAATTCATTTATCTGTAAGGCATTGTTGTAGCATTCTATGGTGTGTTCATGTTCTAAAATATATCCATGCAACAAAATGTCAAAATTCATAGTGAATATATTCGCTAGCAAAATTTTAAAAAATCCTACACACCAGGTTCCTATTGGAATCCAAATTGACATCAAGTAAACTTGATACTATAATTATCTATCTTTCATATTTCTAACTAGGCTTGCACCTGCTAGTCATAGCTCAGAACTCAACATTGGATGGACTAAAGATTGTTCTAGCCCAACCTCTAGAGTAGGCTGGTTCCTTGTCAACTGACAGAGTTTTGACTCAATTAAGATAAATAATGACTTTGAGAAATAGGGTTATAAAAGGGTTTTATGGTTAAGAAGTTATGAGTAAATAGTGGTCAGATAGAGCTAACAGCATAGGCATCTATAGGAAAAACCTTTCAGCAAATTATTTCCTGTGTCCCACACTCAAGATTAACAACACCCAAAATAGAGTAATCCTCATACAAGAAAGACTAAGCAGAGATATGCTAAAAGAAGTAATTTCAACATCCATAATACTAACAATCCAATTTAGCAAAATAGATTAATATCTATTTAACAGAAATAAACCTCTTGCAAGCACAAATCTAACTATGAAAATATTTCAATTGCTTCACAACTAGTAATCCAATATCAATGGAATGAACTAACCATAATAGCATTGATAGAAATATGATTCATAGCTTGAACCTCTTAACAAATATATCAAAGATGATAGTTGTTGAGTCAAAATTTTGAGTATTACTAGTTCCATTAATTTGTAAAATATGTTATACAGTAGGGCAAATAAACACTCTAGATCTGACCCTAAAAATTGAGGGTTCAACCTCTATATATAGTTTTACAATGAAAGAAAATAGGTAGAATATTACAAGGATTTAGACCATGCCAGATCAGTAGAAAGCTATGATGGCATCATTTCATTTACTTTCCAAGCCTGGGAAATCCACTTGAGGCTGCACACCATTGTAGCTTAACTCTACAAATTTCTAGTTCTATAATGACAGTTAGACTCCAGGCTATTAGAAACATGATCTTAATTGTTTATATTTCTTGAGGACTTTATCCTACCATATATTTGCAACTACTTGAGTTCTTGGTTCTTGTATCCATGGATGCTTCATCTACCTGCTCACACCAACTAGTTCTCTTTTATCAAAACTCTATCTTTGTATAATAAAAAAATATCAATATGATTTCCATTGTTGATGCATTTCATGAATGGATACAATTATACTTTAATTATGCTCTATAGACGGGTGGTGTAGAACATGTCACCAATATACACTTAAAATAATTTTAATGTTATCTTAGACTAATTTGGCTGACAGATTGGAACATCTATGAAAATACACTGAGTATTGAGTAGAATGTAGCATGTCGCTAATCCTCTCACTTAACTCTTTAAAATCCTTTATTTCCCTTTTGCATCCATAGTATAGAGCATATGTTTTGATCTGCTCCTTGATATCTGATCCTCAAGCTTTGACCCAAGTTGACTACAATATGGAGCCTATCTCTAATACACTCAACAAATAATGTAAAATATCACTTTGTGTTGTACCACTCCCTCGTACTTGTCATTGGGAACTTTGATCTCTTTGACCAGTGGCATAGAGCATGTCACAAATCCTCTCTAGAATAGGCATGGAACTCAAAAGCATGGAACATCTCCAACACTTAGTTACTTTAGTGCACAATATGGGATAATATGCGCTAATCCACTCTCTGGAAGATGTTGACATTATTTTGACTTGGTTTGACTGTGGATTGGAACATCTGCACTAGGTTACTAAAAAATACACTAAGTAATAAGTGGTATGGAACACTTTGCTTATGCTATGAAAAATACTAAGTTTTGAGTAGATGGGAGTATCCTGTATTGGGCTGCTCTAAAATACACTATATCATGAGCAGTTGGAAGCATCTTTTATGTCGTAGAAAATATTTTCAAATTTTTTTTAAGGATGTGTCCATTTTCGGCCTACATTCTAGTGCCTCCCAGTTGGATTTTCTTGCAAATCCAATGAACTCAAAGTCTTATCCATTGGGCATTGTTGAGTGGTATTTTCACCCAATTGTGAAAGTACACTCTCCCTTAGGATTTGGATTCCAAATCCCCTCTTGCAAAGAAGTTAAACAAACAACTTCTCCAAGGTTCTTGTTATATTAGCATTTGCATATGTGCATCAAATAAAGATATTCAATTTAAATGCTTGGAACACCTTAGTGATTGCAAGTAATTGTAAACAAGGGGCAATGTTGGTTTATTTTACCATGAAACTTTAGTGATTGTTCATTGAACCAAGATAAATCAAATGTGAGTTGGCCCTCATATGACCACGATGTAATGCTTTAATTCCTTTTATCTTGATGGTTTTAAGATAGATTTTATCTTGCATTAAATCCTCAATGATGAATAGGGTCTTCAAATATAGCTTCAAAATGTCACTTTAACTTATCCCTCTTAAATGAAATCAAATTTTCATCAAGATGAATAATTAAGTGCTTTAAGGCAAAGACCTTCAATATAATACTCAAATTACCCCTCTTTCGCAAAATTAGAATTTTTATGAAGAAAGGGTAATTTTAGGCCCAAAATGGGAATTTGTGAAAATGCCATAAAACATAACTCCTTCAATGAAATTGGAATTTCCATGAAGGGAATGTCATCATAGGCTCATGAATGCAAAACAAAACTGGAAAAATGAAATTTGACCTTAAAATGGAAATTTTCTATTTTCGGATTTTTAAAATCTGTGACAAAACAACAACTTTGATGAATTTTAAAAAATACTAAACAACTCCGAAAATGAAATTTCAAAGTGCGTATTGGAAGTCTGAATTATACTCTACGCAATGGTGAAATCATTTTTAGATTTTGAAATTTTTTTAATGTTTATTTTAATGCCTGAAAATAGGAAAAAATTCTGAAATTAAATTTTTTGGAAACAGAAAATTAAAAGTTTGCATCAAAATAATTGTTGAAATGCAGCAATGCAAAAGCTCCTTCAGTTTGATAGCACCCCGTCCTGCAAAACCGAATACGTGAGAGTTTCATACATGCAACCTAGCCTATTTGACCTGCAAACAAACACGATCAAAGTAAACTAGGTGCTGGCTCCTAGGGTTTTAAATAATTTCCAGATTGCAGACATTCACATGAAATAACCCAAAAACAATGGCGTAAATTCCACATACAAATCTGAAATTTGGAAGGGGAAAGATAAAACAATTAAAACAGAGCATGCAGAAAATTTCTCATTCTTTCTTGCTAACAAGGCCTGAAATTTCTGAAGAGAAGCTTTGGCATTAAAATTAAAATCCAAGTTTTACATATCCGGCCATGCCCAAAATCCTCTCATTTGGCCATGCCAAAAATTTTCGTCCCCTTTTTCAATCTCTCAAATAGCGTATTTAAAATTTTCCAATCTGGCTCTTTGCATTTCGTTTCCCTCCTTTGCATGGCCTTTCGTTTCTTTTTCCTGCATCTTTTCGTTTCCCTTTCTCCATGGCGTTTCGCTTCTCTTCCTTTCCTCCATACGCAACACCCTGCAAAAAGAAAAAAACACGTTAAAAAAAACAAAAACTAAACTTTACCTAAACTAACATGAAAAAATTAAAAATTAAAACCTAAAAAAAAACAAAAAAGCTAAAAAAAAAACAACCCTACCACTACATACTACTTAAAGCTAAATAAAAGTGCTTTAAAAGCTTTAAGAGTTATACGTGGCCACCATGAAAAATATAAGATATTATATATATATATATATATATATATATATATATATATATATATATTATTTTTATTTATTTATCCTTTCTTTTTTTGTTTTATTTATTTATTTTTAATTCTTTTTTTTTAGTTTATTTATTTTTTTAAACATAAATTAACCCAAAAGTTAATGTTTGAATTATAAACACTTTAATAAACCTATAAAAAAAAGAAAAAGACAAAAACCACACCAAAATTTATCAAAAAAATGTGGGTCCCCAAGCTTTGGGGCTAGTTGTGAAATAGTCACAACAAATGGCGACTCTGTTGGGAAATGCTCCTGAGCATTTCGATGAGAACCCAAAAAGAAAACCTGAAAACACACTTCAAAACTTTAACACAAGCGTCAACAAATATCCAAAGAATGCCAATAGATCAGAAATACATGAAACATCAGAATCGCTAAGCATCAGCTCGGTGTGTGCAGTGTGCTTCATTCCCTACCGTTTGAAACTCGATCAACATTCCATTGTCAATTTTACTTATGATTTGTATGCAAGGCTATGAATGATTTGTGTAGGATTTGATACATGATGAAGATGCTAGAGATGTAACAACCTGCTTTATAAATGCTCAAACCTTCTGATATCATGAACAAACATATTAAAGATGTCAAACCCTCTTAGGACCAAATATATGTGTACTTGAATTAATTTACTAGATCCCAAAGTTGGTTATGTGTCACTACCATCTTGAACCCATGTGCAAGTGTAAGTGAAATCAGAGCTTTGGGGAATAAGATTCCCAACCTAAGCGAGATGGGAATTTAACCCTATCCTTACTACTCTGATTTGGAGTTCATTACCTCATCTTGAACAAAATAATTTAACTTGTTATGGATGAAATGGTCAGGCTAGTCTATCCATATGAGCAATCAGTGGTCTTGCTTTTAGGCAAGACATGTTGCCACGCATGAGCATACTTAACCCCATAATCCATGACTTAACTTCATTTCTTTGGACCTTGGGGATGACTACCCATCCTTTGCAGAGGACAAGTAGTACGATCCTTCCAATCCAATATTATGACAAAATGGGAAATATTGATCAATTTTATTACTTGGACCTTTGGGATGACTACCCATCCTTTGTAGAGGACATGTAGTACGATCCTTCCAATCCAAGCTTTACGATGAAACGGGGAAAATGGAAGCTTTGGGGAATCGGATTCTCAACCTAAGCAAGATGAGAATTAAGTCCTATCCTTACTACTCCATGTAGGTCAAACCATAGCTTTGGGGAGTTGGATCCTCAACCTAAGTTCGATGAGGATTTAACCCTATCCTTACTACTCTGGTTTTAGGCTTTAAGCTTTTATGAGAGTGGTAAAAACCACTATTTCAAGGATTATGTTGCATGATAGGACAAACATGAAATATTCTTTTCACCTCACCTTTTCATCCAAGTATGGTTTTGACCATTTTGCTCAAGATTCTTTTAATGTGCATGGAATGTGCTTGGTTCAAAATAGTTTAGGCAGCAGTTCCCAACCTTAGGATCCTTTTAATATATGTTATGTAATAATCCTAAGAGGATTCAACACCTTCTCAATAATTGCCCATGGAATGAAAATGAAACTGAGATGACATGTATATGCAATGTGGAATATGACATGAGATATGAATGCATTGCTTCTTTTGGAATGTATCATCTATTATACCCTAATGTGTAAAACTGACAACATCATGCATCACAAGATTCAAACGATATTATTTAAATGTTTGTGTTACTTGTGGAGCTTTCTACAACACAATTCCAATGTTTCATATTCTCCTGATTTTAGGCATAAGTTAACATCTCAATTTTTTTTTTTTTCTTTTTTTTTTATAAACAAACCAACATGTCCAAAGGACTAACACACAACACTTGAAACCAAACCCAAAAGTAACTTCAAAAACGAACTTGAAAGCACAAACCAAAACCCAAAACCAAAGTTTATATACAATATAGTACAAGATGATGCCAAGCTTGGACTATTACTTTCCTGGATCCCAAACATGATTAGAGCATTTCAAAAGACATATGTCACAATACACATGCCAAATGTTGTAGGAATCCAACAACAATAAGATCAAACCAAGCAATGCAACAAATTTCAACTTGCCATGTTCACCATACCAATTTGATTTAGTTCTATTAGCAACATCATAGGTGAGATTCAAATCAAATTGATTAGACAATGGTTGGTATTCAATTTTATTTTGTCTATTCTTTAAAGTGCAAGTTTTATCATTCCATTCATGATTTAGAAGTAGGCTTTCCTTTTCAAAAGTGAGATATTGCAAACAAGAGCCTATTTCTAAAAGTCTTGCATTCAAATTCTTCAAGAATTTAAAGCCATCAAAATCCATCAAAACATCACCAAGATTTGACATTTCATCATTAATGACATTAGCATCCAAAGGGACATCATGTAATCCATCACTTGAAATTTTGGTAGCTACTACCAAAGGTAAAGATTTCACCTTGTCATCCATACTCAACCCATCATGGTTAGAATTTACCACAACTTGATGAGTGTTAGTAGCTTTTTCCTCGTTGTCTTCTTCATCATCCAACACCTGTTCAAAAACACCAAAGTTAGGCACCCAATCAAACATGCATCCATATTTTTCAAAACAAGAGCCTAATTTTTCAAGATATGTGTCACGTGACACCTTTCCATGATCAATGGCTTGAGTTGCCTCCAGATCCATATTTTCATTAGGATCATCAATAGTATCAAACCCACACCACTTAGGATTTGTGATTTCATCATTTTGAGATGGCATGGACATTGTAGAAACCATAGGTGGATCAAGATCTTCTATTTCTTGCCCCTCAAGGGGAACAAAAACAATTGATTCTCCTTCTTGATCCATGGTAGTAAAATCATTATCCTTCTCCAACCTTTGATGAGATTCCAATCCTTCTTCCAAAACATTCTTAGATTGTACAGGATTTGTAATATCCTCATGTGAAAGGGCAATTGTATCATCCTGCATATCAATAGGCACACAAATTTCATTAGAAGGCTTGGAGTGAGCATACTCTTCCCAAGAATCATAATGATCATCTTTCAAAATTAAATTGTGATGCTCAACTATTTCTTCTTCATATTTTAATTCATCAACATGTTTCTCATCAAATTTATCTTTACCTTCCTTAGATGGTTCAATTACTTCCAAAATTGGGTTATTGCTTGTATTCAAATTGATAATGCTATCATAATCCAAATTTGTAACCCATGATTCAATTTTATCACAATTTGGAAGGTGTGGATCTTCTTGGTCATTACTTTCAACAATGTCATCCGAAATAGATTCATCCTCATAGAATTCATCTTTTGGTGAGTCAAGGGTTTCCAATTTATCACATGTTTCGATACTAGTTGTATCTAGTACTCCTCCCTTGCCTAAAATCATATTCTTATGAAAATCATTAAAATTGATTTTAGAACCATCTTTTGAATCAAGATGAGTACTTTGAAGTTGATTCATACTTAGGAAAGATGGTTGATCTTGCATAGTAAATTGAGGATTTTGAAATTGATTGAAGCTTGGGAATGATTGTTGATTCTGAAATTGATTCACACTTGAATTTGGTTGAGGTGGATAAATCATTGGGTGGGTAAAGGAAGTATTAAATGATTGAAGATTACATGATCCAAAACCCACACCATAATTTTGACAACTCAATTGTTGCTCAATTGCCATTGCTTGAGCATAGGCTTGAGACAAAGATGTGATTAGGGGCATCCCTCGCAAATATGTGGAAATGAGTGGGTCAAGAGCATTGACATATATTTGGAGAGCCACTTCTTCTTGCAAAACATAACATGTCACTAATTGAGCATATAATCCAAAGAACCTTTCAGAAAATGACTTCACATTTTCACTTGGTCCTTTTTTGATGGTGAAGAATTGCTCATACATGCGGATTGGGTCAACTTGCTTTTTGTTGAATTGATTAAGAAATGTTGTCTCTAATTGAGCCCAAGAAGTGATAGACCCTAAAGGTAGACTTGTAAACCAATCATATGCCACTTTGTCCAAGGTGTAAGGGAACATTTTACAAACAACATCATCATACCAAATTGTTAAGTGATTCACAACAAATTTGAATGCTTGAATATGTTCTTGTGCAGTATTTGTCCCATTAGACGAAAATCGAGGAAGACATCTCTCAAAACCGACGGGCAAATAATGTTGAACTCCTGGTATGTTCAATGGGCTACCTGTCATCCATGGTGAAAACATAGCCATTAGTGAATCTTAAAGAATATAACTTTAATACCCAATTTTTTTTTATTTTTTATTTTATTTTTTTTTAACATCAAATCAAATCCCATTATTCCTGTATGAACAATCAAAGCGTTAGAACAATGCATAGCAATTCATGTCCTCCTTTTAACAGTACCAAGTTGTAATATTAAAAGAGGGCTACAGATAATAATCAATAGGGCATGAAATATTCAAAATTTAAATCCCTATAGCATTTAAATCATACTAAAATAAACCAATTCAGGCCCTCCTTCTAGCGCCAAAATGTTGAGTGGTATTTTCACCCAATTGTGAAAGTACACTCTCCCTTAGGATTTGGATTCCAAATCCCCTCTTGCAAAGAAGTTAAACAAACAACTTCTCCAAGGTTCTTGTTATATTAGCATTTGCATATGTGCATCAAATAAAGATATTCAATTTAAATGCTTGGAACACCTTAGTGATTGCAAGTAACTGTAAACAAGGGGCAATGTTGGTTTATTTTACCATGAAACTTTAGTGATTGTTCATTGAACCAAGATAAATCAAATGTGAGTTGGCCCTCATATGACCACGATGTAATGCTTTAATTCCTTTTATCTTGATGGTTTTAAGATAGATTTTATCTTGCATTAAATCCTCAATGATGAATAGGGTCTTCAAATATAGCTTCAAAATGTCACTTTAACTTATCCCTCTTAAATGAAATCAAATTTTCATCAAGATGAATAATTAAGTGCTTTAAGGCAAAGACCTTCAATATAATACTCAAATTACCCCTCTTTCGCAAAATTAGAATTTTTATGAAGAAAGGGTAATTTTAGGCCCAAAATGGGAATTTGTGAAAATGCCATAAAACATAACTCCTTCAATGAAATTGGAATTTCCATGAAGGGAATGTCATCATAGGCTCATGAATGCAAAAAAAAACTGGAAAAATGAAATTTGACCTTAAAATGGAAATTTTCTATTTTCGGATTTTTAAAATCTGTGACAAAACAACAACTTTGATGAATTTTAAAAAATACTAAACAACTCCGAAAATGAAATTTCAAAGTGCGTATTGGAAGTCTGAATTATACTCTACGCAATGGTGAAATCATTTTTAGATTTTGAAATTTTTTTAATGTTTATTTTAATGCCTGAAAATAGGAAAAATTCTGAAATTAAATTTTTTGGAAACAGAAAATTAAAAGTTTGCATCAAAATAATTGTTGAAATGCAGCAATGCAAAAGCTCCTTCAGTTTGATAGCACCCCGTCCTGCAAAACCGAATACGTGAGAGTTTCATACATGCAACCTAGCCTATTTGACCTGCAAACAAACACGATCAAAGTAAACTAGGTGCTGGCTCCTAGGGTTTTAAATAATTTCCAGATTGCAGACATTCACATGAAATAACCCAAAAACAATGGCGTAAATTCCACATACAAATCTGAAATTTGGAAGGGGAAAGATAAAACAATTAAAATAGAGCATGCAGAAAATTTCTCATTCTTTCTTGCTAACAAGGCCTGAAATTTCTGAATAGAAGCTTTGGCATTAAAATTAAAATCCAAGTTTTACATATCCGGCCATGCCCAAAATCCTCTCATTTGGCCATGCCAAAAATTTCCGTCCCCTTTTTCAATCTCTCAAATAGCGTATTTAAAATTTTCCAATCTGGCTCTTTGCATTTCGTTTCCCTCCTTTGCATGGCCTTTCGTTTCTTTTTCCTGCATCTTTTCGTTTCCCTTTCTCCATGGCGTTTCGCTTCTCTTCCTTTCCTCCATACGCAACACCCTGCAAAAAGAAAAAAACACGTTAAAAAAAACAAAAACTAAACTTTACCTAAACTAACATGAAAAAATTAAAAATTAAAACCTAAAAAAAAACAAAAAAGCTAAAAAAAAAAACAACCCTACCACTACATACTACTTAAAGCTAAATAAAAGTGCTTTAAAAGCTTTAAGAGTTATACGTGGCCACCATGAAAAATATAAGATATTATATATATATATATATATATATATATATATATATATATATATATATATTATTTTTATTTATTTATCCTTTCTTTTTTCTTTTTTTGTTTTATTTATTTATTTATTTTTTTTAATTCCTTTTTTTTTAGTTTATTTATTTTTTTAAACATAAATTAACCCAAAAGTTAATGTTTGAATTATAAACACTTTAATAAACCTATAAAAAAAAGAAAAAGACAAAAACCACACCAAAATTTATCAAAAAAATGTGGGTCCCCAAGCTTTGGGGCTAGTTGTGAAACAGTCACAACAGGCATCAAGAGTCAAAAATACAAATCTTAAAGAAATTCTTTATAGAATAATTTCTATACGACCTTACCCTTTGAAAAATTTGTGAAGCCACCCAGAGGATAACGATTCATATGGATATCATACTAGAAACAATGATATCCACCGCTCCTTCAAAACTACTCTATTTTAAGCACAACACAACACTATTATCCCTTATAAGCCCAAACAAAATGATTTGAATACCTTCACAAAAATTGCATTGTATGCTCTTCAACCTCATGATTTTATTGTTGTCCTCTGACCATGTCAGGATAAAAATAAAAGTACAACACTTATTTATGATTGCAAAAATGTTGAAAGTGGAAAAATTTATGCTTGTACCTCTTGAGGGTCTTCAACAATCTTATCTGGTTCTTCACCCTCTTTTTGAGCTTCTTCTTATCCATTTTCTTCCTCATCTTGTTCAACCTCCTCTTCTTCAGGTGAATCTTACTCCTTATATTTTTTCTCAACATCAGTCCCAAAAAATTGGATCATCAACTTAAGAGTCTGCAAGGCTTGTTTCCAAACTACTT
Source organism: Wollemia nobilis (assembly GCA_028583015.1). Taxonomy (NCBI): domain Eukaryota; kingdom Viridiplantae; phylum Streptophyta; class Pinopsida; order Araucariales; family Araucariaceae; genus Wollemia; species Wollemia nobilis. The sequence continues at coordinate 6,862,960 of JAQPPZ010004166.1, forward strand.
TAGAAGGGTTGGAATTCTCCTTAAGCTGCGTATGGATAAAATCCAATTTGGATGTGTCTTCATAATTTGCAGAGTTTTTGTTGTTCACCAGGTCCTCCATCAAATCATTGAGTCTAGTTAAATCAATTATCATCTTGGAGACATGCTCTTGATCAATTGGATATTTCTAGGCATCAACCTCAAATCCATCTTGTCTACTTGAAGCTACACTTGTTTTGATCTCCTTTTTTGATAATAGAGTATTATTCTCAATCCAAAGTCATCCAAAGCCATAATTATTCATTTCTTGGTTAATGTCCACCACATATCGAATTGTGTTTTCCACTTTGTCATATAATAACCAAGCCTTTTGAAACAATCTATTCTTCTTCATTATAACTATAGCATCCAGTCTAGAAGTGTTTCATTCCTTGTTGGAGATCTATTTAGCAGTCTCATTGAGCTTGCTATCTACCAGTTTATAGATTTGTTTTATTGGAATAACCATAGGTTGTAGCTCTTGAGTGAATTTATCTAGGTCTTCTTGAGTATTCTGGAACAAGTGGCTAGCATCGTACATATAATATATGATGGGCTGCATTTCAGATCACTTCTCCAAAACTTTGGACCATAGCTCTTTCCTTACCTTCTTCACTCCTACTTTTTAGAAGCTTGAGGACTTGGTCTTTTCAATCTAAAGTTGATGCTTCAAGTCTTGTATTTCCTTCGCATGTTCTTAATTTTTCTTCTTCTTCTCCTCAACTTGATCTTTGAGCTTAAAGGCCTCTTGAAATTTGCTCTATTAGCTTTTCACTTTATTCCTAACAAATTTCTCTACCTATTTCTAGTTACTGACTGTATTCTCTAATTTTTCTATTTTCTACTTCAACTTGTCAAATTTCTCCTTGTATTTATCAATCTTGACATAGAAAGTCTCTAAGTGTTGCTATAACTAACTCATCTTCAACAGGTAGCTTCTCAATGTCTTCGGTATAATCCTCTAGATGATAGTCTTGCATAGTCATCTCTATTTCAAGCTTACTCACCAAAGGGATAATAGACCTATATGCTCTTTGCATTGAAACTAGATCAACATATATTGTACTCCTCTTTGTATCCATCATATTTTAAGTATTGAATAACTTCTTTTCCCATAACTCCTGAATCTTTTGAGAAACCTCCTGCTCCTTTTGTAGAGAAGATAACATGGGATAACTTGTAGGAGGAGGAGAAGCTATAATATATGGAAGGGAAAACTCAACAACTAATGATAACAGAGTGGTAGTGACCATAGTTAAATTTGCAGCTATTGATACAGTTACAATGGGGAAAGACATGAGAATTGAAATGAAACTCAAAGAAGGGTGAGTGGGTGTGAATGAAACAATCTGTGTTTCAGATGATGTTGGAGGTTGTGATGGCAAAGGTGGAATGACCTGGGATGATGAAACTCGAATTTTAGGTGAATATGGAGGAGATGGATTGGATTGGACCTCTATATTTTTTGATGAGACAGATGGTGAATTATGAGGGGGAGAGGGCACCTTTATTTCAATATTTTCTTGAGAAGGGAAGGAGATTTTCCTGGGGAAAGAGGATGAGAAGGAGAAGAAGGGATATTAATCATACCTTCGCCTACAGATGTAATATGTTCTAGAACCACCTTTGTACTTTATTGCTATACTTGTGCCAATTTATCTACAACTAAGACAAGGGTCTTATAAACACTTTTCCCTTTATCCATTTTCTATTTCTTACAAACCTCCTTATGGGTTTCTTCCATTACATATTTGGCTTTTCTCTTAAAAACTCAAAATACTTTTGGCTTATCACTCTTTCTATCTTCCTCATAAGGCCCCTCCTGTAATACATATTCAAAAATAGGGTTCTTCTCAACTGTGGTCATGGTAGTGAAACTCACTGGTGTAAACATGAAGTATTCATCCTTCTTATTCCAATCTATTTTAGTTTTAGGGTCTTTCCACCTAGGACTAGGTGCTTGGGTCTACTAACTATATTAATGACTTTTATGTTTGTTTCCCTATCATAATATTAATGCATTTTACTTGTTAACTATACCCCTATAGGAAATTTATCTAGCTATTCCATTGAGAGCTCAAATATTTTAGGATATTTAGCATCAGCTAATTGAGTGTCAGTCTATAGCTCCTGATTTTCCTCTTATGAAAGTGGGGAAGGAATTCTATCCCTTCTTGTTTTTTTCGTATAAATTAGCACTAGATTCTTAGGGTCCTTTGCTTTCTAGGTTTTGATGTTCTTGTTGTATCTCTAAAAAAAATCATCTATTACTTGACTAAATATGGATTTTTCTATGCCAGTTTCTACTCTCATTATCCACCAGTATACGATTTTGCCTTCATGCCATTTGTTTTTATTTTCAAGCTCTTTGATCTTAGACTCCTTCAAATGGTGGCTTTCATTTCTATTTGGATCAAAATAAACTATTTGCTCATAGAAGTCTAGCTATGGGGGAAGTTGTTCCATTTTGGCAACATTCCAATATAATGGGGCATTTTCCTTGTTCTTCCTCCCCTATTCAAAATGAGGCCTTGAGGTCTTATCAAACTTATGGGCCTTCTATTTGTTAAAGGCAATGTTCCTCTTGAGGAATTTGTCATCTAGGTCATATATCCACCTATGTGGGATGTAAAATAGGCCCAACCTATCCAAATACTAGGTGATTTGTTCACCCTGACCCTTTTTGACAATAGTTATATCATAAAAATTATGGTAAGTCAACAAACATATTATTTTCTTACTAGATCCATAATTCATATTAATGAAATTTTCTTGCCTCAAATATTCCAGAGCTAAAAATCTATTTGTGATGAAATGAGGTAGCAGAAAAGGCTTACTAGTGAAGTCATAAAGTCTAATAAATATACCTTATGTGAGAACATACTAGTCTCTATATTCAATTCCTGGTACTCTTAATAATTCTCTAGTCATAGATGGTAACCTAGGGCATTTCTCGTACATGATTTTCAAAGCAAATGCTAGGAATTCTAGCTTAAACATGTAAAAGGACTTTGTGCTCCTCAAGTGAGCATTCCAATAATACACAGGGATAGGATCTCCCTTGTCATTTTTCTCTTTCATAGGAATCTACGACATCATCTACCTTACAATGACATAGAACATCCAGAACAAGTTAGAACAATGCCAAAAAGAGGGAGCTTCTAAATCCCTTTTCATTCTCACCAATTGCTCATGCATTCATTTGGTAAAGAAATCTTGCCATTCAAATTAAATGTCCTTTATACATTCCTTCTATGCATTAGGTTTATACATAATTTCATTCAAAATGCAATATGCAGTGGCTATTTGCCAATCCCTCACATATTGGTTAGAATCCAAACCCTCTAAAAAAGCTAGCATGAAATAAAGCTCTGGGTTGGCAAACTAGTCAATTGGAATTAGGGTATCAGGCATATCATATTCCTCTTTTATACACCTAAATTGGAAGTGAAGCCATTTTTTGATAACTTCATTTTCATCATAAGCCATTAGTGAAGATAATCCCTAGCTTGCTCTGCTATATTGAATGGTTTGGGTTCTAGAGGTGGGTTTATCCCTATGAAAAATAAATCATGATAAGATTTTATGGTAATGGTAAATAGCGTTATGCCATTAGCTACTTTCCCTACCCTTTTCTTAGGATTATAAAACTTAATGATTATGGAAATTAACTCAGGGTAATGATGAACTTAATCATAAACATAAGAAAATAAAAAATATTCTACAATAATGATACCTTGAGGTCGAATTGGTCTTCCTTCAAAGTACCTGAAGTCAAAATTTCTTCTTAAGAAGGTTCTCCTTAATTGAGTCATTATAATATCTACCAATCATCTTGTCTGATCTATGTAGCCTTCCAACTCTGCATTTCTTTGTTGTACATTATTTGGGGCTATTTTAGAGGCCATTTTCATAAAAATTCTTAGTGTTATTTTCTCCTCTCTAGTATTCATAAACAGTGCCCTGCTACTCCCTTGCTCTTTTTTACTAGGTAAGAATTGCTTTTTCCAAATGAATAAGCTTTACACTTTGGGCACTTTTAAATTCTACCATATATACACCTTTCACCATTAATATGGTCACTATGGACTACATGTTTGCATGCTTTTCAATTCAAACTCATGCATTTTTGTAGCTAGGGTTGTTATGTCGATCACTGATTAGTTATAGTGTGAAGAAATTTGTTGAACCTACGATACCCTTCATCATATTTATTTCCTTTGAATCGACATGAAAAACTCACATCACAACTCACAACTATTTATTCTTCTAGGAGTGGCATAGTGCAAGTGTCCAATTTTCGCTCTAGAATGGTCATAACTCCAGCAGATTGGAACACATATTATGATCCACTACATTAGCTTATTTAAGAATGATAAGGAACACATGTGGTATTCCACTACTATATTAGTTTATTTGAGCATGGCATAGAACCATGTTGTATTCCATTGTTGCCTTAGTTTATTTTGCAACTTGTAACTTAATTTTTTCAAAGCAAAATTTTATCTCTATTTTTTTTAAAAACTTTTTCCAAAATGAAAACTTTGAAGTAAAGGAAAAAATATATGATACAAAAATATGTACATATATTACAATGAACTTAGCTCAATCAAAGTAGAGCTTAATATGGAAACCATTGACCAAGATCGACTACATGTTTCCTTAAAGATATTTAAGCTGGAAAACATTGGTATCTTTAACTTCTACTATTTTAAATAGACCATCCAGAAGGAATCAAACTTCTGATGGTGCTCTAGATTAGCTCTTTCTACATTCCACCTAAGGATAAAATCTCCAACTTTAAACTCTTCGATCCTAGATTTATTATCAAACCATGTCTTGATATCAAATAAATGCTTTTGGAAATCTTCATATGCCTGAGTCATTTTCTCTTTTAGTTGTGGCAGATGTGTCAACCTATTTTCAACTAGATTTTCCTCAGAATCATCCTTTGTATTTATCAACTTGAGGGTTGGAATTTCCAAGTGAACAGACAATACTACTTATTTACCGTATACCAAGGCATAAGGAGTGGTCTTAATAGATTTTTTATGGTGATCGTATCTGCCCATAGAGCTTGATCCAGTAGTAGGTGTTAACTTCTCTTGTTACCCTCTAATGATCTTCTCAAAATTCTTAGTAGATTTTTGTTAGTTGATTCTGCTAATCCATTCCCTTGGAGGTAGTAGTTAGAGGTATTTTTTATGGTGATGTCATACTTGTTGGTAAACTCAATGTATTTAGCTCCTATGAATGATGGTCCATTATCACTCACTAAATCTTCTAGAACACCAAACCTTGTGATTAAGATTTCCTTAAAATCTATCACCACCTCTTGGTTTGATTTATTTTTTGGAGTGGCTTCTACCCATCTGGTGAGGTAGTATATAGCAATTAGAATGTATTTGTACCCAACTAAGGATTTTGGATTGATAACCCCTATGAAATCAAACCCCCATTGTTGAAAGGGTTCTTCAAATTGATTTGGCTTGATGGGGAATGATGCATTCCTTGTTCTTCCTACATACCGCTAGAATTCATCACAGGCTCTCATAACTTCGAAGGTGTTAGCAAAAATGGTAGGCCATTAATAGCCTACCCTAATGATCTTGAAGGCTGTGACTCTTCCTGAGAATTTCCCACTAGATAATCCTCCATGAAACTCCTCTATGACATTTTTTTTTATCATATCTTAAGCATATTAGGAGGACCCCATCAAGCTTTCTCTTGTATAGACATTCTGGAAATAAAATATATTTCAAAGCCTGAAGCCTATATCTTCTTCTCTGTGATGGATTGAGATTAGAGGGACACACTCTAGTCAAAAAGTATTTTGTCATTTGATCCACCCAATTTGATTCTATTGAATGTATTTCTTCAGTTTGATCTTCTATTGTTGACTGAGAGGCTGTCACTTCTGTTGAAATCACTGCTTCTATCAAACCTTGGTGTAGTGGTTTAAAATTGATCCACATTAATCAATCCTAAGTTTAAAATATTAGAAAAATTAAATTAAACTATCCCCTAACTTGCTACCTTGATTTTTGTACCCGTTGCAAGTTTGTTTTAGCCATTGTATGAGATCGTACAATTTTGTACAAGATCAAATGATTTTGTTCGAGATCGGATCGCCCGATATTATCCAAAACTAAAAATCACCCTATTTAGGAAGACGATAAAAATTGTTACAACCTCTTTGTCCTTACCTGGTCAACTGTATGGTAGTTATAGGATTGGCTCGAACGATATCATCCAGAATAGGGGAAGTTGTAACCCCCTTCATTTTTAGCCCAACCCCTCAACTAATTCCATTCTATTTAATCTAGGATCCTCACCCTGGATTCCCCTTGGGAATTTCGTATACTTTTGCTCTGTTATTTCATATTTTTACTATGTTTTTGTAGGTTGTATTTGTGCATTGATTGAATTCATGTAGGATCATACCACCTGATATCTGGATTGTACCACCCAATCTCAAACAAAAATACACAATCTCATCTGTACCAAATATATTTTTTTTAAGCTACCTGGGGGCATCTAGACCTCATTGTTTACATTATATTTCCTCATTTCTCCTATTTTAAATCATATTTATTATCTGTTAGATCATTTTAAAACCATTACCATTGATATATTAGATTTTATACTCATATTTTATCACTTTTCATGAATGTCCATGTGTCTAGCATAGATCTACATTCATTCATTCAATCATTATAATTTTAAGTTTATTATTTAATCTAATCCACCTCAACAAATGCATATTATTCTATAAATATATTGTTTTCTATGTCAAATGATCAAAATGCAGGTTTATGCTCTGATCAACTCATCTAATAATAGATCGGACTGACCAATCACCAGATCGTATCACCCGATCTTGTCCTATTTTGACCGATCCTATCTACAACAAGCAAAAAAGTGTAGAAATCAGCCATTCAAATCCAGGTTAGAATTTCAAATCACTTTATAAGTATTGCATTGTTTATCATTTTCTATTTTTTGTTGTTTATTATATTCATGCAAATCAAATTTACATGTATAATAGCGTAGTTGCATACTATCCAAACTATGTGTATGTAAGACTATCTAAAAGAATACATCAAACAAACTCCAAAACCTAGGTGTGGAAATTGCCATACAATTTTTCTTGGTGAACCCACCCAATTTGTTGAAAAATCACCAAAGAGGGCACGATCTTAAGTGCCTCTCCTATGAGGTGTAGACCTACTATTCTCCCATTCCCCTTCGAGACATGGATCCATTAGCCTGGAGGAAAGGAGTGCAAGAATTTTAGAGCTACATTCTTTGGTGAACTCAACGTGAATAACATAGGCATATTTCTGATTTATAAAAAATAAAAAACTATAAAAATAAAAACCAAAAACCAAAAATATCATTAGTCAAATTTGCACATTTTAAGTAAATTTCATAGATTTTAGACTTCAACATAGGAAGAGTTGCAAGAATAGATGTTAGAGCCTTGCTATCTATCCAAGAAATCTCTATAACAGTTGAAAACTCTAGTATCCCATCTCAAGAATAGTGGAATGAACTTTGGAAGAGATTAGACATTATAAAAGCCAATAAAGTAATACTTAGCCAAATTAAAAGGTTTGACATAACTAGACTCCTGGATCCTAAGAATGCTTCTTGCTACTTTGATATTCAAAGGGCATATGAGAGGTGGTTGTTGGATTAAAGAGCAAGTGTTTCCTCAATTGTTTATACTTTTGAGGATTACCTTGAAAATGCCATAACAGTACACAAGTTTTTAGCACACAGAATATCAATAAATAGTCTTGGAAAATAAGAGAAGATTCCATAAAAATCCTAGGGGAGTCCATTATCGTGAGTATTGTCGCAAAATATATTTTTATGGTCAAAAATATAAAATTGATAGTATCACCATAGCCCATTTTGTCAAGTTCTTGAAATCCAACTTTCAATTTGAGGAAGAATATTATATGTCACCTAAAGAGCTTGAACCTATCAACGATATCTATAAACTCTTTCAGGAAGATTAAGTATAATATCTAGAACATTATAATTATATTTTCTGTTGTGTTCTCAAAAATACAAAAATACAAAAACTAAAAATAAAGTATAAATACATATTTAAATATTTGCATATTTATATAGGTATATATATAACATATATACCCCAATAATTTAAGCATATATATAGCGTATATATATTTGCAAGATAAAAATATCTTAAAACAAAATGCCTAGAATTTTGAGAAGTGGAAAACAAGTAGAATATGAAGAACAAGATCAAGAAAACCTTGATGATAGGGTAAATATTGAAGATGATAAACTCACAGAACAAGGTGAGGATGATAATGGAGGAGAAGAAGAAGGATATCCTAATAAACCTTTTGTGGATTTTGAAGGTCATGTCAGCTTTAAATCTATTCAAAAATTCATGGATTTCATGAAAGAACATATATATGAACTTCATCACATAATAAAGACAAAATATCTACTCCCATCGGAAGATTATTCAATGGAGGCTTCTATAGAAGTTCTCTCAAATTAAATGCAAATCCAATGACATACATAGATAACATAAAAAAAAATCAAGCTAGTCCATCTCATCAAAATATAGATTTGAACAATAAAAAATCAGCAACACAACAAAATCCCAGATAAAAAAAATTATTTTGCTTCTCAAGCTCCTAATAAAAAAATAGCTACATCACAAAGAACTAAGAAAATTCAAAATACCAATCATCATCAACAAAAATTTCAACAAAACACAATCCCATATAAACTCAATAACATTGTTCCCACAAACACTTTACACAATAGTATTTCAATTGAAAATCCTTATGTGACAACACAACTTCATTATCAAAGACACAACAACATGGTGCAACAAAATCAATTTGGTGGACAACCACATGGGCTTGAAGACATGGTTAAACAATTGGCTTCACGACTAGATCAAATGGTTCCCTACCATCCCTCATATAGTTATAGAGAGATGTGTAGCCAACCATTGGATCCTATTGTGGTTGCTCAACCATACCCAAAGCATTTCCCTATGTCTGTCCTCCTGATATATAAAGGAACCAAAGATCCTATTGAGCATATTTTCATGTTTAGAAAAATATGTCATGATATTTCTTATGATGATTTATTGTTACTAAAAATGTTCCCTAAAAGTCTCAGAGGCATGGTCTTAGAATGATATTATCAACTACCAATAAGTTCTTTGAGAAACTTTGAAGAAACAACAGAAATATTTGTTCACCAATTTAGTGCATACATAGAAAGACATGTCACCATTAAGGATTTATACAACTTGAAACAAGGGAAATATGAGATATTTGAAGAATTCCTAGCCAAATGGAGATAAATTCTAGGAAAATTGCATTTTGCTTTACCTCATTGATAAATGTTGGAAATATTCATTGGCAATTTACAATAACAATTATCCTATGAACTTGCTACAACCATAGTTACCTCTTTTAATCAAGCTATAGAATTAGCAAGAAGGGCAAAATATGCCCTTATCAAAAGAGGCCAATTTAAGAAAAATGATGAAGATAAAACTTCTAAAAATCAATATAAGAATAAAAAAGTAGTAGGTGATGGAGTCACTGATAGTAGAAATACCTCAAACATCAATACTACAGAAGCTATGAAGAAGTTTTTGTTGAAAATTCTTGATAAACAACCAAGATAATTTACAAAGTTAAATCAACCCTTAACCATGATTTTGGCTCAATTATTAGAATAAGGTTTAATTCGGTTGCCAGAGATACGTGTTACATACCTAACATAGCTAGTTAGCTATGTTAGGTTTCCAAGGATTGTTTGATTAATTTTATTATTAACATAGGTTCTTGATTTAATTTAGAAATCATATTTTAACTTGAATTAATAATTTTTGCAATTGTAGAGGACCGAGTTCTCCAAGTGGTGAGGACCAACCTCCTTAAGTGGCAAACTTTATTTAAATTTATTCCTTCCAAGTGCATTCGTAAGGTGTATGAATTTTTGTTTTGCATTATATATATAAGTATTTGCATTAATTTCATGGCAATAGGAAATTATATAAGGAATTGCATAACAAGTGGTATCAAAGCCCTAAGATCCAAAGAAGTTGGTGGGGAAGTCATTCCTCTTCTGTTTGCCTACTTTGATTCGTGTCTCACAGTCACACGTAAACTCGATTGGATGTAAATCAAAATTGATACATAGGCTATTATGGGTGGTAAATAAATAACCATGCAAGGCTATTAGTGGGGTTGTACCATATTTGAACAGATTCAAGAACTAGAGTACAACCGAACTACCACATTTTTGTTGAAGGATAAACATCAAGCACATAAGCTCCATCACTAATAATTACCAAGTAACACCTTCACGGTGAATGGATCTCCATAAAAGAAAAACAAGTGGTGGATTATGAGGTAAGAAAGTCAAGGATAACCGATAATTAAAACACCATGAATCATAGATAAAATCAAATAAATGAAGCACAATATAGTCCTAAGTGCAATGGCCAATTAGATCGTACTAAAAATCACATTATAACGTTAATTCTAAGGTACTTTATCATTTCAAACTTTATATTAATTTTTTTTTCCACCATAGGGATAATTATCCCACACGTAGGGTGGAGGAGGCAAAGAGGTATTTATAACCAACTAGGCTCCCTAGTTGAATGTGACTACAATCACACAGTCCTCTCTCCTCATGCGAGTCCCCTGGTCATATTCGTTGTGTCCTCATTGTCACCTTACTATCGTGTCTACTATCCTTCATATTCTAGCTATCTCACTTGCTATCATGGTATTTCGTGTCACCTCGGGTCTATCTATGTTGTGTCCAGCTATCTCATGGTATTTTTATCTTTGCATTAGTCATCACCTAGCATCCTATTCTTTTCTTCACTATCGTGTTCTTCCGTGTCACCTCGAGTCTTCACTTCACTGGTCATTTTGGTTTTTTTGGTCGTGTGGTGTTTAGGTCTATTGCATCCACATATTCCTATCCTCTGGTCATGTGGTGATATCAGTTGTTGAGTCACGTGTCTATGTTGGTCATATCTCATGTATCCCTTATGAATCATGTGTCTATTCTCCATGTTGGTCATGTCCTCTTGTTCTGGTGGTCATGGTTGTGGTCCCACATGTTGGTCATATCCTCATGTTTTTGTCATCATGGTTATGGTCCCATAGGTCAGTTGTGTCTCATTCACTAGTTGTCATGTTAAGGTTACTTCGTGTCGGTGTCTCGATACCATGTTCATCCCTCAGTCTAGTCAGTCTGTCGTAGGGTATAGTTTAGTGTGTCACAAATAGTCGTAGAAGATTTAAATTTCTAAAGTAGTTGTTGGAGCCTCAAAATAAATTGGAAGATTCAAACTCAAATCCACCCTGCAGTTGGAGTGGCAGTTGATGTGGAACACAAACCAATTTTTTTGCAAAAATTAAAGACACATAGAAGTTCTTAGCCAGTCTATGAGTGAAAGGTGGACCAAAGGACCAAATGGTTGATTAACAAGCTCAAAGAATTCAAATGAAGGGTTCCTAAAGTCACAAAGAAGACCTCCATGAAATAAAGGTACACATTATACTTCCCCTTTATGCATTAATATTTTTTATCCCGATCATCCACTACTTAACACCATGGATTCCAATCCTTCTCCTACTTCTTCCCATGAGAATATCACACATGAGGAAATAGAAAACCCCAATGCCAACAACCTAAACATGCAAACATTACTAGAGGGCATGAAAAAATTGACTACAATGTTGACCAAACTAATGGAAAACCAAAACCAAACAAACCCTCCTACCCCAAATCACTTCCATAGACACTGGAACAATGAGGATAAGGATGGAGAGGAAGTTTATGCACAACAAAGAGGTCCTACTAGTAGTGCCCAAAATCGCTTCCATAGATAGAGGAATAATGTGGATCAGGATAGAGAAGAAGTTTATGAATAACAAAGAGGTTATATTGGTAGTACCCAAAATCACTTCAATAGACAAAGGAATAATGAGGATCAAGATAGCGAGGAAGTTTATGAACAAAGAGGTCCTACTAGAGGTGCCCAAAATTGCTTCCATAGACAATGGAATAATGAGGACCAGGATAGAGAGGAATTTTACCAACAACCAAGAGGTCATAATGGTGTCAATTTACCACACATTGATATACCCACATTTGAGGTTCATGATCCACATGGGTGGCTAGCTAAAATAAAAGGTATTTTAGACTTATACCAAATTCTCGATTCAGAAAAAGTTCTTTTTGCTTCCTCCAAACTCGGTACTGAAGCCTATCAATGGTTTGCATGGCACAAACATGACACTAAAAAGACCATATTCTAGGATGACTTCACCACACTTTTCCTTAATAGGTTTGATGAAAGATCCTCATATTCATACATGGTTCGGTTGTTATCACTCAAGCAAACAGGATCTGTAAGGGAATATATTTTAGAATTCACTAGTCTACTCTCCTATGCAAGAAACTTACAATCTAATGTGGTGGTGTTTTATTTTAGAAATAGTTTGAAAGAGAATATTCAAGTAGAAGTTGACCTACAAGATCCAACCTCTTTAGATACCTGTATAAAGATTGCCAAGTTGGCTAAGAAGAAGGTGCAATTGGGAACATCTATCCATCTTGATTCCTATAGTCGACATCAATACCACAACATCTCTTTCCATAGAAATGATCAACCATCAAGATATTTATGCTATAAATATCACAATTACCATCCAAAATATCAAGCATGTGTACCATGACAAAACTTTCACATTGAATATACTGACAAGGAAGAGGAAGAGGAAATAGAGGATATCAACTCACCTGACTTTCCCATAAATGAAGACCAAATTGAACCCAAATAGGCAATAGTTGAAGAGAACTCTATGGAAATTTTAGTGCATGCTCTTATGGGACTATCAGATCACCAAAAAATCAAGTTATCAAGATTCATTCGACAAAATAGGGTAAATGTGTTGATCGATTCAAGAAGTACTCATAATTTTATCGATACAAAAATAGCCAGGGCATTAAAATTACACATTAACTCCTCCAATCAAGATAAGTTTCAAGTTATAATTACAAATGGAGGAAATGCTCAATGTATCGATAGAAAATCTCCAATTTCATTACAAATGGGAAATTATACCTGGCATGGGCCTCTCTTTATTATGAATCTAGGGAATTCATAAGTCATTTTGGGAGTTGAATGGTTAGAAAAATTGGACATGGTCAATTTTAATTATAGACAACGATTTGTGGAATGGAAAGAAAAGGGAAATACCATTCACCTCCAAGGAATTCTAACACCTCCATCAAGGGTAGTAAGTTCTCACAACATGGAGAAAATATTAAGAAAAGGAAGTTACAAATTCATTGCTCAAATTAATTGTATGGAACGGCAAGCACAAGCCATGCTAGAAATTCAATCAAAAGATCTACAAAACATTGTGGCTAACTATGATGATGTCTTCCAATAACCCAAGGGACTACCTCCCAAAAGATCCCATGACCATGCCATACACCTTGTTCCATGAAGTATTCATCCTAATGGCCATCCTTATTGATATCCCCAACCTCAAAAAACAAAAATTGAGAAAATTTTCCAAGAACTATTAGAACATGGAGTCATCCATCACAACATTAGTTCCTATTCTTCACCAGTAGTTTTGGCTCATCGAAAAGACAATGCTTGGTGTATATGTCCAGATTTTTGTCCATGTTGGGCACTGAATTGCACCAAGATTTCACTTAATACTATGGCTTTCTATCTTCCTACTTTCTGTCCAGGCTTGCACCCGATAGCTATAGCTCAGCACTCAACATTGGATGGACCAAAATAGGGGTTTCTGATCCAACCTCCAGAGTAGGTTGGTTCCTTGTCAACTTAACAGGTTGTTGACACAATTATGCTCACTTAGGGTTTGGATTTTAGGGTAAGAGAAGGTTAGGGTTAGGGAAATGGAGATAATAGTGGATGGATAGGTTAACAACATTGCACTACCATAATAAGCTCCCAAAAAACCATACTAAAGATGCATACTCAGATCAACATTTATCTCAAATCAGATTATCTTTCAATTAAAGCACAACAAAGAAATATAGCAGCAAGCAATTTCAATATCCAGGTAATGATAATCCAAATAACAGAATTCACCAAATACCCAAATTTCATAGAAATGCACTCCCTAACAATATAGAATAGACTCAAAAGCAGATTTCAATTACTATAACAGCTAGTAATCCAAAATTAGGCACAAACTAACCATCAAAGTATTTACAAAAATGCAACTTAAAGAATCCGAACCTCTGGTATCAAGCACGAGAACACAGATTCAAGGTGAAGATCAATGTAATGCTCCTTCCATTAGATTTTCAGGAATATTTACAATAGCACAGGAAAACACGCTAGAGCTGACCCTTAGAAATGAGGGTTCGACCTCTACTTATAGTTTTGCAAATTTACAATAATCAAGAAGCAATACAAAGATCTTGTTTTGACAGCACAGCAGAGATATCTAGTTGGCATCAGCTTATTGGTCCATCCTCCAGGAATTCCATTGAAATAAAATCTACCATGGTAGCTCGGGGCCTTTGCAACTTGTTGATCACTCAGTGGAACTGAAGTTCAGGCCGTTAGAGATTATGTGTTTTCATCGATCCTTCTTGGGAGTGAATTACCATCATCGATCTGTAATCGTCTCTGGTTTGATCTTTTGGAAAACCTTTGACGCTTCATCTTCCAACTGACTGTTACAATCCCGATGCAGAAATATATTTTAAACAGCCAAGATTCGACAACCTAACCTCCATCATTGATTCTCCTCATTGCATGATTCAGATTCAATTCGACATAAGCTTTATCAAAATGGTGAGGAGAATCAAGCGCCATCCCACTTTAAAAATTGATGACGTCATATTTTTGCATCAGAGGCCACGGAATCTCCAATCCGGACCACTGATATTTGAGCATCGAATCTACCCAGAATCCATCATACTCTACATTGTCTTCTTCAATCCGCATTAGAATATCGATGACATCATCTCTTCCTTATAGATTTTATGGATTTCATTCTGGATAGAACAAGTGCACTGATCTTATAATCACCAATCCAGGTTCGAAGCTAGTCACATAACTCTTTTATCATGAATCTACACCTTCATCACTCCATCGTCCCACCTTGTCTTCATTTCAGAAAGGAAACACTCGTTCGTCTTCTGGATCACCAATATGCACTTCTTTGTCATTGATGTCATCATTTCCTTGAAAATTTTAAGGATTTGAGGGTAGTGCTAATACGAAGCCAAAAAAAAGGATCTTCTCAAAATTAGATATTCTCGTACTTAGTCACTCGTAAAGATGCCAATCCACACTTTTTCACGTTGATGTCATCATCTCTTTGGAACTTTTACGGATTTGAGATCTGCCACCATTCTGGAGCCAAAAAGAAATCACCCGGATCCGCTTCAAAGTGTACTGCAAAGTATGCGGAATGAACCCTTTACCACTTAGGCAAAATTCTACAAAATTTTACCAAGTATGTGGCCATTTTGGGCCTACATTCTGGCGCCTCCCGGGTGGATTTGCTTGCAAAGCCAATCGAATCCAGAGTCTTATCCATTGGGCCTTAGGAGTCAAATATGTTCTCAAAAATATATATATTTTATAGAATAACTTCCATACAAACACTACTCTCTGATTAGTTTTATGAAATTGCTGAGAGAGTAGAGATTCATATCGAAGTGATGCCAAAAATACATAACACGGATCCACTCATACAGAAACTGTGTGTAGTACCAATCATTATTACTATCTTCAAAACTGTACACAACTCTTCCTCCTTTATAAGGCCTTATTTCAAGGAATGCCTTCACACAAAAATGTTGCTCTGTGGGCTTCATGCCTTTATTGCTTATTTCTGACAAATTATCAGAGTAAAAAATAGAAATACAAAATTTATGTATATGTACAAACAAAAATAAAATGACTTAAGCATGAGCCCATTCTAGGCCTGTAACTGCTCAATATTATTCTCATTCTTCTACAGCCTCTTCATCTTCTTCTTCTTCTTCTTCTAGAGCAGGTACTCTCTGATTACCCTCACCGGAGGTGTCTCAAAACAACTGGACCATTGATTCCAAAGACTGTAGAGCCTATTTCCAAGCTTCTTCAGAGGGATTTGATGTCTCTTTAAGATACTTATAACCATATTGTAGTTCCCCAACATCCTCATAATTAGCACCATTCCCTCTAGTCACCAGATCTTCCATGAGATCTCTTAAATGGGTGTAATCCATAATTAGTTTGGCAGCTTGTTCTTGGGATAGTGGCTCTTCCAATGAATCAATTCCAGCTTCATCCTGTAAGGCATCCTTGATGCTTTGTTGGACTTCTTCCATAGATATCAAGTTGTGATCCTCCTTCTAGAGTCCTTTGAAACCAACCTGAACCATTTCCTCATTTATTTCAATGATATCTTTAATTCCCCTGTCCATCCTGTCAAACAACAGCCAGGCTCTCTGAACTGCCCTATGCTTTTTCACCACTACTTTGGTAGCTACTCCGGCTAGATTCCATTCCTTATTAGGAATTGGTTTAGCAGCATCACTGAGCCTACTACCAACCAACCTGTACATCTGTTCTTCCGGAATCACCATAGGTTGTAACTCTCTAGTGATTTGATCTAAATCCTTCTGAATGGTGGAGAGCAACTGGCTGGCATATTCCAGATAATCAATCATAAGCTGAAGACCTGAACACTTTCATTGAACCTCAGAAAGCAACTCCTACTTTATCTTTTTTAAATCATCTTTAGAAAATCTTGAGGACTTGGCCTTCTCAATCTGAAGCTGATGCTTTAAATTCTGGATTTATTTTGCTTGATTCTCATTCAGCTTCTTTTGTTCTTCTAACTGATCCTTCAACTCATTAGCCTTTTGAAACTTTTCCTACCAACCCTTAGCCTCTTTTCTCAAAGCTTTTTCTACTTATTTTTTATCATTGAGGCTCTTCTTAAGCTTTTCAACTTGTTTTTTCAGCTTATCAACCTTCTCTTTGGCTATATCATTTTTCACATAGAAGGTATCTAAGTGGGCCTTGGCTATCCCCAACTCATATTCAGCAGGAAGCTTATCAATATCTTATGTGATCTCCTCCACTCTATAATCTTGAGTAGTCATTTCATTTTTAGGTTTGCTTACTAGCGGAATCATAGATCTTGATACCCTTTGCCTAGTGATAGGGTTAACATACATACTTTTTCTTGACACAACCATCCTGTTGGAAGGCCTGGTAAGCTTCTCTACCCAATAATAATTTATGCTCTAAGTGGCTACCTGCTCTTTTGATACAGTAACAAATTTTGAAAAATTAGTAGCCAAAGGGGATGATGGCATCAAGAACATAAGGGCGGACTGAATTGTTGCTGGTGGGGGTGAAGATATATTGACAACAGTCTCTATTACAATAGTAGACTCTATGACTACCACTACTATTGATACAGGTAAATTTAGAGAAACTGAGACATGACCAACAGTGGAAGGGGTGGATAAACTTGGAACGCAGTGTCCCATTGATGGTGGCAATGAAAGAGATGAGGGTGCAACAATGGTGGATACTGAAGTGGATATCTCAAAAGTGGAAAGTGGGATTTGAGGTGGTTGTGATACAATAGAACTGACTTGGACCTCCATAGCTATTGATGAAACAAGGGGAGAACTGTGAGGTGGAGGAGGTACATTTGCCACATCTTCTTGATTAGAAAGGGAGGGAGGTTCCTTTGGGGATTCATGGAGATGAAAAGGAGAAGAGGGATTATAAATTGTACCTTCACCTACAGATGTAGGGTGTTCTCCTTCAGCTTCTATTTGTAGCTACTGGTCTTGCTCAATCAACCCTTCTGTAGCAAAATCAGCTACCTCTTTAGCAATCTCCTCCATGTCCATTTTTTTTCTTTGAAATTTCTCTCTCCTCTCTTTTTAGGGTTCTTAATTGAAAAGCAGACATATATCCTTTAGAATATTCTCCCTCATCATTCTCTTGCACTACTCCTAAAAGTAGATATTGCTAAAAAATAGATTGTAATTCAGTCGATGCTTCTACTGATAAAGTAGCCCTCTTCTTGTATCTATCATTCACGCTCTTCCTTATTCTCATGATTTTGGTGATGGTCATTTTTGTGTCCCTTACGACCTCAAATTTATCAAGGTAAGGTGCCACCATCTTGTTGTCTAGAGTTTCAAACTCCAGAACATCTTCTACGACCCCAATGGATGATCTCTTAGGAGCCATCTCGATAGCAGTATGCCCTTGTGCACCGTAATCCATGGGGAAAACTTTAGAATGTTGCTCCACTTCCTAATAGCCTTGTGGTTGCTAAATGAACCTCGTGCATGCCTTCATTACTTTTATCTCCTGGAATGTGCGTATCACCTGCCATAAATGCAGACACTGTGTGATATATCTATTGGCACACTTTACAATCCTTTCCATTATTTACTTTGGTGGCTCAAAGGTGGCATCCTATCTTCTTATTGGTCAGATTTTCAAATTGCGTTGCCAGCTCATCGCATCCCTTCGGCTACTCTTTAATCCTAGCGTGAGTTCATTAGAATTGAATGTGGGAATGCTCTCTAGCCTCCACGTGTCAAACTTGAACTTGTTGTTCGGCTTCGGCTTGATTCCACTCTGGTGGCTTAAGAGCCTTCCGAGTTCGCTTGGTACTTAAGGCTTGCATGCACGAACATCCACCTTGATTCCGCTCTGGCTATCTTTAGCTTTGAGAGGTTCCTAGATTGGCACCCCCATTGTCCTTCTTTGTGTAGAATAGAGACCGACACACCACTCTACAGAAAACTAGAGTATCCTGATGCGGATTCGAGAGCGGAACGCCATTCAAAAAATATTACACAGCACTATGTGCGGAATGGAATATTTCTATGTACCTGACCCATACTTAGCCATTTTTTGCAATTTTTTCCTCTTTTTTTTTTTAGAATTTTTTGAAGAAACTCAATTACAAAGTGCAAAAAGAAATAAAAAATACAAAGTGCAAAAAAAGGAAAGAAATCAGATATACAATGTATATACATATATTACAAAGAGCTCATTCCTTTACACATAGTAGAGCTTGAGGTGAAAACCATTTACCGGAATGGGTTGTATGTTTCCCTCTGGACTTTCCAGCTAGAAGACATTGGATTCCTTAGCTTCCACTATTCTAAAAGGACCATCCCAAAAAGAATCAAACTTTTCATGCTTGCCTGGTTTTGCTCTGTCAACATTCCACCTGAGAACTGAATCCCCAACTTGGAATTTTTTGAACCTAGCTTTCTTATCAAACCATGCTTTAATGTCTGATGAATGCTTTTGGAAACTGTCATATGCCTGAGCTCTACTTTCCTCCAACTGTAGCAAGTGTGTTAACCTAGTCTTCACAGGATCTTCCTCTGATTTTTCTTCTGTGCTGACAAGCTTAAGTGTTGGAATCTCTAAATGGATTGGCAATACTACCTCCTTGCCATATACCAGTGCATAAGGAGAAGTATTGATGGAATTTTTAATAGTAATCTTGTCTACCCATAGAGCTTGGTCCAACAATAGGTGCCAACTTCTTTTGTTACCTTCAAGAGATTTCTTCAAAATCCTTAATAAGTTCTTATTGGTAGATTTTGCAAGTCCATTACCTTGTGGGTAATAATTTGAAGTATTTTTAAGAGTGATGCCATACTTGTTGGTAAACTCAATGTACTTGGCTCCTATGAAAGCAGGGCCATTGTCACTCACCAAAGCTTCTGGGACTCCGAATCTGGAAATCAAATTCTCCATAAAGTTGATCACAACCTCCTGGTCTGCTTTCTTTGTAGGAATGGCTTCTACCCATATGGTAAGATAATCCATAGCAGTTAAGATAAACTTATGTTCTGCTGAAGAATTAGGGTTAATAACCCCTATGAAATCTAACCCCCATTGTTGAAAAGGCTCCTCAACCTGTATAGGCCTCAGGGGAGATGAAGCATTTCTTGTTCTTCCAACATACCTCTGACATTTTTCACAAGCCCGGGTAATTTTAAAAACATTAGTGAACACAGTAGGCCAATAATAGCCTACTCTTATTATTTTCAAAGTTGTAACCCTGCTTGAGCTATGACCACCGACTGATCCTCCATGAAATTCTTCCATGACTCTTTTTTGTTGGTCATCTTTCAAATATTTTAGGAGAATTCCATCCAAGTTCCTTTTGAACAAACCTTCAAGTAGTAATACATATTTTAAAGCATGAATTCTGTATCTCCTTATTTGAGATGCATTCAGATCAGGTGGGCATACCCCAATTTGGAAATACCTAATCATCTGATCAATCCAATCAGAATCAATAGTGTGTACTATCTCCACTTGATCTTCTTCTGTTGCTTGACAAACTATCACTTCGATCAATGCTGAAGCTTCTGTCAATCCTTGGCACAAAGCTCTACCTCTTACTAGCTTGGTGGGATGTATTTCGACATCATATTCTTGGATCTTAGTAATCCAACCAGCTCTCTTGTCACCTAGGTCACCCTGTAAGATAAAACTCCTTACATCTAGATGAACCACATACACCAGGGTTTTGCTCTATACTAGATATTGCCTGAACTTCTTCAGTGACTTCATCACAACAAACACTTGTCTTTCAATGAAGTTATATTTGACCTGATAATCATGTAATGTCTGACTCCAAAATAACACAGGGTGTTCATCCCCTTGATCATATTTTTGAGTAAGTACTGAAGCATAACTCTCTTCCACTCCATAGGCATAAAGAATGAAATATTTACTAAAATATGGGTTTACCAACACTGGAGCTATTGCAATAGACTGCTTGATGATTTCAAAAGCTTCTTTCCTGGTCTCAGTCCATTTGAACTCAGCCTTTTTCTTGAGTAATTCAGATATGGGCCTTACCTTCTGTGCAAAATCAAAAATGGAATTTTTGACAAAGTTGATTTGGCCTAGGAAAGACTGCAAGGTTTTCTTATTTGTAGGTAGGGGAATAGCAAGGATTGCTCTAATCCTATCGGGCTCTATGGCCATACCTTCCTTTGAAACCACATGACCTAGTAGTTTTCCCTCATGGACTGCAAAGAATGACTTCTTAGGATTGAGTGAAATGCCAAACTCTCTGCACTTCTGAAAAACTTGTTCCAAATGAGACAGATGATCCTTTTTATCATGAGAAAACATAGTCATGTCATCTAGGTAAATCAGAATAACTTTGTTGATCAGTGTTCCAAAGGCATAATCCATGGCTCTCTGAAATGTAGCTCCTGCATTAGACAGTCCAAAAGGTATTCTCTGGTAGGCGAATGTACCCCATTTTGTGGTAAACATTGTTTTGTACTGGTCTTCATCCTTTACCCAAATCTGGTTGTATCCAGAGTAACCATCCAGTAGTGAGAATCTCTCTGCTCCTACCACTACCTACAAAATCTGGTCAATCTGTGGGAGAGGGTAGTGATATTTGAGGGATGCTTGATTCAGATTCCTAAAATCCACACATAAACGTATATCCCCATTCTTCTTTCTTACAGGTACCAAATTGGCTACCCAAGTGGAATGCTTTATTGGATATATTATCTTAGCCTTTAACAACTTCAAGAGTTCCTCTCTCATGATGGCCTCTATCCTTGGATTGACAGGCCTCTATTTCTGCCGGAATGGTTTTGCATCAGGTTCTAACTCAATAGTATGTTGGATAATCTTCTTGTCATACACCTTGAGGTCTTCATATGACCAAGCCACAATATCTTGGTATTTCAAGCATAAAGCTTTAATATCTTCTGCTTCCTCAGGTGAACATTGGATTCCAACATTAAGCTTCTTTTCTATTCCGACCTCAACTTCTTTATAGATCCTTTCGTTGACCTTCATGGCTCCAACTTTCTTTCTATCCTCGTTATCAAACAAACTTTCAAGGGTGACTAACCCTCTTGGGATATGATTGTTTCTTAGTTGGATAATGTCTTGCTGGTCAACTTCTTCCAAGTTCTCCTCCTGGACCATTGAGAGACATGCTTCTCTCACCAAAAAGTCAAGAATTTGTTCATCACTTTCGAAAACCTGCCAGAAGATCTGCTTGTCTGGTACTGCAGGCCTGAAGATCATCTTGATTCCCTTGGTCTTCTTGGTTCCAAAGTCTACAGAGGGGTTGAAGTTAGCTCCCTTTGTTGCTAATGAATCAGCTAGGGCATTCTTTTCTCTGGGCACAAAGCTTAAATTTAGGGCATCAAATGATTCCATTAGGTCCCATACCCTATTTCTGTAAGCTTTTAAATAATGGTGCTTACTGCTGCACCTATTTCTTACCTGATGGACTATTAACTCAGAATCACCATATATGTTCAGAATCTTGATGCCCATGCTCTCTGCTTGTATTAATCCAAGGCACAGGGCCTCATATTCTATAGCATTGTTGGTACATGACCATGTCAGTCTGTAAGAAAAATTCTTTATCCCTTCTGATTGTGATTGCAGGACTACACCAGCTCCTGCACCATTTCTGCATTTGGCACCATCAAAGTGCATAACCCATGTTTCTTTGTCTCTTAGGGATTGATTAGATATAGCAGGGATTGTCTTTTTAGATTTAGTTGTGATGCTATATGTACCCATACCAGTTCCAAACTGACTATAATCTTCTCTGAAAGGCAACTCATCTTCAATATCTAGTTCCTCAATATTTTCTACTAGCTCAAACTCCTCCAAAGGATTAAGATTGCACATATCTTCTTCAATCTTCTCAATATGATAAGCTACTAGTTTCTCAGGTGTTATCCTTATCCTTTTTCCTTTGAAAGGGATTACCATGCTAGAATAATCCATGTACATACATCCTCCTAGCTTTGCAGTAAACTCTCTTGAGAGGCATAAACCAAAATAGGGCTCTAAGTCCACCACCACTATTTCTTGCACCACTGTCACTTCAGGGGCTCTGTGCAACCTCATAAGTACATCTTTAATAACTCCAACTATCTTGACAGGTGTCCCATCTAGTTGTAACACTCCAAGACAAGATCGGGTATACTCCATACCCATCTCTTCATAGACTACTTTAGGCATTACTGTGGTTGATGCTCCTGAGTCAATCATACAATTTTGGACTACCCAACCTTCCATTCTTAGGGATATATAGAAAGGAGGAGGCTTATTCTTTAGCATGATAGGGGTCATTTCTTTCTTTTCTGATGGCATACTAAGGATTGTGGTAGGCAACCTAGTCTATGGGTTTTTGCTGAGGGAGGCTTTAAGCAAGTCAATCTGACCCGAAATGAACAGGGTGTCATATAAGCTAGCTTTTGAGGGGATTCTCTTCATTTCTTCAACAATGTTGTACTCAGATTTAGTCAAAGAGAGTTTTTCCAGCCCTCTTTTTGGCTCACCATATCTTATTTTATATTTTTGGGTGGCTTCTAACCTTTGTATTTTAGTAATAGAGGGGAACCTGAGTCTTTCTTGATCTTCACCTTTAGATCTCATTCGGTCTCCCTCTATTTCCTATTCTGGTCTCTTTGGAAGAGTGTCTGTCTTCTATTTTCCCTTAGCTTGGGGAATAGGGAAAGTGTCACTACCTTGAAGAGGGGGGTCAACTTTCTTCTGAGAAGGTACTTGGAAATGCCCCATTTTTTGTGGATCCACTTGCAAGGCTTTCCTTCCAGACCTTGTCATAACAACTATTGGACTTTCTTCATCCAACTCTTTTCCAGCCATGATCTGATCCGAGTGCCATAGCATATTGACCCTTCCCTTTTGATTCCTCTCATCTTGATCCATAGCTTGTTGAACATGGTGTTGATACATTACACAAGACTGTGAGTCATGGGGATCATTGCATACTAAGCACCAAATATTTGCAAGGGTAGTATCTGAAGAACATTCTGGCTCCTCATATGTTGCATTCACCCTAACCCCAATATTGTTACTAGGACTAGGTCTCTGATATTTGTTTACATATGGAAACCTCCTCTGTTGTGACCTTTCCTGATCTCTTTTTTCCATTGAATTCATTCTGTTACTCAGGGTTTTCAAGGTATTTTGTATATCAAGGATAGCAAAAAGCTCCTGAGATGGTTGAGAAGGAAGGGGAGGAAAAGGGGGTGTAGAGGATGTAGGCTTTGGTAGAGGAATGACATTCATTTGTGGAGATGGAGATGATAGGGAAAGGGGGTCCATGTGTGATTGACTTTGGCTACCAGTGGTTTCTGAGTTATAAGGCAGCATAGTTTTGGGGGGAAGCCTTCCTACATTGATCAGGATGTTCTCAGCATGAACTGCTGCATTGTAAATTTGGGGGAAGGTTTCTACTCCTGATTGTTGTGTCTACAACCCTAACTCAGATCCAAGAGCTCAGATATAATACATATAAGCTAGACATGTAGCTGGTATGGCAGTGGGGGGAATTCTTTTCCATGTTTTGCTAAATCTCAAATTAAAGTCCGAGATAGTTTCTTGCTGGTTTTTCTGCATAGATGTAAACTGATTAAGCAGGGAAAAAGGATCAATAGATTCATTAAATTCCTCTATGAACGGCTCAACCAATGCTTTCCATGAAGTAATAGAATTGTCTTCCAGAGTTCTAAACCAATGTAATATCTTTCCTCTAAAGGACAGGGCTAGAATTCTGACAATAATATTTTCTTCTTTTATGTTGTGAATTGCTGCTAGATTTAAGATATCCTGACAGTGCTCATAAGTTATTTTCTTGGATCCATCATATGTGGAAATAGCCTTAGATACAGCCTAGGGAATAACATCCATTTGGGCCAATCTAAGGGGACCGGTTGTGTTCCAGTCAGGGTACTTCTATAATGGTTGATTGGGAGCCACATTTTGTGCCATATTTCTAGTTGTAGGTCTTCTTGGGGGAACTATTGGGTTTTCTTCCAGAAGCTCTTCTTCTTCAAGGAAATATTGATCCAAACTTCTGGAAACAGTAGCCCCTCTTTGAGGTAACTCACAATAAAAGAAAGAATTAGGGTTGTTCCTCTTGAAAGACCTAGTATACATGAAAGGCCACTGGTCTACAGGTATAATTCTTTTTTTGGGTCTAATGACCAAGGAGTCGCCAGGTGAACTTTATTTTCTCCACTTATAAGGTCAAGATAATTCACCAAATCTTGATTCCTTCGGGTTGAGATATCTATACTCATAATATGGGTTTCATGTTCCTTGTGAACTGGTCCCACCGGGCATGCCAAAAACTGTTGGGCACTGAATTGCACCAAGTTTTCACTTGATACTATGGTTGTCTATCTTCCTACTTTCTATCTAGGCTTGCACCCGATAGCTATAGCTCAGCACTCAACATTGGATGGACCAAAATAGGGGTTTTCGATCCAACCTCCAGAGTAGGTTGGTTCCTTGTCAACTTAACAGGTTGTTGACACAATTATGCTCACTTAGGGTTTGGATTTTAGGGTAAGAGAAGGTTAGGGTTAGGGAAATGGAGATAATAGTGGATGGATAGGTTAACAACATTGCACTACCATAATAAGCTCCCAAAAAACCATACTAAATATGCATACTCAGATCAACATTTATCTCAGATCAGATTATCTTTCAATTAAAGCACAACAGAGAAATATAGCAACAAGCAATTTCAATATCCAGGTAATGATAATCCAAATAACAGAATTCACCAAATACCCATATTTCATAGAAATGCACTCCCTAACAATATAGAACAGACTCAAAAGTAGATTTCAATTACTATAATAGCTAGTAATCCAAAATTAGGCACAAACTAACCATCAAAGTATTTACAGAAATGCAACTTAAAGAATCCGAACCTTTGGTATCAAGCATGAGAACATAGATTCGAGGTGAAGATCAATGTAATGCTCCTTCCATTAGCTTTTTAGGAATATTTACAATAGCACAGGAAAACACGCTAGAGCCGACCCTTAGAAATGAGGGTTCGACCTCTACTTATAGTTTTGCAAATTTACAATAATCAAGAAGCAATACAAAGATCTTGTTTTGATAGCACAATAGAGATATCTAGCTGGCATCAGCTTATTGGTCCGTCCTCTAGGAATTTCGTTGAAAGAAAATCTGCCATGGCAGCTCGGGGCCTCTACAACTTGCTGATCGCTCAGTGGAACTAAAGTTCAGGCCATTAGAGATTATGTGTTTTCATCGATCCTTCTTGGGAGTGAATTACCATCATCGATCTGTAACCGTCTCTGGTTTGATCTTCTGGAAAACCTTTGATGCTTCATCTTCCAACTGACTGTTACAATCCTGACATAGAAATATCTTTTAAATAGCCAAGATTCGACAACCTAACCTCCACCGTTGATTCTCCTCATCACACGATTCAGATTCAATTTGACATAAGCTTTATCAAAATGGTGAGGAGAATCAAGTGCCATCCCACTTTAAAAATTGATGACATCATCTTTTTGCATCAGAGGCCACGGAATCTCCAATCCGGACCACTAATATTTGAGCATCGAATCCACCCCAAAATCCATCATACTTCGCATTGTCTTCTTCAATCCGCATTAGAATATCGATGACGTCATCTCTTCCTTATAGCTTTTGCAGATTTCATTCTGGATAGAACAAGTGCACTGACTATGGCCATTTCGGGCCTACAGTCCCCTTAACAAAATCACCATCAAGGATAAATTCCCTATACCTATCATCGATGATTTACTAGATGAACTACATTGTGATTTTTTTTTTACAAAATTGGATTTACGTTTTGGGTTTCACCAAATTAGAGTTAAGGAAGTGGATATTCCCAAAATAGCTTTTCATACTTATGAAGGTCACTATGAATTCCTGGTCATACCTTTTGGTCTCACTAATGCTCATCCACATTCCAAAGTCTCATGAACCATGTATTTCATCATTTCCTTAGTAAATTTGTCCTAGTATTTTTTGATGACATACTCATATATAGTAAAACATGGAATGATCATCTAATGCATGTGGGAAGGGTTATTCATATACTACACAAGAAAAAATTATTTGTCAAATGCTATAAATGCTCTTTTGGTGTTCAATAAGTTGAGTACCTAGGTCATATATTTTCTCAAGAAGGTGTTAAAGTGGATCCTAATAAGATAAAGGTAATTCATGATTAGTCCTTACTTAAAACTATCAAGAAATTGCATGGTTTTTTGGTCCTTACCAGCTACTATCACAAGTTTGTGCATAAATATAGAAAAATTGTAGCTCCTCTCATGGCCCTTACAAAAAAGGATGTTTTTCATTGGTTGGAAGCAGCCACTCAAGAATTCAAGGCCCTCAAAGAAGCAATATGTACTACTCCATTTTTTGGCAACTCTAGATTTTCACAAACCATTTGTGATTGGATGTGATGCTTCAAGAACGGGTATTGGGGTAGTACTAATGTAGGAGCGTCATCCCTTGGCATTCGAAAGTAAACAAATTTCAGGAATTTTTTTGGAAAGGTCCACATATGAGAAATAAATGTTGGCTATTCTACATGCATTGGAGAAATGGAGACATTACTTAATCAGTAGTCATTTTATTATTAAAATTAATCATAGTAGTCTCAAACATTTTCTATAATAATTATTTTCTTATCTAGAGAAAAATAAGTGGTTAAAAAAATTTTTGGGATATGATTTCATTATCGAGTATAATAAAGAAAAATAAAATGTGGCAGTAGATGCATTATCATGAAAATATGAAGATGAAGTGGTCATTAATGCTATTTCAGGTCCATGTTTCCAATGGATTTCTTAGCTACAAGAAGAATGGTTGTCCAATACAGAAATCACTCAAATAATTTAGGATTTGTTGTTGGGTTCATCCAAGCATCCTCTTTTTTCCTATGATGACAAGGTGTTAAGAATAAAGAATTGCATTTACATTCCACACAATTCTACAATAAAATCAAGGATTCTAGATGAATCACATGCTTCTCCATCAGTAGGACATTCAAATTTTTGAAAACCTATATGTGGATAAAACAATCCTTTTGTTGGAAAGGATTAAAAGTAGAGGTTAAAAAATGGGTGGTTGAATTCAAAGTATGTCAACATAATAAGGGTGAGATAGTCAAATCACCAGGATTGCGTCAACCATTACCTATTCCAAATTGTCAATGGGAAAATATTTCAATGAATTTTATTGAAGGTCTTCCTAAATCAGAAGGCAAAATAATATTTTTTGTGGTAGTGGATCTCCTCTCCAAATATGCTCATTTCTAGGATTTACAACATCCATTTTTAGCAAGCAAAGTAGCTAAGGTATTTATGGACTCAGTTTTCAATTTACATGGAATGCCAAAAAATATTGTAAGTGATCATGATCCCATATTTACTAGAAATTTTTGGAAAGAATTATTTCATCTTAGTGGCACCAAGTTGAATATGTCCTCTTCATACCATCCACAAATAGATGGCCAAACTAAGGTAGTTAACAAATGTTTGGGTACCTACCTAATATGTTTTATTCAGAATAAACAATATCAATGGAGTCATTGGATTTCCTTGGTAGAATGGTGGTACAACACTTCATACCATTATTCTATTACGATATCTCCATTTGAAGCATCATATGGAATTAAACCACCAACAATAGTATATTATGTATCAGGATATTCCAAAGTGGCCCAAGTAGATGATTGGTTCCAACATCGACAGTCAATGCTCAACATTCTCAAGGACAACTTGGTCCAAGCATAAAATTGTATCAGCAAGACACACCATTTAGAAAGATAATTTAATATAGATGATATGGTGTTCCTACATTTGCAACCTAATAAAAAATTATCATTGAAGATCAAGACCAGTCAAAAGTTGACTCCATAATTTTATGGCCCTTACAAAATAGTGCATCGTATTGGATAAGTGGCATATCAACTAGAGCTTCCTCCCTCATCTCGTATACATCCAGTATTTCATGTATCCTATTTCAAAAAGGTGATTAGATAGAAAGTACAATCTCAATTAGAATTACTAGTACTCAATGAAGAAGGATGTATATATCTCCAGCCTAAAGCAATTTTACAAAGTAGAACACGTATGCTGAGATCTCGTCACATCCAAGAATTCCTCATAAAATGGTAGGACCTACCTGAATAATATGCTACATGGGAACCTGAAAGTATTTTCCAGATATTTCTAGCTTTGAGGACAAAGTTTTCCAAGGAGGGGAGCCATGTTACATACCTAACATAGCTAGTCGACTATGTTAGGTTTCCAAGGATTGTTTGATTAAATTTATTATTAACATAGGTTCTTGATTTAATTTGGAAATCATATTTTATATTGAATTAATAATTTGCATAGTTGCAAAGGACTGAGCCCTCCAAGTGGTGAGGACCAGCCCTCCTTAAGTGACTTGATTTAAATTTATTCTTTCCAAGTGCATTCATAAGATGTATGAATTTCTATTATGCATTATATATATAAGTATTTGCATTAGGTTCATGGCAATAAGCAATTAAATAAGAAATTGCAAAAAAATATGACAACCAAATACCATAGAAGCTAGATATAGGGATGATCTACATTGTAATTTTTACCAAGTAGATGGGCATTCTACCAATTCTTGTAAAAGACTAAAGCATGTGATACAAGATTTGATTGATAAATATAAAATGGAAGTACAAAAATTTCCTACAAACAATAATACTCAAAATAACACCCAAAAACAACCAACTCAAAATGCAAATCAAAACCTAGATATTTTTCAACATCCTTTACCTAAACATGGTAAAGAGGTTGTAAATCAGTTAGAACATCATAATTTTCCTCCTCCAACTCGATATGTAGGAACCATTAGTAAATTTTTTCCACAACAAGATTTAGAAACCTCTTATGTACCTACCCTATATGTAGTCACAACTAGACCAATACAATATTTTCAATCCTCATATTCAGAAGATACAAGAATGACACAAAAAACTTAGAAAGTGAGATAGAAAATGAAATATACATCACTTCAAATAATTCAAATAGTTCTGAAGATGAGTTAGATCAAATTATTCTCATTACAGATTTATTAGTTCTAGAAGAACCATTCCCTAGAAGAATTACCACTCGACCCTCATCTCAACAAATGCTTTCAAATGAACAATAAAAAAATTTTAGGCCTCACTTTGGTCATTTACAAAATAAGAACGTTGTAGGTACTATTGGAGCCATCACTAGAAAACAAGTCCAAAATCAAAACTCCCAATCACAAAATCAAACTCAAAATAAGAAATCAACTCCATTTGTATTAAAGGCACCTAAAATAGGAAATAATATATTAAATTCACAACAAAAATCTCCTTATGACATTAATGAACAATTTGTAAATATCACAGCTAGAATTTCTCTTTTAGATCTTCTAAGAACTTCATCCATCCATAGATAATAATTAATGAGTGCCTTAAGAAAAATGATGGTACCTCAAAATATAGAACCTGATGTTGTGGTTAATGTTGTAATCTCTCATGGAATAAATTATAAATATTTTTTAGATAAGGACATTCCTCATCAAAGCATGTATAGAGATAATATTGTATACCTCACAACATTAATCGGGGATGTAGGTGTTAAAAGAGTTTTAATTTATAATGGGTCATAATTAAACATATGCATATATGACTTCTTCCAAATATTTGGATTTAGAAGTGAAGATTTAAAAAGAACTAAAATGATTATCAAAGCATTTAATGATGGAAATCAAGAAACATGTGGAGTACTATCGATTCCATTACGAGTTGGTCCAAGGATATTAGATACGACCATGTTTGTTGTACATTTTTCTACATCATACACCATGCTTCTACATCGACCTTGAATCAATGCAATGAGAGTGGTACCCTCCACATTACATCAATGTGTTAAGTTTGAGTTTACAAATCAACTAGTTACTATTCATGGTGACCCTAGACCATTTGACATGTGTGCTATGGTAGAACCAATAGGAGTCCCATTTTGTCCTACTATGTCTTCAACGCACCCTAGTATACCTTCATCATATAAAATTGCACCAACTAAATCTACAACTAAAGAAGCTAGTCCTTCTACTTCATATCCTACTTCAGATAAAGTATTACTGGATTTATCTTCAATACTCATAACTTTAGAACATAATAATTTTGCCACTCAAGATTCCTTGGTGTTATCTCAATTAGCGCCATCTCCTCGAACGATGGGATTGCCATAAAATTTAGGAAGTATCTATCATGTTGGGATTTGTACCTTTTTTTACGCAGGATATGACTATGGTAAAATTAATATTGTGAGTATCACAATGATCAAAATGCTTTTTCTAGTGTTACTTTTCTAATGGATATATAAAATTAAAACAAATTATGTGTAACATGGGTTATAGACGTAAAAGTTTAGGACCTCTTAAAAATTGAATACAGTAACCTTTAGAAGTTGAGGAATGGCCTACCCGATGTGGTATTGGTTAGATTCGTACAAAAACCCAACCATTCCCATTTGAATATGATGATCAACTTATAACATATCAATAATATTTGTCACATCAAGAATTTTTCAAACCAAGTAGAATGATATATTCTTGTAATATGTTATCAATAACATACCTAGACATGATTGTTGAACTAGATGAATATTTGGAGGGAGACATATTTCATGATATTTCTCTTGATGAAGTTTTAAAGAATAAATTCTTCTTTGATGGGTCTATGCCATGCATAGCCCACGTTGAAGCAACTACCCCTCAAGAATATTTAGCTAAATTAACTTTAGAATAATTACAAGAAATTGGTGTATCACCTGCCCCTCCTAATTTTAAAAGAGAATTAAACATTGTGGTATAAAATGTTCTACAAGTTAATATTGGGATAGAATAAAATCCTCGCATGGTCAAAATTGGAGCAAAATTAAGTGAAGAAAGATAGAAAGAATACATTGCATTTGTCATAGAATATGCTAATGTTTTTGCTTGGATATATACAGATATGTCAGGCCTCGATCCTTATGTAGTCATGCATCATCTAGTAGTGCATCCTGATGCAAAACTTGTAAAGCAAAAACTTAGAAAAATGCATCCTAAAGTAATACTGCTAGTTAAAAATGAGTTAGAAAAACTTTTGAATGTAGTGTTTATCCATGCTATTGATTATGCTGAATGGATATCAAATATTGTTCCAGTAGCAAAAAAAGAAGCCACTAAAGTTAGGTTTTGTACTGATTTTAAAGAAATTAATGATGCATGCCCTAAGGATGACTTTTTTCTCCCTAATATGGATCAAATCATAGATTTTACAGCTGGAAGTGGGATGTTATCCCTCATGGATGGTTTTTTAGGATACAATCAAATCTGAATAGCTCTTGAAGACCAACCCAAAACAACTTTCATCACACCTTGGGGAAAATTTTGTTGGAAAGTAATGCCCTTTGGTTTAAAAAATGTAGGAGCAACATATCAAAGAGTTATGACATATATCTTTCATGATACGATGTATGATATTCTACATGATTATGTGGATGACATTATGGCTTGTTTAGCTAAGGAAGAAGATCATTACAATGATTTAAGAAAAGTGTTTGATAGATTAAGAGAATATATGATTCGATTAAATAAAAAAAAATGTGTATTTGGAGTTAAATCAGGAAAATTGCTAGTGGTCATTGTTTCTATGTGTGGTATAGAAATAGATCCCCTTAAAATTAAGGATATCCTTGATATGCCACCACCTAAAAACATATCAGAATTAAGAAGTTTACAAGGTAAATTACAGTCTATCTATCATTTCATTGATAAGTTGGTAGATAAAACCTGACCTTTTATTAAGTTACTTAAGAAAAAAATCTATTTTCAATGGGATTATGAATGTAAATAAGCCTTTGAAAATCTTAAACAATATATTTTTAATCCTCCAGTGCTTGTTCCTCCTAGACCAAATTGTCCTTTTATTTTATACATTTATGCTTCTGAACTTGCACTTGGAGCAATGTTGGCTCAAATTTATGAGGATAAGAAATAATGAGACACATATTATATAAGTAGAACCTTAATAAATATGAAACCCGTTATACTCAATTAGAAAAGCTTTGTTTGGTAGTTGTGTTTTCTATGCAAAAATTGTGCCATTATATGCCCAATTAGAAAATATTTGTCATTGCTAAGTTTGATCCATTACAGTACTTGATGAGTAGACCTTACTTTTTAGGATGCACAACTAAGTGGGTTCTAGCTTTGAGTGAGTCTGAACTCACATGTATAGACCAAAAAACTATTAAAGACCAAGTTATAGTTGATCAATTAGTTGTTGTACCTCTAGAATCTACTCATCCTATAACCATAGAATTTCCTGATGAGTGTCTTAAATTAGAAGAGGATCTTTCTGAATATTGGTCTTTGTATTTTGATGGAGCTATATGTATGAGTGGTGCAGGTGCAGGTATTATATTAATATCTCCATAAAAGCACCTTATTCCTTTGTTATTTAAAATTCAATTTTCTTGTACTAATAATACTACAGAGTATGAGGCTCTAATCCTTGTGTTACGAATTGCTTTAGCCTTAAAAATTAAAATATTATTTGTTTTTGGAGATTCTTAGCTTGTGATAAATCAAATTAATGATTTTTTTCAAACACGATATGAGAAACTCTATCCTTATAAATAATATGTTCTTAAACTTATTTCATTATTTTAGAAAGTAACTTTGGAGGCTATCCCTCACACTAGCAACCATGTTGTTGATGCCATGGCTGTTGCTACCTCTTTGTTACCTTCGAAGTTGTATGATGAGTATGCTACTATTATTATTCACCAAATCCAAGAACCAAATTACTCTAAGTCATATATAGAGCCATTAGATGTATTTTTGATTAATGAGATAACCCTAGAACCTTGGTACATAGATATCTTTATTTTCCTCCAAAAATGGACCTTCCTAGAAGGATTAGATAGAAAAAAGCGTAGGCTGCTACATAAATAAGTTGTTCAATTTGTAATTGTTGGTAATACCCTATACAAAAGGTCTTTTGAAGGTATCCTATTAAGATTTCTCAATATAGAAGATTTTACGAAAGCCTTAAGTGAAGCCCATGATGGATTTTATGGAGGACACTTTATTGGAAGTGTCATTTCTAAGAAACTCCTTCGAATGGGATATTTTTGGCCTTCCATGGAAAAATATACTAATGATTATGTGCATCATTATGACAAGTGTCAAAGACATGCAGACCTTGTCCATGCTTCTGCTCAGGAACTCCAAGCTATTTCTTCTCCTTGGCCCTTCTCTAAATGGGGTTTAGACATTATTGGTAAAATTAATCCTATTTCTTCTAATGGTCATAAATTTATCATAACAACAATAGAGTATTTTACAAAATGGGTAGAATCCATGCCATTAGCTACTTGCATAGGAGTTCAAGTGTCCAAATTCATCTTTAATCAAATCATATGTAGATTTAGAATTTCATCAACTCTCATCTCTGATAATGGAACATGCTTTAAGAATAAAGATATTAAGAAATTATGTCAAAAATATAAAATTCAACATTGATGGTCTACTCCTTATTATACACAAGGAAAAGGCTAGGCTAAATCTTCTAATAAAACCTTGATCAAAATCTTAAAAATATTGGTTAATAAATCAGGTCGTGACTAGCATATGCAATTATATCCTGCCTTGTGGGCTTATCAAACTAGTGTTCGTACTCCTATAAGTACCTCACCTTTTATCTTGATCTATGGTGAGGAAGTAATTTTTCCATTTGAGTTAGAAGTTCCTTCTCTAGCTCTCCTACTTTAGGATGCTAAAGTAGGGGATGAATATCGTGTTGGCAGACTAAGTCAGTTGGAGCTTCTATATGAATAATGTATTCATGCTCTAGAGCATCTTCGCTCTTACCAAGACAAACTCAAAAGATCATATGCCAATAAAGTTCGTAGTTGATCTTTTGAAATTGGTGATTTAGTGCTTAAAGAAAATAAAAAAAATACTAATGCTAGAAAATATTTAAAAGGTAAATTTCAACCTAATTGGCTTGGACCATTTGTCATCACTGCTAAATTTGGATCAGGTGCATATCGCTTGGATACCTTGGAGGGAAAATATCTTAAGGAGCCAATGAATATCATGCATCTCAAAAGATAACTTCTTCTGAATATAGTTATAAATAACTTCTTCATCATTCAGTTTAAAATTATCATATTATCAAAACAACCAAAAATGAAAAAAATATAAAAATTTTCCAAAAATATTTCAAATTGTTAAAACTCTCATTCTTTGCATCAATGTGTGTTGTTTTCCAAAATTTCCAGTCATTTTTTATTTTATTTCAGATAAACTCAAATGTTATCTTGAACCATGCACTTAATTTACACCTTTAATGATTGTGATTTCGTCACTTTGATTATAAATCTCTTTTGTATTAAAAAGTACTATTACTTTATTAAATAAAATTTTAAGTTTTGGAAATTGATCTTGCAACTTATTGAACCAATAACACATTCTCACATCTTAAAAATATTTTTTTACAAAATTCAGAGAATACTACATAGTATTCTTAGTTCCTTAAGTGAAAAGTTTCCCTTGCTATCCTATTATGCACATGGTCTAGAATACTAATAATCGGCAAAAGGACAAGATATCCCCTACTTGAATAAAATCCCCTGCTCTACGTCTAATCTGAGCAAGCATCCTAAAAAATAAAAAGAAAAAGAAAAAAAGGAAAAGAAAAAGAAAAAGAAAAAGAAAAAGTAAAGCAAAAAAAGGAAAAGTAGTTCCACTAAAAAAGCAATAAAATTCCCTTGTTCAAAAATGGACAAGAATCCCTACTCCAAAAATAAATAAAAAATAAGGGAGTGATGAGCTTGAATCTTTGGAATTTCTCAGTTATTTGAAAGCCATAAGGTGAGCCCCATAACTCGTAGTTTGTGTCCAACCCACTTGACCTTAGGTAAGCCTTTTGCATGATGATATATCTATTACATTAGAAACCTTATTTTGTACAAATCAATGTCCACTTGTGGATTATCTAGATTTTGGTAACTTGACTTACATAGTAGTTCGGTATAATGGCATGCACAAAATCATGGTTAATGAACATTTCACTTACACACACTTTGGTTCATATAAGTTGTATTGTATCACTACCTTACTCAAAATTGGTAAATCAATTTCACAAGCACACACATTTGATCCTTGAGAGATTTTGTATCATTATGACAAATCAATATGGATAATGAACTCACACGTCACATACCGGTTCTTGATAAATTTGACTTTGTCTTAGAAATAAGTTAAAATATTTCTTTGAAATTTTTTGGATAACATTAGTTTATCATTATTCATTCATTACATAGATATTTCAAAATTTTCAAAATATTCAAAAATAACTTTGTCCAAAAGAATTTGCATGTCCAAAATCATTTATCATGATTTTTTTTTCTTGATGATAGTATAATTCCTAGTAACTATTTTTCTTAAAATTAACTCTAGGAGTTCTATGCCTAGCGCAAGTCATCCTTCCCAATTTTTTAGGTTTAAATCATTTCATATATGTCAATATTCTTAAAACATGTGGTACGATGATTTGCTTCATATCAGTCTGCATTTTAAGAACAAACAATTTCATATTATCATGCATTATATTTTTTACTTCGCGATGATGGTATAATTCCTAGAAACTATTATCCTCAAAATTTACACACTAGGAATTCTATGCCTAGCGCAAGTCATCCTTCCCAAATTTTCATGCTTAAAGTCATATTATTTTCTCACAACAATAACCTTTATCAAAATATTTCTTAAAAATCAAAATTTCTCCAAAACAAAATCAAACATCTTCTTTAATCATCGTAAGTCTTGAGATCACTATTGAGCCCTACAAAAACATTTCTATTATTAGAAATACAAGACTTCCTTACAATAGGATTCACTTCATGACCTAGCGATCATTGATCTCCACCAATGATCATATAACAACACAAAATCCTTCAAGGAACATTGCTAATCTATTAATTCCATCATCATACAAAAATATCTTTTCAAAAACATATCTACAAAATTCAAATCCTTTTCTTTCATTTTAAGCATGATCAAAATATTTAAAAATCAAAAGCATGAGTATAATAAATTTAAACATCATAAAACAAATACAATCAAAGATGCAATAAAATCATACAAAGTCACATAAGACAAGAATATCAATATATACATATATCTCGAAAGTCTATATACAAAATAGAGCCGGAATGGTATGCCATAATATCCAACATCGACATACTCAGTCACCAAAAAATATAATAAAAATAGTCTCCTATATCAACCCCTACCCCATCAAACCTCTAGAACTCTAGGTATCATAACTGCTACCAAGGGGTGGTGGTGGTCAAAACTGTCCCACCTTAGTGGTTGCCCTAGAAGTAGTCACCCTAGATGTAGAGTAGGACAATGACCCTAAGTTAATAGGACCTATGATATTAGTAGGCATGGGAACTCTCTACTCTATTAGTACCACCAAGAAGTACATAGTCTAATAGAAGGTCATCTACCAAACCACCCATAGTAGTTCATCCCCTAAGCTTCTCCTCCTAGATTGAGTAGTATGAGAAGATGTAGGAGCTGGAGCTACAACTCCCTGAGTTGCCTGTGCCTGAACCTATGCTAACTCTAATTCTAGAGACTCAATATTAGTCTTCTAAGAGGTATTATACTCTCTTAGACTAGTGAACTTTGCTCGTAGAGTCGCCATCTCACTGCTCTGCTCCTCCTCAATAATCATCTTGCCCATCCTAGGAAAATCAAGTAGTATCTCCTACTGAGAAGAGACTCTCCTCTCCTCCTCCCTCTCCTCCTTTATATCCTCCTCCCTCCCATCCTCCCTAGTCCTCATAGACCTCTCTCATGTCCTAGATGCCCTCTCTCATTTCATATGGTGTTGGTGTCCTCACTTGGTGTGAGGACCACCCCTCCTAGGGGTTACCTATGTCCTCTTCTACTACTACTCAATAGTTGGGCATCATTGTTTCTAGACATGCTCAACTACCTACTCTACTATAGTTCTCCACTTGGTAATCCTCGTAGGCTGTATCCTAGCATACCACTCCCTATATATTTCTATAGTCCCAGCATCATCCTTGTCAACCGTAGCAACCACCTTGTCATATGGCTTAGGATCCATAAACTGTGTCATGTTAGGAGCACCACTCACTATGTTAGCATCCCAAGTCACCCTAGAAAAATAAACATTCCTAGTCCTAAGAATATCCTACTGTAACCTAAATTGTCACATCACTCGGTCAATGTGGTGTAGCTCCACATCACCCTGGTCCATTTGCAATCAAATAACTCACTTCACATGATCTATCTAATAACCATACTCTTCCCACCATATATGATCTTTGTAAGACCTCCATGTGATGTTGTTTGTTGTCAACTCATCTAGTAGCCTCCTAGCTATGTCAAGAGTAATCCAAATCCCAAGAGCTTTGCGTGGACACCTCTAGAAAGCCCTAGGTCTCTTGTAGCCACCCCTACCAATGGAAGCCCTGCTGGCCTCCGTATGACTATATGCTCCCATGACCAAACCTGTAGGAAGGGGCAATGCTACACCACCATTTTATATGACCCTAAAAAGAGTACTATACAAATGACATAATATAAAGGACCCCCATGCAAATGGTATCCCCTAATCATTCACATCTACCACAACCTCTGCCAAAGTCCATGGTATATGGTAGCTGCTAAAGTGGCTCAAAATTAGTCCCCCAACATTAATCAATCCATGGTTAAAACTAAAAAAAAATATTAATCAAAATCAAAATAAAAGTAGTCCTAAGGTTAAAACATTAGAAAAATCAAATTAAACTATCACTAAACATATTAGTCCCCCAACATTAAAACATTAGAAAAATCAAATTAAACTATCACCTAACTTGCAACCTTGATTTTTGTGCTTGTTGCAAGTTTATTTTTAGCCATTGTATGTGATCGTACAATTTTGTATGAGATTGGATGATTTTGTACAAGATCGGATCACCCGATCTCGTCCAAAACTACAAAAATCATCTTGTTTAGCAAGGCGACAAAAATTGTTACAACCTCTTTGTCCTTACCTGGCCAATTGTATGCTAGTTACGAGATCAACTTGAATGATCTCGTCCAAAATAGGGAAAGTTGTAACCCCCTTCATTTTTAGCCCAACTCCTCAACTAATTCCATTCTATTTAATCCAGACACCTCGCCTTGTATTACCCCTAAGAATTTCACATAATTTCACTCTATTATTTTTTATTTTTGATGTGTTTTTGTAGGTTGGATTTGTGCATCGGTTGGATTTGTGTAGGATCATACCATTTGATATCTAGATTGTACTGCCCAATCTCAGACAAAACTGCCCGATATTATCTACACCAAACATTTTTGCTGTTAAGCTACCTGGGGGCATCCAGATCTCATTGTTTGCATTCTATTTCTCTATTTATCCTATTTTAGATCATATTTATTATCTGTTAGATCATTAAAAACCATTATTGTTGATATATTATAGTTTATACTCATATTTTATCATTTTTCATGAATGTCCATGTGTCTAACATAGATCTACATTCTTTCATTCAATCATTATCCTTTTAAGTTTATCATTTAATCTAATCCACCTCAATAAATACATATTATTTTGTAAATATAATGTTTTCTATGTCAAATTATCAAAATACAGGTTTCTACTCTGATCGACTTGTCTGATCATAGATCGAACTGACCGATCGCTAGATCGTATCACCCAATCTCATCATATTCTGATCGATCTTGTTTGTAGCAAGCAAAAAAGTGTAGAAATCAACCATCTAAATCTGGGTTAGAATTTCAAATCACATTATAAGCATTGCATTGTTTATCATTTTCTATTTTTTTTATCTTCATGTAAATCAAAATTACATGTAGAATAGTGTAGTTGCATACTAGCCAAACTAGGTGTATGTGAGACTATCTAAAAGAATACATCAAACAAACTCCAAAACCTAGGCATGGAAATTGCCATAAAATATTTTCTGGTGAACCCACCCAGTTCTTTGAAAAATCACCAAAGAGGGCATGATCTTAAGTGCCTCTCCTACGAGGTGTAGACCTACTATCCTACCATTCCCCTTCGATGTGTGGATCCATTAGCC
Source organism: Wollemia nobilis (assembly GCA_028583015.1). Taxonomy (NCBI): domain Eukaryota; kingdom Viridiplantae; phylum Streptophyta; class Pinopsida; order Araucariales; family Araucariaceae; genus Wollemia; species Wollemia nobilis. The sequence goes on from JAQPPZ010004166.1 coordinate 6,903,106, forward strand.
TAGAGGAAATGAGTGCGAGAATTTTAGAGCTACACTTGGCATAGTGCTCTGCCTCTGACCAACTTGGTAGGATGAATTTCCACATCATATTCTTGGATCTTGGTAGTCCAACCAACTCTTTTAACTCTTAGTTCACCTTGTAAAATGAAACTTCTCACATCCGGGTGAACCACATAGACCAAGGTTTTGCTTTGAACCAAGTATTTCTTGATTTTTTAATGACTTCATTACTAAAAATACTTGTTTCTCAATAAAATTATACTTGACCTAATATTCATGAAGAGTCTAGATCTAAAATAATATGGGATGTTATTCCCCTTCATAATTATTCTGGGTGAGCACTGATGCATAAATCTCTTCATCTCCATAAGCATAAAGAATGAAATCTTTGCTGAAGTTTGGGTTGATTAGAACTAGAGTTGTAGCAATGGATTGCTTGATGATTTTAAAAGCTTGATTTCTCACTTTAGTCCATTTGAAATCTATATTATTCTTCAATAGTTTTGAGATAAGCTTCACTTTCTAAGAAAAATCAAAGATGAATTTTTTGACAGATTTTATCTGACCAAAGAAGGACTGCAAAGCTTTTTTATTCATGGGTAGTGGAAGAGAAAGCATATATTTGATTCTATTAGGGTCAATGACCATACCTTATTTGGAGACCACATGGCCTAACAACTTTCCCTCATGAACTGCAAAAAATGACTTCTTAGGATTAAGAGAGATGCCAAATTCCCTATACTTCTAAAATACTTGCTCTAGATGTGCCAAGTGGTCTTACTTGTCATAGGATAAAATAGTCATATCATCTAAGTAGATTAGAATTACCTTGTTGATCAACTCTCCAAAGGTATAATCTATTACTCTTTGGAAGGTGGCTTTTGCATTAGATAGTCCAAAAGGCATTCTTTGATAGGTAAAAATGCCCTATTTGGTGGTGAATGTTATTTTTAACTGATCTTCATATTTTACCCAAATTTGGTTGTAGCCAGATAAGTCATTTAATAGTGAGAACCTCTCTTCTCCTACCACAATATACAATATTTTATCAATATATGGGATGGGATAGTGGTCCTTTAGTGATGCTTGATTAAGGTTTCTGAAATCTACACACAAGCGGATGTCATCATTCTTATTACTTATTGGTACCAAGTTAGTTACCCAGGTTGAATGCTTGATTGGATAGATGATATTAGCCTTTAAAAACTTCAATAGTTCTTCCCTCATTATGGCTTTGATTTTGGGATTTTTAGGCCTCTATTTATGCCTGAAGGGTTTTGCATTAGGCTCTAGTTCAATTGTATGTTAGATGACTTTTTTTCATATACTTTAAGATCTTCATATGACCAAGCTACAATGTCTTAGTACTTCAAGCATAAAGCTTTTATATCCTCCTCTTATTTTGGAGAACATCAGACTCTAAATTTGAGATTATTTTCTTTTTTTATTTCAATTTCTTTGTATATCTTCTCATTGATCTCCATGGATTTGATATTTTTCCTATCTTCATTGTCAAACAAACTTTCTAGAGTAACCAATCCTCTAGGTATATGATTGTTCTTAAGTTGGATGACATCCTATTGTTTTATCTCTTCTAGATTTTCCTCTTGAACGATAGATAGATAGGCTTCTCTCACCAGGAAATCAATGATTTATTCATCACTTTCAAAAACCTGCCATAAAATTTCCTTGTCTGGTATTGCAGGCCTAAAAATTATTTTGATCCCTTTGTCTTTTGTAACTCCTATATATGTAGAAGGGTTGAAATTAGATCCCCTCATTGCTAATAAATCAACCAAGGTTTTCTATATTCTAGGAATAAAATTAATATTAAGGGCATCAAAGTATTCCATAAAATTCCATACCCTATCTCTATATGCCTTCAGGTAATGGTGCTTACTGTTGCATCTCTCTCTTACCTAATTGACAATCAATTCAGAGTTGCCATATATATTCAATATCTTGATGCCCATGCTTTCAGACTACATTAGACCAAGGCATAAAGCCTCATATTCTACAACATTTTAGTGCATGACCATGTTAGCCTATATGTGAAACTCTTTGTCCCTTCTGATGGACTGTAATAGTACACCGACATTGACACCATTTATGTATCTTGAACCATAAAAGTGCATGATCTAGATTTCTATTTCTCTCAAGGACTGATTAGATATAGCAGGGAATATTTTCTCTATTTTTGTGGAAATGCTATATGTACCCATACCTATCCCAAATTGACTAGCATCCTCTCTAAAAGATAGCTCATCTTCAATATTTAGCTCTTCAAAACTATCCACTAGTTTAAATTCCTCTAGAGGAGTGCAATTACACATGTCTTCTTCAATTTTTTCAATATGATAAGACACAGGCTTCTCAAGTGTTATTCTTATCCTTTTTCCTTTTAAGGGGATCATAATACTAGAATAGTCCATGTACATGCATCCTACCACTTTTGTAGTGAATTCTCTTGAGAGGCACAAGCAAAAATAAGGCTCTAGATCCACCGCCACTATTTATTGCATGATGGTGGTACCTTTGGAGCTCTATGTAGCCTCATCAAGATATCTTTTATTTCTCCCAATATCTTCATTGGTGTACCATATAATTATAGAACTCTGGGGTAGGATCTAGTATATTCCATACCCATATCCTTGCAAATTGCTTTAGGAATAACTATGGTGGAAGCCCCTAAGTCATTCATACAATTGCAGACAATCCACCCCTCCATCCTTAGATAAATATGAAATGGAGTGGGTTTGTTCTTCAAAGTAGCAGGAGAAATTTTATCTTTTCTAGAGGGTATTCTAAGGATTGTGGTGGCCTACTTTTATTGTAGATATTTGTTTAGAGAATATTTTAGTAGGTCTATTTGACCAAGAATGAAGAGGGTATCATATAATCTAGCCTTGGAAGATATTCTCTTAATTTCCTCCATAATGTTATACTCTGACTTGGAAAATGTGGGTCTTTTAGGCCTTCTCTCTAGCTCACCATACTTTCTCTTATATTATTGTGTGGCATCAATTATATACCTCTTGGTTATAGAGGGAAACCTAAGCCTCTCTTGGACTTAATTCTTAGATCCCATTCTATCTCCCTCATTTTCCTTCTCAAACCCGGGAAAATTGACTTCATTTTCATGGCATTTGGGGACCATGTCTTTCTTTTAATTGGCCTAGGGGAGAGGGAATGTATCACTACTTTGGGTAGGTGGATCCTTTTTATTTTGAGAGGGGGCATAAAATTGATCCATATTTTGTGGATCAACCTACATTTTTTCTTTTTTGACCTAGTCATGACAGAAATAGGTCCATACTCATCAAGATATTTTTTGACCATGATCTGATCTGGTTGCTAAAGCATATTCACTCTTCCTTTTTTATTTATCTATTCCTTATCCATAGCCACTGTACATGGTGTTGGTACATATAACAATATTTTGAGTCATTGAGATCATTGCACACCAAGCACCATGCATTCACCAAAATTATTTTAGAAGAATATTTAGGATCTTCTTGTATTGCATTTACTTTGACCCCAACACTATTACTAGGACCAGGTATTTTATCCTTATTAACATAAGGAAATATCCTTTTTTGATATATCTCTATATATATTTTCTCCATTAAATTCATCTTGTTGCTGAGAGTTTTAAAAGTATTTTGAATATCCAGGAGCACAATGGATTCTTAGGGCATCTGAGAAGGAAGTGGAGGGAAAGGAACTACAATAGGTGATACATTTGAGTGAGGAATGGGGATCATATATGGGAATGGGGATGGCAAAGGAGGAGGTCTATATAATATGATGTAGTTGTCTGACCTTGGACACTAGTATTTTCTAAATTATAGGGCAAAATAATTTTTAGGGGTAATATTACCACATTAATGAGGATATTTTAGCATGGACATCTGCATTGTAGACCTATGGAAAGGTGTATACTCTAGATTATTGGATTTGTAGACCTGGATCTGATCCTAGGGCTTTGATATAATATATGAAAGTGAGGGTCGAAGCCGGTATGGCTTCAAGGGGAATCCTCTTACAAGTTCTACTAAACCTCAAATTGAAATCTGAAACCATTTCCCATGAGGTAATGGTATTGTATTCTAGGGTCCTGAACCAATATAGAATATTTACTCTAAAGGACAGTGCTAATATTTTGATAATAACATCCTCATTTTTTATATTATAGATTATTACCAGATTCAGAATGTCTTGGTAATGTTTATATGTAGTCATAGATAGGAATAGCCTTGGACATAACCTAAGGGATGTCATGCATGTGGGCCAGTCTAAGGGGACCAATTGTATTCCAGCTAGGATACTTTTGTAAGGGCTTATTTGGAACTACATTTTGATTTTTGTTTCGGGCCATGTTCCTAGGTGTATTTCCTATTGGAGGGAGTCTTGGGGGTACTCCAAGATGAACCTCGAAAGGGGTTTCATTTGAATGAAAATCTTGATTCAAGTCCCTTGTGATATTAGACCCTCTAAAAGGGAGCTCACAATAGAAAAATGATTCTCGGTTATTCCTTGAAGATGCCCTAGTATTCATGAAAATACTCCAAGATAAATTTTCTAGTTTCATAGACCAGGGAGTCACCAGGTGAATTTGCTACTCATCACTTAGCAAGGTCAAGACAATTCACCAAATCTTGATTCCTTCAAGAAAATATACAAACAATAAATAATAATATGGGTTCTAGTGTTTCTTGTAAATAGGTCCCATCGAGCGTGCCAAAACTATTGGGATTCGAATTGACATCAAGTAAACTTGATACTGCAACTGTCTATCTTCCAAATTTCTAGCTAGGCTTGCACCAACTAGTCATAGCTCAAAACTCAACATTGGATAGACTAAAGATTGCTCTAGACCAACCTCTAGAGTAGGTTGGTTCCTTGTCAACTAAAAGAGTGTTGATTCAATTAAGCTCAATAATTGTTTTGAGAAATAGGGTTAGAAAAGGGGTTTAGGTTAAGAAGTTATGAGTAAATAGTGGCCGAATATAGCTAACAACATAGGCATCCATGGGGAAAATATTTCAACAAATTATTTCCAGTTTCCCACACTCAAGATTAACAACACAAAAAATAGATTAATCCTAACACAAGAAAGAATAATAAGAGATATCCTACAAGAAGTAATTTCAACATCCATAATCCTAACAATCCAATTTAGCAGAATAGATCAGTATCTAGATTTAACAGAAATAAACCTCTTGCAAGCACATATCTAACTATGAAAATATTTTAATTGCTTCACAACTAGTAATCCAATGCCAGTGGAATAAACTAACCATAATAGAATTGACAAAAAGTGATTCATATCTTGAACCTCTTAACAAAGATATCGAAGATGACAGTTCTTGAGTCAAAAATCTGAGTAATGCTCCTTCCATTAATTTGCAAAAGATGTTACATAGTAGGGCAAGCAAACACTCTAGAGCTGACCCTAAAAATTGAGGGTTTGACCTCTATATATAGTTTTACAATGAAAGAAAATAGGTGGAACATTACAAGGATTCAAACCATGCTAGATCAATAGAATTCTATGATAGCATAATTTCATTTGCTTTCCAAGTTCAAGAAATATTCTCAAGGTTGCATGCCATGGTATCTCAGCTTTGTAACTTACTGGTTCTGTAATGGTAGTTAGACTCCAGGACATTAGAAATAGGATATTAACCATTTATATTTCTTGAGTACTTCCTCCTACCATAAATCTACAACTATTTGAGTTCTTGTCTCTTGGTTCCATGGATGCTTCGTCTACCCAATCACACCAATTGGTTCTCTTTTAGCAAGAATCCACATTTATATAATAAAAAATTATCAGCATGATTTCCATTGTTGATGCATTTTTTGAATGGATACGATTAAAATTTAATGATGATCTATATATGGGCAGTGTATAACATGTTGCTAATCCACTCTTAAAAGAATGTTGATATCATCTTAGACTACTTTGGTCGATGGATTGGAACATCTATGAAAATACACCGAGTATTGAGCGAAATGTAACATATCGATAATCCATTCACTTAACTCTTCAAAATCCTTTATTTCCCTTTCATGTTCATGGCATAGATCATATGTTGTAATCTACTCCTTGATATCCACTCCTCAAGCTTTGAACCAAGTTGACTATGGAATGGAGCCTATCACCAATCTGCTTAGCAAATAGTGTAAAATATATCTTTGTGTTGTGTCGTTCCCTTGTACTTGTATTTTGGTACTTTGACCTCTTTGACTAGTGGTGTAGAGCATATCACCAATACCCTCTAGAATAGTCATGGAACTCAACAGCATGGAATATCTCCAATAATTAGTTGCTTTAGTGTGTGGGATGGGGCAATGTGTGCTAATCCACTCTTTGGAAGATGTTGATGTCATTTTAACTTGGTTTGACTATGGATTGGAACATCTAAACTAGGTCAATGCAAAATACACTAAGTACTGAGTGGCATGGAACACTTTGATTATGCTATGAAAAAATACTAAGTGTTGAGTGGATGGGAGCATCTTGCCTTGGGCCGCTCTGAAATACACTATATCCTAAGCGGTTGGGCACATCTTTTATGTCTTAGAAAATATTTTCAAAAATTTTCTAAGGATGTGGCCATTTTGGGCCTATATTTATTGCACAGTGCCATTCAAATCTGTAGTCATCACGCCAACATATTTTCCATCTGACATACATAGTTTTCAAACTTGCGATCTTATAGTGTCGGTGATCTTTGATTAAAAGTACATCGACATTAGAACTAGACACCAATTTGTAAGCCATTTCATATTTGCATCTACATTTCCAAATTATTATCAATCGAGTAGCATTTCATTTTCACCATAGTAGAAAATAAGATACAAATTTGATGAGCCATCTCATCATTCTCAGTGCGGCATCGTTTTTCGATGAAATAATAAAAAAATCAGGAGAAAAGTATTTTTTTTAAACCTAAAGTTAAAGAATTTTCCATCGTTTCCAAAGATAAATAATATTCAACTATGTGCATACACCACTATTTATATATAGCACAATCCAATAAAGAATCACAATTCATCGTATAACATAAGAACAGTGTCATTACAACTAAAAATCACAGGAAAAAAATGCAATTCACCAATTTTTTTTCTTCGCTCAACAAATAGTGTAAAATATCTCTTTGTGCTATGTCATTCCCTTGTACTTGTCTTTGGTCACTTTGACCTATTTGACCAGTAGTGTAGAGCATATCACCAATACCCTCTAGAATAGTCATAGAACTCAATGGCATGGAACATCTCCAACAATTAGTTGCTTTAGTGTGTGGGATGGGGCAATGTGTGCTAATACGCTCTTTGAAATATTTTTATGTCATTTTAACTTGGTTTGACTGTGTATTGGAACATCTACATTGGGTCACTATAAAATACACTAAGTACTGAGTGGCATGGAATACTTTGCTTATGCTATAAAAAAATACTAAGTTTTGAGTGGATGGGAGCATCCTACCTTAGTTCGCTCTGAAATAAACTATATCCTAAGCAGCTGGGAACATCTTTTATTACTTAGAAAATATTTTAAAAAATTTTCCAAGGATGTGGCCATTTTGGACCTATAGTTCCTGCACAGTTTCATTCAAATCCATAGTCATCACGCCAACACATTTTCCATCTGACCTACATAGTTTTCAAACTTGCGATCTTATACTATCGGTGATATTTGATTAATAGTACATCGACATTAGAACCAGACACCAATTCATAAGCCATCTCATATTTGCATCTACATTTACAAATTATTATCAATCGAGTAGCATTTTTTTTTCACCATAGCAACAAATAAGACACAAATTTGGTGAGCCATCTCATCATTCTCAATGTGACATCATTTTTTGATGAAATAATAAAAAAATCAGGAGAAAATTATTTTATTAAACCTAAAATTAAATAATTTTCTATCGCTGGCCAAGATAAATAATCTTCAACTATGTGCATACACCATTGTTTATAGATAGCACAATCCAATAAAGAATCACAATTCATCATATAACATAAGCACAATGTCATTACAGGCAAACATCGCAGGCAAGAATCACAATTCACCCAAAAAAAATTCAAAATTTTGATACAATGGTTTGAAATAATTAGAGCAAAAAATCATTAACCCTAAGTTTTTTCAACCAATCAACATTCTCCAATTAATTACCAATCGAAGGCCTACACATGTGCATAAATTAGGGATTTTTTAAAAATATTTTCTTTTTGCTTTGGGGATTTACTCCCACATCACTAGTGTGGGAGAGTTTTGGTGCTTCTTAAGTGATGAAGCACACTAAACATTTTTTGAACAACTCTTGTATTCACATTCCCCTATATGACCCTTCGCCTAAGCACTGCCAACTACCTTGTAGTCCATACCCTCTACCTACTTTGCCTTGCCACTATTCCGTCACTGACATCATTCACCTCGTGATTTCTACCAGTCGCATAGCCTCCATCATGTCATATTTTCTTCCACTCTACTTAGTCTCATCCACTCCTCATCACCCGCATCCTCTACCTCCCCATTTCAGTTCACTTGACCCCATATATCCACTTACCCATGTTCATCTGATCAACTTACCCACGTTCATATCATCCACTTATTCTTGTCCTCCATACCATTTAATTCATGTCTAAGGTCAATTTGAGATCTTGTCATCCGCATCCAGCTCCCATTTCAGTGTATGCGTCAAACTCTAAAAGTTTGATTCACATCAGTTATGAGGTCTTCTCATCTGCATCCAAATCCTGGTTCAGTCCATGCATCACCCTCTCAAATTTCAAGTCGCGTCTATATATCACATTATCACCTGACCGTTGTAATTCAAATTGTGCTCTAAACATTGTCATTCAAATTAGAATTCATGCATTCAAGGGTTCACCAAAGCAAAAGTTGATAAAAACACCATTTTTTGCTAACAATAAATTGACAAAAAAATTGTAGATAAAATTATTTACAATTCTTGCCACAAAATTTTGATGATTACATTTTTGCAACAATTATCGATGATTTTTGCTCCAACATTTGATGACAAATTCTTGACAATTTTTTATTGTGAAAATTGACGATGACTTTAGCAACTTTTTTTAACAACTTTTTGCAATGGTTTTTGTGATGATTTTTAGCAAATTTAGTGACAAATTACAACGATGACTATAAAAATAGACTATGGTGGAATATCTCATGACTCCAACATGCTTTCTATGATTAACCTCATCACCCTTTGTCAAATCACTTACATGCATGCATATCAAAATCAGTTCTAGGATCTTGTCAATCACATCTCATGGTTAGATGAATTGTTTCTCATAATTTACTTCATCAATGGATTAAAGTATGAGATTAGCAAGGATTAGTTTTATTAGCTAAATACAAACTCAATTTTCAACGTTAATTAGGAAAACCACCTATGGGTAAATCAAAAACCACTTACACCACCCCCAAAACTAACCAAACTTTACCAATTAAACATCTCATCTTTGAGGAGATGAAGGAACAACGAGTGAAAGACCTCTGCAATACTTGTGATGAGTAATTTGGACCCCACCATAAATGCGCTACACAAAAATTGTATTTATTGAAGGTAGTTGATCCTTGTCAATATATAAAGGGTGAAGATGAGCAAGATGAGCAATAAATGATTGAAACACCTAATCACAACCATGAAGACAATAAGGTTTATGTACAAGAAGTGATCGATACACCAATAAAATATGAGGTAGACATACAAGAAGTGACCAAGTAAGGCCAAACATGCACTCTACAAGAACTACACTCAAGTTCCTTGCCAACTATGAGTTCTCACCATATGAACAAACTGATTTAGAAAGAAGGCAAAAGAGTGAGTGCAAATTTATTTTCCCTTCATTCTACATAGGAAGAACCAACTAAAGTGGATGCCCACCGTCATCATGATCTTCCTATTTTTCTTAGTCAGCCACCACAACCACCACTAAAGCTTCAACCTTCAAGATATCCCTGCCTCCGAAAAAGTGACATTAAACTTGTGCAAATACTACTTGGAAAGCGCCTCATCAATTTCAAAAACAATTTCCTTAATCCCAACTTTGAGGAAAAAACTCCTTTTAAGGAGGGTGGCATGTTAGGATTCCATATCCTAACCTATTTATCTAATTAACTATGTTTTATCATCACAAATGGACCATCGTGTCCTTTCATCATAACCCTAGCTAGATATAAAATAGGGAAGATAATATTGTAGGAAATCATCCATAAAAGTATAAAGAATATAATTCATTTTAATACATTGGAAGGATCTCCTTACCAGTGCAATAGTGATTCATTTAAAATAGTGATTCAGTCTTTTATTTTACATATTCTAGTATTAAATCCCAATTATTTCATTGCATAAACAAGATAGATTTGAGGAACCTATCATAGCCATTGAGACCCGATTCCAAGGGATCGAATGCAATTTGAGAGATAAAATTTTAGGAATTTCATATTTTATTTGTTAGTTTGAGGAGAATATGTGCCCTTGTTATGGTATTTGGAAATTTGTGAGGAAAATCACCTGTAGCTAGTGATTTTGAAACTCTGTAATTCCTGAATATTTTAATTTAATGTAAAATATGGAGATTTTTATGCAATATGCGCATGTTGATGGTGTTTGCATTTGAATTTATGTCTATATTATGCTTCATTTCCCTTAGAGATGGCACCATCTTGGTCTTATATTGTGTGACAACTAGTCGAGATTGATATTGGTTTAATTTAGAATTAGAGGTTTTAACAAAACCCTTGCAAAGATTTGAATTCACCATGACTTGTTTGATTTTTTTTCCCTAATCCTTATTTTTACATTTTATTTAAAAAAATAGTTAAAATTAGGAGTATATTAGCATAATTTTCATCTCTAAAGATTGATTTCATAATGTTGTGTTTTACCCCTGCAAGTTTCAGATAAATGAATGATTATAATGCTTTGGTGAATTTTGATTCTAAATTCTCATATCTGAGGTTCAAAAATTTGACTGTTATGTAAACCGCAACTTTGGCCTATGGTTCCCAAATTTGGAATTATTTTTCAAATTTTAATGATTTTTTTATTTTTCTTGGAAATTAATGCCATTTATTGCACTTCTGAGATGTATTTTTGAATTTTTTTGAAATTTTTGATCACTTTTTGCATGTTATTGTGTTTTTAGAAATTTTTAGATTTGTTTGATATTTTAAGGTTATTTTTTAGCTATTTTTAGTTATCTTTTCCTTATGTACTATTTCTTTTTAGAAATTGACCTCTAGATCCAGGGAGCTTGATCTCCTATGCACCCTCCATAGACAACTCACTAACATGGAGTGGCAGTGGTTTAGTGCAGTTGGCTTTGTCTATGTGCTTGATCTACCTACGATTAGGGTAGATCAAGCATACATGACTACGTTGGCCTAGTTATGGGAGGCACAGACCAATACATTTTATCTACCCACAGGTGAAATGACTATCATATTGGAGAACATCTATCAGATCTTCGGGATCCCTATTGATGGTGAGCCCATCACCTCCTCTCCCTTTCAGAGCAAGGAGGATGTCTTTGATGAGATATTTGGCGATTACAGTGAGGATACCCAGGGTAAGGCTGATCATGGGGACATCCACATCGAATAATGGTAGGGGGAGTGCATCTTATTTATTCGAGATGTCATCTTTATGCACCTTGTTTTTTAGATTGTTCTTCCAGAATCCTTGGGTGTGAGGATCCCTTGGAACCTCCTAGAAAGTGTTAGGAGAGTTACATAGAGCTCCACACATCGGCTATTGCTATTGTCTTGGGGAAGCACCTTACTATGCCAACTATACCAAGATTTATATTAGGCTATGTGCAAGAGCTGAGTTGGCATCAACTACAACCTGTTGCTTTAGATCTAGAGCTAGTAGCATATCAGAATTGAGTGGCAAATCGACCTACCACTCGTCATAACTACTATCCCTAATGTGTGCCAGTGTTATGTGGCATGTTGGTCCCACAAGGATGAGGGGTTCTAAAGCATGTCCTACGCTAGAGATGTTGATCACTACATTACTATATTTGCATAGCTCTAGATGGACAACATAGAGTGGTGTTCGTATATGGATTGCCCTACATGGGGGGAGGCTGGAGAGTGATTGCACCAGGCTAGGCAAGATAGGTGGTTTCTCAGCTACAAGGTTGAGATTAATGAGTATCAGTTTTATTCATGCATTCTCTACTAGTTTGGAATTATATAGGATATTTTGGAGCTACCTATCATCTAGTGACACCTGGTACTAGAGAGGGATCTACCTTGGATTCAGTCGATGCCACTTTGGGATAAGGCTAATTAATTCTAGGAGTTAGGTGTGGCTAGGTCTGGGACCACCCCAATGTATGATACTTGGTGGTCCCTACTATAGTGGCAGGGATCAGGGCCCATCGATCGGGTGGATTATGGGACGAAGGTTGATCTAGAGGGATGCAATGTGTCCTAAAAAATTGAGGGTGGATGGCATGCAGAGGCCCCTATAAAGGATGCTCTCTAGGCTAAGGTATAGGAGGAGGTCCTAGAGGAGAATGAGGTGCCTCCAAATAGTGAGGTGGGGAATCTACTAGCTCATATTACTGATCTTCAGAGTCAGGTTGGGAGGCTACAGACCCAATAGTTACAATGAGATACTTCTATTGCCACTTTGGAGGTGAAGCTATTTCATAGGGAGAGGTAGTTAGCGCAAGCCTAGGATTATATTATAGCTCGCATAACACAGGCTACAAGTGAAAAGATATAGGTCCACGATCTCACTAGTGTGCGTGATCTAGCATAGGTTCATCTAAGTGTAGCTACTACAAAGAGATATCTACTCAGAGTATAAAGGGGGGATCCCTCATCCTCCCAAGATATCATGGGACCTCCAACTACACCATCGTCATTGCTACCAAGCGATCGTGACCCCATGGTAGAGACTCAGTGCTTACAAACCCTTGTAGAGGAGGGCAATGATAGGCACATAGGTAGGGTAGCCTGCATAGACCAGATAGAGGATTACATCAAGTTGATTGGAGGGTAGGTCCTAGAGGATCCACATGCTTTAGTGTCCTAGTGGACTAGGACTAGGACTATAGGGTGGTCCTCTGCAAGCTCTAGCCACTAGATCCATAGGACTGAGAGGACACACAGGTCCTCTAGTACACATGGAGCTAGCTCTCACAGGAGCCATAGGGATGGTGGGGGTGATGGCAGTGACTCTCAGGCTAGGGGTGCATGCCCTCCGTAGTACATATCTACTGAGATATTTATTGTACCATTTTTTAGTATAATGTCGAGGACCTACATAGTTGTAGCCTATGGGCATTTGATATACACTTGATGTACTCATTGATACACATATTTATATGATATTTTATCATTTTGGCTCATTATGTGTACTTGTCATTTTTATATTTTATGTTTATGTTTATGCAGATGAATGTAGATGTTTATATTGATGTTATGTTCATATGATGTGATGTATGGATGACATGCACTCGATAGCTATTTTTTATTTATGATGATGATGATATGCAGTGATATAGATGTTTAGATATGCTACTTATGATGGATGCATATGGATGCAATGTTTACGTTTAAACACATATTTAATTTTGCTTTATTTTATGCATTTGTTATGATGTCACTCTATGTTGGTGTAATGTATGTAATGATTTATTTACATGATGGTAATCTAATGTAAATGAACCTGTATGCTTTAATCACTTAAAACATAAGGAATGAATGTGATATGAGTTTAATAATCGAATGTACGATGCCACATAATGTGTAAAAATCATGAATGTAATTGAAAATCCTCATTACAAGAATTTACTCAATTAATCACCCATATATGAAATGCAATGATATGCAATGGTATGATGCAAATGATGTAATATGTCACTTTATATTCTTTTTGCAATTTTGATAAATATGCACAATATAGTCAGTGGTCGTCTAGATATCATTTCTGATATCCATCCGATATCTATCCTATATCTTGATTGTGTTCAATGTAATGATGTATCACTTATTAGATACTTTGTAGTTTGATGATTGAATGACTTTTGTTTTATATGGTTTGTGATATTTGGTATTTTGTTGCTATTAGAGAAAATTTTGAGGTTTTCCATGGGACTCAAACACCCTAGTAGACTTCTCAAACGTCACATACTAATTGTACAAGACTTTTGTTGGACAAATATTTCATCATGAATGACCCAAATTTTCATTACCCATGTGTGTGCATGTGAGTATTTTTAAATAGATAAGCATACCCCAGATGTCAGTCGGGACTATTCCAACCCATATGTGAGATCGAGTTCCTCCTATTTCCGTATCATCCTTGTTTCAAACATGATTGGATTATATTTCTAGGCATCCCCAAGAACCTAGAGCTAGCTCATATTGTAAATTTATCGGGACTACCCCTCCAAGAATAGTCGAAACTCTTTCAATCCATTGCTACAATTGGGGATCACCCAATAGAACTACTACTCCAAAAGTAGGCAAGAATCTTTCAATCCATTGATGCAATCGGGGTTCATTCTATGGATTTGAATGGTTAACAATTGAGGGATTCAAGTTCTCACCCTATTTTTGATATTTGCTCATATGTAGTGATAAAAATAACTATTTTTCACGTTTTAATTTGAGTGATAAAAATAACTATTTCTCACATTTTACTTGAGAAAGGGATTTGTATAGTGCTTTTGATTCACTATATCACTTAAGTTATGAACTTTGAAACTTGGGTTTGAGATTTAAACTTTGTATCTATGTACGAGTAGGGGAAATTCTTGTCCTTGTGCCAAGGTTCACCACTCTAGACCAACCTATTTGCAAGATAAGTAGGTAATAAAACCCATATCTCTAAATACCCAGGACCACTTTCATAGCTTTCATCTTCCCTTATCTTAGCAAGATTTTAAATGTTTCAATTAGTGATGGGATCCTAATATGCCAAGCACTATCACAACTAGTGACCTCATCTACAAAAGCAAAAGAAGATTTCTACGACATTTGAGAAACCCACTAGGTATGGCTGAGTGACTGGAAAACTTTGGTATACATGTACATACATATTTCATATCAACAGGTGTGTTGACAAATACATTTACTCACATGAATGATGGATTATGATAAATGCAG
Source organism: Wollemia nobilis (assembly GCA_028583015.1). Classification (NCBI taxonomy): domain Eukaryota; kingdom Viridiplantae; phylum Streptophyta; class Pinopsida; order Araucariales; family Araucariaceae; genus Wollemia; species Wollemia nobilis. The sequence continues at coordinate 6,918,284 of JAQPPZ010004166.1, forward strand.
AGGCGCATGATTAAGACACAAATATGGCCTCATTTGTAATACCTACAAACACAATCCATCCTACTGTGGAATGCAAAGGATGAATAATACCTATATGCAATGCAATGATGAAATGAATGCATGTGTAAATGAAAATGCATAATGCAAATACAAATGTTTTTGGATTTTATGCTTTACCAATTTTTTTTTTTAATTTTGAGCCTTTATATTTGACCAAACGATGAGTACATGCCTTTGGAGCCTTTAAATTGACCAAGCAATTTTTCAAAAAATCCTTGGATATTTTTATGATGACTGAGTGGTTTTAAGCAACCCCTTAGAGCCTTTTGGGGTTGACCAATGGTTTTAAATACCTTTGGAGCTTTTTGAGTGACCAAAATACTCACAAGAGTGCTTGGAGCCTTTTAGGATGATCAAGCAATTTTAAGCAAACCCTCGGGGTCTTTTGGGCTGACCAAGCAGTTTCTTAAAAACCCTTGGTGCCTTTTTGGGATGATTGAGTGGTTATAAGAAAACCCTTGGTGCCTTTTTGGGATGACTGAGTGGTTATAAGAAAACCCTCGAGGCCTTTAACTGACATGACCAAGTAGTTTTAGGAACCCTTGGAGCCTTTTGCTATGCTCTCAAGCATAAAATGCCTTAAGATGGATGATTTTGAGAGGTTAAAGCTCTTCAACACCTCCTAGTGACATGAGGTGATAGGTACCTGGACTAATATTTTTAGATATGATATAAGGTCCTAGACAATTAGCCACAAATTTGTCTTGCATATCGGGCGACAAATTAGAGTTCTGTTGGTTCTCTTTGAGCACAAGATCCCCAACTTCAAAGTCTTTCTGATGGACTTTGATATTATAAGCTCATTTTAGTCACTCCTGATAAACGTAGAGATGCTCCAGAGCATTTACGTGATGTTCATAAAGCAACATCAATTGATCTAGTTGATATTGCCGTGCGATATCATCATCGATGAACTATTTCAATGTGATGTGCAGTGTTGGAATTTCCAACTCTAAGGGCATAATGACCTCTGTGCCATATACTAGTGAAAATGATGTTGCCCTAGTGGGCATTCGAATACTAGTCCTGTAAGCCCATAATGCAAGGGGTAGCTGGATATGTCAATCTTTATGGTTTTCTTGGACTGTATTTTTCAAGATAACCACCACTATATTGTTTGAGACCTTAGTTTGATCATTTGCTTGTGGATAATATGGAGTTGCAAAACTGTGTTTGATTCTATATTTAGATGTCAAAGCTCTCACATTTTTGTTCTTAAATGATGTTCCATTATCTAAAATTATTTTGGATGGAATCCCAAAATGACTTATGATATGCTCCAGGCTAAACTCTGCTATACAAGCTCCAGTTGTCATTGTTAAGGGTATTGGTTCCACCCACTTTGTGAAATACTCAGTAGCTGTGATAATAAATGTATGTCAGCTCGAAGATGGAGGAGAGATATTGCCTATAATATATAATCCCCACTGAGAAAATGGCCAATCCACTTGGATGGGATGTAAGGCCTATGATTGCAAGTGCATAATATTAGCATTATGGTGACCAAAGAAGCGAATTTCATGACATCGCCTTAAGGGCACTCTATTGCAATGAAAAAGTAGTGTAAATGCATTCAAAGGAAAACAACATAAAGTTGTAATCTAGATAGAATGAAGCAAATATATAACCAAAATGATGGATTTCTCCTTTTATTAATTCATCTATTGCTCCAAAATGAGATTACAAGGTTCCCCTCGAGGGCATTCACACATTTGATACATTCAACATTACAATCTTCAAGGGATCTAGTCCCTTGGGAAGAGGCCTTTAAGGCGAAAATCAATGGTGTGAAACTCTGCTTCCCACACTCGAGAGCTAGTATTGGGCTGACAAGATTATGCCTCTTTAGCTCCTCCTCCTGTCTAGCATTCCTGTTCCTGAAGACAAGGGATTGAAAGGGGGTTAATAGCACCTGTGTTATAGAAGAAAACCATAAAACCATAGAAAAGGGAGCTTCATCTACAACATCAAAAACTGATCTACATGCATGGAAACTGATCTAAATAGAGCATAAACATATTATAAACTAATATAAATGCAAATGAGAAGATTTGGAAGCAATATTAAAGGTAAAACTATGCAGAAATAGTGACCATCCCTGATAGGGACAACTAAACCTGCAACATTGGGGACCTCAAATCTGACATCAAACCTGCTCCAAATTGCACCAAATTTGGACCAGAGGTTCATCTAGGCATTCCTAAGGGGTCTATGGAGGAATTTCTCTCAAATTCCAACCTATTTGGTGACCGTCCCTAGGTGTGACACCTACAGACTGCTAACCATCCCTAGGTGGGGTGGTCACAAAATTGGCTTAGTTTTGTCACCTATGCCAATGGGATTTGGTCCAAAACTTGGGTAGGGGTGTTGTCGACATATGGGGCCAAATATTCCTTCAATTTGGCTGGTTTGGAATTGGTGGATCAAGCCTATTGCCCCTAAAATCACCTTCGAATGAAGAGGGTTTCAAGGCTAAGGTAGGGTGAGTTTTTGGTTTGCAAAAGGTGAGGGTTGATTTGTGTAGCACTTCATTGCTTAAATTCTTCAGTCCTCCTTTTGAAATTGGGTGTTTGCACCTCCTTTTATAGCCCAAAAGGGCATCTAGGGAAAAGGGGCATGTTTTTCCATGCGAGGTAAGTGCCGCCATTTGTCACATTGCTTGACATGCATTGGGGAGGGAAGGTTGCCCATTTGGGGCTTCCAATCTACTATCCCTGAGTCCATTTGTAGGTCCCCAATCAATTTGGGGTGATTGGACATGTTAATGGTAGTATTTGATTGCCATTTAGCATGTCCTTTGAATTTTTGAAGGGTCTTCTTGGGGGCCATCCCACCCAGGGACGGTTATGGATGGCCGTCCCTGGGTGGGACGGTCACCAACTGTGACCATATCTTGGTGGGACGGTCACCAGGAGGTGCCCCAAAACTGCCCTAAACTACTAGGAACCCTCCAAACTAAGTTTTGGAGCCTTATGCAAGCCTTTTTCCAGCCTAGAGGGGTGCCCAATAGGGCCATATGTTGTCGATAAGAGGGCATATGTGATGCACTGATAGTCTTATCCGATTTACATGATTTAGGTGTCTACAGATGCCCCTTTTTGGGATGCGCTATGTGCAACAAAGCGCTGAGAAAAAATAGATCACTAAATCATCAAATTATTAAGGTTGTTCATTAACCTAATCAACTTTGGATGCCTCCATTGTGGAAAGAGCATACATTCTTAGAATCCTTTCTATTGACATAGTCGAAGGATCGATTTTAGGTATACCTTTCAACCATGTTGTAATGACAGTCTTATGGGGCTTAGGGCATACTAGGTCTTGGTGCCTTGTATTCTTGTAAACATTTACATGGGTCAATTCCTAAGGTTTCAAGGAGGTCAAGCCTATTGATTTGCTTCTTATGCTGATTCTTTGCCCCAGCATGGGCTTGAAAATTTATCTTTAGCCAAGATTCTTTTGAATGCATGGAATTTACACTTCTGAGTGTTTTAATGTTGATTCAATTTTTGAATTCATTATTATGACTACCCCCTCAAGTGATGAGTCAATGAGGGCATGGAAAATGCTAAAGTGATGAGTCACTTGACACATATGACTTAATTGGGGTAACTCTCTATTTTGCCCATGGTACTAAATACCTGTTTGGAGGTGATTTTTGACTGTTTTGATGAATAGTTTTGGAAGAAAAAGGCCAAATATCTCATTCCCGTGGAGTGGTCCAGCCATGGAGGCCTTCTTGGGGACTAAAATAGACACTTTTTATGCATCCAAAAATACTATGGGTTCAGTCTTGATCCCTCCTTTTTTCTTGACCATTCTGTCTTGTTTTTGGTGGGTTTTTGGCCCATTTTTTGAGTTTTTTGATGTTTTTTAGTGCAATTTTCTTGTGGCCATCCTTGGGGGGGATGAGGACAGAATTTATGACTATCCTAGGGTGGTACGGCCAGCCAACTATGTACTCATCCCACCTAGGGGCGGTCGGCTTCTTTTGGAGCTATATAAGGCCAAAATGGGCCATATGAGCTCATTTGTGCATCTTGCTTGGAGAAGTTGGAGAGGAGAGAGGTAGGAGAGGGATATTATGAAGTGGAGTGCTATAAAAATATCAACCCACAACATGATCCAACCAGTGGATGCAACAGGCGGTGGAGCCAGTGCGAAACGGGTATGAACTACATGCTTTTCTCTACCCTATTTTATTATGTTTTTGCAATTTCTGCTGCAATTTCATTACTACAGCCACACTAATGGTTAAGAAACCCTAGGAGGACTGAAATTTATGAAACCTAGCTTTTATTTATGTTTTATTTGCAAAAAACTAGGGTTAGATGCCTATTTTTTGTGTTTTTTTAGGGTTTTTAGGGCAATTTTAAGGGTCAAAATGACCCTATTTTACCCATTTTTGGGGACCATCCCTATAAGGGATGGTCACTGGTGGCCATCCCTGGGTGGGATGGCTACCAAATTGGGGGCCATCCCTAGGTGGGACGGCCAAAAATTAGGCCAAAAAGGGCCCATTTTTATGCATTTTTTTGGTGTTTTTAGAGCAAAATTTTGCATTTTTAGGGTATTTTTGACACCCTGATTTACATGAGTAGATAGTTAGGAGTCGGTACAGAGTGCCAAGTCTCTTTCAGGTCACTAGAGACCATTTTACTACTACATACTGGCATTGGCTCGATGCCATCGATCTGAAGCAAGTTACATGGTTAGATCCCGTAGTGGGCGACCATGCCTATCTGACTACACTAATAGACCTATGGGACCCTCATACTAATACTTTCCATTTAGATATGGGGGAGATGATAGTGACACTAGAGGATGTATATTAGATACTATGTATTCCTATAGAGGGGCACTCGATAGTATCTTCTTCGACAGAGCGATGAGAGGTCATAGTGCAGAGGTACTTCGGAGCATGTTGGGAGGATGTATTGATTGATCTTCTCAGTGGAGGGATTCTAGTGGCTACATGGTACCGGGATGGTGTGCTTGGAATTAAGCACACTTTGTTGATGACCTTGATCAACAACATGTTGTTACTTGACTCTTCAGGAGCTAGGTTCCCATGGAACCTAATAGAGCTAGTTTTTACTCTGGTGGAGTGCACAGAGGATGAGCCCATAGTGATGGCTTGGGGTCCTACTTTATTGGCACAACTATATGATGAGTTGTATGAGATCCACTCTCATGGGTGGAAGGGCTTGGGCTGTAGCTTCCTACTATAGGCTTGGGCTTGGTAGCATATTGTAGTGGAGAGACCATGAGGACTACCATGGACCACTCGAGCAGAGCTACCAGATAGGGAGATTGGCTATGGAGAGCTATGGAAGAGGTCACGTGAGGTAGGCTAGAGCCAATGATACACTGGGGAGGTTGAGCACTATGCAGAGGCTTTTGCATGGCTCAAGGTGGCAGACATTGAGTGGAGATCCTACAAGGATTGTCCTGACTAGAGGGAGGCTGAGACACAACTACGCCGAGTTTGGTGAGGTAGATGGTTGATAGGGTGACATGGCACAGAGTGAGAGTACTTCCCCTATGATCATGTGCTATGATAGTTTGGGCTACACCAGGGATTACCTAGGGAGTCGATGGTCTACCATCATCATGGGGATGAGAGGACTCTAGCATGGCCTATGGTAGAGGACTTGGGAGATGAGTCAGATCTTGAGGTGGTAGTTTTTGATTCAGATGATGTGGGCACTATAGAGGAGTATGATGCATGGTGGGTCATACGATAGTGGCGAGGGGAGGGACCACTAGGAGGGGATGCAGCTGCCAGGGTAGTGGATGCAGCTAGGGGTGCTCCAGATGAGGAGGGTTTTGGTGAGTCTCCAGATGATGAGGAGGCAGACACAGGTGAGTGAGTTGTGCATCAGTATGTGTTAGTGGATAGGGTGGAGCTGATAGATGTACAGGATCTAGTGGGCTTTGATGAGGGAGACTTGGGGGATCAGGGTATGTAGGCATAGCTAGCAGCATGAGATGCTATGATTGTGAAGCTATAGAGTGATCGGGCATTACTACAGGCATAGGTGTAGAGTGCATAGGTTGAGATGGAGAGGTAGGCAATAGTGATAGCTACGCTTCAGGCATAGGTCAGTAGATAGGGCCCTAGCCATGGGGAGTCCAGCAATGGTGAGCTAGCCAGGATGCAGGAGGAGATAGCACATCTCCAAGGTTTTGTGGTGACCTATCAGACTAGGTGTCGAGAGGAGCACACCTATATGGATATGATGGAGGATGAGATAATGCACTGTAAGGGGTGCATACCAGATCGAGCATTAGCCATTGGATCACAACGTAGCCAGGGGAGTGGGATGGGATAGTCATCTACTCGGATGAGGGCTCTGAGCTCTTCTCGAAGGATGGAGGTATCTGGAGGTAGCATATTAGGGGGTAGCAGGTCTAGGAGCTCACGATGGACTCATACTAAGAGCAGAGGAGAGAGTCGAGGTACCGGTCCTGCGTGACCATGGTCAACAGACTCTGATGGTTCTTTTTGGACTTTTTGGGTTGCAAAGTCGGATGACTCACTTTTATTGTAGCCTATGGGAATTTTATGGACTATGATGTAGCTTTTCAGCTTTTACATATGGACATATATATGTATGACTTTGCTTTGATCATTATGTCATTGTTTACTGCTTTATGATATGTATGCTATGCTTATATTTGCTATATGATTTTATGATGGATGTCTAACATGGATGCATGTATTTATCCTATGATGTGATTCGATGATATGTAGATGTGGATGCTTTATTTATATGCTTTTGTAAATTAAAATATATGCATAAAATAGTCAGTGGTCATCTAAATATTATTGCTAATATTTAATCGGTATCTATCCTAGCTCATGAACATCACTTAATGAACAAAAGTTTAAATATGTATGATTGGATGTAATGATTGATTGGATTTAATTTTGTATGATGGATTTGTGATGACTATTTGATGCATTATATGCTAGCACCATAGACTGTACAAAATGTATCTTTATTATTTTCATGTTATTATAACACTTTATGTAATGGATTTTGTAATTTTGACAAACATGTGACAACATGATGTAAAATGAAATGGATAATGTAATATGATATGATATTATTTGATAGTTTTGAAGAGACTCAAACACTCTAGTTACCTAATCAAAAGTCATATAATAACTATACAAGATCTTTTGACAAAGTATGCACCTACTAAGATAACCAAGATAATCAACATCCCTATGTGTGCATGTGAGTTCATTACCATGATAACGCATAAGATTACCCTAGTGCAAATGGGATTCACTCAGCCCATCGGCACTAGAGATCATTCTACGAGTCTCATTATCCTGAGTTTTGTACTTAGTTGGATTAGACTACTAGGTAATCTAGGTTACAACAAGCTAGCTCATCCACATTCAAACATTGGTCTATACCTAAGCAAGTTGCTTAAGTGATAGACATATCATCATGCGGGAGGCTACCACCATTGACAAGTAGGCTATCCACCAAACCTGTAATGAGGATCACCTTATGGTTCTCTAATGCTGAGAATTCTAGGGATTCAAGTTCAAGACTCCCTTATTTTCTTTTAACTTTGAATTTCTCAAGGGAGTTGCTCATTTTTGATTTGGTGAGCAAGGGATTTTAGTAGTGGTGAGAACCACTATTTCTTTTTGCTTTTTCTAGTGATAATAATCACTATTTATTTTTGCATATTTTTGAAGTGATGATAATCACTATTGATTTTTCTCTTTGGGATACTTGCCCCAGTGTAGAGCAAGGGATTTTTGGGTAAGGAGGAACTTGTCCTTTTGTCAATTCTCAGCATCTTTGAACCATTCACACAAGGGGATGAGCAAGATAACCTTTTCACTTGAAAGTAACCTAGACCACTTTATAGTTTTCATCTTTCCTTGTGCTAGACTTGGATTTATTAATGTGAAAATGTGTTGGGATTTTGATGTATACCAAGCATTATCTAAGCAGGATTATACCTTCTAAAAATCATGATAGCTTTCTACAAAATCTGAGAAGACAACTAGATATGGCTGAGTGACCGAAAACTTTAACTATGTTTTACTAACAATGGCTAAGTGACGGGAAACAGACATATAATATGGAAGTGTAAATGTAAATGGTATATGTAATGTAAATAGGTGGTAATATTGACTCATAATAACAATGATTTTAATAGATGCCTAGTGTACAGACCTGGTGCTAGACATGTATGATCAATTTGGAATGATGCATAATGCAATGATGAGTATGCCTAATGCAATTTAGATGAAGTGCAATGAAGCAATATTTTTGTATTTTGATGATTTTAATGATGTTTTTGAAATTTTTGATATATATGTATATACATGTTGACCAATGGGCTTAATGAATGCCATTGGGGCTTTTGGGTGACCAAAGGGCTTATAGATGCCTTTGGAGCATTTTGGGATGACCTAGACAATCGTAGACTGCCTAGGAACATTTTAGTTTGACCTAGATGGTCATAGACCACCTAGGGATATTTTATGGGGACCAAAGGGCTTATAGATGCCTTTGGGGATTTTTGGATTGACCTAGATGATCATAGATAGTCTAGGAGCATTTTTTTTTGACCTAGATGATCATTAGACCACTAGGAGCATTTTAGGTGACCTAGACGGTCATTGGCACTAAGGAAATGCCATAGACTACCTAGGGATATTTTGTTGTGACCAAAGGGCTTATAGATGCCTTTGGAGATTTTAAGGTTGACCTAGATGATCGTAGATAGTCTAGGGGATTTTTATTTGACCTAGATGGTCATTGACCGCCTAGGAGCATTTTAGGTGACCTAGACGGTCATCAACACTAAGAAAATGCCATAGACTACCTAGGGGAATTTGGTTGTGACCAAAGGGCTTATAGATGCCTTTGGAGCATTTAAGGTTGACCTAGATGATCGTAGATAGTCTAGGATTTTTTATTTGACCTAGATGGTCAAAGACCGCTAGGAGCATTTTAGGTGACCTAGATGGTCATCGGCACTAAGGAAATGCCATAGACTACCTAGGGGAATTTGGTTGTGACCAAAGGGCTTATAGATGCCTTTGGAGCATTTAAGGTTGACCTAGATGATCGTAGATAGTCTAGGGGATTTTTATTTGACCTAGATGGTCATTGACCACTAGGAGCATTTTGGGTGACCTAGATGGTCAGTGACACTAAGGAAATACCATAGAATACCTAGGGGTATTTTTTTGTGACCAAAGGGCTTATATATGCCTTTGGAGCATTTAAGGTTGACCTAGATGATCATAGATAGTCTAGGAGATTTTTATTTGACCTAGATGATCATAGATTTCCCTAGGAGCATTTTGGGTGACCTAGATGGTCATTGACACTAAGGAAATGCCATAGACTACCTAGGGATATTTTGTTGTGACCAAAGGGCTTATATATACCTTTGGAGCATTTAAGGTTGACCTAGATGATCGTAGATAGTCTAGGAGATTTTTATTTGACCTAGATAGTCATTGACCGCTAGGAGCATTTTGGATGACCTAGACGGTCAAGCGACACTTAGAGGAAATGTCATAGACTACCTAGGGGCATTTTATTGTGACCAAAGGGCTTATATATGCCTTTGGAGAATTTAAGGTTGACCTAGATGATCGTAGATAGTCTAGGAGCTTTTTTATTTGACCTAGATGGTCATAGACCGCTAGGAGCATTTAGGGTGACCTAGATGGTCATTGACACTAAGGAAATGCCATAGACTACCTAGGGGTATTTTGATGGTGCTCTAAGCATGAAATGGTTACAAATGACTTATATTCATGGGTTCAGGCTCTTCACTTCCTTCGATGGATGCTAAGCGATAAGTTCTAGGTCCAATATGGCTTGTAATGATGAATGGACCTAACCAGTTGGCTACAAATTTGTCTCACAAATTGGAGGGCAAATTTGAGTTTTGTTGGTTCTATTTTAGAACTAAATCACCTACTTGAAAGTCTCTTTGATGTACTTTCAAGTTGTAAGCTCTCTTAAGTCATTCTTGATAAACACGTAGATGCTCGAGGGCATTTATACGTCGTTCATCAAGTAACGTTAACTGATCTAAATGAGCTTGCCTAGTTGTATCATCATCGATGAATTCCTGCATGGAAATGCATAGCGATAGAATCTCTAACTCCAGAGGCATGATGGCTTCAGCACCATACACTAGTGAAAATGGAGTTGCCCCAGTGGGCATCCGAATGCTAGTGCGATAAGCCCAAAGGGCAAGAGGTAATTGATTATGCCAATATTTATGATTTTCCTTGATGGTTTTCTTCAAGATGGCTACTACTGTCTTATTTGATGCCTCTACTTGCCCATTGGCTTGTGGATAATAGGGCATGGAAAAGCTATGCTTTATGTTATACTTTGTTGTTAACGCATGCACATCCTTATTTTTAAAGGGTGTTCCATTATCCGATATTATTTTGGATGGAATACCAAAATGACATATGATATTATGTAGCATGAACTCCGCAATGCGAGGTCCAGTCATTGTGGTAAGGGGAATTGCTTCCACCCATTTTGTGAAATACTCGGTTGTCATTATGATAAATGTGTGATGGCCTGATGAGGTAGGTGAGATTTTCCCAATTAAATCAAACCCCCATTGTGCAAATGGCCAGACCGATTGAATCGGTTGTAAGGCCTGTGAAGGTACGTGTGTCAAATTTGCATGATGTTGACACTTCACGCACTTCTTAACATAAGCGCAACAATATTGCTCTAAAGTTGGCCAATAATAGCCCATGCGAAGAATGCGCTTAGCGATGGCCATGCCACTAAAGTGGCCACCACATGTACCATCGTGTGCTTGGGTGATGGCCCAAACTGACTCCTGTGAGTCTAAGAAATGAAGGAGGATACCTTCATAACTCCGATGATACATTATGTCTCCTAATAAGACATATTTTGCTACCTTTTGTTTGAATGCTCGCTTTGCGACATGCGATAATCCAGGTGGAATATTACCCAACTTAAGATAATATTTAATCTAGATGGCCCAATATTGCTTTGAAGAAGCCTCAATATTATGAATCATGCTATCCTTTTGATGTTTATCTCATGTGAATGCTGATTGAGAGCGAACTTGGAGATATAGCATTGTGCTAGTATCAAAAGGATTATGAGGGAACAAAGCCCCCCAATTAGCGTTATCCAAATATTGGTGTAGTTGAGAGAACCTTTCATGGGAAGGCTCAATCTGAATCATGTGAACAACTGGTATAGCATTATGCTCATCATGCTCAGTCACAGATTGCGCTAGCATTTTTACTTGGATAGTTGTGATATCATCTGAAGGGTCATGCGGGATTAGCGACCCTAAGGAAGCCATTGTGTCTACAAAATGATTAGATGAACGAGGGAGTGCCTCTATATCATACCATTCAAATTTGACCAGGATTTTGTCCACTAGGGCTTTGTAGGCTTGCAATATGGGACATCGACACTAGAAAATCCCTTTAACCTGATTAACTATGAGCAAGGAATCACCAAAAATGTTTAACTTTGTTATTTTCATGGTGATCATCATTTGAAGGCCTATGATGAGGGCTTCATACTCGGCATTGTTGTTGGTGCACGGGAAATCGAGTTTAAACAAAAGAGGTATGGGAGCCCCTTATGATGTGAAAAACATGATACCTACACCACCACCTTGCTCGCATTTAGAACCATCGAAGAATAGAGTTATGTCCACCTGTGACTCAGGCTCTGCAGAATCAGGTGATTCTGAGATATGAAATACTCCATCATCAGGAAGTTCTACATTTAGAGGTTGATCATCCTATAGAGGAGCCTCTGCTAGTTGATCGGCTATGACCTATCCTTTGATAGATTTTTTTCCAATGAACTCTAGGTCAAATTCTATCAACAATATTATCCATTTTATCGTGTGACTATTATGATATGTTCTACTCATCATGTAGCGCAATGGATTTTCTTTAGATACGACATATGTGGTATGATTGAGCATATAATGGCATAGATTTTTGGTGGTAAAGACCATTGCTAAGCATAGCTTCTCAATGTATGCATATCTAATTTCATAGCTGACCAGTGTGTGGCTAATGTAATAGGTAGCCTGTTCTTTGTGGAATTCATTCTTTTGGGACAACATGGTGCCCAAAGCCAACTTAGTAGCTGAGATGTATAAATAGAATGACACTCCTGGTCATGGTGGAGCCAATATAGGTGGTGAAGCTAGGTATTGTTTAATTTTATCAAAGGTATTTTGACATTCTTCATCCCAATGAAATGAGACCCCCTTGTGTAGCAACCTATTCATGGGTCGACACTTATCCGATAATTGCGCTATAAAGCATTTTATGGATGCGACCTTTCCTTGCAAACTGCGTAGTTGCTTAATGGTTGTGGGGGGAGGCATTTCTAATATTACCTTGACCTTGTTTGGATCTACCTCTATGCCTCGTTTGGAGACTATGAATCCCAAAATTTTACCAGATGTGACACCAAAGACACACTTTTTGGGATTAAGCCTAACATTGTGCTCAATGAGGTGATCTAGGACCTTACATAGTACACTGATATGCTCATGATGTAATAAATATTTTACCAATAAGTCATCCATGTAATCTTCCAAAATCTTATGCATATAGTCATGGAAGATGTACGTCATGGCTCATTGATAGGTGGCGCCAGTGTTCTTAAGGCCAAAAGGCATGACCTTATAATAGAATGTCCCCCAAGGCATTGTGAATGCCATTTTGATTTGATCTTCTAGATTAATGTGAATCTGATTATATCCAGAGAAACCATCCATAAGGGAAAGCATTTCATGTCCTATTGTAGCATCTACCAATGCATCAATGCTAGGTAAGGGAAATTCATCCTTAGGACTCGCTTTGTTAAGATCTCTAAAGTCAGTGCAAATGCGAATCCTCCCATCAGGCTTCTTGATGGGAACCATGTTTGAAACCCATGGTGGATAATCTACTGAGATGATGAATTCAGCATCCAACAACTTTTGTAATTCATATTTCACCATTAAGGCTACTGTTGGGTGCATTTTATGCAACTTTTTCTTGACTGGCTTGATCTTTGGGTCCAGTGTAAGATTATGCATGACTAGATTTGGGTCTAGTCCTGGCATATCTTTATATGACCAAGCAAAATCTTTCATCCTTTATTTTAATACTCTTATGAAATCATCTCTTTCAACTAGGGATAGACCTTCCCCTAGTTTGATAATGTGAGGATTATCGAGATCTGTATTGATATCCTTGTCAATTGTTGGCTCAATTGACATATGAGACCCATCTTCCAACTGATGTGGAGTGGGAATCAAATGAATATCATCAACGAGGTTTGCTTCATCCATAGGAAATTCAGGATCAACCTCAACTTGATAAACATCCTGAGTAGTGCTTGGAGAAAATTGAAATGGTTGTAACATTTCCTCGCAAGGCCAGTACTCTAAGGGTGATAGGGGTGAATCTCCTTGATCAAAGTCAATTGCCTCAATATCGAGATGCAAAGACTTTAATGGGTTATTCAGATCTATCAATGGTGTATTTAAATCTATGGAAATCATGTTGATGGATACATGATCTCCTACTCTAGGGTGAGTGGGTCTAGAGACCTGATGTTGTCTCATGACTCGTGGGTGTGGCTCTGGTGGAAATGGAATGAATGGTGGTGGCCTATGCGGAAGAGGGTGAGCCTGCTCTTCACGCGGTAATAGTTGGCATCAGATGGGTCCTTGGATGGGGAATAACATATGAAGATAATATTCATCCTCATCATCCAAAGGGAACATGCGCTCATATTCATCATCTAAGCTAGGGTAGTTAATTGGTGCGATGCCATAGTCATCATCATCATCACTCATCCATTCATGAGGAGGACCTTGGTCTTGTTCCTCACTATCAGATTGCAAGGTGTGTGAGCTCTCCCCCACTTCATGGGGTTGGGTGACATCATTGGATAGACCTTGATCTATCATTTCTATGGGAAAATAATCCCCCAAGGAATGAACATGATTCAGATTAGCATATGGGTCATGGGCGAGCTTATCCTGATAACCTAGACATAGGTGTTCGAGACTCTCGATGAGGACATCCAATGGTACCGGTTTATTGTGTCCCAACCTAGATTTATCATACAAAAGTTGATATTGGGGCTGACATGGAACATGAGTACCCTACTCATATAGGCCAAGACCAAACCCATGCCAATTGCAATGATCTAAGTACCACAATGCATAGTCTAGATTCGACAAATAGTTTACATTCTTAGAAAAGGGTTCATCATCATCTTCCTTCTAAGGAATGGGTAGAGCTCCATACTCTAAACCTCCATATATGAAATTTATTTGATTAGGAGGTAGACCAAGAGGTACAATGCTACCTATGGGAAGATGAGGTCTCCCCATATCTTGCACTGTCTCTAGCGATGGAACTATCATGACATTTCTCACTAGATATTCCCCTATCCCTGTACTAGACATCTGGACTATGACCTAGGATGGCGAAGATGGATGAGATGGAATGGAGGTTTGAGGTGATTCAGTGTTCACCTCTAGAGGTAATTCCTCATTAATGACACAAGGAACCTCCTCCATGGATATGGTGGAAACTAATGGTGGGCTCTCATCAATAGGCCTCTTCGACATGTTCCTCGATGGAGGGTTTGATGATGTCGAAGCCTTCTCTGAAGGTGTCGATGATGAGGATGGAGTGGATGATGATGAAGGTGGTGGTGGAGTGGGTAGACTCTGAATAGGTGTATTCAATCGAAAGTCTACATGAGTCGAAGGTAATGTCGACTCTGGCATCTGTTGCAACATGTTGCAGTATTTGAAGGGCTCTAGATCAGCAGAAACTATGTGCACTTGCCCTTCATGAGTGTATTTAAGACATTGATGTGCAATGGAGGGGACACACTTCATATCCTGTATCCAAGGTCTACCTAGCAAAATTTTATAGGCCATCTCACCTTCTAGCACATGGCACAATGTCGATATAGTCTTTTGCCCCACCTAAATGGGTAAAACTATGGTACCGATAGTAGAGCATATTGTGTCATTGAAAGTGCAAAGAGTGTAAGTTGATGCCACAACATGAGATGCTAGAAATTTAAGGTGCTTTAGTGCTTTAGTTGTTATGATATTACTCGAGGAACCAGTGTCTATGAGCACTCTCTTGTATGGTATCTCATTTATACATGCAATGATGTGTAAAGGAGGATCTACCATATCACTAGCTATTTCCTTAAGCTCATGCTCATGAAATTGTATGACTGGTTCCTTGCACTGTTGCACATGACCCACAAAATCTATGAAGGAGTTGGACTCCTGTGGTTGCAACTCTATTGACTTTAGAATGTCCATCAAGGCATCCCGATGTGGAGGTGATTGTTGGATCAACTCATAGATGGACAATCGTGCTGATGTGGTCCTCAAGCTTTGTGTGAGCTTGCTCTTAATTATCAATGTTGGCCTAGAAGGAAGGCCCTGTACTATAGGTGGTGTAGTTTACGATGTAGTTGGAACATCATTCGAAGTTGTAGGCTATGCAACTTGACTTGGATATCTTTTGTTCCTGGTCACAATACTCACCATCCCAACATACCCTTGAACAGGGGGTATGTTATTCATCTCATTCATAGGTTTAGCAGGTGCTACCTGTACCTCATGAGTTGGTAAAGGGTCTTTGTATATACCCATATGTTGATTGGTAGGAGCTAATGGAGCATCCACTTGAAGCTCATTCCTCTCAATCATGTCTTGTACTACGTGTTTAAAACCATAGCATGATTGTAAATCATGGCCACCTTGCCGATGAAATTTACAATATTGATCCTCTCGATGTCCCATAGGCTTGGGTTTGCCCATTTTTAGATCATTGGGTTTAAGATCTGGTAAATTAACCATCTTTGTAGCCCATAATCGATCAAAAAGAGAATCCATGGATTCAATGATGGGAGTAAATTATCATTGAGGGTGACGTTGTTGTTTCTATCCCTGATTCATTGTACCATTAGTGTTGTAACTCGTAGGAGGAGGTTGGGCCTGATAGTTCACCTTTTGAGGAGGTATCACTTGTGTAGGCCCAGGGACATTTATGGCCACTTGATTGACCATAGCTGGCTTTGTAGGTGCCGAGCTATTCTTAGGATTCTTTGTCCACTCCTTCTTATGAGGTTTTGTTATTTCTCCCTCTTGGATTTTTATTTCCTCTATGTTTCTAGCCTATGCTAGAGCTTCTTCCAAGGTAGGGTATTGTTGTAATTGCAATGTCAAAGAGATGGGTTTCAAGCAACTCTTTGAAAACAAATGAGTTAATTCAGTCACTAGCAATAGATAGGGTAGCTTAGCCAAAAGCGTTCGCCACCTATTTCCATAGTCAGTAATCGACTCATCCTCAGTTTGTTTCATCCTCGTGAGGTCGGTTAATGTCACCTTCCTTTTGGTGTTAAAGGTGAAACATTCCAAAAATGCATCAGTGAATTGTTCAAATGTGTAGATGCTATGTTTTGGAAGTTGGTTGAACCACTCAATGGTAGGACCAGAGAGGGTACTCAAGAAATTTCTTAGGAGCAATGCATCATTGTCCTGTATGTTGAAGCACAAATTTAGAAATCTAGTGACGTGCTCTTGAGCATCTTCTTCACCCTTGAATCTATCAAATTTGGGCATTTTGAAATGCTCAGGATAGACTGGGGAAGGAATGGATGGATGTAATGGTTGGTTCTTTAGCTGATGCAAGGTAGGATTTTGAAGCCCATTGCCAGTTGTCTTACCTTCTATGATTTCTAAGCATGCAAGCAAAGCTTGATACGCATCTGAGGATTTGATCTCCTCTTCCTTGTTTTGAACTCGTAGAGGTGGATGAGGAATATTAAGCCTAGGTTGGGGTGGTTGATTGACATCAACCATGCCTCCATAAGGTGCTTCTACATAATCCTCATTCTATTCCAAATCATCGTAAGCCCCATAAGGTGTTTCAGGTATGGGCCTACAAGGAGGAACAAACACCTGTTGAAGGTGATCTATGTTTGGCCTATCATATGCATTTTGTTTAGGCCTACGAGGTCTAGGAGGCAACATAGGATTAGGTCTAGGAGACCTATCTTGTTGGAAATTTGGTTGCCTCGGGTGAGCCTCTTGTCTACGCATGCTTGGAGTTACAACTCCATGATGCAAAGTTTCTTGAATTTGTCATTCAAGATTTTCTTTCTCTAATTGTTGTCGCTGCTCTAAGAGATCTAGGTGATGTTTATCCAACCTAAGTCGATTAAACTCAGCCTGGCGGTCAACATATCTCTAGACCAAATTATTAATTTGATCAGTTGTATTAGGTCTAAGTGCCTTAGCACTATTGCCTTGTTGTCTATCATGTTCAGGAGGATCTATGAGATCAATTACATG
The DNA here is from genome assembly GCA_028583015.1 of Wollemia nobilis. Classification (NCBI taxonomy): domain Eukaryota; kingdom Viridiplantae; phylum Streptophyta; class Pinopsida; order Araucariales; family Araucariaceae; genus Wollemia; species Wollemia nobilis. The sequence goes on from JAQPPZ010004166.1 coordinate 6,935,765, forward strand.
CTTCCCTCGATCGAGGGTAGTCGCATTGACTTGAGGTTCTCTCCTAAACAAGTCTTTCTGAGAGACTACTGGCATAGAGGCACAATGTGCTTGCATTGACACATTTTCATGAGGATAATCTGGATGTTCCTTAGGTCTTCCCTCATAAACAAGGAAAGGTAAGGTGGAATAAGGTCACCTAAGTTGACGAGTATCATACTCATCATGATTTTGATACCTTGGAGTAGGGTGACTTGAAATCTTGAGATGATCATTCAACCCTACTCGAGGTGTGAGCTCTTGCTCCTATGTATGAACAGGAGTAGAGGATCGAGTAGGCACATGAATGCATGGTATTGCTCTATGTGGAGGCACCTCATTGCATGGTGACTCTTCTCGAAAGAAGGTATTTGTAGCATGTGAATTAGGGAGATATTTTCCCAAACTAGGACTATGACCTGCAGGGGTACCCCATGAAGGAGTCCCTTGTAAGCTAAGCCTTCTAGTTGACACTCTAGGACTAACCATCCACTCATCTATCAGTCTACGACTAGGGAGAGTAGCTGATTTCCAGGGAGGAATGATCATATCCCTAGGCTCAACATGAGGACGTTCTATATCCTCTTCTCTATTACCCATAGCTTCTACCCCTGAATGGGCTTGGCTATGGGTACGTACCATAGCTATGTACTCTAACTACTATGTGTTTATCTTCTTTACAATTTCTATGAATTTGAAACAAACAAACAATAGAGACACGCAAGCATAGAAGTGATTATCTCATTTTAAATTTTTTAAATGTGAATCCCTAAACTATTTGTTGTGTTTCAATGATGTGTTGCTTTGTAAAGAAAATCCTTTTCTCATGTTTGATATTTCATTGGATGATATTCTCAAATTTTAAAGGATTTCACCTATACACTCATAGCTCGACAACCGGTATGGTGATAAATTCCATATTATTCTGGTCATGTAAACCAATCTAAGATACAATGATTAATTCCATATCCCGATCAGGGAGCATAGGTCCTATCGATCCTCACCCAACACCCCGTGTGCAATGATACACCCCTCCGAAGAGGAATGCATGCTATTTTGCATGGTTAGGATAGATCTTGGAGTCGGTATTGGCCAGTAAGTCGGGTCCCGATGATACTCTTTCAAGCTAGCCAGTCAAGTGGTAATTACATCCACTACTACCACTGATGTTAAAATACCTCATGGTGTGTGTGGTTCCTTTTAAATATTGAAATAAAACAAGAGAGCACTCAATGATGATTCACTAAATGCATGAAATGACATTTTTCTTTCAGAAGCATTAGTAGCATAAAAGGAAATCACAAAAATGCAAAGCCTATATGACCTTAACCTTCTTGGGTAAGGTTCAAACAAGCAAACCAAACAAAAAGTAGCAACTTCTACTATGATTTTCCTCTATTTTTTTTGAGCTAATTAATGCATGATTTTGGAAAGAAATAATCTAACCTTTCTATGCAAAGAAGAAGCAAGAAAACATGAAATTTGGTCATTTTGGACAGTAGAAATGCAAATTGAAAGTGCAGAGGGGTGTAAAATTGAACCTGAAAGTTGTTGTTTCTACAAATTTCTGTAGAAACCCTCTAGTTTTGTGGCCATCCCTATTAGGGACGGTGGCATATTGGGGGTCGTCCCACCCAGTGCCACCTAGCTAGTCGTCTCACCCAATGCCACCTAGCAGCAAAGGGGTCATTTCTGATCAGAACGGTCAGTACCTGCAACCTGCAAAACCAAAAATGGAGGTCCAAATTAGCACCATCCAGAGGGGAGATAGAAAAATATCAGATACCATGATCACCACTGAAGAAGCAAATTTCACGACATCACCTTAAGGGCACTCTATTGCAATGAAAAAGTAGTGTAAATGCATTCAAAGGAAAACAACATAAACTAGTAATATAGATGGAATGAAGCAAATATATAACCAAAATGATGGATTTCTCCTTATATTAATTCATATATTGCTCCAAAATGATATTACAATGTTCCCCTCGAGGGCATTTACAGACTTGATACATTCAACATTACAATCTTCAAGGGATCTAGTCCCTTGGAAAGAGGCCTTTAAGGCAAAAATCAATGGTGTGAAACTCCGCTTCCCACACTCGAGAGCTAGTATTGGGATGAAAAGCTTATGCCTCTTTAGCTCCTCCTCCTGTCTAGAATTCCTATTCCTGAAGACAAGGGATTGAAATGGGGTTAATAGCACCTATGTTATAGAAGAAAACAATAAAACCATAGAAAAGGAGCTTCATATACAACATCAAAAACTGATCTACATGCATGGAAACTGATCTAAATAGAGCATAAACATATTATAAACTAATATAAATGCAAATGAGAAGATTTGGAAGCAATATTAAAGGTAAAAATATGTAGAAATAGTGACCATCCCTGGGTGAGGACAACTAAACCTGCAACATTGGGGACCTCAAATCCAGCATCAAAACTACTCCAAATTGCACCAAATTTGGACCAGAGGTTCATCTAGGCATCCCAAAGGGGTCTATGGAGGAATTTATCTCAAATTCCAACCTATTTTGTGACCGTACCT